>CM076575.1:1650632587-1651237768 GCA_034641835.2 Pinus albicaulis
GAGGGCCTTTATTCTTTTGCCATCCATTAGTTGGCCTAAGTTTGAATCTTTGCACTTGTGATCTTTCCATGGGCACCAACCTACTTTGCATGGCTTGCATTTCTTTAGTGTGATTTGCTTCCATGCTCTTGATGAGTTGAGTTAATTCCTTAATAGGATCATGGGTAGCCTCTTCCTTGGCCTTGCCTTTGGAATCATTCGATTTCGATGGCCCTCTAGTGAAACCAGGAATCTCAGATTTTCTTGATTGCTTTTTAGCCCTCTCCATTTTCAAGGCTTCAGTTTGAGCTACACCCAAAGTTGCAGGCTCCTTTCTTCTCAACTCATAAGCAGTGTCAACACCAAAAGAATCCAGATAGGAACATAAGAGAAATTCATCAGGAGGTTTAACAGTAGTAGGCATGCTTTTAACCAATTCATTGAATCTCTTATTAAACTCCTCCATGGTTTCAATCTAATTTTTCTTCATGGTGCTAATGGCACTGATCAAATGACTATTCTCTCTTCTCCCTCCATACTTTCCCATGAAAGCATTAACAATCGCTTGTAAAGAATCATACGAGTTAGCAGGTTGCTCAGTGAACCAATCAAGAGCATCCTCTTCCAAAGTGAGAACGAAAAGCTTCATATTTACATCCTCATAGTTAGCAACGTTACACCACTTAAAGATGCAAACATTAAAGTTCTTCACATGTGATGCAGCGCTAATGGCATTGTTACCTTGAAAAGAAGGCAACCTTTCAATAGCCTTGTCAGGGATATTGTGAGGATAGCCATTAATGTTAGTAAAGTTACAAGGAGCAAAAAGATCATTCATGATGTTAGGCTCAACTTGTTCTTGAAACAACAAATGAATGTCAGAAATAGCCTGTTGCCCAAGACTAGCAAGAGCTCTACTATGAGAAAGTCTATTTAACCTCTCTCTAAAAACCCTTTCAGGATCAGGAGAGGGGCTAACTAGACCACTTGAATTTCTCCTAGTAGAAACTCTTGCAAAATTAGGATTGAGTGGAGTCGCCACTTGAGTAAGAATCTAAATCTAAAATTCAAATATGCCAAAACTTAAAGTTAGTCGTTTTCCCAGGTACAAGAAGACTTGTCCCCGGCAACGGCGCCAAAAAATGTTATCGCTTGCCGCCTACACCTACCTACAGTTAGTGGGAAAAGCCTTCAACCCCACAGGTGTGGTTGGTGACAAGGAACTCAGAGAAGGGGCTGTCACCTATTCCCAACTCTCTCCGTTTAAGTTATCTCCTAGGTTAGCTAAGGGGGGTGGTCCCTAAAGGAAAACTAAGTGAAAGATGTAAGATTTCTAGGAGAATTGATTAGAAGGAATTACTTATCAAAGATGACTCGATTCCAATATGTAAACAAGCATATAAGTATATGAGCAATATTCAATGATGTCTACAAAATATAGACTAGTGCTTTAAAGTAGATGACAAATGCTTGCTCAAAAATGAAATTCAAGATATAATGACAATAATCCCACAAAGGAAGTGTTAGACCAAGATCACAATATGCAATTAAATTTGCAACACCAAATAAGGGTATTTGCCAATGAAACGAGATATATCAATCATCCATAAGCATAATTATCATTAAAATGACAACATGCAATGAAGTTGCATGTAGAAGCAAATTTCCAAGTATCATAGAATTAAACTTGTTGCAAAATTTAAGGAATTAAAATGATTGCATCCAAAGTGATTCTTGAGATAATATTTGCATGTGAATCTTTAAACTGTCAAGATAGCAAAAAATTTGGGAACTTTGCAAGTAAATGTGATGAGATAGTGCTCTTGGTTTATTTTATTAATTAGTTCTAAAACAAGGTTACAATTGAACTCTAATCCTCAGACCTCACCCTCGCCCAAATATTTGGATCTCACAGTGAGGAGTCCATAGAGGTAGAGGGTCCCTAAAACGTCTATTCAACCAACTTAAGTTGGAGGTAAATTTTAGAGATGCAAGTCTAGTATGAAAGTGAAATGCCTAAATGATATGAAAGTGAGTTTGCAAGTGCTATGTAAAAGATGGAGATGATTCAATTAAATATGCTTCATAGTTAGAACAATAACTCAAGTTGCCATAAATTGAAAGTGTTATGCTTCTTTACTTGTAGTATATTGTGAAACTTATCCAAATGAGAAATAGACCACAAAACATAAGTAAGTGATGGCAAATGAGATTGCAAATTAAGAAATTAAAGGACTATGCGATTTGTGTTACTTCCCAATTAGAGCATGCATATGTGATGTGAAAGAAAACGGAAATGTAAAAACCACTAAGTCAATCCATCTACAAATTCTCTCCTTTGAAATGGAGAGATAGGGATGCCAATGGGTAAAACCCACGCTCCCACAACAAAAACTGAAATTTTTTATTAATTTTACAAGAATGAAATGACCATGAGGCATTTTCTAAACCAAGGAAAGTCTCTACAAATAAAAATTGAGGCCATAGACTTTTCCTCTGTGAGAATTTATAAGAACTCAAAATAAATTCAGACTTTACAATAGGAGAATAGAAGCTAAGCCTCTTCTATGCCCACAACCAAAGAAGAGAGAGTTATCTTCCTCATTTGAAATTCAGCCCAAAGGTCCTGCAACAACTTGTTAGTAATTTCTTGTAGTTGTCCACTCAAGCTGTTACAAGAAAAAGTTCGGAAGAGGGCTACAAAACCAATCAAATATTAGATAGACAAAATTACAAAATATTGCACAATAATTTACAAAGGGCTAAGCCAACGAGTTCAAGTAAACTCTCCTCTTTGCTTAGTCATCTTCAAGCTCTTAGATAGCAAATGAAAGCAATGAAGTATAATGTTTTAAAAGATATTCAAATTTAGAAGTATTCGGCTTGTATACAAGCTATGTCCCAAAACCCCTGCAAAACCACTTTGTAAGATAGGACTATGAAGATTCAAAGAACAAATGAGAGTTCCTTTTATAATGTATCAAGAGTGGGTTGGTCTCTCCAAAGACTTCCCCCAACACTTGATTCTTTGATCTCAACAAGATGTTCCCTCTACAAAACTTCAATCAAGAATTAGTTCCATATAGATCTAGCAATAAACAATGATAAGAAACTCTAGAGATTTATTTGAAACCAACTAGAGCATTCTATACCTAGAGCATACTCCTAAATCAAATGTCAATGTAAGATAGCTCTACATTAACAAATCTACAAGAGCATATGGAAACAAATTAAATCAAAGCATGAGTAAAAAGAATTATACCAATGATATAAATGAAACCCCAAAGTCTTTATTGATATTTCTGAAAGTGTACAAGGTAGTAGCGTTTCCGCAAGCACAATAGCTAGTAAACCATCATTACAATATGAGAGCCCATGGCTCCGTTATATAGAAAGTTGGGAGTAAATCCTAATGAAGAACCATATGCCAAGTGGTGAGAGAGAGGAGATCTCAAAGCAAATTCGAATTTGGTAAGTGGAGCTCCAATGCCAAGTGTAAAAATCGAATTCTGGCAAGTGAACTTCATTTTCTTCTTCCTTCATGTTTTAAATTCGAATTTTATGATGCAATGACGTGTATATGGTTGGAAACCCATGTGGGGACAATTTCCCACAAAAATCTCCACCAAATATTCTCCCAAATCCTCCCAAATATGCACTAACTTCACAAATTCGAATTTCCAAGTAAGCAACTCTCATTTAATGCCGGAAATTCAATTTTATTTGAGGACATGTCTTTTCCTTGATTTTAGGAGTCCACATCACCTTGGGACTTCACTGTAACTCCTCCATAATTTTCCACCTCATTTCCACCTCATTGAGCATGTGTGGATATTTTTTTTTCTCCATTTATTTAATTTCTGGCTTAATTAATTGCCAGATTTCCCACTAAACTTAGGAAAAGTGGGTTTTGAGGGTTCAAAACACATTTTTAACCCCTCAAAGTGTGTCATAGTAGAAAGTTGAGCGTGAGAGGTGTAATTTTGATTACTCATACCCCATACAACTTCTCTAAACACTTATTACAATTCAATTACAATTTTTATTGCAATTTTCGACTTGCGGGAAATCTAAAAAATTAAAAAATCACTACCTAGACCTAACCAAATTCCATGAAATTTTTTGTGTGATCTAGTATGGTAATATACATTGACTCTAGACACTAGGAGTCACCCAAGGCCTCACCATCAAGCCGTACTCCGGCTTTGGGGTAAAATTGAAGGAAAAAACTCAATTAATTATTAACTCCTAGTAGAGAGATGATAATTAACCAAGTAAAAAAAACCTCCCAGAGTAATACTCACTTGTTGGCAAGGTCCCAGGCTATCTAGGCCTGTTACAGACTCAATACTGACTCAAAACTCATCATTACTAGCATCACTTATTACAATTCCCCGTAGGGCATGGAATTTGGGTATAAAAGAAAATCATAAGAAGTAGAAGTAGAATTTAAAAACTCTTTTGAACCGATGATATCTGATGAGATCTGATGGTACGAATGTATTCTGTTTCATCCTTGGGCATGGAGTCTTCCTATTATCATCAAATGCCACTCCAGTGGTCTACAGACTACTTACTAAAAATCAAGTTGTCCTCCTAGCTTTGTGTAGCTACTGCATCACCTCTGCACAGTCTACTACACACTTAGCCCGAAGCAATTGAAGATCAAGCCGTCTTGCCTTCTGTTGACTAGGAAACTGACCCTCCGACACTCTGGAAATACTTCTGGCCTTTGGAACTGAAAATCAGCTTCACCCCATCAAAATTGAATTGCCTAAAGCTTCAGCGCTACCTCTATGCAGCTTCCTGGTGAAATCTCGACCTTTCTCTACTATGCGCTCACCAGATCTCGAAATATTCCTCTGTCTTCACTGTCTCTGCCCCTCTCTCATTGCTTCATGCTCTAACTCTCTCTCTGGCAACTGACTACTGCTACTCAGGAAATCGATTTGCCAAGGAATCAAACTGCCCAAGTGTACTCTCCATCACCACATCAACCTCCTATTATAATCCTCCGTTGGAGCACCAACGACCAAGATTAAAACATAATCGATGGATAGGATCATCTCTGGATCGATCTGTGTGAGTTTCTAGATTATTCTCTCCTTGACTTAATTAAAAATGATTAATTAACTAGTTTTCATAAGTTTAGACTTAGGAAACATTAAAAAATTGGTTAATAATCTAATTAAGTCACTTCTAGGCGGAATTTCCAAACGATTTCTGGGTTCTGGAGATCTCATGTATTCTAGCCTCTCCACAAAATTTCGTGGATAGAACACATCCGATGCTACAAATACTAACACCCCATCTTAGCGAGGAATGTGTTCAAGCGCTATAGATGCTGCCACAACACCCTGTCTTCGCATCATCTCGTGTCACACTGTTGATGTCTGGCTGTTGCTGCCCACCAACTACTGTGCAACTCTGATATGCTCAGGATCTGTGCTGCTGCTGACCTTGCTAAACTGCTACCAACACTGCATCTCCACTGCGACTCTGTTGTTGCTGCTACTGCAACATCTGCAACTGAAGAACATCCAAAATACCGAATCAACTGTGATCAGTATAATGCATCTGTCACCAAACTCTCTGACTACTACTAGCCTTTGCACTATCTATTGAAGACTCTGTGCTCTTGCTGACTCTGCACTGTTGCCAACTCTGCACTGCGCTCCCTAGCATCTGACTACTACTAGTCACTGCAACTGTCACTCTGGCATTTGACTGTTGATTTCTGGTAGCATCAAATGTGCTCTAAGTCTCAAAATTTATAGGGAGGCTCGGACACGTGTATTCCAGATAACCCAAAAATCGTTTTGGGAAATTCCACCCGGATTGTATTTTATTGAAAAAGTTAATTGTTTTAAAAGGACCGTAAGTCTAAACTTAGGAAAATAAAATAATTAAAGTGAATTAATAGAATATGGGTGTGAATGTTCTAGAAAAAGCGGATCAAGTCAAAAGTTAATCTTAGTCGCTGATTAGAGATTTAATCTCGACTGTTAAAGTTTCAACGAGAAGATTATAAGAAGGCCTTGAAGGGTCCTTTGGAAAACATAGAAAACCCAAAGGATCAAGAGATCAAATTTTTGAAGTGAGCAGTGCTTAGAGGAAACTTTGATCAAGAGATTCTTTGCAGAGAGGGGAAGGGATAGTATCCAAAGAGAAATCTTTCTCGGTAGGAGAATCATTAGCAGAGAAGGCATAGAGAGATCCAGGAGAGCCAGAGAGGCTAACGTAAAGCCATACAAGGCGACGCAGAGGTTGTGCAGAGGCCAAGAGGGAATCCGAAAATTTGTTGAAGGAATCGATTGTAGAAGCTGGAAGCCGGAGTGTGAGACCAGGAGGCAGAAACCAAAGTTCCTGGGTAGAAAATTGATCCACATAAGGGGTGACGCTATACCTAGGAGGGTTGATGCTGGGACTGCACAGTGACTACGCAGATGCAACACATAGGCTGTCAGGGGCAGCTCATTCAGTGGCCGGATCAGCCAGGATTTCCAGTGATAGTGTGAGGTAACCTCACTAATCTCTCTGTCAATGACATTCTCTGTAAGTTTGTAACTGGATTTACAGGAAAGGCATCTAGAGATTGTATTCAGAAATTACTACTACATAATATATAAACCCTCAGCCGTTGCACCAGTTTTCCCACATTGGGTTTTTCCGGGGACATTAGTCCAAAAAAAACTGTGTCAGATTTGCCTATGATTTGATCTTCAATTTTGTTTCCGCACTTGTATTTTTCCGCATTTTATTTAGTGAAGGTTGCAGTGTGTTTAATTCGATGTTGTCGTAGCAATAAACTGAATAAGTAATTTATCAGTTAGAAGAATTAATACCAGTTGTTGTAATAGGATTCCAGATTTAAGGAATTTTCAAATGGTATCAGAGCTTGTATAAGCTGAGTGCAAGAGAAACAAAAGAACAGATTCGTAGATCCAACGTTGGTGAAGCTGGGATCAAAGAGCTACGTAAGCAACAGATCGATCTCCCAGCAAATTGCGCAGTCCAAGCTAGGAGGGCCAAAACCAACAAGGAAAATCTCTCTCTGAGTGAGTCAACGGAGAGGAAAGATTTTCCAGATTGCAGTTTGGCAGTGGCAGAAGGAGCAACGCAACAGATCAACGTAGATCAATAACCAGAGGAACGCAGTTTTTGCGCAGCAATGATTGTGTGTACAGAAGCATTAGAAGGCACTTTGAGGGAATTTTCTTCCTCATGTAATTCCTAGCCGAGGAATTCTATTTTTCGAGAGCTCGGCAACAGTTTTGGGTAGTTGATCTACCATCTCTAGCAAGGAGTGCATAAGCCAATCCAGCGTTGCGCAGAGGAGAAAGAGAGGGAGTTAGATTCGACATTTTTCAATCGACATAAATGGAAGAAATCAGGTTGAGAGATCAAGACAGGTTGGAGAGAGACTCCAACTATGTGATCTAGCAAGCAAGGATCAAATTCCTGCTGGATGAGCTTGATCTCAAGCTCTTCGTCGAAGGTGTGGTGGTTGTTCCAGTAGATGCAGATCCTCTGAAGGAATAAAAGAAGAATATGGCTAAGGCAAAGCGCCTGATCCTTGATGGAGTGAGGGATTATGTCGTGTGTCACATAGCTAGCAAAGAAGAAACTAGAGAAATGTGGCAGGCCTTGGAGAAGATATATCAAGGATCATCCGAGCAGCGGAAGATGTATCTGGAGGAGAAGATGTAGACTACTAGGATGAAGAAATGTGAGCACATTGATCCGTTCCTATCTAGACTTCAGGAGAACTAAGATCAACTGTCAGTTGTAGGATCAGCTCCTCAGGCCATCGAGATGGTCAGATTGGCCCTCAACTCAGTGTTCGAAGACTATCAAGTCTTTGTCCAGAGCATCCTGGGCAGAGAGAATTTTCCGAATTGGGAGTTAATGTGGGCTGCTCTTCAACAAGGAGAGATGAGGAGGGGCTTACTCAAGTGTCAACTTGAGGGCAGCAACAGTAGTGGGAAGAAGTCGAAGGAGGAGGAAGATAATGTAGCCCTTGCATCAAAGGGGCAACAGGAGTAGCGCAGGAGGAAGAAGGAAATTTCCAAGATCAAATGGTTCCGGTGTGGCGAGATGGTTCATTATGCCACACAGTTTCCTCTCAAGAAGAAGGACAAGGACGAGAAGCATGATTCGCAAGCAGCACCTTCCAGGATCAATGAGGATTTTTCCATGATAGCTCACATACCTCAGGAGGGACGTGGGTTGACTTGGAGCTGTAGACCTAGAGATCTACAAAATGGGCAAAATCCTTGAGGAATCCACCTCTCGGATCAATACCTTGCTACGGGAGCCCAAATCTGATGTAGCAGGATGGACGAGTGCCAGTTGGTGCAGAGGAGTGCATAAGTGACAGTGCAGTAGTTAGCAGCGCCAGAACTTGACCAGCGCAGAGCAGAGTTGGCAATAGTGCAGTGAGGCGCAACGCAGAGTCAACAGCAGCGCAACAGCTTCAGAGGGACAGTGCAAAGGCTAGCAGCAGTCAGATCTTCAGTGCCGAGATGCATAATGTTGAACACTTGTTCAGTTTTGTATGTTCTTTAGTTATAGTAAGCAACCATATTGCAGTGCAGTAGCAGTTGGCAGTGACAGTGCCAGCAGTAACATGGATGCAAAATTTGAGAGGGAGTTGCAGTACAGATGCTGTGTTGATAGTGGCAGTGTCAACAGTAGTACAGATGCAGTGTTTGCGCAGAGTTGGTGGGAATAAGTGTCAGACATCAGCAGTGCAGAGGGAGATGTTGCATAATCATAGCAATACTCAACAAGGTGTATTGCTAGAGCACATTCCTCGCTAATAGGGAGTGTTGATTTCTAATAGCATCAGATGTGCTCTAAGTTTCAAAATTTACAGGGAGGCTTAGACACATGTATTCCAGATAACCCGGAAATCATTTTGGGAAATTCCACCTGGATTGCATTTTATTGAAAAAATTAATTATTTTAAAAGGACCCTAAGTCTAAACTCAGGAAAATAAAATAACTAGTGAATTAATAGAATGTGGGTGTGAATGTTCTAGAAAAAGCGGATCAAATCAAAATTTAATCTTAGTCATTGAAGTTTCAACGAGAAGATTGTAAGAAGGGCTTGAAGGGTCATTTGGAAACCACAAAAAACCCGAAGGATCAAGAGATCGAATTTCTGAAGTGAGCAGTGCTCAGAGGAAACTTCAATCAAGAGATTCTTTGCATAGAGGAGAAGGGATAGTATCTGAAGAGAAATCTTTCTCGGTCGGAGAATTATCAGCAGAGAAGGTAGAGAGAGGTCCAACAGAACCAGCGCAGAGCCAGAGAGACTGACACAGAGGTCAAGAGGGAATCCAAAAATTTGCTAAAGGAATCAATTGCAGAAGCCGGGAGCCAGGGTGTGAGACTGGGAGGCAGAAATCGAAGTTCTTAGGCAGCAAATCGATCAACAAAAGGGGTGACACTGTACCCAGGAGGGTTGACGTTGGGACTGCATAGTGACTGCACAGAGGCAGCGCAGAGGTTGTCAAGGGCAGCTCATTCAGTGGTAGGATTAGCTGATATTTCCAATGATAGTGTGAGGTAACCTCACTAATCTCTCCATCAGTGACATTCTCTATAACTGGATTGCCAGGAAAGGCATCCAGAGATTGTATTAAAAAATTACTACTGCATAATATATAAACCCTCAACTGATGTATCGGTTTTCCCACATTAGGTTTTTCCGGGGACATAAGGCCAAAAACAACTGTGTCAGATGTGTCTATGATGTGATCTTGTTCAGTTTCATTTCCACAATTTATTTAGTGAAGGTCACAGTGTGTTTAATTCAATGTTGCCATGGCAATAAACTAAACAATTAATTTATCAGTTAGAAGAATTAATACCAATTGCTGTAATAGGATTCCAGATTTAAGGAATTTTCACATTGACTGCATCTACTGCCACTGATCCATCCTGCTACTGAACACTGTGGGCCCCTGTAGCAAAGGTATTGATCCAAGAAGTGAACTCCTCAAGGATCCAGCCCATTTGTAGCTCTTTAGGGATATAACACCAGGTCACCCCACCTCACTCCTGGAGGTATATCCGCGAACATAGCGAAGTATTCCTCCAGCCTGGAGGAAAGCCTATCGATCTCTGTAGAAGCTTCCTGCTGGTTCTAGTTCTCCTCCTTGTCCTTCTTTCTGAGAGGACACTGGGTACTGTAGTGGCCAAACTTGCCACACCTGAAGCACTTGACCTTCGACAGGTCCTTCTTCTTCCTCTGCTCCCCCTGTCCCTGACTGGGACCCTTAGATGCAAGGGCCACATTCTCCTCCTCCTTTACCGCTTTCGATCCACTCCTGCTACTACTGATGGAACTCTTCAGAAGAGCTCGTCTCAACTCCTCCTGCTGCAAATCAACCCTCACCCTGTCCCATCTTGGCAGTGTGTCTCTGCCGAATATACTTTGAACAAATTACTGCCACTCTTCTGAAACACTGTTAAGCGCTAATCACACTAGCTTTGAAGGTTGAGGTGTTGCCCCAACAATTGCTAGCTAGTCTCGGACCTCTTGAATCCTGGTAAGGTAGGGGTATATGCCTTCCCCTTTCTGCATATGGATGAGCCTCAACTTCTTCTCTAGGTACATCTTGTGTTGCTCGGAAGTACCCTGATATAGCCTGGTGAGAGCATCCCATATCTCTTTGGTCGTTCCCGTGGATTCTATATGTGAGACTATATGATCCCAGACTTCATCTAGGATCAACCACTCCACTCGTGCCATCTCCTTTCTGTACTCTTTCAGCTGATTTGCATGTAGGCTTTCATGCCAAATTCATCCAGAAGGAAGGACATCCTTGCCTTCTAGATGACATAGTTGGAAGCTCCATCCAACCTGTCCTGATCGCGAAGCCCCATAGTGGTGTTCTCAACGAACTCTTGAAAAATCCCTCTTTCCTTCTGCTCGGTTGTTGCACTACTACTCGCACTTCCTTCTGGAGTGAGAAGATCTGCTCACAACTATTGCCAATCTGCAAGGAAATATCGAACTTCTTAAGACTAGAAGTTCCCTGAGAGAAATTTTCCCTCTACTTGTGCTCTTCTCTTCCACCTGACGCTAGATTTGATCTAGCAACAACTGCAAAACCCTCTGCGTCCAACTAGAGATCTGCCCATCGAAAACTCTGAGTTGCTCCCTTTGCCTCTAGAATCACTTGATTTGGAGAGGTCGAATTTTTTTATGTCCCTCACGCAGAAAAATTGAACTTCCACAAGTAACTCGACCTCCTAACATAATGATTGTGTTGCCCTTGGGAATTTTGGCCTGCTGCCCACACTAAGAAGCGGAATTCCTTTCTTTCACCTTTGAGCTCTCCAGTTGATCAGTTGCACTCTGATACCATGTGAAAATTCCAAACCAGAATCCTATTGCAGCAACTAGAAATTATTCTCCTAATTTTTAATTGAAGTTAACAATTTATTTGATGTTTGCTACAACAAATACTGAATAAATCACACTGCAATCTACACAAATAAAACACTGGAAGTTGAGAAATGATAGCACACACATAAAATATAGCACAATAATTTTTGGATAAAAGTCCCTGGAAAAACCCAATGCGGGAAAACCAATGCGACAACTAAGGGTTTTTATTATTATGTAGCTGTGAAATAATATGAGTACAATGAACAATCTGGGTGCCGAATACCGGCAATCCTGCAAAGAAAATACTGGCAAAAATATCTTGAGGGAAATTACCCTCACTCAAAGGAATCCTGATTCTTGACTGCTTACTGAAAATCAAGCCGTCCTAGCTTTGTGCAGCCACTGCGTCACCTCTGCCCAATCTACTACACACTTAGCCCGGAACAACTGAAGATCAAGTCGTCCTGCCTTCTACTGACTCGAAAACTGACCCTACGACACTCTGGAAATATTTTCCGGCCTTTGAAACTGAAAACCAGCTTCACCCCAACAAAATTGAATTGCTCACTGAAGCTTATGCGTTGCCTCTGTGCAGCTTTTTGGAGAAATGTTGACCTTTCTTTGCTATGCACTCACCAGATCTGGAAATATTCCTCTGACTTCATTGTCTTTGCCCCTCTCTCACTGCTTCGATCTCTGACTCTCTCTCCGACAATTGACTGCTACTACTCCGGAAATCTATCTGCCAAGAAATTGAACTGCTCAAGTGTACTCTCCATCATCACATCGACCTCTTATAACCCTCTGTTGGAGAACCAACGACCAAGATCAAAACATAATTGATGGCTAGGATCATCTCTAGATCGATCCATCTGATTTTCTAGATTATTATCGCCTTGACTTAATTAATACTAATTAATTAACCTGTTTTCCTAAGTTTAGACTTAGGAAACATTGAAAAATTGGTTAATAATCTAATTAATTCACTTCTAGGAGGAATTTCCAGAACGATTTCTGGGTTTTAGAGATCTCATGTATTCTAGCCTCTCCACAAAGTTTCGTGGCTAGAAAAACATTTGATGCTACAAAATTAACAATTTGGAGGACAAATTTTCATTTAAACTACTGATGAATGGCCAATTAATTCCCGTCATCGTTGTTATTGTTCAGGGAGCGAATGACTATATGCGTTGCTAGGGCGCATAAGTCGACGTGAATTGGACCGATCCAAATCTTTAGTCAATGTTGTGTGCTTTGTATAATAGTTATGGTGTGCGTTGAAGATTAGTAGAGGTTGTGCAAATGAAAAAGAACAGATACAAATGTATTGTTGTTGAGCATGTTCATTGAACGCGCATGATAGAGACCAATGGCATGTTGAAAAAGTGTAACTAGGTTTGATCTTCATAATGACTTGTAATTATGATTTTATGTAAAAGACAAAGAATAATAAAATATATTTTGCTTGCTTCATGGGTTTCATGAGCAAGGAGTTTTTATATTTCAAAGACTTCTTCTTGATGTCTTTAGGGTTTGTCATTAGGTCATAAATATAATTAAGAAGTCATGTTACACATGACAAATCTTGTAAAAGTTTGTAATATTCCCAATAAGAAGTAGCTAATTGGCAATATTAATTTTGTTGAGATTTTTGCATTCTAATGTTCAACCATAAATAAAAGGGTGTTGGACCCATAACCCAACTTAGGAGAAAATAATCTTCCTAAAGTTACTTGGCCAACATAACACATTCAAGGTAGGGCCCAGGTGGGACCAAGTGGTAGCGTAGGAAGAGGGACAACGCAGGGACATCGTGGGCCAGCCAGCCCAGTGGTAGTGTGGGCCAGACAGCGCAGAGTAGGTAGGGGCAATGTCACAAAGAGGACAGCGCAGCGCAGTGGGACCCAAGGGAACGTTGTGGCCTCAAGCATAAAAGGGAGTGAGGGCCTAGCTTCTCATTCATTCTATCATTCATCTTCAAAAATTTTGTCTAACATATATTGAGCAAGCTTATGCAGTTTAGTTGAGTTTGCAAGTACTGTTCAGCATGTGGGTGACTCTGAGCAGAGATCCCAGCCTCAGCCTCAGGGACTTCGAGTGCCCGCTCAGGTGAGGAGCTTCATCATTAGTTTTCAGAGCAGAGACCAAAGAGCCAGCCTTTAGGAGTTACGCAGTTCACCAGGCAGCGCAGTCACTTAGAGGATTACACAGTTTTGGAGGAGAGCAGCTTTGGGAGTGAGGGAGACTTAAGAGTTTCAGTCCAGGAGAAGTGTGAGGGGATCAACCCTTCACAAGTTGAGTTTTGGAGTAGTGAGAGGCCAGTATTTCCAGTAGATAAGCTCAAAGACGAGCGTACTCACAAGGAGTGCGTAATTTTCCCAAGGGGGTCAAATTCCGGAGTCAACCTTTCCGGAATTCCTTCCTGGGTTTTTCCAGGTTTTAGGAGGAGAGCTCATAGCCAAAGTTTCATAATTTTCTAAGCAGGGGAACAGCCCCAAAGAGCAGCTCCATTCCAACCAGTAGCAATGTTTTCTAGCAGCAGCAACAACCCAGAGAGTTACGGAGTCACTAGAGGAGCAACCATTCCATAGCAGAGTTTGGAGAGATATTTCAGCTTGCCTTGAGCAGGCCAAGGTGCTATCATTCTGATCACCTTTGTACTCATTCCCTATTTCCGGAAATATAATAAAATGGCTCAGCTTTTCTGAATTGTTTGCAGTAATTTTTATGGTGCATCTCTATTTGTTGTAGTTTTTGTTTATGTTGCTTTATATAGCTGTCCATTCGCTTTTTTTGATATTACAGTGGTATCAGAGCTCATAGACTTGGCTTAGCTTGTGGAGCAGATCAGTCTATGACATTCAGAGACAAAGAATACATCACTTACAGGAAGCAGCGGTATAGGAGCAGAGAGCGGAGGCTCGAGCCCACATTTGGTGAAGGGGACTGCGTTCCAGTAGAGGACACAGAGGAGGAAGCACCAATGGTAAATGAAGTAGATGACAAGAAGGAGTTTAGTAATCTCCTCCTGAAATCTGTACAAGAACTCTCCAAAAAAATAGAGGAGATGGGTCAGAAGATTGTCGGGGAGAACAGACAGCGTGAGAACCCAAGGGGATTTCACATCAGGGAACGGTCCAACACTTCTCATACACAGGAGCAGAACGTTGCGCAATAGGTAGTGCTACGCACTCCCCCACGTTACACTATGCCCACGTTCTTGGCTACAGGTACGGGAACGGATGGACCCCAGGAGCCGGAGGTGGCTCATTACGGGGATTATTTTGTTGAACATCGGTCATACGGGTCGGAGTTTGGAGAAGCCCTCACCTTCCATGATTTCTTCCAGCTGAAGAACAATAGCAGATCCCGTAGCCAGAATAGAGGAGGTGGGTACTCGCAGGGAGGTGACCTGCAACGTACCATGGGTAGATTTTTCTTGCCTACATACGACGAGTCATCAAAATGTTCAGCAAAGGCTTGGGTGGAAAAGCTGGACATTTACTTTCAGTTGAACCAGATGGCGGAGGTGGAGGCCATCAATGTGGCAATGCTGCACCTTGAGGGGGAAGCGCATGACTGGTGGTTCCACGGGATGTCCACGCTGGGTCATTCAGGAGTGATAGCGTATGTAGAGTTCACTCGGAGATTGGTGGAAAGATTTGACTGGAAGGACCCTGAGGTGCATTCTGTAGAGCTGACCAAGCTCAAGCAGACTGGGAACCAGGAGACCTACATCTCTGAGTTCTTGAGACTTTCAGTGATGGTGCCAGACTTGTCTGCAGCCAAGAGGATTTACATGTTCATTGACGGGTTGGAAAAACCTCTACGTGGGCTAGTCAGGTCTACTAGGCCTGCTACACTTCAGGATGCAGTTGGGAGGGCAAGGGACTTGCAGGATGCCCTGCCCAGAACTAGAGCTCCTTTCCCCTAGAGACCGACATTCCAAGGGGAAAGACATGAGAGTTCCACCTCCAAAGGGGAACCGGGCCGAGGGCCTTTGGACGATGATACCCAGAGAGATCTGAGACGGAGGAAGTTATGCTTCACATGCCAGGAGCCATGGGCACCGAGTCATCAATGTGCCGCAGGAAAGGCACACTACATCGAGGTCTTCTCCAACAGTGAGGGAGAAGAAGATGCGTATGAGGAGTTGGAGGGAGATGCCAACGATGATGCACCGAGAGGAGATCATCCACCACCACCTCCCCCAGGAGTAGGAGGGGCGGCGTTTGTACCGACAAGAGGAGTCCTTGCATCCTTGCGAGGAGTTCCTAAGTATTTGACATTGCGTGTCCAAGGCACAGTCCAAGGGCAGCGTATTTCAGTATTGGTGGATAGTGGGGCCACTCATAACTTCATCAATGCCCAGCTAGTGCAGAGGAGGGGCATACCAACAGAGAGTTTTGATGGATTCTCCATGTTGGTTCCAGGTGCCAGGACCATGCAGTTCATGAGGTATGTTCTAGCATTAGCAGTGACCATGGGGACATACACGGTGACTGACCACTTCTTTGTGGTTGACATCCCAGATACCAATGTGGTATTGGGAGTGCAATGGATGATTACGCTGGGTAAGGTCACTACGAATTGGGAGACATTGGAGATGGAGTGGACATACAAGAAGAGAGGGAAGCATGTGATGATCAGAGGCATGCACACATACCCTCCTCAAATAGTTTCAGAACACTGGATGGAGGCAGACTTCTGGAAGGGGGTCATAGAGTGGGCAGTAGAGCTGTGTATTTCAGAGGCAGGAGTCACAGGGCAGCCAGTCCACCCCGATGTGCAGTCGATATTGGACGGATACTCCATGGTTTTTGGGGACATACCACCGAGACAACCGTCGGACCGAGGGTTTGAGCACACTATTGAGTTGGAGCAGGGGATCTAGGCAGTGATCACCACCCCCTATAGGCACCCCAAGGCCTATGGGGATGAGATTGAGAGAGCTATCCATGAGCTCTTGGCACTGGGACACATCCGACCCAGTACTAGCCCATTTGCTTCTTTTGTTGTATTGGTGAAGAAGAAGGATGTCACATTGGGGATGTGCATTGACTACAGGGAACTCAACAAAAAGACCATGAAGAACTAATACCCCATCCCCAGGATTGATGAGTTGATGGATGAGTTGAGGGAATCGAAGTTCTTCTCCAAGATCAATCTGAGGTAGGGGTACCATCAGATCAAGGTGAGGGACTAGGATGTTCCCAAGACTGCATTCAGGTGCCACTATGGCCATTTCGAGTTTTTGGTGATGCCCTTTGGGCTAACCAACACACCGACCACCTTTCAGTCTTGCATGAACCACATTTTCCGTGGTCAGTTGAGGAATTTCGTGCTGGAATTCTTTGATGATATCCTCATCTATGGCCGCACATGGGAGGATCACTTGCAGTACATTGCGGTTGTTCTACATATCTTGGAGGAGCAATATTTCTATGCTAAGCTCTCAATATGCAAATTTGGGCTTACAGAGATGCTCTATTCAGGGCACATCATTAGTGTGGACGGGGTAAGAGTCCATGAGGAGAAGATTCAGGCCATCTGGGATTGGCCGGAATCAAAGAATGTGACAGAGCTCCAGGGATTTGTAGGCATCTGCACCTACTACCGGAAATTTGTCAAGGGGTTTTCACAACTTGCTGCACCCCTCACGGACCTCACCAAGAATGGGGCATTTGGCTGGACTGATACTGCCCAAAGGGCTTTTAACAAGTTCAAAGAGGTGATGAGCAGCTATCAAGTATTGGCTTTTTCGGACTTCACGCAGCCCTTCATTCTGGAGTGTGATGCTTCAGGGGAAGGAGTAGGCTGAATTTTGATTCAGGGGGGCCACCCTATAGCTTTCGAGAGCCGAAAGCTACTGTCGCATGAGAGGTTGTATCCAATATATGACAAGGAGATGCTGGCCATTATGCACGCATTGGCCAAGTTTTGGCAGTATTTTGTGGGTAACAGGTTTCAATTGAGGACTGACCACAACAACCTCCAGTTTTTCCTTAAGCATAAGCAGTCGCAGGAGAGGCAGCAGAAGTGGGTCAGTAAGATACAGGCCTACGACTTTGACATTGAGTATGTCAAAAGGAAGAACAACGTGGTGGCAGATGCCTTGTCACGCAGGCTAGCGACATTATCCTTGATGAGCTTAGATGCAGACTCGAGGGCTCAACTGCTGGTGGAGTATTCGAAGGACTGCTTTGCCTATGAGGTGTTGGATGGCCAGATTACAGATGACAGGTATCGGGTGATGGATGAGTTCATCTATTACCGAGACATGATCTTCTTGACTGGTAATTCCCAGCTCAAGGAGAAGATACTACGCGCATCCCATGATTCGCCGCTATTAGGCCATCAGGGAGAGGTTCTCTTGGAGAGGCCTCAAAGAGGACGTACTTCGACATGTCAAAGAGTGCGAAGTGTGTCAGAGGAATAAGGGGGAGATGAGCCACCCTGCTGGTTTGCTACAACCACTTCCCATTTCGTAGGAAAGTGGGAAAGCATCTCCATGGACTTCATCATAGGGTTGCCCATAGAGCAAGGCAAGGATTGCATCTTTGTGGTTGTTGATCGACTAACAAAGTATGCCCATTTCTTCGCCATATCCGCACGGTACACAGCTTCACAGGTGGTCGAGCTATTCTTTCGTGATCTTTTCAGACTGCATGGTCTCCCCAAGACCATAGTCAGTGACAGAGACAGCCGTTTCATGGGAGGTTTTTGGCAAGAGCTCTTTCATTTGGTGGGTACCGAGTTAACTCCCAGTACCAGCTACCACCCACAGACGGACGGGCAGACAGAGATAGTGAACAAGTGGCTGGAAGACTACTTGCGAAACTATGTCACGGGGCGGCAGAGGGTATGGCTGCATTGGCTTCACCTGGGAGAATACTACTACAACACCACTTTCCATATGTCTATCGGTATGTCTCCATTTTATGCTTTGTATAATGCTCTAACTTTTGCTGATGTTATGTTTGGAGCTAGCAAGGCTCCCAGGGCCAAGGACTGGATCCAAGAGATTCAAGATATACTCCGGGCTCTTAAGGACAACCGGGCTACAACACAGAACCAACAGAAACTGTATGCAGGTAGAGGGCGGATAGAGAGACAGTTTGAGGTAGGTGACTTGGTCTACCTCCGACTTCATCCATACAAGCAGTCTACGCTGAAGCAAAAGGGGGTTGAAAAGCTTAGGCCCTGCTTCTATGGGCGTTACAGAGTGGGCAGGCGGGTAGGAGATGTTGCATATGAGTTGGAACTACTGGCTGGGAGTAGGATGCATAATATTTTTCATGTGTCATGCATGAAAAAGGCTTTGGGACAGCAGGTGACTGCAACAGGTGAGCTCCCACCCACGGATTATGAGGGGCATCTGGGGTTACAACCGGAGGCTATTTTAGATACCCAGAAGAGACAATTGTGGAGCAGGACAGTCAAGGAGTACTTGGTGAGATGGAGGAACCTTCCAGATGAGGATGCCACTTGGGAGGGTGAGAATATCCTACAACATCCATCCTTGCAGTTGCTTGAGGACAAGCAACATTTTGGCGGGGAGGATTGTAATATTCCCACTTAGCAATAGCTAATTGGCAATATTAATTTTGTTTAGATTTTTGCTTTCTAATGTTCAGCCATAAATAAAAGGGTGTTGGGACTCATAACTCAACTTGGAGAAAATAATCTTCCTAAAGTTACTTGGCCAACATAACACATTCAGCGTAGGGCCTAGTGGGGACCAAGTGGCAGCGCAGGAAGAGGGACAACGTAGGGACAACGTGGGCCAGGCAGCCCAGTGGCAGCGTGGGCCAGACAACGCAGAGTAGGCAGGGGCAACGTGGCAAAGAGGACAACGCAGCGCAGTGGGGCCCAAGGGAACGTTGAGGCCTCGAGCATAAAAGGGAGTGAGGGCCTAGCTTCTCATTGATTCTATAATTCATTTTCAGAATTTTTGTCTAGCAGATTTTGAGCACGCTTACGTTATTTAGCTAAGTCTGCAAGTGTTGTTCAACACGCGGGTGTCTCTGAGTGGAAATCCCAGCCTCAGCCTCGGGGGATTTTGAGTGCCCGCTCAGGTGAGGAGCTTCATCATCAGTTTTCAGAGCAGAGACCAAAGAGCCAGCCTTCAGGAGTTACGCAGTTCACCAGACAGCGTAGTCACTCAGAGGGATTACACAGTTTTGGAGGAGAGTAGCTCCGGGAGTGAGGGAGACTTAGGAGTTTCAGTACGGGAGAAGTCTAAGGGGATCAACCGTTCACAAGTTGAGTTTTGGAGTATTGAGAGGTCAGTATTTCCAGTATATCAGCTTAGAGGCCAGCGTACTCATCAGGAGTGCGTAATTTTCCCAAGGGGGTCAAATTCAGGGTTCAGCCTTTCTGGAATTCCTTCCTGGGTTTTTTTGGGTTTTAGGAGGAGAGCTCATAGCCGGAGTTTCAAAATTTTCTGAGCAAGGGAACAACCCCAAAGAGCAGCTCCATTCCAGCTAGTAGCAGAATTTTCCAGCAACAACAACCCAGAGAGTTACGCAATCACTAGAGGAGCAACCTTTCCGTAGCAGGGTTTGGAGAGATATTTCATCTTGCCTTTAGCAAGCCAAGGTGCCATCATCCTACTCATTCCCTATTTCCGAAAATATAATAAAATGGCTCAACTTTTCTGAATTGTTTGCAGTAATTTTTATGGTGCATCTCTATTTGTTGTAGTTTTTGTTTATGTTTCTTTGTATTATTGTCCTTTCCCTTTTTGGGATATTACAAAGTTGTACTCTAAAGATATTGTCACTATGCTCCTTGATGTCGGCCAAAAGAAGGATGAAAGCCTCCTTGTTAAAGTCGGTTGATCTCCATGTCTTATGTTGGCTTAAATAGAAGGACCAATCACTATATATAAAGGTAACGTGACCTCCTGTACAAACCATAAACTCAGATATGTGTGCAACTACAAGTGCAGATCTCAAATGCAAAGTTAAAGGGTGATACAACGAAGAAAAGGTTTGCAAGATGTGCGTAAGGGTTTCACTATATATTGGATTTAAGTCTGTAACATTATCTCTGCAATTACAAAGAAGTCTGAGGACTGTTTCAAGGATTGATCTAATTAGATCTAAACAAATCTAATGAATCCTACTGCAACCATCCGAATTACTTCATCTATTATGCAATTTATTTTACACAATTATTTCTGAATACATTCATCAAATACTGAAGCAGCCACATCACCTTGGGACTTCAATTTAACTCCTCCATAATTTTCCACCTCATTTAGCATGTGTGGATATTTATTTTTCTCCATTTATTTAAATTTTGGCTTAATTAATTGCCAGATTTCCCACTAAACTTAGGAAAAGTGGGTTTTGAGGGTTCAAAACACATTTTTGACCCTTCAAAGTGTGTCATAGTAGAAAATTGAGGGTGAGAGGTGTAATTTTGATTACTCATACCCCATACAACTTCTCTAGACGACACTTATTACAATTCAATTACAATTTTTATTGCAATTTTTGACTTGCGGGAAATCTAAAAAATTAAAAAATCACTACCTAGACCTAACCAAATTCCATGAAATTTTTTGTGTGATGTAGTATGGTAATATACATTGACTCTAGACACTAGGACTCACCCAAGGCCTCACCATCAAGCCGTACTCTGGCTTTGGGGTAAAATTGGAGGAAGAAACTTAATTAATTACTAAGTCCTGGTAGGGAAATGATAATTAACCAAGTAAAAAAGACCTCCTAGAGTAATACTCACTTGCTGGAAAGGTCCCAAACTACCTAGGCCTGTTACAAACTCAATACCGACTCAAATTCATCATTACTAGCATCACTTATTACAATTCCCCGTAGGGTGTGAAATCTGGGTACACGAGAAAGATGATGAGAAATAGAAGTAGAGTTCAAAAGCTTCATTGAACTGATGATATCTGATGATATATGATGGTACAAATGTCTTCTGGTTCATCCTTGGGCATGGAATCTTCTCATTATCCTTAGGTGCCTCTCCAGTGGTCAACATTTGGCTCCATATGGGGATGCATGCTAGATATGAATTGACAGCGTGCAAGGACCTGGAATCTGCATCCACCAACCAAAGATATATATTAGCAAGATCCATTCAAAATACCATAGAATAAAATCAAGTACAGAAAGGGAAATTTTATTCTAAGAGCATAAAATAACAATTTATTCATGAAAGAAATCTATTTAAACAAAATTGACAAAGGATAAGGTTAGAAATATGATACAAAAAGATGTCCATGGCATCAGATGTCCTCAATGAAGTTCATGCTAAGAACCTGCCTACTTTCAGGTTGATCCATGGGCTGCTTTTCTGATGTGCCCTGTCCAATTTTGAATATCTTAGGACTTTGATCTGTCCCAACACTGTGTTGTACATGGTCATCAGATTTACCAAATCCGTTATGCTTTTTTCTTTTTTCTTAATAGATTGTGATGTTGATGCGATCAAAGTAGACCTTTCTTCCCGATCTTGAAGATGCTCAGATGGGGAATTCGAAGTATCCAAGACTTCTTTGACCTGCCTTTCTCCATTTTGCATCTGCTCTGACATGGGTGATGGATCAATCTCATAAGTATAAACTTGATTCCCCTTAGCTTCCTTTCTATCCAGATTCCAAGTCACCTTCAATTATCCATTTTTCAATGGAATGAATGCCCTCATAATGAGATGAAGTTTTCTCTAGAGGATGGGGAGGCTTAAGATTTGTTTCTTTGTTCCTTTCCCATTCATCATTTGCCCTAAGATGGAATTTCTGTATCTATAATCTTTCTATTTCCTCCAACCTATTCTGAAAAGTGATCTAATTAGCCTTCATAACATTTATTTCCTTAGCATGATTTGTTTCCATGGTGTTGATTAATTTCACTTGTATTTCTTCCATGGCGAGCAACCTGTTTTGAATAGAGGTCATATGATTAGAATGATTGACCTCCATGGCCTTTATTGCGTGTGCATGATTTACTATTAATCTTGTTTGATTGAGTTCCATGTTTTTTAATGAGTTGAGCTTGGTTGAGTTGCATATCCTTAATCATTCGAGTCAACTCCCTGATGAGATCCGTATCATTTTCGCTTTGATCTTTCTTTCATCTCTATATTTTTCTTCAAAGGCATCAATGATCGATTCTAGAGAATCAAAACTTTTAGCAGGTAAGTCTATGAACCAATCCATAGCATCGCCATCTAATGAAAAAATGAAAAGTTTCATTTTAACGTCCTCATGGTTAATATCATGTCACCATTTGCTCACACAAAGGTGGAAATTCCTAAGGTGAGTTTCGGTGGTAATGGCATTGCTACCTAGAAAACTGTAATATCCCCAAATGGGATATTTCACTGAATTTGCCTAAATTTACTTATATCTCAAAATATGGCATGAATTCAACAATTATTTAACAGAAGATTGCCATGTAAGATTAAACACACAAGTACGTGCAAATCCATAACACCATAATGCAGAAATATAGCTCAGCTTTATTATATTATCACTGGGGTTACAAGCTGAAATGAAAGATAGCTGAGATAAATGAAATACAACTGGCCTCAAGAAAATCTCTGGCCGCAAATCGCCGCACCGTGCTAGCCTCCAAGACCGAACTCCGTTGCACTCTCCCTCTGGCAACAGCTACCACTGAATCCACTGAAGCTCTCGTTGAAGATCTGAATGATCCTCACTCCAATATCACTGAAGCTCTGTGAAACTTCTGAATGAAGTTTCCTCAAGAGAGTTGGGTTTCCATCCAACACTCACAAATGACCTGAGGGTTTCCGTCCTGGGGCTACGGCCGAAGTAGAGAACCACGTCCTTAAACCTCTCATACACAAGAAAATGATCTGATCCAACGATATCTCCCAGTGGCCTCCTCCCTTTATTTTATAGATCCCTTGGAGCCTTCTAGAGCATTATTTTATTATTATTTTATTCATGGAGCACTTTTCCCTTTTATTAAAATATTCCTTTTTAATGCAGAAAAGGGTAAATTGGCTACCACGCCTCCTTCGGTCACTGAAATCTGTCCCACCATGTAAGTATTCTCATCCCGGTTCCAATGAGCTATTACACTAAGGTGTTCCATCATGTATTCCTCCCGGAATGCCACCTTGAGCATAATTAGCTGAGTTAAGCCCATAAATAACTCAAATTTCCGAAAGTTATCAGAATGCATCGAAACGAAAGCCAAACTGTTCAGATGATGGAGTATATCAAACGAATGCCTTCGGACACCATGAAAACTCCTCAAAACTCCTCCGAAAAGCTCCTGAGCCCACTGATAGCACCAATCTGTACATGTGACCTGTCTGCTCCTAACTCTGGAAGTCCCTCCTAGCCCTGTCATGGGTGATACCAAAAAAAGGAATATTACAGACCTTCCGCCCCAAGATTGCTTGCCCTCAAGCAATCGAAATATGTAGGCCACTCTGTTGGCCCGCCGCAACTGAGACCCAATGCCCGGATCCCATACAAATCTCTGGGCGCTGCTATGCACCTATGTCAAACCACTCGGAATAGACCCCTCAATGTCGGGATCCCAAACTGATCTCTCACTGTACTAGCCAACAAACAATCCTCTCGGATCCCATCGCCACCATGGCCAATCATCGCCCAAGTCCCACGGCTCGGACTACGCACTGCCTCTGGCTATGACTGATGCTCTAAGAGGTGAAGACCATGACTCCTGCTGTGCTGTATCTGTGACTGTGTAAGTTGTCCCATCAACTGTGTACCAACTCATCACCTCTCTCCAATCCAAGTCCTAACTCAATCCCACGTTGATCCTACTCTCCTGAAATCGAGATGGAGTGCTGAAGAAACGACGACCTGTGCCCTCCTGCCAACTGGAATCTGTAACATCTGCTATGTCTAAGGGCCTGTGCTCTGTTGTGCTCCCTACGAAGAATATCGTACCATCAAGAGGGTACCAACTCATGATCTCCCGCCAGTCCATCCTGGAAGAAGAATCCAATGTAGCAACAGCTGCACATGGAACATGCCCAGAGTGTTTCCGCCAGCCTGTAATCAACTCCCACTGCTCTGCCCTGTCTGCCAATGGAAGCTGCCTGTAGAAGGAAGCCCCTCTCTCTATAATGGGCCAAAGTGGGCAAGATATGCTGCAAGCCCCGTCGATGTACTCCTGGAGAGTGCTACTCACTGAAAGCACTGCAGCTCTGCTGACTGCGTGTACATCTATCTGCGCCTCATCCCTGTGTCGACCCACAGATGAATGCTCCACCATATCCAACAGCTCCTCCCACTCCTGATCAGGAATGTCATGCTCCCGCTGTCTACTGGCCCCCTGCAGAACAATCCCATCAACCTCCAACACCTCCAAAGGATATGGATCTACAACTGCTGTCAACGTACTCGATGTCAGTGCATCTAACTGCTCCACTCCAATGGCTGACCCCAATGTTAGCCGCATATCCCTCATTGGCTCAATGTGGGCGCCCATCTGGTTCTCCCCCAAAGGAATATCATGACTGATGTGAATAGTGTCCTCCTCTGCCGACTCAGGCTCCCTCACGTGCTGCTCTGGCTGAATCGTCACTAGTGACTCTTCACCCAGAGTATCTCTCGCAGAGTCCCATGACTGCTCACCCTGCATACTGGAACACAACTCCGGTCTACTGTCATCATCTCTGCATGACTGCTCTCGCTCCCCAGAAGCGTCCTCAACTGATCCTATGGACTCATCTGAAGAAGAGTCCTCACTCTGGCATACGGAAGGAATGCCCTCTTGTCCTGCCTCCGCCACATCAGCTGCATCACTCAAGCATGAGTGATCAGGCCCCCAAGGTTCTTTGCAAATGAAGCAAAGTCCCTTCCTCCTCAGCTCATTTCTATTGCCTGACCCACCAAACTGGAGCAGCTCCTCCCTGGTCAACTGTCTCCTGAAAATCTCAATGTTCTGCTCAACTAGCCCTTGGGCTAGCTCATAAGCAGCAGGTGAGACCAACTACTCTCTCCTCCAAATGCTTTACAACCGGGTCTGCAACTCTCGGCCAATGATCTCATGGTCTCTCATACATGACGACAAGATGGACTGTATGTGTGCTATGACAGTATCAGGATGATGTCTCCTAATGCTGAAGAAGCATTGAAACATCTACAGGATCAAGTCATCACACTCAAGGTCAAACATGATGACATAAGTCTTGAATGTGGCCATACCCCATAAAATCTCAAGCTTCTTCCCGAAGGTAGAGCCTGCACTGTTGTCCAAATCCTGAAAAGCCTCTACAATCAATCTCATAATCCTACTCATAACATCATCATTGTATGGAGCTATAGGTGCGGTTAACTTCATGATGTTACAGAGACACGCTGCAACTGGAAGTGTGACCCCTTCACAAGGTTCCTCCAATAATTTGGGCTGTATAAGAGCAAGCATAGCTAGTCTTAGAGCCCAAATCAGTTTCTTCCCTTCTTCTTGGCTTATTTTGGACAGAAGTTCATTAAGTTCATCAAGTTTGGACAGAACTCTCCATGTCATCTTCATGTGTTTCAAATCTGTCCCGAGTGCAAGGATTTTGTGACCAATCCCCAATTCTTCCTGCAAATCTTTTGGCTGTCCTTTTTGAAGGATGGCATAAATTCCTCTTGAAAAGGGTCTGCTGTTTGGTTTTGTTTTCCAGTCTTCTGATGCATGGTGGTTTAAGGAACCAAATTCTATTTTTATCAATCTGTTTATTTATTTCCGCTTATTTATTTGAGGAAGTGGGGCCTAGTGGCCAAGTGGACAATGCAAGGAGAGGGGGACGTAGACCACGTTGGCAGCGTGGGGCCTACCTCACGCAGTTGAGAGGGGCAGCGTGGGCCAAGGGGCACGTAGGAGATGGTGGGGCCTAGGGTTGAGAGATGCCCATCGTGATAAAAGGGAGGAGAGCCTCTTCATTTCATTATTCATGTTTATGCATCTTGAGCTTGTCATTTCGACTTGGAGCACGCTGGCTGTTTAGCTTGTCTACAGTACTGTTTAGTACACCGGGTGTCTCCGTGCGGAGATCCCACTCTCAGCCCCAGGAGATTTCGAGTGCTTGCTCGGGTGATGTATTCTATCATCATTTTGCAGGAGGATTTGTGGTTGTCTTCGTTGTGGAGCAGAGCATCTAGGGACTGCGCAGTCTTGAGAGAGGGGATGCAATTCATCTTGGGGGAGCTCCGGATTGGTGCCATTTTGGAGAATTCAGGCCTTAGGATTGAGCAAGGGGCCAGCCCTTGCCTATTAGAGACATTTGGGAAAGAGAGAGTCTTTATTTTGGAGGGTGTGATTCAGCATCAGCGTGGCCCTTGGGAGGATAGCGTAGATCCTCAAGGGAGGCATTTTCGGAGGTCGAGCATTTCAGAAACGCTCCTTGGGCTTTTCTGGGTTTTGTGAGTAGAGGTCGATTCCAGAGTATCGGCATTTTCCGAGTAGGGGAGCAGCCCCAAATACTCATTTTGGTTCCAGCAGTTGCAGCAACACGACAGTATCTCAGCAGTTGGAGTTACAGTAGAGAGCAACGATTTCCTTTGACATTCTGAGAGTATTCATACACTTGCCTGGTGCAAGTCGAGGTGCCATCATTCTGATCACCTCTTGTACTTCTTTATATTTCTCAGTATAATAAAATGGCTTAGCATTCTCTATTTCATGTGTATCTGCTTCATGGTTCGTTTCTTGCACTATATGTCTTGTTGTATGCTTTATATTACTGTTTATTTCCCCTTCGGGATATTACATAGTCGGCCTCAATTAAATTATCTAAAAGTTAATATATTCAAGTCGGCCCATATGGAGACACAACTCTCTACTAAGTAAGGTCGGCTCATTTACTGTGGGGAAACAACTATAAATACAACTACAGGAACTCACATTACAACACAAAAAAATCAGACATCTCTCTGAATTGAAGTTTGGACTACATCATAGATTCAGTGCCATTGCCGGAGGATAGGGTTTCGGTCTATTACAGAGATGAAGGTTCGGGTAACTTCCATGCTATATATTTCAAGATGTTACAGCAAAACAAGTCTCCGTGTCAACCCAGATTTACCACAAACTCGGTGCCATTCTTAGTCATGAAACTTGATGCAATTCTCAGTGATGAAACTCGGTGCTATCTTTGTTTTGATACTCAGTGCTATGATGTTATGAAACTTGTGCTATGATGCTATCTGATTCATAATGCCTTGGTGCTACAAAAATTGGAGCTACTACAATGGTGATCATAGAGAATATGGATATCTAGGCTACCTTAGGAAAAAGATTTGAATGTCTCGGTGTTATTGCAGTAATAAGGATGAAGTTTCGGTGCAAGCAAAGGAGATCTCAGTATAAGGAGATCTTGGTGCTAACACAATGAATGGATGACTCGATGGAGGAATGTTATAGTTGAAGGGTCTTGGTTGTCTCATCTTAAATCTACTAAAGGAAGAACTTTGATTGGGTTTTCCCCAAAGAGTGGGGTTTTCCCTGGTAGTGTGGCTACATCTTTTGTCTTCTTCTATTTGTGCATTGGCATTACTCTTGATGATAAGAAAAGATAAATTGAAATAACAAATGATAATAACAAAATGTCACAAGATGATGTCATAATAAGAGAAATTGATTAACTGTCACCTCCTTAATTTCTCTAACATGGTATCAGAGCTAAGGTCGTGATCAAAGGCAGTGAAAGGTTCTTGAAGAACATAGATGGACAGTTCTGGGTTAATGGATCCCAGTGAACTAGCTCAGTCCTAAAAGCACCTTGAAGAAGTATGAGGACCTCACACCAACAACAGTCAAGCAACTTGGATCAAGTTAGCAAGATAGTTTCGGTGCTATAACATTACTGTTTTAATAGTATATACATTTTGGTGTCACAGTTAAATCTCAGAAATAGAGTCTCGGTAATATGACCTATTGATTTATGGTAGCATCGTATGTGCTCTAGCCTTGTAACTTTGTATATAGGCTAAGACACACGTATTCCATAAAACACAGAAATGGTTTTGGAAAATTCCACTTAGAGATGGTTTAATTAAATTAATTAATCGTTTGTTAATGTTTACCTAATCAGGTCTAAACTTAGGGAAACTGATTAATTAAAGGGTATTAATTAAACTAAGTGTGAATCTTCTAGATAAAGTCATGGATCATCTTCTAGTTAATCTTAGCCCTTGATTATGTTTTAATCTTGGTCGTTGAAGGGTCAACAGAAGAATATAAGAAGGAGGGTGAGGGGCCTATGGAAAAACACATTGGGCATGAGCATTTGGCATTTTCGAGTTTGTGTGGGGAGACATAGCTTTTGCTTAGAATCGAATCACTAGGGCAGGGTTTGCTAAGTGATGTTGATTCAGTGATCAGATTTAGAGAGGGGCAGATGCAGAAACTAGTCAGGAGGACCAGGAGTGCATTACAGAGAGAGGCAACAGTGACGGAGAGAGAGACAGCGCAGTCACCTGGAGGGGTGATGCAGTTCCTGAAGGAACTCATGCAAAAGTGATGCACTGTTTCTTTGATCCAGTTCGGAGATAGCTAGGAGCTGGGGTTTCTAAGCCAGGATGGCCAAAATCCAGTTCCGGATCAGCTTAGATCAATTGTTGAGCAGAGGTGACGCAGTTCTAGAGCTTTCACACGAAGGCTTACGCAGTTCTAGAGTAGACATCACGTAGAGGCAGGGAGGGGCTTCACCAATGTTGCTTAGATCAACCGGGGATTTGTAGAGTGAGGTATATCTCACAATTTCATCAGCTGTCTAAATTTCTCTGGAGGGTGAGCCGGATATTGGCACCCTAGTTGTACTCAAGATTCTGCTGCTTGAAAATACAAAACCCTCAGATCCGCTGCACCGGTTTTCCCAAGTTGGGCTTTTCCAGGGACTTAGTCCAAAAATCACTGTGTCAAATGTGGTTGTTTTTCATTGAATTTTGTTCAGCTTGTTTCAACACTTAGATTTATTCCGCAACATTATTTGTGTAGACTGCTTCAGAAATTACTTCGATATTTCATTGTAATGAAATACTTATCAAAATAAAAGGAGAAGTAATTCAGATTTGTTGTAGTAGGAATCCAGATTTAGGATTTTTCACATGGTATCAGAGCTTATTCAAGCTGAAGTGTAGGAGAAACAAGAGTGAACCAGCAGATCAGCGCAGGAGAGACTGGGATCTACATAATTTGCAGCAGACCGTCCCAAAGATTACGCTGTCCAGGCTAGGAGGGCAATCCATCGCAGAAAAAGGCTCCCTCTGAGAGAGTTGACAGAGGGGTAATGTTATGAATCTAATTCATAACTAAAGTAATAAATATAGTTATTAATAGAATAAAATAGAATAAATGTAATTACTAGCTAATCAATTAGGATTAGGTTAAATAATCATTAGGTTAATGAAAAGGCATGTCTAAAAGACATGCCCATTCGTGAAAAGGTACTTGCATGGGTATAAAAGCGGGACCTCATTGTAATCATTCAACCATGTCATATCTTATCAATAAAATATTATTATTATAAATACCTCTTGTGTATTTTTATAATTAAAGCTATTTCTGCTATCAAAGTCAACAAGCATACAAGTCTTCTGCTACAGTATTCAAACTACGAATTCCGCTGTTACAATGACGTTAACTCCGATAAAAGGGATAACTTGTGTAGTTCAAGATCTGCCAAGAAGAGGAAAGGTGAATTTGAAGAAGAAAATGTGACAATAGGAGAGCAAAATCAATATCCTAAAGAAGAGGGGTTTCTAGATCCCAAGCAAGGTCAGACTTTAGGGAATCAAAAACAAAAGGTACCTAAAATGGTTAGTTCTCAGAACAGTCAAAGAAGTGTAGAGTCCAGAAATGAAATCTTTTCATTCGAAAGAGAAAAACAGCAAGATTTTACTGACCTAACAGAGTTACAGAACCATAATCAAGATATCACATCTCCCGAAAATGTGGTGAGTTCTAATAGTGAATGCGAATTGCAATTGGCTAACATTTCCACGACCAGCCAACAAAATGCTGTCGAAATGGAGTTAGATGCTTCTCCAAACACGAGGCATCGAATAGAAAACGAGTATACTAAACAGAATATACAAAAGGTGCCAATTCTAGTTGATGTTGAACCATCCGCAGATAATCTAAATCACACAGGTGATCCATTGCCTATTAATACTGAGGCAGTTGATTGTAATTCTGAGCCCAAGAGTTGTGAGTTGTCGCTTTTGTCTGAAGAAAATTATTGTGTACAAAAGTATAGATCTTTATCACCAGGAGCTAAGGTAAAACTATTTCCTTCAACTTGTGAAGTGATTCAAGATAAACGGGTGGATAGTTTATCTGTTGTAGATGAACCAGAGAGTAGTGTTATTGATAATGTTAAGCGTATGTCTGAGAGCATTCACTCAGAAGGTGCAACTGCATCTAATGCCATAGATGCAAACCCTGCATTTACTTCACCTGTCAAGCTTCCAGTGCCTGAAAGGCTGGACATAGAGCAAGATGACTGTGGTGATGCTTTTCAGCAGCAACCAGCAAAGCTGCCGTCAGCAAGAAAGTCAATGTCTCCAATTTCACGAAAAATACTTCTGCAAGCCGTGGATTTTAGAAGTGCATTTGCGAAATCTCAGTTCCCAAGCAAAAATGAAGTTGCCATCAATAAGATCTCTGGAGTCTTCAGCCGCTCTAGGGTAATTACTGAAAGACTCGTCCGCGAACTAAGAATTATTCGCCAAATTAAACATCTATTCGTTATGCTGTTGTCACACTGTTTTAAAGAAAAAATTTCGAAAAGGGTTTTATTTATAGGGTATCATGCAAAGATGCAAAAGACATTCAGGTGTTTAGATTGGATAAATGAATTTCGTGGATCGGTAGTTTCGACGAAACGGCATGGCTCCCAGTCGATACAGCGTTTGGTCAAGTGGACGTGTGGACATTTAATTAAAATGGCAGACAAATGTATTCAGTGGAATACGGTATCAGATGTCGGCCTCCAACATATAAATGCAAGTTACACGTGGAAAATTTATGCAGAGAAGTTGTTCAATTTGGCGAGTGTATATGGGTTTTGGAAATACATTTCAAATCTTGAAATACACCAGAGACAGCGCTGTGTGAAAATTTTTTACTTTTTTAAATACAAAAATTTAAAAAAAATTCCTGAAAGAGAAAAAGGAATCAGAGACACAATTAATAGAGAAAGGCACCAGAATGCATGTAGAGTCAAAGCCGTGAAGAGGATTCAATTTCTTTGAAGGAAAACAATTGCCTACCGTTCCGATTTTGGACAAGGATGTGAATAACAATAATAATAGAGCCGTTGTCCAACAGTTGCGTATCATTACGATTTCGGAGACTGCGTGAATTGTACTGTTGAATAAACAAATTATTTGAATCTCAATTTAATGAATTTTTAAATTAAAAAAAAAAATTATTAATTTAATAAATTAAAATTACTATTTAATTAATTAAATTAATTTAAAAAAAAAAAAAAACATGGATGGAGTTCAAAGAGGATGTATAAAGAGATTCTACAAGGAAGATATATATGCCTCACAAATAATCCAAAGTTAAAAAAAAAAAATAAATAAATAAAATAAGGAATTATAAGGATGAGTTAAAAAAAGGAAAAGAAAAAGAAGGTACCGGTGATTAAAGACATGTTTAGCAGATAATCTCAAGTTAAGAAAATTGTCAGAAGTTAAGCTTTGAGGACAAAGCTTTTCGAGAAGAAGGCAATGTTATGAATCTAATTCATAACTAAAGTAATACATATAGTTATTAATAGAATAAAATAGAATAAATGTAATTACTAACTAATCAGTTAGGATTATGTTAAATAGTCATTAGGTTAATGAAAAGGCATGTCTAAAAGACATGCCCATTCGTGAAAAGGTACCTGCATGGGTATAAAAGCGGGACCTCATTGTAAACTTTCAATCATGTCATATCTTATCAATAAAATATTATTATTATAAATACCTTGTGTATTTTTATAATTAAAGCTGCTTTTTGCTATCAAGTCACCAAGCATACAAGTCTTCCGTTACAGTTTCAAACCACACCCGTCACATGTAAGCATTTTTCGCCGTGGGTAAGAGGTAGCATAGCGCACCAACGTAGCCGAAGGACGGCTACTACACAATAGTAAGAGTCGGGGAAAGCACGTAAAAATTTCTCTCGAAACACGGGATTGTGGATTTCTGAGCTCAAAGAGTTTCTTACTCAAAGAAGCTCGCCTTTTTCTCAGAAGAAGAGACGTAAGACTTACTCCACAAGGAGTGCGTAAGTCTAGCCGAGTAGAGGCTAGAAGAATTAAAACTACGCTCGAGGAAATGTCCAAACATGGACACGACCCGCCTAAATGAGGTGCCCACGAGGGGGAAAATGGGCACTGAGTTTTCGATGAGCATGATCGAAAGGCCCTCATTGAAAGCACAGTTGCAGAACCTTTGGTTGCATCACATCTGAGAGCATTCAAGAAGAATATGGCAAGAGCCAAGCGATTGATCCTAGATGGTGTGAAGGATCACATCGTACCTCACATAGCAGCAAAGGGCACTGCTAGAGAAATGTGGGTAGGGCTGGAAAAGCTATACCAAGGATCTTCCGAGCAGCGAAAGATTTACCTAGAAGAGAAGATGCTTAATACCAGAATGAAGAAGGGAGAGCGTTTTGACTCTTTCCTGTCGCTAATTCAGGAAAACCGAGACCAGCTGGCAGCAGTGGGATCAGCTCCTAGAGACTCAAAGCTAGTAAGGCTCATTCTGAACTCCGTTTCAGAAGATTATTAGGTCTTTTTCCAAAGCATTTTGGGCAGAGAAAGACTCCCAGGATGGGATGCGATGTGGGCAGCCTTGCAGCAAGAAGAGCTGAGGAGAGATCTCCTCAAAATCCATATTGAGGATGGCAGCAACAAATCGAAAGTAAAGAAGGAGGAGGAAGAAAACACAGCCCTTGCATCAAAGGGGCAACAAAGGCAGAAGAAGAAAGATCTGTCTAAGATCAAGTGCATCAGGTGTGGAGAAATGGGACATTATGCCACACAATGTCCTCTTAAGAAAAAGGATAAAGAGGAGATGCAAGATTCTTAAGCCGGAGCTACCAAGATTGAGGCAGAAGGAGATTGTGCTATGTTAGCTCATATTCTGAAAGGAGAGAAATGGGCTGACTTGGAGTTGTAGATCCAGAATCTACAATCAGCAGGATCCTTGAGTATTTCCGGACTCTTGGATCACATGTGAGCTACAGCAGCCTTAAGACAGTAGCAAGATGGACAATTGGAGCAGAAGATGAGAAGACAATGCAGTAGCCAACAATACTAGAACCTGATCAGCGCAAAGAGGGAGCAACAGCATCAGCAGTTGAGCAGCAGAAGCGCAGTGCAAAGCAGTAACAACGCAATGTTTTCAGAGAGCTAGTGCAGAAACTAGCAGTAGTCAGTCTTATTTTTCAGTTGCAGATTTACTTGTCCAATTTTGGATGTTTTTCTGCAAGAAGAAACAAAGCAGAAAGAAAGAAAGAAAAGAGTTGAGCAGAACAGTCAAATGCTAGCGTGTAGGAACAGTGTAGCGCAAGCAGTAGAGTAATGCTCACGTTAGCAGGCACTGTGGTTGGTGACTCTGAGGGAGCTCGCAAAGACAGCGGGCATGGTCGCCAATATGCAGCCTGGGCAGCACGTATGCAACACTGTGCGTGTTGGTGGAGCAACATCAACAACATAAATGCAATGCATGTTCAGCTTCGAGCAAGACATTGAGTTGTCTTGTTAGAGCACTTTTCTCGCTAAAAGAGAGTGTTGACGATGGTAGTGACGGTGATGTAGCCAAGCCTCAAAATCTTGCATTCAGGCGCACACATGTATTCTATAAACCTAGGTAATATTCCCATTTTTGGTGACACCTACGACAGGGCCAGATTGGACTTCCAGAGTTAGGAGCAGACAGGTCACATGTACAGATTGGTGCTATCAGTGGGCTCAGGAGCTTTTCGGAGAAGTTTTGAGGAGTTTTCATGGTGTTCGGAGGCATTCGCTTAATATACTCCATCATCCGAGCAGTTTGGCTTTCGTTCCGATACATTCCGATAACTTTCGGAATTTTGACTTATTTATGGGCTTAACTCAACGATTATGCTCAAGGTGGCATTCCGGGAGGAATACACGATGGAACACCTTAGTGTAATAGCTCATTGGAACCGGGACAAGGAGACCTACACGATGGGACAGTTGGACACAGATTTCAGTGACCGGAGGAGGCGTGGTTGCCGATTTACCCTTTTCTGCATTAAAAAGGAATATTTTAATAAAAGGGAAAAGTGCACCATGAATAAAATAATAATAAAATAATGCTTTAGAAGACTCCAAGGGATCTATAAAATAAAGGGAGGAGGCCATTGGGAGATATCTTTGGAGTAGATCATTTTCTTGTGTATGGAAGGTTTGAGGACGTGGTTCTCTACTTCAGCCGTAGCCCCAGGACGGAAACCCTCGGGTGAGTTGTGAGTGTTGGACGAGGATCCAACTCGAGGGAGACTTCACTTTCTACTTCCCCACAGAGCTTCAGTGATATTGGAGTGAGGATCATTCAGATCTTCAATGGGAGCTTCAGTGGATTCAGTGGTAGCTGTTGCCGGAGGATGAGGGCAGCAGTCAGTTTTGGAGGCCATTGCCGTTTAGCAGTGCAGCAGATTTTCTTGAGGCCAGTTGTATTTCATTTATCTCAGCTATCTTTATTTCAGCTTGTAACCCTAGTGATAATATAATAAAGTTGAGTTATATTCCTGCATTGTGGTGTTATGGATTTGCATGTACTTGTATGTTTAATTTTACATGGCAATCTTCTGTAAGTAAATGTTGATTTTGCGGCATTTTGTGGAGTTTATTTATTTATCTGCATTTTTAGTAAAAATATCCCATCCGGGATATTACAGTGGTATCAGAGCCTTGGTCTTGGCTCAACCTGCGAGTTTTCAGTTTGCAGTTGTGGCTATTATTGTTGGAGATATTTTCCGAAAAAGGTTTTCAAAAGAAACAAAATAAAAATAAAATATCAAGGACAGTCTGTCAAACTGCAGGGATCGAGAGCTTATTTACAAATTCAAGTGGCCTGAATTGCAATCATTTTCAGTAGGCGAATTAATTTGAGTAGCAACAGTGACTCCAAGGTCGAAATCTATTGTGTTTCAGTAAAGTCTCGAAAAGACTGAATTAATTGTTAATATCAGTTCAAGGCCAGACCAAACACCTTACGTAACTGATAAATCAATCTCAAAATCATGGTCTCACTAGTCGTATGATTGACCATAGCAGAACGATTTTCTCAGAATTAGAATAAGTCTCTGTCCGTAAGAGAGGCCACATCAAAATCTGGAAGTGCCAGGACAAGTCAAAGGGCCGCATATCATTCGGGCCAACGAATTATTTCAAATGGAGAAATCTGTGAAATACAATTTTTTTATTTAAGAGATTATCCAAGCTGTAGAAGCCGGTCAATCATCTTTGTTGGAATTTACAAAATTCTCTGATGGTGCCGTCGGGCCCAAGACGGATACTGGGCCAATATTCCTAAAGAATAACAGGGGACTCCGTATGATTGATCAATTGTTGTCTAATGAAGAGCTGAATTCATGGACGTGTGGTGCCTGAGCGGGAAAATTCCATATTCAACTGGGTCGAAAGGTAGAGCCGTCAAATTATAGGAAGCCGACTTTTATTAAATCCGAGTCGCCTTGAGCCGCCATTTCCAGAAGACGAGTTTGTGAATTGTTGGGGCCGAAATTATTTTGTGGACATCAAATTGCAGATTTGGTGACTTTGTGAGGGCTGGATTTTTCCGACCGTCTCGTGGATCAAGTTGCAGTGAGGGTGGTACTCTTAAGAAGGAAATCGAATTTGCAGACCAATTCTTCATCCTCTGAGCGTGAATGTTTTTTTGTGTGACTTAGCGTTTGAGCCAGATATATTCGTGGGACGTGTCATTGAGTCGACATTGGGTTTGTGCCAGCGGTCGATCAGAGGTGGCAAAGAAGCGTCCTATGGGGACACCAGCATAATAGGGAATGCTGAAGTTCATAGACTTAAGGGGGAGCGACTTTATGAATTCGTGAATCATTTTTTTGCGGTGAGCAAGTGCGGTAATATCAAACAATCCGCATAAGCGATCAAGGATCCAAGGGCCATCATTCTGCCGCTGTCTGAAGTCGGCTTCGAGGGTGAGTTCTCCGTGGAGTCGGGTATTGGTGCCAGAGCATATGCGTGCGGGTGATTACAAAAAAAGAAAGAGAGAGAGAATCCGCAGTGTCAAGGGTGGTGTGGGCCACGAAATATATATTTTTTTAATTTGACGTCTCTCTGCAAGGGCCATGAAGGATCACTGGAATTTAACGTTGGAGTTAGCGTTACCCGTGGGTTGCTGTGCCAGCGTATTTCTGTTTCTGGTGATATTAAACTACTATAAACCATTGTTTGGAAAATCAAAATTACACAGTATACCTACAACATGTATATGGGACATGATTGACAAAATGTTTTACTAAAAGGGTCACAATAAAAAAAACTTAGAAAATTGTGGTCTTTTGGAGGTTTCCTTAGCTGGAATTTTACAGTGCCAAGGGTTGTCATTATACCAAGTTTTGGAGCAAACTTATTAAAGGTTGAATTTCTTATAAATTGGAAAAATTCTTATTTGAAATCCTTTGTATATGTTAGAACAAGTTCCTTACATTTCTGGGCAAGTTAATTTCTTGGCAGACAGAGATTTTGGCACAATAATTCCTTACTGAAATACAGAGATCCACATTGCTGGGATAAGTTTGATTATTGGAAAACCTGAGAATCATTATCATTAATTCTGTATATGTTTAGCAAGACTGAATTCTAGGCGTATTTATCAGTGATTGGCAAGGCCTAAGCCTAAAATTTCTTTATCTACTATAGTCCGGTTGCACCACCATAGGCTTCTTCATGTGTTATAAGGCTGAATTGATGAGTGCCATTAGTGAAACAGATTCCTGAAGTTGGCTAAATATTTCCACGGGACAGCATATGGTCTTTTTGTCATTATTCAAGGAGGACGAGTACTAGTTGTGGAGATGTCAATTGTTTCCAGATTGAATGTTAAAGGGTACTACTCTCATCTTAAGATGCTTCCAATGGTTTCAAGATGCTGAAGCAAACACTAGAATACCACACAGAAAAATGCATTAGACTTAGTAAACAGTGATCACATCATTGGTTGAACCATGGAGGGATTCCTAAACAGATTGATGAAAATAAAAATAGAGGTTGGTTTCTTAAACCACCATGCATCAGAAGACCAGAAAACAAAACAAAACAGTAGACCCTTTTCAAGAGGAATTTATGCCATCCTTCAAAAGGGACAGCCAAAAGACTTTCCGGAAGAATTGGGGATTGGTCACAAAATCCTTGCACTTGGGATAGATTTAAAACACATGAAGATGATATGGAGAGTTTTGTCCAGACTTGATGAACTTAATGAACTTCTGTCCAAAATAAGCCAAGAAGAAGGGAAGAGACTGATTTGGGCTCTAAAACCAGCTATGCTTGCTCTTATACAGCCCAAATTCTTGGAGGAACCTTGTGAAGGGGTCACATTTCCAGTTGTAGCTTGCCTCAGTAACATCATGAAATTGACCGTACCTATAGCCCCATATAATGATGATATTATGAGGAGGATTATGAGGTTGATTGTAGAGACTTTTCAGGATTTGGACAACAGTACAGGCTCTACCTTCGGGAAGAAGCTTGAGACTTTATGGGGTATGGCTACATTCAAGACTTATGTCATCATGTTTGACCTTGAGTGTGATGACCTGATTTTGCAGATGTTCCAATGCTTCTTCAGCATTAGGAGACATCATTCTGATACTGTCATAGCACACATGCAGTCCATCTTGTCATCATGTATGAGAGACCATGAGACCATTGGCCGAGAGTTGCAGACCCGGTTGTTGAGCATCTGGAGGAGAGAATAGTTGGTCTCGCCCGCTGCTTATAAGCTAGCACAAGGGCTAGTTGAGCAGAGCATTGAGTTTCTCAGGAGATAGTTGACCAGGGAGGAGCGGCTCCAGTTTGGTGGGTCAGGCAGCGGAAATGAGATGAGGAGGAAGGGACTTTGCTTCATTTGCAAAGAACCTTGGGGGCCTGATCACTCATGTTTGAGAGATGCAGATGAGGTGGCAGAGGTAGAGCAGGTAGACGTTCCTTCTGTATGCCAGGATGAGGACTCTTCTTTAGATGAGGACTCTTCTTTAGATGAGTCCATGGGATCATATGAGGATGCTTCTGGGGAGTGAGAGCAGCCGTGCAAAGAGGATGACAGTAGACCAGAGTTGTGTTCCAGTGTGCAGAGTGAGCAGTCACGGGACTCTATGGGAGATACTCTGGGTGATGAGTCACTTGTGATGATTCAGCTAGAGCAGCATATGATGGAGCCTGAGTCAGCAGAGGAGGATACTATGGACATCAGGCGTGACATTTCCTTGGGTGAGGTCCAGATGGGCGCCCACATTGAGCCTATGATGGATATGCGGCTAACATTGGGGTCAGCCTTTGAGGAGGAGCAGTCAGATGCACAAACATCGAGTACAGTAACGGCAGTTGCAGATCCATATCCTCTGGAGGTGTTGGAGGTTGATGGGATTGTTTTGCAGGGGACCAGTAGACAGCGGGAGCATGACATTTCTGATCAGGAGTGGGAGGAGCTGTTGGATATGGTGGAGCATCCAACTGTGAGTCGACACAGGGATGAGGCACAGACAGATGTACACGCAGTCAGCAGAACTATAGTATTTCCAGTGAGTAGCCCTCTCCAGGAGTACATCGATGGGGCTTGCAGCATATCTTGCCCACCTTGGCCCATTATAGAGAAAGGGGCTTCCTTCTGCAGGCAACTTTCATTGGTAGACAGGGCAGAGCAATGGGAGTCGAATACGGGCTGGCAGCAACACTCTAGGCATGTTCCATATGCAGTTGTGATATACTCCATCATCCGAGCAGCATAGTAGCACCCAAAGGTTGGTATGGGATCCAGGCATTGGGTTTGAGATGCGGCGGGCCAACAGAGTGGCCCACATATTTCGATTGCTTGAGGGCAAGCAATCTTGGGGCGGGAGGTCTGTAATATTCCCATTTTTGGTATCACCCATGACAGGGCTAGGAGGGACTTCCAGAGTGAGGAGCAGACAGGTCACATGTACAGATTGGTGCTATCAGTGGGCTCAGGAGCTTTTCGGAGGAGTTTTGAGGAGTTTTCATGGTGTTCGGAGGCATTCGCTTGATATACTCCATCATCCGAGCAGTTTGGCTTTCGTTCCGATGCATTCGATAACTTTCGGAATTTTGAGTTATTTATGGGCTTAACTCCGCTGATTATGCTCAAGGTGGCATTTTGGGAGGAATACACGATGGAACACCTTAGTGTAATAGCTCATTGGAACAGGGATGAGGAGACCTACACGATGGGACAGTTAGACACTGATTTCAGTGACTGGAGGAGGCGTGGTAGCAGATTTACCCTTTTCTGCATTAAAAAGGAATATTTTAATAAAAGGAAAAGTGCTCCATGAATAAAATAATAATAAAATAATGCTCTAGAAGGCTCCAAGGGATCTATTAAAGAAAGGGAGGAGGCCATTGGGAGATATCTTTGGAGTAGATCATTTGCTTGTGTATGAGAGGTTTGAAGACGTGGTTCTCTACTTCAGCTGGAGCCCCAGGACGGAAACCCTCGGGTGAGTTGTGAGTGTTGGACGGAAACCCAACTCTCTTTGAGGAGACTTCATTCAGAAGTTTCACAGAGCTTCAGTGATATTGGAGTGAGGATCATTCAGATCTTCAACGGGAGCTTCAGTGGATTCAGTGGTAGTTGTTTCCAGAGGGAGAGGGCAACAGTTAGTTTTGGAGGCCATTGCTGTTTAGCAGTGCAGCAGATTTTCTTGAGGCCAGTTGTATTTCATTTATCTCAGCTATCTTTATTTCAGCTTGTAACCCTAGTGATAATATAATAAAGCTGAGTTATATTCCTGCATTATGGTGTTATGGATTTGCATGTACTTGTATGTTTAATTTTACATGGCAATCTTTTGTAAGTAAATGTTGATTTTGCGGCATTTTGTGGAGTTTATTTATTTATCTGCATTTTTAGTAAAAATATCCCATCCGGGATATTACAACCTAGAAATGGTTTTAGAAAATTCCACTTAGAGATGGCTTAATTAAATCAATTAATCGTTTTTTAATGTTTTCCTAAGTCTAAACTTAGGGAAACTGATTAATTAAAGGGTATTAATTAAACTAAGTGTGAATCTTATAGATAAAGTCATGGATCATCTCCTAGTTTATCTTAGCCCTTGATTATGTTTTAATCTTGGTCGTTGAAGGGTCAACGGAAGAATATAAGGAGGGTGAGGGGCCTATGGAAAAACACATTGGGCACATTGAGCATTTGGCATTTTCGAGTTTGTGTGAGGAGACACAGCTTTTGGTCAGAATCGAATCACTAGGGTAGGGTTTGCTAAGTGTTGTTTATTCATTGATCAGATTCAGAGAGGGGCAGACGCAAAAACTGGTCAGGAGGACTAGGAGTTTATTACAGAGAGAGGCGGCAGTGACGCAGAGAGAGACAGCGTAGTCACTTGGAGGGGTGACGCAGTTCTTGAAGGAACTCACGCAGAAGTGACGCGGTGTTTCTTTGATCCAGTCCAGAGATAGTTGGGAGCTGGGGTTTCTGAGCCACGAGGGCCAAAATCCAGTTCCGGATAAGCTTAGATCAGTTGTTGAGCAGAGGTGACGTAGTTCCAGAGCTTGCCCACGCAGGCTTATCGAGTTCCAGCGTAGGCATCACGCAGAGGCAGAGAGGGGCTTCACCAACGCTGTTCAGATCAGCCAGGGATTTGCAGAGTTAGGTATATCTCACAATTTCATCAGCTGTTTAGATTTTTGTGAAGGGTGAGCCAGATATTGACACCCTAGTTGTACTCAAGATTTCGTTGCTTAATAATACAAAACCCTCAGATCTGCTGCATTGGTTTTCCCAAGTTGGGTTTTTCCGTGGACTTAGTCCAAAAATAACTATGTCAAATGTGGTTGTTTTTCATTGAATTTTGTTCAGTTTGTTTCAGCACTTAGATTTATTCCTCAACATTATTTGTGTAGACTGCTTGAGAAATTACTTCGATATTTCACTGTAATGAAATAATTATCAAAATAATAGAAGTAATTCAGATTTGTTGCAGTAGGAATCGAAATTTAGGATTTTTCACATCACCAGGTCTCAATACTACCACACCTTCGATGATATACCATAGTGACAAGAATTCGGATTTGTTACAAGGATGATTACAGTGACAAGAGGTCGTTTGGATCACAGTAATGACCACAGTGAATAGGATTTTGGAGGGAAGGTTTAGTCTCACAATTTCGGTGCCTTCTCATAGCCAAGGTTTCGATGATATTAACAGTTAAGAGCTATGATAGTGACCTCGTATCAAAATTACCTCAGATGAAGTCTCGTTACCTCCACATGATTTTAATATGGTGAAAACGAAACTCGATTCTATCACAGTCATAGAGGAGAATTCAGGTTATGTTGTGTGCATAATAAGTGGTTTACACTAAAGCATCGATAAAGAGCAGTGATGTTTAGGCAGTGACATACAAGCATGTTCAATCTACATCTTGAAATAAAACTGAATCCAGCTACCTATGGAGATCTATCAAAGGTCTGAGATGAGAAGCACAATAAATCAGCTTAAGAAAATCAAGTATTACAACAAGACCAACAAGCTATAAAATCAGTTGTATGTAACTATAAGGTATGTATATTCATGAATTTCTGGATTTGTATTACATCTAATAATTCTTGCCTATAGTTAGTCTAATTTGTGATCCTTAGTTAGTATAGATGTTAGAATCTTAATCTTTGTCCTTTAGGATCTACAAAGTAATCTAGTTATAAAATAAATGTCCTGTTGTCAATTAAATTCATCCTCAAAATCTTAGAATTCCATCCCCCATAGTTGCATAAATGATCTAATTTGAGAAAATTAAATTATGCTCTTGGTATCACGATTTTGCTTGAAAGTATGTATTACAGGTATAGAAGACCATGACTTACACTTCTGGGAGATGACTTGCTAAGAGATCAAGGAGTATGAAGGAAGGCATCACAAGAAGGTTTGTCGAGAAACAAAGGTATGTCTTAAATCATAAATCTTTATTAATTCTCTTTGGCAAAATCCAATCTACACTACTAACATTTGTTGTATTTATCTCTTGAATCTTAAAATGTTCTTGTTTGGGGTGATTCATCATCTGATGAATCTACCCACCTTATATATCTCTAATTGTCTGCATAAAAGGAACCGTGAAAGGTTCTTTGGAAAAACCCTAACCTAAGGGTATGTTGATAATGTGTGAAACCCTAAACCTAATTAGGGCTATTAACGAAGAAATTGCTATTCTAGTTAATATATTGATAATGTCGTGCTTGGGATTTTGATATGATCATTGAAGCTCTAACTTATTAGGGTTGAAATGATGCTGTTCGAAATCTCTAACCTTTGAATGTTTGATATAATAAGGGTTTGCTTTGATATGAGCTGAAACCCTAGGTTTTGATTAGGTCTTCAAGCAAGATCCTAGTTATGAAAAATCCTAGGAATGAAACCCTACATATATGTTCCTTTTAATTAATCCCTAGCTTAGTCTAGGTCGATATATGTCTGATATATATTAACATTCTCTAACATATGGTATGCTTATGCATGATGGTAATCTCCTAGATATGTGTGTTGACCAAATTTCTAATGGTCATAAGTCCTAGGGTTTGGAAAAAAGTCCTAGTCAAAGTTTAAAATTCAAGGATGATTATTGAAAAGTCTAGGGTTTTACATCTAAGCCCTAGTAATGATTAAAATTCTCTAGTATGTGTATGTATATAATGTTTGCTTAGAATTTATAGGAGAAAATCTAGTGTTCACATCAAACCATATAAGAAGCTATTCATGTTATGTTCTGATTAAGTGAAATATAGGGTTTACATAAAACCTTAGTGGATAGAGTCATAGACTATCATATTGCTTCCGAAAGTTATTAGTTACCTTTATTTTTCTTTTGACTTGTTTCTAGAGATTGCTATATGAAAAAACTAATCTTCTGTCATCTTGATTGAATTGCTGATGTGATTTAGGGTTTGTATCAAACCTGGGCTAGAAGTTGAAGTATTGGAGTATAGGCCCTTGTTGATCATGTAAAGTCTAAATGCTTCCACTACTATAATGTAATATTCCCTTTTTTGGTGTCACCTACTACCCGGTCAGGTTGGACTTCTAGAGTTAGGAGCAGACAAGTCACATGTACAGATTGGTGCTACCAGTGGGCTCAGGAGCTCTTTGGAGGAGTTTTGAGGAGTTTTCATGGTTTCCGGAGGCATTCGCTTGATATACTCCATCATTCGAGCGGTTTGGCTTTTGTTCCGATGCATTCCGATAACTTTCGGAAATTTGAGTTATTTTTGGGCTTAACTCCGCTGATTACACTCAAGGTGGCATTCCGGGAGGAATACATGATGGAACACCTTAGTGTAATAGCTCATTGGAACCGGGACGAGGCTACCTACATGGTGGGACAGTTAGACACGGATTTCAGTGATCGGAGGAGGTGTGGTAGTCGATTTACCCTTTTCTGCATTAAAAAGGAATATTTTAATAAAAGGGAAAAGTGCTCCATGAATAAAATAATAATAAGATAATGCTTTAGAAGGCTCCAAGAGATCTATAAAAGAAAGGGAGGAGGCCATTGGGAGATATATTTGGAGTAGATCATTTTCTTGTGTATGAGAGGTTTGAGAACGTGGTTCTCTACTTCAATCGTAGCCCTAGACGGAAACCCTCGGGTGATTTGTGAGTATTGGATGGAAACCCAATACCCTTGAGGAGGTTTCACTCAGAGATCTCACAGTGCTTCAGTGGAGTTTGGAGAGGTCAGTTTTGCCATAGCCGATTTGTAGTAGTCTCCTTGCCGAGCCATCTACATCATTGCCAGCGTCATTCATCAGTTGGGCCAGAGATATTTCTGGGTTTGCTCCGCTTTCTTGGCAAGCTCAGGTTCCGTTGTTCCTTTATGTTGATGTACTTTTTATCATGGATTAATAAAATGGCTCAGTGATTTTATCGGCATCCATTGTGTTCTATTAGTGGCTGTGTGTATATTTCCATTTATTTTGCTGCTTAAGTTTATTTCTGCAATTTTAGTTAAAATATCCCATTTGGGATATTACAGTGGTATCAGAGCCTCAAACTTGGCTCAGCCTGCGGGGTTTCAGTTTTAATTTCAATTGCAGGAAATTCGATGGTTTTGATGGTGCAACATTCTATTTGCTGGAGCTATTTTTATTACAGAAGGGGGCCACTATATTATAGAATCATCAAAGGACCCATGATTAAATAGCTGTCGGAATTGATTTTGAATTAATGTTGAGAAAGCAGCAACTCATTCTGCAGCCACCAAATTCCAACAGCCGCCAAATTATTTGCCGAGGTCGAGTTACGCCTCACCGTTGGATGCCTGTGCTGACTTGAGCATAAGTTACGTCTCATCGTTGGCATAAGTTCCTTCCAGCAACAAATAAATCGATTTTTTTTCTCTCCACGGACAAGAAGACTCGAATCCGTAAAGCCTAGTCGTAATTTTCTATGGGTGACTGACCAAACGAAAGATTTTGTGAGCAAGCTTGGGGGCCAAAAAGAATAAAGTGACAAATTTTTCTAAATTTTAAGAAACTATCGAAATTTAAGTGGGGTCGTGGGAATGCCTTTTATGAGGCAAACTCGTCGTAATATGAGAACAAAGTTTAAAGGGGGGCCGTCACATTAATTGTATAAAGGCCATCTATTTGATTTATTTTATTCCAAGAGTCGTGCAGAGAATTATCACTCGCGATTTTATCAATGTTTGTTAAGTGGGGCCACTAAAAATATTCAAAGGGAGTTTTCTTTTCAAAGCCGTGGTTGCCGTCAAACACATCTCAGGTTCAAATATGTGAAGCAAGTGCTTCCGTCTTCGTCTAAGCCGCAAGCTACAATTTCCTTGTGCCTTTGAATGTGATTAACCCAACAAATTGCGATCCTGTGTATTATCAGTCCTCATCTTCGGTTATTGATCGTTCTCCCAACGGCCAGTGCGAAGCCTTGGTGGAAAGGGCGAGTTCCTTGGGGGATCAACGAATGGTTGTTATTATGGTATCCGCTTATCGAACCAGAATCATCATAGAGCCGAATTTCAAATTTGTGCAAAAGCCGAGTGTTATTGTGTCATCAAGCAACCAAATTTAAAGCGGATTGTTCAGACAACCAAGGTTAATGATACTAGTGAGAAACTGCATGGTCGTGATCGTGTTGGTCAGGCTGTTCAAAGCAGGTGTAGTTGTCGTAATAAATTTCAGAGGCAAACCGTAAGCAGAAAAGCCATATATTTTGTGTCTGCCTGTAGGAATAAGGAGCCTTAGCTAGAATACATTAGAGTTTGAAGAGAATCGACTGATGCGGATTGCGGTGGCGTGGAGCTAATACCATCATGGGAGACAGGTAGAATCAATCTCCATGTATTAACAAATTATGGGTTAAGTTTCTTCCACAATGGCATGAGAGCAGAAGACGTGCTCGCAGTAGCTGTGCGTATAGCTGAAGGTACACCCTTGCGTAGACTTCAATTTCACCAACCGGAATTGCTGATATATGACACAAGGTGCTGAGAAAGAACGCTGCCAACAGAGCTGTCTAAGCTACCGGGTTCCTTGTACCTCATTAATTTTGATAGCTCGCTGTTTTGTCTCAATGACTAGTATTTTCCTGTGTAAATCTCAATCTAAGTGTGAAGAGAAGCATATTTGTTGATGTGATACTAAGTTAACCAAGTTTAATGCATGAGCTTAATTAGGATATGATACCTCCGTGAGCATTTTGTTTTGAAACCAATCTGAATTAAACAAACAACAAGCTCATGCTTACAGTAGAGTGTCCCTGAAATGTTTGACTCAGAAAATTTATTGAAAATAAGGGGGGCATTTTTACAAACAACTGTTTGTTAAGAAACACAATAAACTCAGAAAAATAGTGATCATTTCATTGGTTGAACCATGGAAGGATTCCTAAACAACTTGAGAAGAATAAAAGTTGGTTCCTTGAACCACTATGCATCTGAAGACCAGAAAACAAACAAAACAGTAGACCCTTCTCGAAGAAGGTACATGATTTGCTCCAACAAAGGCATCCGAGGAATTTACAAAAGGAGGAAGAAGTGGGAAATTGGCTTTATGCACTTGGGATGGACTTAAAGAGTGGAAGGTCAAAAAATGACTTTCCCATGTTAGAGAAACTGGAATCCTGCCTTTCAAAGGTAGAGCAATCTGATTGGAGTTTAAATTGGGCTTTGAAGCCATCTATGCTTGCATTGGTACAAGCTAGATTCCTGGAACATCCAAGTGAGAGAGTCAAGCTTATAGCCGCCTCTTGTTTCAGTGATATTTTGAGGATAACAGCACCCTTCCCTCCCTACAATGATGATATTATGAAGAGAATTTTCAAACTGATCGTAGGAGCCTTTCAGAATTGATACAACTGTGTAGGCTCTACATTTGGGAGAACGCTTAAGGTCTTAGAAGTCATGGCCATGACTCGGACTTATGAGGTCATGATCGATCTTGAGTGTGATGGCTTGATGTTGCAGATGTTCCAATGCTTCTTCAGAATTAGGAGACATCATTCTGACATAGCCATAGCTCACATACAGTCCATCCTGTCATCATGCATGGGAGACCGTGATGCCATTCGCCGGGAGTTGCAGGCTAGGTTGTTGAGAATTTGGAGGAGAGAGCAGATGGTCTCACCCGCTGCTTATGAGCTAGCCCAAGGGCTAGTTGAGCAGAACATGGAGCTTTTCAGGAGACAGTTGACCAGGGAGAAGCTGCTCCAGTTTGGTGGATTTGGCAGTAGAAATGAGCTGAGGAGGAAGGGACTTTGCTTCATCTGCAAAGAACCTTGGGGGCTTGATCGCTCATGCTTGAGTGATGTAGATGATGTGGTGGAGGTAGAACAGGAGGGCATTCCTTCTGTATTCCAGGGTGAGGACTCTTCTTCAGATGAGTCCATGGGGTCAGTTGAGGACGCTTCTGGGGAGCAAGAGCAGTCATGTGGAGTTGATGGCAGTAGGTTGGAGCTGCATTCCAGTGTATAGGGTGAGTAGTCAGGGAACTCTACTGGAGATACTCTGGGTGATGAGTCACTTGTGACGATTCAGCCAGAGCAGCATATGATGGAGCCTGAGTCAGCAGAGGAGGATACTATGCACATCATGCATGATAGTCCTTTGGGGGAAAGTCAAATGGAGGCTCACATTGAGTCCATGATGGATATGCGGCTGACCCCGGTCAACCATTGAGGAGGAGCATTCAGATGCACAGACACCGGGTACGGTGGCAGCAGTTGCAGATCCATATCCTCTGGAGATGTTGGGGGTTGATGGGATAGTTCTGCAGGGGGCTAGTAGACAGCAAAAGCATTACATTCCCGATGAGAGGGATGAGTTGTTGGTGACGGTGGAGCATCCATTTGTGGGCCGACACATTGATGAGGTGTAGATAGGTGCACATGCAGTTAGTAGAGCTGTGGTACCCTCAAGGAGTAGCACTCTCCAGGAGTACATAAATGGGGCTTGCAGCATATCTTGCCCACTTTGGCCCATTATAGAGAGAGGGGATTTCTTCTACAGGCAGCTTTCATTGGCAGACTGGATAGAGCAGCGTGAGTTGATTATGAGCCGGCGACAGTTCTTTGGGCATATTTCGTATGCAGTTGACACTACATTGGATTCTTCTTCCAAGATAGATTGGCGAGAGATCATGAGCTGATACCCTCTTGATGGTACGATTGTCTTCGTAGGGAGAACAACAGAGCAGGGGCCCTTAGACATAGAAGATGTTACAGATTCCAGCTGGCAGTGGGGCACAGGTCGTCATTTCTACAACACTTCATCCCGACTTCAGGATCGCAGGATCAGCATGGGATTGAGTCAGGACTTGGATTGGAGAGAGGTGATGAGTTGGTACGCAGTTGGTGGGGCAGGATATACAGTTACAGGTACAGCACAGTAGGAGCTCGGGAGCATTGATGCTTGTTGGTGGTCTTTCCCTCTTAGAGCATCAGTGATAGTTAGAGGCAGTGCGCAGTCTGGGCCGTGGGACTTGGGCGATGATTGGCCACCGTGGCATGGGGATCCGGGAGGATTATTTGATGACAGGTACAGTGAGAGATCAGTTTGGGATCCCGGCATTGAGGGGTCTATTCCGGGTGGCTTGACACAGGCACATAGTTGCACCAGGAGGTTTGTATGGGATTTGGGCATTGGTCTCAGTTGCATCGGGCCGACAGAGTGGCCCACATATTTGGATTGCTTGAGGGCAAGAAATCTTGGGGCAGAAGGTCTGTAATATTCCCTTTTTTGGTGTCACCTACTGCCGGGTCGGGTTGGACTTCCAGAGTTAGGAGCAGATAGGTCACATGTACAGATTGGTGCTACCAGTGGGCTCAGGAGCTCTTTCGAGGAGTTTTGAGGAGTTTTCATGGTTTATGGAGGCATTCGCTTGATATACTCCATCATCTGGGCGGTTTGGCTTTTGTTCCGATGCATTCCGATAACTTTCGGAAATTTGAGTTATTTCTGGGCTTAACTCAGCTAATTACACTCAAGGTGGCATTCCGGGAGGAATACATGATGGAACACCTTAGTGTAATAGCTCATTGGAACCGGGATGAGGATACCTACATGGTGAGACAATTAGACATGGATTTCAGTGATCGGAGGAGGTGGGGTAGCCGATTTACCCTTTTCTGCATTAAAAAGGAATATTTCAATAAAAGGGAAAAGTGATCCATGAATAAAATAATAATAAAATAATGCTCTAGAAGGCTCCAAGAGATCTATAAAAGAAAGGGAGGATGCCATTGGGAGATATCTTTGGAGTAGATCATTTTCTTGTGTATGAGAGGTTTGAGAACGTGGTTCTCTACTTCAGCCATAGCCCCAGGACGGAAACCCTCGAGTGATTTGTGAGTATTGGACGGAAACCCAATACCCTTGAGGACGTTTCACTCAGAGATCTCACAGTGCTTCAGTGGAGTTTGGAGAGGTCAGTTTTGCCGTAGCTGATTTGCAGCAGTCTCCTTGCCGAGCCATCTACATCATCGCTAGCATCATTCATCAGTTGGGCCAGAGATCTTCTGGGTTTGCTCTGCTTGCCTGGCAAGCTCTTTCTGCTGTTCCTTTATGTTGATGTACTTTTTATCATGGATTAATAAAATGGCGCAATGATTTTATCGACATCCATTGTGTTCTATTAGTGGCTGTGTGTATATTTCCATTTATTTTGCTGCTTAAGTTTATTTCTGCAATTTTAGTTAAAATATCCCATTTGGGATATTACATATAAGATTTCATTATGACTAGCTTCATACTTCTATAAGATCTAGTTGCACTTGCTATCTAAATTGTGCAGGTACATCATATTCAAGTTGAAGTCCATAAGATAAGTTAACATGATCAACATAATGAGAAGGATGGAAGCCATGAAAGATTCTACAACACCAAAGGAAGAAGTTAATATCCCTACATTAAAAGGGATCTTGGATAAAAGAACTCTCCCTAGTTAAGAGGGACGGTACAACATAAGTCTTGGTTGGAGAATCTATACTAGAATAAATGTTGCTACATGTGAAGTGGGGAAAGGAATCTTCTCTCAAAGATTCAACTGATAGTCCTACTGAGATTATTTGAAGAGCAACATCAAAACCCCGAAGGTTTGCTCTGAATATGTACTTGAAAGTATATTGCTGATTGGGGTTATGTTTGTACATGTGAATCTCTTGAAGGATTTGATAGCATGCTGGTTTCCAATCAGTTTGATTAGGCAAGATTGGCTATCCTTGAATTGTTTGATCAAGGGGTGTTCAAGCTTTGTGAGTGAAGCATTGCCTCGAAAGGCATCGGGCCGACACTTTGTGTTGATGTTTGGTAGGGAGGGTTGCATTGGGTAGATGTGCACCTAGTTCCCTGCGTTGATGGTTAGTAAGTAAGCCTGATGGTACCCATAGAGGCTGAAAGCTTTAGTCCATCTTAGTCTTGGATAGATTTACCTGGTCAAGAGTCTATTTCGTGGCATTGCGACGCCTAAATTGTTGAGAGATTGTAATATTCCCAATTAGCAGCAGCTAATTGGTAATATTAATTTTGGTCAATTTTGCTTTCCTAATGTTAAAGTCGGTTAATAAAGTGGGTGATGAGACACATAACCCATACTTAGGAAATAATTATTCCCTAAAGTCACTTGAGCACATATTTACTTAGTAGCGTGGGGCCCATGAGGGTGAAGTGGCAGCGTGAGGGAAGAGGCAGCGTGAACCCATGACAGCGCAGTGAGAGAGGGACAATGTGTGCCAAGAGGGATAGCATAAAAAGGGGAAGAGGCTTCTCATTCTCGCATTCTATTATGCATCTCTAATTTTTGTCTTTTGACATTGAGCACGCTTTTGCTGTTGAGTGAAGTCTACAAGTGTTGTTCAGCACACCGGGTGTCTCTGAGTAGAGATCCCAATCACAGCCCCGGGGGACTTAGAGTGCTTGCTTGGGTGAGGAGTTCTATCCATCATTTTGCAGGAGGGAGCCATAACATCTTCAGCCAGGATTACGCATTTGCTTGGACAACACAGTCTCTTGGAGGGATCACGCAGTTTGTGGTAGAGGCAGTTCTGGGAGTGAGGATATATCAGGGATTTCAGCCCGAGGATAGTGTGAAGGGTTCAGCTCGAGGATAGTGTGAAGGGATCAACCCTTCACTATTCATTATTTTGATACAGGAGGAGGCCATCATTTGCAGAGGATCATTCAGGGCCAGCGTATTTCACTGGGATACGTTATTTCCCAAGGGAAGTCAAATTCCGGGGTCAGCCATTCCGGGATTCCTTTCTGGGCTTTTCTGGCTTATTGGAGGAGAGCTCGTTTCCAGATTTTAACATTTTTCTAAGCAGGGGAATAGACCTAAAGAGCCATTCCATTTCAGCAGTAGCAAGTTGCAACAACCCGACAACATCATTTGGAGATTATGCAGTCCCTGACAGAGCAACCATTCATTGAGCATTTATGAGAGTATTTCCAACTTGCCTTGTGCAAGCCAAGCTGCAATCATTTTGATCACCTTTATACTCATTATTATATTTCAGTTATATAATAAAATGGCTCAGCGTTTTTCCATATTTGCATTATTTGTGTGATGTCCCTCTATTTGCTGTAGATGCTTGTTTATGTTGCTTTTTATTACTATTTATTTCTACTCGGAATATTACAGTGGTATCAGAGCTGATAGACTTGGCTCAGCCTGTGGACCGGATTAGTCTATGACACTAGCAGGAAAACCATATATCACTCACCGGGGAAGGAAGTATAAGGATCAAGAGCGGAGGCTTGAGGCCACTTTTGGAGAGGGAGACTGCGTTCTAGTAGTGGACGCAGAGGAGGAAGAACCAGTGGTAGAGGAGAAGGATGAAGGGAAGGAGTTCGGGCAACTCCTCCTAAAGTATGTGCAGGAGCTATCGCGAGGGATCGAAGAGATGGGACCGAAGTTTACCGCAGACCAGAGACAGCGTGAAACCCCAAGGGGTTTTCACATCGGAGAAGGGTCCAGCACTTCCCACCATTTGTAGGAGCAGTTCATTACGCAACAGGTTGTGTCACTTACTCCCCCACGTCCCACGATGCCCACATTTCTGATTGCAGGCACCGAAACGGGAGCACCTTAGGAGCCGGAGCCAGTTCATATGGGGGATTATTTTGCTGAGTATCAGTCCTATCGGCGAGAGTTTGGTGAAGCTCTCACTTTACATGATTTTGTTCAGCTCAAGAAGGACAACTAACCCCGTAACCAGAACAGAGGGGGTGGATACACATAGGATGGGGACGTACAACGTATAGTGGGCAAGTTTTTCTTGCCAACATTTGATGGGTCCTCAAAATATTCGGCAAAGGCTTGGGTGGAGAAGCTAGATATTTATTTCCAGCTCAATCAGATGGAAGAGAGAGAGGCCATCAAGGTGGAAGCACTGCACCTTGAGGGAGAGGCCCACGATTGGTGGTTCCACGGGATGGCCACGCTGGGTCACTCAGTAGTGACAACGTATGTAGAGTTTACACGGAGACTAGTAGAGCGGTTTGAACGGAGGGATCCGGAAGAGCACTTTGTTGAGTTGACCAAGCTCAACGAGATCGGGAACCCAGAAACCTACATTTCTGAGTTCTTGAGGCTTTCGGTGATGGTTCCCGACTTGTCCTCAGCCAGGATGATCTACATGTTTATTGATGGGTTGGCAGAACCTCTGCGTGGATTAGCCAGATCCACGAGGCCTGCTACACTTCATGATGCAGTTGGGAGGACTAGAGATATGCAGGGTTCTTTACCCAGGACCAGAGCTCCTTTCCCCCAGAGACCGGCAATTCAGCTGAAGGGGAAGGACACGAGGGATCCACCTCCGAGGGGGAACCAAGGCCAGGGGCCTTTAGACGATGATACCCAGAGAGATTTGAGATGGAGGAAGCTATGCTTCGCATGCCAAGAGCCATGGGCGTTGGGACATCAATCTACCGCAAGGAAGGCACACTACATAGAGGTCTTCTTCTACAGTGACGGGGAAGAATATGCATACGAGGAGATAGAGGCAGGAGGCAACGTCGTAGTGCAGAGAGGGGATAATCCACCACCTCCACCCCCAAGAGCAGGAGGGGTAGCGTTTGCACCTACAAGGGGAGTCCTTGCTTCTTTGCGAGGGGTTCCCAAATATTTGACACTGTGTGTCCGGGCATCATGCAGGGACAATGTGTTTCAGTGCTAGTTGACAGTGGGGCCACCCACAACTTTATTGATGCACAGTTGGTAGAGCGGAGTGGCATACCGACAGATAGCTTTGATGGATTTTCAGTATGCCAGAACTATGCAGTGTGCTAGATATGTACCGGCGTTGGTAGTGACCATGGGGACTTACACTCTGACGGATCATTTCTTTGTGGTGGACATTCCAGACACTAACGTGATACTGGGAGTGCAGTGGTTGATCACATTGGGGAAGGTCACTACAGATTGGGAGACTCTGGAGATGGAGTGGACAAACAAGAATACCGGTAAGCATGAGATGATTCGAGGCGTGAACAATTGTCCCTTGTAGACAATTTCAGCACACCAGATGGAGGCAGACTTCCGGAAGGCAGACATAGAGTGGGTAGTGGAGCTACGTGTTTCAGAGGCAGGAGCTTTAGGACAGGTAGTTCACCCATATGTGCAGTTGATTTTGGACAGATATTCTACAGTTTTTGGGGATATACCTCTAGGACAGCCCGGATCAGGGGTTTGAGCACACCATCGAGCTTGAGCAGGGCATTCAGGCCATGATTACTACACCCTATAGGCACTCCAAAGCCTACAGGGATGAGATTGAGAGAGCTATCCATGAGCTCTTAGTGCTGGGACACATCCGACCCAACACTAGCCCTTTTGCTTCTTCTGTTGTATTGGTGAAGAAGAAGGATGGCACACTGAGGATGTGCATCGATTATCGGGCTCTCAACAAGAAAACCATGAAGAACCGATACCTCATTCCGCAGATTGATGAGTTGAGGGGATCGAAGTTCTCCTCGAAGACTGATATAAGGTCGGGCTACCATAAGATCTGAGTGAGGGACTAGGATGTCCCCAAGATGACCTTCAGATGTCAGTATGGCCATTTCGAGTTTTTGGTGATGTCCTTCAGGCTAACCAATGCACCAGCCACCTTCCAGTCCTGTATGAATCACATTTTCCGTGGTCAGTTGAGGAAATTTGTGCTGGTATTCTTCGACGATATCTTGATATAGAGCCGAACATGGGAGGAGCACCTGCAGCACATTGAGGTTCTATTGCGTATTTTGGAGGAGCAACATTTTTATGCTAAGCTCTCCAATTGCGAGTTTGGGCTGACAAAGATGCTCTATTTGGGGCACATCATTGGTGTGGACGGAGTGAGAGTCCACGAGGAGAAGATTCGAGCCATTTGGGATTGGTCGGAACCGAGGAACGTGACTGAGCTTTGGGGGTTTGTAGGCATCTACACCTACTATCGAAAGTTCGTCAAGGGGTTTTCCCAACTTGTTGCACCCCTCACAAATCTTATCAAAATGGGGGCATTCAGTTGGACAGACATAGCGCAGAGGGCCTTTGACAGGCTCAAGCAGGTGATGAGCAGCTGTGCAGTTTTGGTTTTGCCGGATTTCACGCAGCCCTTTGTGTTGGAGTGTGATGCCTCAGGAGAGGGGGTGGGCGCAGTCTTGATGCAGGGGGGCCACCCCATAGTTTTCGAGAGCAAGAAGCTATTGCTGCATGAGATGTTGTATCCCATATACGACAAGGAAATGCTGGGTATCATGCATGCACTGGCCAAGTTTCGACAGTGCTTGGTGGGGAACATAACCTGATACCCCACCAGCTCTTCTAAATTTCTGCAGTTTTTCTGCAGTCTTTTCTAGATCTGACAGATTTAGATTTGAGTCACACTGGCTGGCTTCAAACCCAACTAGCGCTGTTTCTGAGCTGCCTCTGCGCAGTAATTGCATGGGCTTGCTACGACACAGCGCTGGAAAATGTCACCCTTCCCTCTGCGTGAATCTGCTCCTGAAAACTGCATTGTCTCTTCAAATCTGCTTCTCTGTTGCTTTTCCAGCTACTTTTTGCAGCTAGATCCTTCAGATCCTTCAGCTGGTGACCCTTCTAGATCTGCAATTGCTCTGATACCATGTACTTCATTTTATATATGAATACATCCATAGTTACAAGGGATTGTTGAAGAATGTAATTATGTTCGGTCTTCATTGTTAATATATTTGTGAAAAAGAATTTATTATTAGTAAATGACTTATTAAAGCATGGGTTTCATGCTTGGGTCATATTTAGATAAAGGACCCCATTGTGGAATTCTAGGTTAGTCATTACATATTTAAATTGACTCATTTTGGGCTTTTAAATCATGTAATATAGGTTGTTTATTATTTGGTCAAAAGGCTTCTCCATCAAGTCATCTTCTTCAAGGTCATCATCCTCGGTCTCTTCAACAAATCTTCAAGGCAGATTCTTATAGTCTGTCTCAATTAAATTATCTACAAGGTAATATATTCAAGTCAGTCCATATGGAGACACAACTCTTCACCAAGTAAGGTTGGCTCATTTACTGTGGGGAAACAACTTTAAATACAAGTACATGAACTCGCATTACAACATAGAAAAATCAAACATCTCTCTGAAATAAAGTTCGGACTACATCACAAATTCGGTGCCATTGCAGGAGGACAAGGTTTCAGTCTATTATAGAGATGAAGGTTCGGGTAACTTCCATGCTATATATTTCAAGTTGTTACAACAAAACAAGTCTCCGTTTCAACACATATTTACCACAAACTCGCTGCCATTCTTAGTCATGAAACTCGATGCTATTGTCAGTAATGAAACTCGATTGTATCTCTGTTTCGATACTCGGTGTTGTTATCACTCCACTAGATCTCCGAGGCTGAGAAGAGACCAACAAAGGTAACCACAAACCAATCTTTTGCCAAGTAGCTAGCCCTACTAGGCAGGAGAAGGCTCTCTCCACAAGATCACAGCCAAGATGACTGGACAAATGAGATTTTAGGCTAGGTATAGTAGCATTAGGGTTTTGTTTGATAAATTTGAGGTGTTGGATGGTGAATAGGTCAGAGAAGAACTAGGTCAAGGCAAACAAGGATCAGATGGGGCAAGGTAGGTAAGTAGCTTAACACATTAAGGTATCAAGATGAAAAGGTTTAGACTGCTAGGGTTTCAGAAAAGAGCATTGGAAACATGAATTCTTTTCAATTACAGGAAGATGAAACAAAACTGTAACTATTCCTCCAAAACAGAGCATAAGCTAAACTACTAATTCCTTAATGAGACCCAGACAACGGATTCTACCCGAATCAAAGGAACACAAAAGGCTTGTCAATCAAGTCATCTTCTTCAAGGTCATCATCCTTGGTCTCTTCAACAAATCTTCAAGGCAGACTCTTGTAGTTTGTCTCAATTAAATTATCTACAAGGTAATATATTCAAGTCGGTCCATATGGAGACACAACTCTTCACTGAGTCATGTCGGCTTATTTACCATGGCAAACTACTATAAATACAAGTACATGAACTCGTGTTACCAACACAAAAATTCAGACATGTCTCTGAAATGAAGTTCGGATTATATCACAGGTTCGGTGCCATTGCAGAAGGACAAGGTTTCGAACTATTATAGAGATGAAGGTTCCAATCTAAGTAACCGGACACTCCTAAAATGCCCTCGTATCCCCGAATCCCCGTGTCGGACACCTCTAGGTGTCGGATTCGGCCCCAATTCGAAGGACATGGAGTGTCCGAACAGGGTACGGTCGGGACACGGCATGTCCGAAAAGGGACACTCCGTGTCCCGACCGTACCCTGTTCGGACACTCCGTGGCCACTCCTACCGGGTACGGCCGGGCCCGCAGCAACCAAAATGCGCGATTTTTTTTTATAAAGTGTGGCTTTTCTTTCATATTTTCTCACCTATTTCATTTGTGTTTCATTTGTGAAGTGAGAAGGAGAGCAAGGAGCAAGAGCAAGGAGCAAGTGTGTTCTTTCGAAGAGATTCGGGCATCCAGTAAGTGCATTGTCCCTCTATATTTTGCATTTAGTTTGTTGTTAGTGTTTGCATGTGCATATGTTTTATATATTTAGTTGTTTTTGTTTATTTTTTATAGTATTCATGGCTCAATCAAAGGCAGCAAGACAGGGGCAAAGAAAGGGGAAGAATGTCTCCATTGGAGATGCCCCTCCTGTCCCTCTTTCATCACAGTCTGCAAGTATTCCATCCATTGGAAGTGGGGCTGCAACAGTAGCTTCAAATGTGCAGGGAAAACAAATTGTTGACCCCAAATACCCATTGTGGAAATATGCAACAAGAAGACAGGGGGGCTAAGAAGCCCCATTCTTGGTGGGCAACTCATGGGGCAGCAAGCCCTCCTCTACAGCAGTTAGCCATGAGGCTCCTCTCTCAGGTGACTTCATCCTCTTGTTGCGAGAGGAATTGGAGCACATATGGGAATTTGTATAGTGTAGAGAAGAGCAGTTTGAGTACCTCTTGCATGTGACAAGGTTGTTGAGTTGGAATTGGCCAACTTGGATCTCAATGCGCCAGTGCTAGAGCCTGTCAGATTTGATGATGGATTAGAGGGGTCATCCTCCACACCATCAGATGCAGAGATGATAGAGGAGGATGCATCAGAGGCAGAGGAGAGCAGTGGTGAGCATGATGATCAGGATTTGGACAGTGATGCTGATTATGAGGATTGATGACTCTGACTCATTGAGGCTTCAGGCTTGTAGTCTTGTAGACTGTAGTTGATTTTGTATTTTCTATTTCTATTTGCCATTGGCAGTGTTGTTATGTAACACATTTTGATTCTGATGACTTAATGAAAAAACTACAGTATCTTACTATCTTCAATCTTGTCTTTCCGAGTAAATTTGACGATTGTATCATGTATGGTGTATCAATGTATCATTGTAATTTGTATTATAGTATCAATGATGATGTATGACTCATGAATATCTAATATCTATGTTTGAATCAATGAATTTTGTATGAATTTGTGCAAAAAATATCTAATTTTAAATATATATATATATATATATATATATATATATATATATATATTTTAAAATATATATATATTTTTAATAAAATAATATATAACGTAACGTATCCCAGAAGTATCCTGTTCCAGGGTCACCGTACCCGTGTCCGATACTTCGTATCCCCGTGTCCCCGTATCCCCATATCCTTAGCGTATCGTGACTTAGAGGTTCGGGTAACTTCCATGCTATATATTTCAAGTTGTTACAACAAAACAAGTCTCTGTGTCAACACATATTTACCACAAACTCGTTGCCATTCTCAGTTGTGAAACTCTGTGCTATTCGCAGTCATGAAACTCGGTGGTATCTCTGTATCGATGCTTGGTGTTGTTATCACTCCACTGGATCTCTGACGCTGAGAAGAGACCAGCAAAGGTAACCACAGACCAATCTTTTGCCAAGTAGCTAGCCCTACTAGGCAGGAGAGGGATCTCTCCACAAGAACACAACCAAGATGATTGGATAAATGAGATTTTAGGCTAGGTATAGTAGCACTAGGGTTTTGTTTGATAAATTTGAGGTGCTGGATGGTGAATAGGACAGAGAAGAACTAGGTCAGGGCAAACAAGGATCATAATTATAGGGATCTGATGGGGCAAGGTAGGTAAGTAGCTTAACACATTAAGGTATCAAGATGAAAAGGTCTACACTGCTAGGGTTTCAGAAAAGAGCATTGGAAACATGAATTCTTTTCAATTAGAGGAAGATGAAACAAAACTGTAACTATTCCTCCAAAACAGAGCATAAGCTAAACTACTTAATCCTTAATGAGACTCAGACAACGAACTCTACCCGAATCAAATGAATACAAGTCATGGTAAGGACGAGTGATATCTAGGCGCAGTTTCTCCATAATAATTTTCGACCTCAAATTGTGGGAAGCTCCAGAGTCGAGCATAGCATTGTGAAGGATATTTTGGTGAATTCTGAGACTCAAATAGAATGGGGGAACTTCACTATCCTCTAACTGATCGTCTATTGCTGGACCAAAGATAAGTTCGGGTTGGTCATCTTCGACATTTAGTATATCAGATAAAGGATCTACTTTTAACATTTTGGCTACATGAGACTTATACTGATTGTTCTTGACAAGTTTAGTTAAAGGTGTAGCCACTTTCAATTTGGAAATTTCAGTTTCTAAGCCTGAAAGGAATGGATTTGTCTACCTCTTTAATGATGATGTCTCTTTTTTCGGCATGATCCTTTGGTGTAGCTTCTTTCTTCTGACTATCCTTTTCTTTGCTCGGTGTGCTTGTAGATGGTTGACTAACCTTGCTCTGATTTGTAGCTGCAGGTTCTTTTCCTTTATTCTGATTACTTTGAGGATTATGTTCCGGTTGAGTATCCTTTTGTTGGGATGCTCGCTTTTGAATAGGATTTATTGGGAAATCTGTTAAAATTGGACAACTAGGTCCAAATTCCATGTTGTGATGCTCAGATGAAGACACCAATATTTTTATTGGGTTCCTCTTTTGGAGAGGTGCAAGATTGATCTAAAAATCATCTTGATCCGATGAGCAGAACATTTATTTTGAATTTATTTTTAATACTTTCAAAATATGTGCAGGTCGGCCTTAAGGTTTTACACCCCCAGCAAATGTGTCACACACCTTCAGTGATTGATATAAATAGAGTCAACGTTGGAGGACATTTCAATCATCTCATCACACACATCCTCATGATCTGGAAATGGATGTCGTAAATATGGATGATGCCGGAAATCTGGATGTGGGATTCTTTTGTTGAATTATGTTGACTTTTGATGAGTTGTCTTTAAGGGCTGTGTGTGTGACACTTCTGGTTGGCTAACCATATTGAGACTTTGCTGGTTGAAGCATCCTATTGACTGCCGTAACGCACCAATACACATATTTTTCCGGCTTGTCTTCTGTCGATCTACTGGTATGTTCTATCAACACTTGACTTTCTTGTTTATGTGACTGCTGACTGACATTGGGGATAAAAGTAAAGTTGCATCAAGCACAGAACATCATCAAAAATTTACATGGTATCAGGGCTGAGGTGAAGACAAGGCCCTAGTTTGTAGCAATCACCGAAGAAGAGGATGGATTCCTCAAACTACAATGGCTTTAAGGCTAATGACAGATTGAATAGGAAGGATGACTTCCATGCTTGGAAGATGACATTGGATCTTAATTTGGAAGACCAAGATGTCATGGACTATGTGCAGGGTAAAATCCAAGAGCCTCCATACACTGCAGCCAAATCAAAGTACAAGAAGGGGGAAATCAAAGCAAAGCTGATGATCAGGGACTCAATTCATAAGAGGCCGGTTGCCTACATCTCTGAGCTAGGTCACTATGCCAGAGAATGACCTTTCAAGAAGGATTCTCCTGATGATGATGACAACGACAACAACCAAAGGAATGGCAATCAAAGGAACAACAGGTTCAAAGGGAAAAGGAAGGCTACCTCCGGCAGAAATGGGCAACCTTTAAAAAGGTCAAGAAATTCCAGGTATGAGGAATCAAATGTTGTTGATGATAAAAGAAATGAATTCATTCTTGTATTTGCCCTCTCTGCTGCATCTCCACCCAACACTATGGATGTCTAGTTGATAGATAGTGGTGCCTCAAGGCACATCAATGGGTTCAAGGAAGCGCTTACTGATATGGTTGAGAAGGATACTAATCTACAAATTATCCTTGGAGATAATGCCACATATCACGTGAAAGGGATAGGAACTGTGAACCTCCACTTATGTCAAGGTCAAGTCCTCCGCTTGTAGGATGTACTCTATGTACCTAATTTGAAGAAGAACCTTGTGTGCGCATGTGGAAGAAGAGCTTCAAGGAAGCTATCATGTTTGGGTCTAGAATTGATACACTCTACCAGGTTGGAGGAATTCCACTGGGAGCAATGACATGAGATGCTATCCGACAGACCGATAATGGCACTGAATATGAGACGAATGAGTTCAAGAACTGCTGCAAAGAAGCTGGCATTAAGAGGGAGACCACAATTGTATATACTCCTGAGCAGAATGGCATTGCTAAACGAAAGAACAGGACCATTGTGGAAGCTGCTTGTGCAATGCTATGTGACCAAGGTCTATCGAAGTTTCTTTGGGGAGAAGATGCAAACATTGCTATGTACATACAAAACCGATGCCCACATTCCGCCTTGGACTCCAAAACTCTCGAAGAGGTTTTCACTGGTAAGAAACATGACGTCTCACATTTTAGAGTTTCTAGATGTCCTATTTATTCTGATGTGCCAAAAGAGAAGAGGAGCAAGCTGGATGCTTCTGGGAAGAAGGGAATGTTTGTGGGCTACAGCGAAACTTCGAAGGCCTATAGAGTCTATGTGCTTGGTCAAAGGGAAGTGGAGATATGCCACGATGTCACCTTTGACGAAGATGCTTCCCTGAGGAAAGTATTCAATCTTCCGAGATCTGAGGAAGATCATGAAGCAAGGCTTGGAAATCAAGAGGAACTAAAGGATGAGACAATGCCTGATGTTGAAGGACCGATGGACCCGATTGATCCACCTCCCTTACTGGGAAAGAGACCATCATGGTTCAGGGACACTCTCGAGGATGCCGAGGGACATATGGCCCCAAGGGGGACATTCCGTGAAAGCAAGAAGCCGAGTAGATACCATGGGTATCTAGCAGCCATGAGTACTATTGTACAATCTGAGCCTGGATCTTTTGAGGAAGTCGTAAAGCATCAAGTTTGGAAGGATGCTATGCACGAAGAGTATGAGTCCATAATGAAGAATGATGTCTGGGATGTGGTTCCAAGATTGGAGGACAAAGCAGTTGTCACCTCAAAATGGATCTACAAGATCAAGCATGGATCTGATGGAAGTGCTGAAAAGTTCAACGCAAGATTCGTTGCCCGTGGCTTCTCTCAAAAGGAAGGCGTAGACTATGATGATATATTTTCACCTGTGGTCCGATATACCACCATCCGATCTATCATAGCCCTTGCTACTACACAAGGATGGAGTCTTCATCAAATGGATGTGAAGACCACATTTCTGCATGGTGCGATAAAGGAAGAGGTGTATGTGGAGCAACCTCTGGGGTTCGAAGTCCAGGATCGGGACACCCATGTTTGCAGTTTGAAGAAAACCCTCTATGGGTTGAAGCAAGCACCTAGAGCTTGTTACGAGAGGATAGATAGCTACCTGATGAAGCTGGGCTTCACTCGTAGTAATGCTGATTTGAACCTTTTCTTCAAGGTTGATAGAGAAAAGCCTCTAATTCTGGTGTTGTATGTGGACAATCTCTTCCTGACAGGTGCTGACCCTCTCATTCATCAATGCAAGAGGGAGCTCGCTGCTGAGTTCGAGTTAAAGGACCTAGGACTGATGCCTTACTTCCTAGGCCTGGAGGTCTGGCAGAGACCTAGCGAGATTTTCCTTTCTCAAGGAATAGCGAGATTTTCCTTTCTCAAGGAAAATACATTGTGAAGCTTTTGGAAAGATTTGGTATGGTGGACTGCAAGTCTGTGTCGACACCGATGGAGCTCAACTTTAAGAAGTTGAGTGGCAGTGCTGATAGGCCCATATTAGCAAATCCTACTGAGTATCGTCAACTCGTAGGGGCCTTGATGTTCTTAGTGAACACCTGTCCGGATGCATGTTATAGAGTGAACACTTTGAGTCAACACATGGTTGATCATGACATTCATTGGGTTGGTGCCAAGAAACTCTTGAGATATCTCTGGGGCACGAGAGACCATGGGCTGAGATACACTGCCGAGAACATGACACTCCTTGGATATACCGATGCCGATTGGGTTGGCAGTGTGGTGGATCGCAAGAGCAAATATGGATGTCGCTTCACACGTAGATCTGCTTCGGGCAGGAAACGGAAGTTGGTAGCCTTGAGCACCACTGAGGCCGAATACATTTAAGCATGTATGGCCTGTTGTGAAGTCACTTGGTTGCGAAAGCTCTTTAGTGAGTTGTTCGAGCATGTGCTAGATGCCACCGTTATCCTTTGTGATAACCTGAGGGGGATTCGTTTGTCATAGAATCCCGTGTTCCACGAACGATCTAAACATGTTGATGGTTGGTACCACTTTATCAGGAATATGGTACAGCAAGGCGCCGTAAGGCTCGATCATATAGGAACTGATAAGCAGGTCGTGGATATTCTCACAATGCCCTTGGGGAAGGGCATGTTCCTAACCTTCCGTGAGAATCTTGGAATCGTGGAACGACCCTATTCTGAGGGTCCTGTTGGACTGTTGGACGATGAGCTCTGGGAGATCTGGGGAGGCCTTGGGGATAGTTCCTCGGAGCTATAAGCACACACGAGGCTAGGCTTGTCGAACCTTATGGTGCTTCTGCCCCACCTTTATGATATTTGAGTAGGTTCACCTCTCATGATCTGTGCCCCGTATGCATCCTAGCCACCGAGTTCCGGACTCATGGGAAGTACCTCTCGTTTGGCCAATGAGGTGGGAAAAGCTAGAGACTAGTAGCAAATACTGATGGACACATTAGAGATTTCCGTACTCTCTATCAAGGATGACACGTGTCCAACCACTTGATCTGGGATCAAGTCTAGTGAGGTTTCAGATCTCCTACTAACTTCGGGTTAGATAAACCAACTTCGGGTTGGTATGTGACTCTTTGTGTCCACATGAGGTTTTGGACCTCCCACTGATTTCGGGTTAGTATATATGACTCTCTTGAGTCCAAGTGAGGTTTCGGACCTCCTACTGACTTCGGGTCAGATAAACCATCTTTAGGTTGGTATGAGACTCTTTGTGAGTCCTATAGAGGTTTCGGACCTATGAGCTGAATCTGTCAGCCGGGAATGATGTCTTTGTGACGGACCCATTACTGTTCTGAAATAAAGAGGCCATCAAAGCAAGTTACGGCGGGGTGACGCACGATGTTTGATTGCACAGGTGGATGGAGTTCTCCCTAGTTGAGAGGGAGTGTTAAAATTGGACAACTAGGTCCAAACTCCATGTTGTGATGCTCAGATGAAGACAACAATATTTTTATTGGGTTCCTCTTTCGGAGAGGTGCAAGATTGATCTAAAATCCATCTTGATCCGATGAACAAAACATTTATTTTGAATTTATTTTTAAAACTTTCAAAATATGTGCAGGTCAGCCTTAAGGTTTTACACCCCCAACAAATGTGTCACACACCCTTAGTGATTGATATAAATAGACTCAACGTTGCAGGACATTTCAATCATCTCATCACACACATCCTCATGATCTGGAAATGGATGTCGTAAATATGGATGATGCCAGAAATCTGGATGTGGGATTCTTTTGTTGAATTATGTTGACTTTTGATTAGTTGTCTTTAAGGGTTGTGTGTGTGACACTTCTGGTTGGCTGACCGTATTGAGACTTTGCTGGTTGAAGCATCTTGTTGACCGCCGTAATGCACCAACACACTTATATTTTTCTGGCTTGTCTTCTGTCGATCTACTGGTATGTTCTATTAGCACTTTACTTTCTTGTTTATGTGATTGTTGACTGACATTGGGGATAAAAGTAAAGTTGCATCAAGCATAGAACATCTTAAAAAATTAACAACATCTCTACCCCTCAATGAGTATTGCCTCTCCTGTGAGCTGGGTGCATTCAAGTAACTCGCTAATAATCATCTGATTCAACCTCCAACTCATGTTCGGTGAATAATATGCAGTCTTCATCCTTAGGCACATCTGTCTTCTCGATATACTCTTCATTTTCTATCAAAAATATGGGCTGGCCATCAACTGTAAAAATGTGATTTTCTTCAACAATATGGTCTTCTTCTTCCTCAACTCCTTGAGCATGATTTTGCTGCAAGGGTGTCTGAATCTACTGTTGCTGTGCTGGTTGCTCATGTGCCCTCTGTTCTCTTTGTTTGATTCTGAATTGAGGCTCCTGCCACTATCCTCTGAAGTTAGGATTTATAGCTTCTGGTTCGGGTTGCCTTTCTGTTATGGACATCCTGCCAACCATCCTTTCTACCGTTCTTATCAAAATGTCCAGTTTTATGCCTGAGCATGGGGATGCTTCTTCCTTGATGGTTACTCTCCTCTCACCCTTCATTTTTGGTTTCTTAATGGACAAGTTAGCTTCCACACTGATTGTATTCTTCTGCATGTCTTCTAATGTAGCAGGATTCCTCTCTCGCAATTGATAGGCCATGTCCACATCAAAGCCATCCGGATAATGCAAGAGAGCTAAACTTGGAGGAGGTTTGATCTCATTGGGAATGGAATTGTATACTCGGTTAAATCGGGCAGTGAAGTCTTGTACTGATTCATTTGGTTCCCTTTTCAAATTATTGTATTCAGAAAGGATTTGCAAGGGATTCTTATTCACCTCCCATCAAGCTATGAAGGCATCTATCAGCTGGTTTGAAGTGGCTATAGAGTTTGCATTCAATGATCTGAACCAGGTTTTAACCTCTCCAGAAAAGCTCTGAACTATGATTCTCATTTTAGCATCGTCTGCATCTATTTCTTCCAGGTCAATAAAGTTAGTGACTTTGACTATGTGTTGTTTTGTAGTGATTGGAGAAATCTCATAAAAAAGAGGGAGTCTCTGGCCATAACCTTGTGGTAAGACATTAAGTTGGCCTTGTAGAATGAGGGGTGCAAATCTGGCCATGATTCCCACTGAGTGAAGTACAGGAGTAACAATAGAAGGAGTTTGTTGAATAGGTAATGAAGTAGATGGTACAGATGAAGAAGCAACAACTGATTGTGATTTTGTCGCGATGGGTATTGACTCTTGCTGATATTGGATTATGCCTTTTTCTGACTGATATTGAAGTTGGTTGGCTAAACTTTCAAGCCTATGGAATTGACTCTAAACTTTAGTGTCAAAGTTTGATTCAGACTTAGTTTCTTCAAAAGGTAAATTCTCTTCAAGTTTTAAGGAACTAAGATCTATCTCAGATAATGATTTTACCTCAGAAACACTTAATGGGTCAAAAAATATATCAGACAGTGAGGTTTCAGACTTATATCGAAATTAAGATAGTTCATATTTCAAATCAAAAGGTATGTCTTTGAGAGATAAAACTTTTGCAGGCAACGAAGAAGATCTTACCAATGGAATAGGATTTGACTGAATTTTTGTTTGTTGATATCTTTGCTTCCGAACAAGCCTCTCTGCATCTTTGACTGGATTAGCTGGATGAGGATCTGGATTTGATCTAGTTTATCTCCTCGAAGCTAGAATGTTCACTATTCAACAACTTGTTTCTCTGCAACTTTTCAGATCAACCTCCACGAAATCTTAGACCTATCATCTACAGGCCAAGAATTCAATGATCTAATGGTACAACCAGGGAAGATCTGTCACTTTCCTTCCCAGTATGGTCGCCAAGATGTTATCACTCCATTGGATCTCCGAGGTTGAGAAGAGACCAACAAGGGTAACCACAAACCGATCTTTTGCCAAGTAGCTAGCCCTACTAGGTAGGAGAGGGCTCTATCCACAGGATCACAACCAAGATGACTGGATAAATGAGACTTTAGGTTAGGTATAGTAGCACTAGGGTTTTGTTTGATAAATTTGAGGTGTTGGATGGTGAGTAGGTCAGAGAAGAACTAGGTCAGGGCAAACAAGGATCATAATTGCAGGGATTTGATGGGGCAAGGTAGGTAAGTAGCTTAACACATTAAGGTATCAAGATGGAAAGGTTTAGACTGCTAGGGCTTCAGAAAAGAGCATTGGAAACATGAATTCTTTTCAATTAGAAGAAGATGAAACAAAACTGTAACTATTCCTCCAAAACGGAGCATAAGCTAATAAATTTTGTCTTTTTGACTTAGGAATCAATTACATTCAGAGATGGCATGAATATGAAATCACAATACATTCACACATTTGCAAAACACAAGAAGAAACAATGTCAAATCACATTAGCACAGGTATCCATTAAAACAACAGCAACTCAGTCTGATATTTCTTGCCAAATGTCTGATTACAATAGTGTTCAATGATAAAATTCTACAACATCCAACCCTTGCAATGAGAAAGGAAATGAAAGATATAGACCAAAAACTACTCAGGGGTTGAATCCCTGACTTGTGGCGCTGATCCCCAAAGTCCTCAACTGGAATCCTAGTGATTAGGGAGGTTAGCCAACTCATCCCTATCATTCATGAAACTAATTCACTTTGACCAAAATTACCTATTTACACAATGTATCTACCCCTAGTAACTATTTAGGGCATAATTACATTTACATTTAATCATTACATCAGTAAAAATTCATTGGATTCATCCATCAATTGAGAAATTGTGAAAATTTTGAAGAAAACATGAAACTGCAAAAAGCGTAGCGTGGGCCTTAAAACTAAGTTTTGACTACCTTCCCAAAGTCCAAATTGGGCCAAAGATGGCTCATTGGAAAGCTCTTCTAGTCTAGTTGTCAAAATTGTCCTCAAGCACTGGAAATGGTTGAGTGAAGCGCCTCAAAAGTTGAATCTCCCAAGATTGCTCCAAAAGCGCAGCGGAGGTATGAAAAATGAGGCAGAAAGATGATTTTTTAGTGGTTTTTGGCCATCTCCACTTGTCAAAAGCTTTGTTTTCTGAGTGCCAATAGTCAAAATTGCATGTAGAAATCACTTTGAATCCAAATATGCAACCTATTTCTGATTTGGAGGCTTCCACAAAAAGCGTAGCGTGGCCCACACTGCACTTTTTGCAGGCTAATTGTGCAAAATGTCTGTCAAAATTGTTTGAAATGCCAAAAACTTGAAAACTTGCCCAAAACTCTTCAAAATTGGTAGATGAAGTGCTCATAAGGTATCTCAAGCGATCAAGGAGGCATCAACAAGAATTTCAAGTTGGTGCTCCTCCTTATGCTTGATTAGGGTTTGCTTGTGTTTCTCCTTCAACTGCTTGATCATGTTATTACAAATATCGTTTGTAGTGATGTATCTATTGGCCATGTGTCTGAGCATCTCATTGTCCTTGTTGGCCTTATGGAGGAGCTTCTCAAGGTGGTTGTTAATTCTTTCAAGCCACACCTCTTTGTCATCATCAATCTCCTTTTCAGTGCTTTCCTCAAAACTGAGTTGCTTTGCCTCATGTTTCTCTTGCTCTAAAGCTCTCTTAAGACCTCTTGTTTTTGGTCTTGTCTTGATGGTTTGAGTCTCACCATGGTCAGACTCATCTAGTGCTATCACTGCTTTACCTTTAGTGTCTTGTCTTTTTTCCTTTAGCAACTCTAACTGCATGAGTACCTGTTTGTCTTTCAGCTACTTGTTTTCTTGTTCAAGGAAGGATATGACAAATTGTTCTCTTGCCATGTTGTCCTGCAATTCTTTGAGTATGGCATCCTTCTCTTTAATGATCAAGCTTGAGGCCCCATGATCATCTTGGACATCCAAGTCTACCAAGTCAAACTCTCTTTCTTCCTCATGAAGGTCTTCCTGCTCTTGAACAGCTATCTCTTTCTGCTTTTGATTTCCCTACTTTGCTGATGAAGAAGGCAAGGACCCTTCCACAATCTGTGGAGCAAACACTTGCCTAGGTCCCCTTTGGTAGGTTTTGATCTTTTTGGCTTCTTTGGCCTCTTTGGCCTCTTTTACCTCTTTCACTGTAGCCCTTCTAGCTTGCCTAGTCTTCCTGTGAGGAACTGACGCTGTTGGTGGAATAGGTCTAGCAGGTTGACTTGGACCTGCAGTGAAAACATCTGCCTCTATGAAATTCTCCCATTATATGTTCAGCTGATTAAGGTGGTGAAGGACAATGATTTTAATCAGAGAGTGATGGCAGAGGTTGTTCATCTGAAGCTCAAAATTTCTGTTTTGCACAATGTAGGACATTTTATCAATGCTTATGTACAAGTAGTAGGGGAGGTTGAGCAATTTCACCTTAGTGAAATGCATGAGTAACCTGATGTGATAACTGTATAATCTAGAGAACCTACCCTAACAAGTGAAGTATTTCATGATGATTTTCATCATGGGGGCAAACCTATTCAACAACTGACCAAAAGGAAATACCATTTTTTATGTTTTCTTTGTAAGGTGCCTTGAGATAAGGCTGATACAACTGGGTATCCAAATCCTTAGACTTAAACAACTTTTCACCCACATTGGGTATCCCTGTTGCTACTGCAATGATATCAGTGGAGATAGTGAAGGTCACCCCTGCTATAGTCACTTGGTTATTTTGGATGTTGCTGAGTAGGGTGACTTTGGACTCTTTGTTCCTTCTCACAAAATTCAATGCAACCTATATGCTGGAAACATCTGATAGCTAAGGGTGATGCCATTAGTTCTCTTGTGTTTGTTGGCTCTAATCTCAAAATCCTCCCTCCTTTGTTATATGTTTTCTTGTCTTCATCTGTGGCATTCCTTTCCTCCTCCATTGTGTTTCTTTCTTCCTCCATTATGTTCAGTTTGTATTTGAAAACCCTAGGGAAGAAAGGGAAGGGAAAGGGAGTAGAATTGTGGGGTTAAGGGATTGTGATGGGTGAGGGAAAATTTGAGGGAATGTATGAAGGGGTTTAGGGAACTTAGGGAAGTAATCGGACGGTGAAATACTTAGGGGAATAGGGTAGGAATTTGTATTACAGGGAGGTATCTAGCTGCCTAGGAAAGCACAGCTAGGGTGGTAGGGTTTAGTGAATAGGGCTTAGGAATGGGAAATGAGTGAGTGTATGGGTAGTGGGGAGTGAGTTAGGGTGTAGGGAAGGTGTATGGGTCTTGGGGAAAGTAATTAAGTTTGTAAATTATGAACTAGGGTTTCAATTGCTTAGAACATGGCATATAATGTAATGGTGGGTATACACCATGAAATTGACACTACAAGTTGAAAGGAGGGGCTATGGAGATGCGACTTACTTGCAAACAACTATACAAACCTTGAATTGATGATGAGAACCTTTGCAATGAAGTTTAGGGACTGTGGCTCCCTTCTGCAAAAAGCGTAGCGTATTGAGAAAAAGCACATTGAGCAACTGGAAAAAGCGCAACGCCTTTGGAAAAATCCCAACATGGTCTCCTGAAAAAGCGCAACGCCTGTGGAAAAAGTGCAGTGAATGGCCCGAAATTCGATTTTTTGAAGGAAAACTCGGTTTTTTTCTTGGGAGGCTGAGAGCTTGATGCTTTGAAGATGCAAATGAATGTCTTCTTGGTCTCTGGGAGCCTTTATACTTGGAGAAATGTCAATAAATAACCTTGGGACCCAGCTTTCCTTTCTTGAAACTGAATTTACGTTGTTGTTTATCTTTTAATTTCTGAATTAGATCATTGAACTTGATGGCTTAGGAACACTGATTGACTTTTTGGAACTTTGGCTTATCTACTGATGGAACTTTGAGTGTGCAACTACTTGGAATTTTTAGAATTTATTACAAATTAGGATAAATAAAACTACGTTTGCTCTGAAATCATATTTACAAATCAAACTTAGTGATGAAACTTCTTTATTGGCACTCCTTCATTTGCTGGGGTTTTATGCAATGAAATGGTGATTTGATGACCTTGGAAACCTTAAGACCTAATGGAGACTCGGACTGAATGAAACCATGATGAAAATCACTGAAATGATGATGACAACTCATCACTGATGGTACACTCAGCGAAGTGGTGAAATAAGCCAACAAGTTATAAAATTTTGAGAGGAGTGATATCAGACCTAAATCTGCACAAAGTGACCAAATTTTTGCATGATGACCTAGTGGAATGACAAAAATTTCAGAATGGGGCCCTTAATATGACATGAAAGTGTGTATTTGATCACTGGTGGAAGGATGCAAATACTGACACTAACAGGTGCTATGATGTTATGAAACTCGTGCCATGATGCTATCTCAGGCATGATGCTTCGGTGCTACAAAACTTGGAGCTACTACAATGGTGATCACAGAGAAGATGGATCTCAGGGCCACCTCAGGAAAAAAATTTCAATGTCTTGGTGTTATTGCAGTAATAAGGAAGAAGTTTCGATGTAAGCAAAGGAGATCTCTGTGTATGGAGATCTTGGTGCTAACATAGTGAAGGGATGACTTGATGGAGGAATTCTATAGTCTAAGGGTCTTCGTCATCTCATCTTAAATCTAATGAAGGAAGAACTTTGACTGGTTTTTCCCCAAAGAGTGGATTTTTTCCCTGGTAGTGTGCCTGCAGCTTGCATCTTCTTCTATTCGTGCATTGGCATTACTCTTGATGATAAGAAAAGATAAATTGAAAGAACAAATGATAATAAAAAAACATCACAAGATAATGTCATAATAAGAGAAATTGATTAACTGCCACCTCAATTTCTCTAACAACGCCGACATGAGATATGACGCTGACCTTGAAATTTTGGAGGGAAACATAAACATTCAAATTCAAATAACATTTGAATATAATTGACAAATGCCTTTGTAATTATTCGGCCAGATATATTTGTTCCATTAATAATAATATTTCTTTGTCCATTTTTGTATTCTAGTTTTGGGGCATAATGTGCTTCTTTTAGGTCTATGGGGAAATTCACCCCATAGTAGCCCAAATTTCAAGAGTCTCTAGACCAAAATCAACCTCCCTCAATTAATATGATTTAATTAACCACTTTTCCTAAGTTAGACTTGGGAAATATTTAATTATTTGCTAATTAATCTAATGGTGGTATTTCTAAGTCTTTTCTCACAAAACCTTTTTTGGGTTTTGGAGATCTCATCTTTCTTAGCCTCTTAGAGACCATAGATACTAGAACACTTGTCTGATATTACTAAAAACTAACACTCTCTGTTAGTGAGGAAGGTGTTCCCCAATATTCCCATATACTCCTTGAAGTAGAAAAACTTTGCCTTACCCAAAACCTTCATGCGTATATCAACAAACTGTTGATTTGTGGGTACATGTTGTAGCCGAACTAGTCCATGATGTGGTCTGACGTTTTTGATACAAAATGGTTGCCATAAATTAGCAAACCTCTGGTAAATTTATTCCTTCATTTCTGCTAGCTGATCTAACTTACTCGACCCCTCCAAATCAATGCGGAGTCCCTCTAAGACCCTGAATTGACCTATGCAGTTGTGTACTGACAATTATTGTGACCTCTTCGACAAACTTGTACTATTGGGAAAACAACTCAGCCTCTACTCATAATCGAACCAACAATTGCGAATTGCTTCTCCTTTGCAAATCAATGTGACTAACGAAGTGTCTCGTTGCCTCGCCAATTCCCTCTACCTCTGTTAACTCGCACTCCTAGAGAAACTGTATCCTCCCTCTGCAAATAGATCTCCCTGTCACTTAGAAGTTGGAAATATCTGCGAAAAAATCCTCCGGAAATCACTGTCCACCATCCTATTATTGCACTATTGTCATTCCCCTGCTACATGTTATAGTTGAGCCAATGTGCACTTCCACTGTACTACTCTAATCTCACACTACTGCTATCACTGGAAAACTATGGGGGATCTCGATCTCCCACTGAAAAATAACTGGGAAATCTCTTTTTCTTCTAGCAAATCAACTAGGCCAGCTCCTTGCTACTCATACCCCTGCTTGCAACTCGCACTAGCTAATTGAACTGCGCAACACTGCCCTAGGGAATTTGATCTTTCCTCTGGAAACCCTTTTCAGCAATCACTCAGCTTCCTGCTTCTCGCTGAAGCTACTCGCTCTTCCTTCGGATTACCTCCTGACACTAGCACATGATCTGTAGCTTCTGCAACACGTACTGGTTGATTGTCAAACTTGCATTGGCAATTTTAACTGCTTACTTCTTCCTCTTCTGCTAAAAATTTCTCTAGTTGGAACTACACCTTGCTATCTGCAATGGGCCAATTCACGCAGCCTCTCTGCTACTTTAATACTTGGGCTCCAGTAGAAAAGGTAATGGTGCAAATGAGGAATCCCATACATAGATATTGGTTCCGATCTACTGATCAAGCCCTCCTTGGCTATGATCTAGATCTCCTTGTTGTTCATTCCTCGAACCCTACTCGATTTGACACACTTGAGTGTCATACTCCTCTTGGAGGAAATACTGCTATCTGTGTGAACTCATCCTCCAATCTCGCGGACAAATCCTTGATCTGTGTTGAAACATTTGTCTGCTTCCCCTTCTTGTCCTTCTTCCTCTTAGGAAACTTGCTTACGTAGTGACCAAGTTCACCACAACCAAAACACTTGACCTTTGATAAGTCCTTATTTTTTACTTCCGAGTCTTGGCCCTAGTTGGAACCCTTCTTCTCTTTCCCTTTACCTGCAAGAGTGTTAGGTCCCTATATTATTATTATAGTCTCTTATTGTTGTTAGTGTAACCCCCATATTGTTATTATTGTGCCCTTACATTATTATTGTTAGGTCGGCTAGGATTACATTGTGGCCCCATGGACTCCTATATATAGAAAGGAGGTTTTTTCATTTGTATCATCCAAGAATTGTTCATTCATGTAATGTATTGGAGGTTGCCCCGTTGAATTGGCTTATTTCTAAGATGTTGATATCTCTTTTCTTCTATTTTTGGAGTTGGTTTCACAACATTTGGTATCAGAGCTTTGGATTCTAGGGTTTGGCTGCTCCAAAACAGGTCATCGTGGCATTTTCACTATAACTGTTTTTCTACGAAGGGTCAGAAGCTGAAATTTTTACAGCGCGAAGCCGAAATCCTGAGGAACATCGTCGCAAAATTTCAGAGCTTGGTTTGCAATATTTTCGGAGATATGATCTGTGGAAGTTAGGGCTTTTTGCAGGCTCTTGAATTTAACCTAAACAGGTCATCGCGGAATTATCGCTATAACTATTTTTCTACAAGGGTTCAGAAGCTGAAATTTTCATAGAGCGAGGCCGAAATCCCGAGGAACTTCGTGGAAAAATTTCAGAGATTGATTCGCATTATTTTGGGAGGTAGGCTCTGTGGAAGTTAGGGCTTTTTCAGGCTCTCAAATTTCATTTCAAAGAGGTGATCGTGGGAAAATCTTCATAACTCTCTCTCTGAGCATCGGATTGGAATTATGTAAAGAGTGCTCAGAAGTACACGGACTTTAGTTTCCTGTCTATCAATTTCAGAGCCAAAGGAGCAAATAGTGACGCGTGGCAAGTCGTACAAGTTCACTCTACTGAACCTGTCCATAATTAGGTCATTGTGGGAGATTTGACATAACTTTGCCTTGAATAATCCAAATTAGGTCAGACCTGTGGCATTCGAAAGAGGATTCAAAGGGCTACCTCAAGGCCAAATTTCAGATATTGAAGATCCGAAATCACAGAGATAATTCAATTTAAATATCGAGCTCCTCAAAAGCAAGAAAAATGTGTGTATTTTTTTTCTGAATTGCATAAGTCTTGTTTGAAGAATCTATTTGAATTGATTCCAAGGGCATATTGTAGAATAGATATCAGTATTGGGTTCTAAAATGCCCCTAAAAAGAATTCAACACCCATTAAGCTTTTAGAAGGCTCTACTATGGCTCATGAAGATGAAGAGATGCAACATGACTTATCAAAATTACAAGAGCAAATGCAGCAAATTTCGCTCTCGCAAGGAGCAACAAAAAATGAAATAGATGTTTTGAAGAAAAGCATGGAAGCTAAGATGGATGGTTTGAAGAATGGTATGGAAGAAAAAATGGAAGGTTTGAAGGAAGACATGGAAGGTTTGAAGGAAGGTTTGTCAAAGTTGATACAAGAAATGATTCCTAATGGCGAAAAGATAATAGAAGAAACTCATGATGAGAACAAAACAAATGTTAATCATGATTTCATAAACTCTAATGTTGGATTGAAGAACCACCATATTCCAAAGATGGATATGAGGAAATTTGATGGCAAGGATCCCGTAACATGGATACTATAGATGGAGCAATATTTTGATCTCAATAATGTTCAAAACACACAAAAGGTACGCATTGCAACTTTACATTAGGAACAAAATACATTTGTATGGTATCGATGGCTTTGCTCCTGTAAAAAAATTGTCATTTGGTCAATTTTTACGGAGGAAATGATAGCACATTATGAGGATACAAAGAGCAACACCTTCTTTAGCCAATTGATAAATCTCAAACAAAAGGGTTTAGTGGGGCTGCACATTGAGGACTTCCAAAAATTGAGTATAAGGGTAACTGATATTTCAGAGGACCACAGGATTGATCTCTTCTTAGGCAGTTTAAAGAATAACATTCAACATGAAGTTCGTGTTCTGGAACCTGATTCATTAGAGAAGGCATTCAGGTTGGCAAGAAAAGTTGAATGTAAAATTATGGCAACAAGGAAGTCTACTACTCAATTCTATAAAGAAGGAAGTGTGGCTACATCTAGATTTCCACAACCTACAAGGTTGACACCACAACAATTGAAAGAAAAAAGAGCAAAAGGGCTTTGCTACAGTTGTGATAGCAAATACACTAAAGGTCATAAGTGTGCTGAGAAGAAATTATTTTACATAGATTGTGAAGAGGAGGAAGAAAATGAACAAGAAACTTCAAAAGAAGAGGATATACACCAGGAAGAAACCCTAGAAGAAGAATAAATGAGTCCGACCATATCATGTAATGCATTGGCAGGAATTACCACTCCTCAAACTCTCAATATAGAAGGACATATCAAGAAGAAAAAGGTAATAGTGTTGATTGATTCTGGTAGTACCCATAATTTTATTCATTGTAAGGTAGCCAAGGAATTGAATTGTTTCCTATACCCAGCACCAGAATGTCAAGTGATGGTTGCAAATGGAGGAACTATAAATTGCTTAGGAAAATGCCATAATATCAAGTTAGCCATGGTGGAATATGTATTGAATAGTCCAATGCTTTCCATCCCAATGGGAGGTGCTGATGTTGTACTAGGAGTACAATGGTTACAATCTTTGGGGACGGTAGCTTTTAATTTTCAAGAACTTTTCTTGAAATTTTTTTCGGAAGGAAAGGAAATCGAATTACGGGGTATCGCAGGGAAGCTAGGAAAGATAATAAGCTCTAATTTCATGACAAAGCTTTTGAAGAAAAAACGAGGCGTAATTGCACAATTATGCTCACTAGAAGATCCAACATCAAAATCATCTATTTCTCCAGATCTCCAAAAAGTCTTGGACAATCATTCCAAGGTGTTTGATACTCCCAAAGGACTCCCACCTATTCGTGATCATGATTATGCTATTCATTTGATTCCAGGAAGTGTTCCTCCAAACATCAGACCTTACAGATATCCTTATGTCCAAAAGAGCAAAATTGAACGTATGATTGCAGAAATGTTAGAGGATGGTATAATTCAACCTAGTCAAAGTTATTTCTCTGCCCTAGTAGTATTGGTGCACAAGAAAGATGGATCTTGGCGCATGTGTTCGGATTATAGGGAGCTGAATAAGCTCAGTATTAAAGATAAATTTTCCATTCCTGTGATTGATGAATTATTGGATGAATTACATGGAGCAATTTATTTTACCAAGTTGGATCTCCGTTCAGGATATCATCAAATTAGAATGAAGACTGAAGATATTCCGAAAACAACATTTCGAGCTCATGAGGGTCATTATGAATTTTTGGTGATGCCTTTTGGCCTTACCAATGCACCTTCTGCATTTCAAGGGTTGATGAATTCCATTTTCAAACCCACCCTTAGAAAATTTGTGCTAGTATTTTCTGATGATATACTAATCTACAGCAGGTCTCGGAAGGATCATGTTCAACATGTTGACAGGGTGCTCAAACTATTGGAGGAGAAACAATTATATGCAAAAACATCCAAATGTTTCTTTGTAGTACAAGAGGTGGAATATCTGGGTCATATTGTATCTCACGAGAGTGTTAAGGTAGACCCTAACAAAATTAAAGCCATTAAGGAATGGAAAGTCCCCACAACCATAAAGCAGTTGCGTAGATTTCTCAGGTTAATAGGGTATTATCGCAAGTTTGTTAATAAATATGGGAGAATAGCAGCACCTCTAGCAACATTATTGAAGAAAGATGCATTTTCATGGACTCTTGAAGCAACTAAGGGCTTTGAACATCTTAAATAGGCAATCTGCTGTAATATCCCCAAATGTGATATTTTATTGAATTTGCATAAATTTACTTAAATCCCAAATTATACCGAAAAATCAACATTAATTCAACTGAAGATTGCCATGTAAAATTAAACACATAAATACTGCAATCGAATACCAGATAGAACAAAAGAATCTCAGCTTTTATTATAACTAATAAGAGGGGCTTACATATATATCTGACCCAGAAAGAGCTGAGATAGAAAATTGGCCACCAAGATAAGCTTCTGAACGGCGCTGGCCACCAAACTGAACTGTTGCACTCTCCCTCCGGCAACAGCTGTCACTGAACCCACTGAAAATGATGAAGCCCAAGTTGAAGACCTGAATGATCCTCACACCAAAATCTGAAGCTCTGTGAAACTTCTAAGTGAAGCCTCCTCAAGAGAGTTGGCTTTTCGTCCAACACTCACAAATCACCCGAGGGTTTCCGTCCTGGGGCTACGGCTGAAGTAGAGAACCATGTCCTCAAACCTCTCATACACAAGCAAATGATCTACTCCAAATATATCTCCCAATGGCCTCCTCCCTTTCTTTTATAGATCCCTTGGAGCCTTCTAGAGCATTATTTTATTATTATTTTATTCATGGAGCACTTTTCCCTTTTATTAAAATTTTCCTTTTTAATGCAGGAAAGGGTAAATCGGCTACCACGCCTCCTCTGGTCACTGAAATCTGTGTCTAACTGTCCCACCATGTAGGTATTCTCGTCCCGGTTCCAATGAGCTATTACACTAAGGTGTTCCATCTTGTATTCCTCCCAGAATGCCAGCTTGAGCATAATCAGCTGAGTTAAGCCCATAAATAACTCAAATTTCTAAAAGTTATCGGAATGCATCGGAACAAAAGCCAAACTGCTCGGATGATGGAATATATCAAGCGAATGCCTCCGGATACCATGAAAACTCCTCAAAACTCCTCCGAAAAGCTCCTGAGCCCACTGATAACACCAATCTGTACTTGTGACATGTCTGCTCCTAACTCTGGAAGACCAACCTGGCCCTGTCGTAGGTGTCACCAAAAATGGGAATATTACATGTCCCTAGCACTAGTCTTAGCTACGCCAGACTTCACAAAAACCTTTATTGTGGAATGTGGTGCCTCAGGAAATGGAATTGGTGTTGTTTTAATGCAAGAAGGAAGACCCATTGCTTTTGAAAGTTGTTCAATGAAAGGAAAGTATTTACAAAAGGCTATTTATGAGAAGGAAATGTAAGAAATACTACATGCACTAAAGAAATGGAGACCTTACCTAATGAGAAGACACTTGAGTGGCAGTCATGATAGTCTTAAACACTTTTTTTGGAACAAAGACTATCCTCGAGAGAGAGCAACAAAAATGGGTCACAAAGATGTTGGGTAATGACTTTGAAAATCATCTACAAAGGAGCTCTAGATGTTATTTGCGAGGATGTACTCTCAAGAAAGAATGAAGAGGTGGAAGCATTGCTTTGTGCAGTTCTATTATCCGGCAGTTGGATAAACGAAGCAAAAAGTGAATGGAAGGAGGATGAAGAAGTGTGGACACTCATTCAAAGGATTCTGCTGACAAGAAAGGATGAAGAGGTGGAAGCATTGCTTTGTGCCATTTCTATTATCAGTTGGATAAACGAAGCAAGGGATGAATGGAAGAAGGACAAAGAAGTGTGGACACTCATTCAAAAGTTGCAGCAAGATCCTAGTACATCTGATACATTTAGTTGGAAAAATGATTCCTTATGATACAAAGATCGCTTATATATTTGCAAGAATTCCCAACTAAAACAAAATATTCTTTTGGAATTGCACACTTCTCCTTTAGGAGGACACTCAGGATTTTTAAAAACTTACCACAAGGTGAAGAAAGAATTTTTTTGGGATGGCCTTAAATCTGATATTCAAAAGTTTGTGGCGGAATGTTTGGTTTGCCAACGAAATAAAGTTGAGACAATTAAGACCCCGGGTCTTCTACAACCGTTATCCATTCCAAGTCAATGTTGGGAGGAGATTTCAATGGATTTTATCACAGGTTTACCTAAGTCCAAAGGAAGGAGTGTCATCGTGGTGGTAGTTGATAGAGTTACCAAGTATGCACACTTTTGTACATTATCTCATCCATTTAAAGAAAGTACAGTTGCTACGACATTTATGGAAACAATTCAAAAGCTACATGGAAACCCGAAGATTATTGTAAGTGACAAAGATCCCATTTTTACAGGAAATTTTTGGACGGAATTATTTTCTTGTTTGGGTACTCAACTAGCTCATAGCTCATCTTATCATCCTCAATCCAATGGTCAAACAAAGATAGTGAATAAATGTTTGGAAATATATCTTCGTTGTTTTGTATCTGATAAGCAAGCACAATGGGTCAAGTGGTTACCTCTCGATGAATGGTGGTATAACACTTCTTTCCATACTGCAGCAAAAATGACCCCATTTATGGCACTTTATGGATATCATCCACCATCCATCACATCTTCTTTAAGAGAAAATTCTAGGGTTCAAGTAGTGGAGGATCACATCGAGCATCAACAAGAAGTTCTCCAACTCTTAAAGGATAACTTAAATTTGGCACAAAATCGAATGAAACAAGAGGCAGATCAACATTGCTGTGAGAGAAGTTTTGATGCAGGAGACTGCGTATTTTTACGGCTACAACCATACAAACAAATGTCCCTCAAGCAAGCTAAGAAGGATAATAAATTATCGCCAAAGTACTATGGTCCTTACAAGGTGTTGCAAAAGATTGGTACTATGGCATACAAATTGGAGCTTCCTGCTTCTTCGCGAGTGCATCCATTTTTCCATGTTTCATGTTTAAAAAAGGTTATAGGGGACAAACTTCCAATTCAAACAATATTGCCAGAACTTGATGAGGAAGGACAAACCATATTGGAACCTGAAGCAGTCACGGAAACAAGAAATCGACAACTACGAAATCGACAACTACGAAATCGATGAATTTCAGAGTATCTCATCAAATGGAAGAACTTACCCACTGAAGATTCTACATGGGAGGATGAGAATTTTATACAAAAGCACCCGGAGCTACTCAAGCGTTGAGGACAACACTTTTTTGAAGGAGAGGAGCATCTTAGGTCCCTATATTATTAGTATAGTCTCTTATAGTTGTTAGTGTAACCCCCTTATTGTTATTGTTGTACCCCTGTAACCCCCATATTGTTATTATTGTGCCCTTACATTATTATTGTTAGGTCGGCTAGAATTACATTGTGGCCCCACTAGGATTACATTGTGGCCCCATGGACTCCTATATATAGAAATGACGTTTTGTCATTTGTATCATCCAAGAATTGTTCATTCATGTAATGTATTGGAGGTTGCCCCATTGAAGTGGCTTATTTCTAAGGTGTTGATATCTCTTTTCTTCTATTTTTGGAGTTGGTTTCACAACAATGAGTGACGTTTTCTTGCTCTTCCTTCACCTTGTCCCTTGCCACTGCTGCTGGTAGTGCCTTCAACGAAGTTGAGCCTCAACTCCTCTTGAGTGAAATCACTCCATAGGTGTTCTCAATCTGGAAGCTTGTCACGCCCAGAGATTACCTAGACGAATGCATGCCATTCCTTGGTAAACCCATTGAGTGTTATACACACTAACTCGTCATTAGCCGACTTCTCTCCAACTACTGCAAGTTCGTCTCTGACAAACTAAATCCTAGTGATATAGGTGGTCACATCCTCGCCATTCTTCATCTTGACTGTCCTAAGCTTCTCGTTGAGGATGGTCTTCTAATTCTCTGACAGATCCTGGTACAACTTTACAATGACATCCGACATCTCCTTCGTGGTTCCCTTCTCTGCGATGTGTGGAACAATATGATCTCGTACTCTCTCGAGAATCATCCTCTTAGCCTTGGCGTTGTCCCTCCTGTACTCATGAAACTGGATGGGATTTTTTGGCACAACTATGACAACAATAGAAAACTCCTTTGGACGATGCTCATCTAACAAAAACAACATTTTGGCCTTCCAGATACCAAAGTTGGAGGCTCCATCTAACCTGTCTTGATCTCTCAATCTTGGTCCAACCATCTTTGGAAAAAATGCGAATTCAAATACATTGGAGAAATAAATAATCTTGGTCAAAACCCTTATGTGCTTTCTCTTCCTTGCCATGCACTGATCTGCTACTGCAAAAAACCTTTCTGCAAATCCTTCGCAGTAGCTCTGCTCTGTGAAGTCTAATCTTCCTCCGAAAACCCTTTTCGACAACCTTACTACTTTCTACTAGTCACTAAGACAATTCACACTTCCTCTAGGCCACCTTCCTGGATTGGAAATCAAATTGCTGCCTTCGAAATTCACACTTGCTGATTGGCCTGTGCAGATCCACTCTTTAGTGCTCTGATCTCCCTCTGATATGCACCAATCTCGCTCTAGAGCTTCTTTGATATGATCTACTCGGATACCATGTTAAATTTTCACAATTGTAGTCACTGGGTATTATTCTCCTAACTTATGCATGTTTATTTGTCTTTAAATTAATATCACAACAAATAACGAACAATCCACTATTGCAATCTTGACAATTAAAAACGTCCTGGAAAAAAAAAATTTAGAATTGAAAAAGTAATGCACATACAATAATTTTGGCACCGTTATTTTGGACAAATGTCCTTGGAAAAACTCCAAAGGGAAAATCAGTGTAGCAGATGAGGGTTTTATTATTATTCAGCAATTTGAGAAATTACAACTGGTTGCCATAAAATAGAAAACCTCTGGTAAAAATGGATCTCCACTAACAAACATAACTCGAGACTCTTTGTCTCCCTTTGTGTTAAAATTGGAAACTAGGGCCAAATTCCACCTTGGGACGACTCATTTGATGGAGATGATGATGATGATGATGAGGACCAAAATTGATATAAAGATCATCTCATTTGGACAAGCGAATGTGTGATTTTGAATATATGCCCACACATGTGAAATTTGTTCAGGTCGACTTCACCATCATGTAGGCTCAAGAAGCCCAATGGACATGCCTCTTCACCCACAACAAATTGTATAAATACTAGTGATGTCACACCTCATTTGGCATCACTCGCACATTCTTCTCTCTCCTCATCTAATTGGTTCGTACAACTATTGGGCAACTTCTCTCTCTCACACGTGTGGCAGGAAGGACGAGTTTTCTGGGCTAAATTGAAGGACCGAAAATTTCAGGCAGCAGACCAAGTTTGACCAGTGTTGACCAACTTTCACTACGATTTTTGTCGGAAAAATTCATTTTTGTCACGCTGTACTATTTGGCACTAAAATCGAGAAATTCTTGGCTGCTTGACATGCGTTAACTATAGACCTGTTTGGCTACATATTTGACTGCATGTTGACCAATTTTGACCACTGATTTTTTAACTGCTTTGGGCCAATTTTGACCTCCTATTCAGGCCGAGTTTGACTGGGTTTGACTGAGCTTCAAAGGAGACTTTTCGCTATTGTTTTGATCGAGGTTGACTTTTTGGTTAGGGTTGAAGTTTGACTGCAGTTGACTTTAGATTTTGACAGGGCTGTTTTGACTTGAATTTGGAAAGTCAATTTTGACTATTGTACTCTCTCTCTCTCTCTCTCTGCTGAACGTTTTGATATAATAATAAGAAGAATTGACTAAAGCATTTTCCCCACATTGGGGTTTTTCCTTGGCATCCATCAAATTTGGTGTCCTCTTGTTTTGGCTTGCCTTTTGCATTTTGTTTCATGTTCTATCTACTTTTACTGTCAATGTGATTAATGATTAATGTGATTGCTACTGGAAATCTAAATTGAAATCGAAATTGCTATTGAGCTTCTTAAGGACCATTGATGTAATTGTGCTAAGCATAGAATATACCATTGTTAACTAAAATTAACATAGTATCAAAGCCTAGGTGAAAACAAAGCCCAAGCAAGAGAGAGAAAAGAACTAAAAAAAAAGATTTGCTGGACAAGGACAAGCCTCAATGGCTTCTACATCTTACTTCAAGATTGAGGATAAGCTCAATGATAAATCTGACTATCATGCATGGAAGATGTCTTTGGACTTGACATTGGAAGAGCATGATGCAATGGACTATGTGAAGGGAAAAGTGGTGGAGCCTCCTTCTAATGCACCAGCTGCTACTAAAATGAAGTATAAGAAAGGTGAGGTCAAAGCTAAGAAAATTATCAGAGACTCCATTCAAAAGCATTTGGTTGCTTATATTTCTGATTTAGGAACATCTAAGGAGATGTATAATAAGTTGGTTGGGATGTTCAAAGCAGACAATGCAAATCAAATCCTCTTTCTCCAGATAAAGTGGAAGGACATCAAGATGGATAGAGGGGAGTCTATCCAATCCTACTTCATGAGGATTACCGAAATTAAGAATGATCTTTTATGTATTGGAGGTTGTTGCTGACAGGGAGCTCACTCTTATTGCTGTTGGATGTCTCACAAGAGCATGGGATGTGTTTAACACCGCCATTCTTAACAATGACAAGATTCCTAGCTTCGACAAATTATTGGCTAGATGCACTCAAGAAGAGACGAGGATGATGGAGGGAGACAAGACTTCCAATGGAAATGATCCTACTGCCTTCTCCCCTCATGCAAAGAGGAAGAACTATGTTGGTCCAAAGAGACAAGGTTAAGTATTCAAGGAAGGAAGAAAAGGAAGATTCTATAATTGCAATAGGTTTGGCCACTATGCTAGAGAGTGTCCTCACAAGAAGGATACTACATAGGATGATGACAACAACAAAAATCATAACAATTTCAAAGGCAGTGGCAATCAAAGGAACAATAGGTTCAATAATAAAGGAAAGAGGAAAGCTCCCACTACTCGATATGGTAATGGTTGACCTCCCAAAAGGACGAGAAATTCCGAGTATGAGGAAACTAATGTTGTTGAAAAACAAAAGGAACTTTATCTTATTTTCGCCCTCACTACTGCGTCTCCTCCGGACACTTTGGATAATTGGTTGATTAATAGTGGTGCCTCAAGGCACTTCACTGGGTACAAGGTGGCTCTCTCAAATTTGATTGAAAAGAAGACTAATTTGGAGATCATACTTGGAGACAATGCCACCTACCCCATGAAAGGGGTAGGAATCGTGGCTCTTCACTTAAATCAAGGTCAAACCCTTCATCTACAAGAAGTATTGTATGTACTTGATTTGAACAAGAACCTGGTGTCTATTTCTGCGATGGAAGATAAAGGCTTCAAGGTAGCATTCATTGATGGAAAGGTACGTATTTGGCAAAGAAACCCGAAAGATGCATTTACACTTGGATTTAGGGTTGAAGGTCTCTATTAGGTTGGACGAAGTCCTTTGGGAGCTATGAATTACGATACTTTTCTTCAATCCGAATTATGGCACCGAAGATTTTCTCACCTTCATGAAAAAGCCTTACCTAGGGTAAGGAAGATGGTCACAGGTATGCTTGAATTCAGCATAGATCATGAAGGTGTTTGTCACGATTGTGTCGCTGGAAAATATACAAGGGGACCATTCCCTTCAAGTGAAAGTCGAACTACTGACAGTGTTCAATTCGTCTATTCTGATTTATCTAATATGTTGCCTATAACATCATTGGGAGGATACTTATACTATGCAATTTTTGTGGATGACTACTCTCGCAGAAGATGGATCTATTTCTTGAAGAAGAAGGACGGAGTGTTCAAATGGTTTTGTTCTTTCAAAGCCTTGGTTGAAAATTAAACAAAGAAGAAGATAAAAATATTGAGGACTGAAAATGGAACCGAATATGAATCAAATGAATTCAATGACTATTATAGAGAGGTTGGCATTAAGATGTTCATCTATGGTAGCATCCGGTGTGTTCTAGCCTTGAGATTTTACATATTGGCCATGACTCGTGTATTCCACAATACCCAGAAAATGTTTTGGGAGATTCCTCTTAGAAATGATTTAATTAAATTAATCAATCTTTTTTTAATGGTTTCCTAAGTCTAAACTTAGGGAAACTGATTAATTAAAGTGTATTAGTTGAATCAAGTGAGAATCTTTTAGATAAAGGCACAGATAAACTCTCAGTTAATCATAGTCCTTGATTATGATTTAATTTTGGCCATTGATGAGTCAGTGAAAGATTATAAAGGAGAGCTCGATGGGAATTTTGGAAAATATATTAGACAGAGAAAGAATCCAAAGATCGATTTCTTCAAGTCTAAGGAAGAATCGAAGTGGTTCTAGATTGCAGAGAGGGGAAGGAGAATTCTTCAGGAGGTGTTAGCCACCTATAAAATTTGTTATAGCAAAAGGTGGCTAAGACTTTTTGAGCCTTCAAGGAACAAATTTTATTGCTAAAAATTGTTGGCTCTTGAAGACTCTTGAAGGCCTCATGCCTCTGTCCAAATTTTCATTGTTGTTTCCATTTTATACTATGAAATTCTGCTGATTTCATGAGAAAAGACTACTGTAAAATCATCATCTTCCCCCTCCCCCCACTCAAAAATAACCTTCATTTGCTCCCCTTTTTCTCCATAAAACTCCTCTATTTTTCATGATTTCTCTTTTCCCATTCATGAAAAACCTCTTACATAGTTTAAAACTCATTTTTGAACTATACCAAAACCCTCAAATCCAGTAGCAGGATGGATTAGTGGCAGACAGGAAGTAGATGCAATCAGATGCCAGAGTGATAGTGGCAGAGACTAGTAGCATTCAGATAATTGGAAGTGCAGTGCAGAGTTGGCAGTAGTGTAGAGTGAGCATCAATGCAGATTCTTCAGAGACAATGTATAGGCTAGTAGCAGTCAGAGACTTAGGTGACAGATGCATAATGTTGATCAAAGGTTATTCAATATTTTGGATGTTTTCAGTTGCAAAATAGAAACAACTACAGAGTTGCAGTGCAGATGCAGTGTTAGCAGCAGTAAAACAAGGTTAGCAACAACACAAATGCAACGTATGTCTGAGTTGCGCAGTAGTTGGTGGGCAACAACAACCAGGTTTCAACAACGTGACATGAGATGATGCAGAGACAGGGTGTTGTTACAGGGTATGCAACACTAGAACACAATCCTCGCTAAGTGGGAGTGTTAGTTTTCGTAGTATCAGATGTGCTCTAGCCACAAATTTTGGTGGAGAGGCTAGAATACAGGAGATCTCCAAAACCCAGAAATCGTTTATGGAAATTCCACCTAGAAGTGTCTCAATTAGATTATTAATCGTTTTAAAAATATTTCCTAAGTCCAAACTTAGGGAATATGGTTAATTAATCGATATAAATTGAGATAAGGTGAGAATAGTCTAGAAACTCACATAGATTGATCCAAAGATGATGCTAGCCATTGATTAAGTTTTAATCTTGGCCGTTGGTGCTCCAATAGTGGATTGTAAGAGGAGATTGATGTGGTGATGGAGAACACACTTGAGTAGTTCGATTTCCTTGGCAGATTGATTTCGAGAGTAGCAACAGTCAATTGCTGGAGAGAGTCGGAGATCGAAGCAGTGAGTGAGGGTCATAGACAGTGATCCAGAGGAAGATTTCCATATCCAGAGAGGCAACAACAAGAGGGCCGAGTTATTCCCAGTGAGGCAGTGCAGAGGACTACGCAATTGCTTCAGAGAGGGTAGTTCAATTAGTTGTAGAGAAATTCGTTCTCAGTTCCAAAGGTCGGGAAGAGGTTCCACACTGTCGGAGAGACAATTTCCTCAGCAACAAAAGGTAGAATGACTTCATTAGAGGCTGGTTGGAGGCTTGACATCATAGTGACTACACAGAGGGTCCAGAGCGCTGAGTTTTCTAAAGGCAGGTTGTGTCGGGATTGCTTGTGGAAGAAGGGTAATTCCCTTCAATAATTTTGCCCAGATTTTTCTTGTTGTGGATTGCCAGTTTCAGGCATCCAAATTGCACTCAGATTTTCACTGCTGCAAAATAATAAAAACCCTCACTACCGCGCCGGTTTTCCCAAGTTGGGTTTTTTTGGGGACATTTGTCCTAAAAATAATGTTGTCAATTTATGTGTGTGTGTGCTAGTATTTTCTCAGTTTCCAACGCTTTTATTTTCCATAGTTTTATTTGTGAAGGTTGCAGTGTGTTTATTTCGATGTTTCCGTAGCAATAAACTGAATAATTAATTTATCAGTTAGAAGAAATAATACCAGTTACTGCAATAGGATTTCAGTAGTGAAATTTTCACACAACCCTGCTCTTATAATCTTTTTTTGGGCAACCAACGACCATGATCACATCTCAATCGATGGCTATGATCATATTGACTCTGTCAATTAACTTTTCTGGAAGTCTTTAGAGAAAAATCGGCCTCCCTCATTTAATCTGATTTAATTAACCATTTTTCTTAAGTTAGAATTAGGAAATATTTAATTATTGGCTAATTAATCTAATTGAGGTGTTTCTAAGGCTTTTCTCGTGAAACCTTTTCTGGGTTTTGGAGATCTTGTGTTCCTTAGCCTCTTAGACACCATGGAGACTAGAACACTTGTCCGCTGCTACCAGAAACTAACAAGAAAGATTCGCCAAAGAAGGACCATGCTTTTCATATGATATTGTTTTTTACATGACCTCTAAGTTGTTAATTTGGCAGCTCAGGGATAAATTCCCTCGATTGGACAATCTTCCTCATGTAGATAAACCCAAAATTTCCCTTGGAAGAATTTAATTTGGTTAAGGAAAAGCATATTTTTAAAGTGAAAACCCACAATGACACAAAATTATAGGTTGAATTTAAAGATAAATTGGGTCTCCTCTAATGCCTATAAATTCAACTCATTAGCACCTCATTTGGACACACATTACACCATCTTCTCTCTTTTGCTTCCATTGGTTCATACAACTCTAAAAATTGCAGGTTGATCTCACACATGTGAAGAAGGTGTCTTTTTCTGTTGACCGAGTTTTACTTCTGCTTGGGAGACTTTGACCAGTGTTGGCCAACATTGTTTTGGCACCTTCTGACTTGGTTTGACCATATTTGGAAATATTTGAGGAGGTCGCATTTATTGGCACAAAAAACAAGGATTTTTGGGCACTTGGACTTGCATTGACCGCATACTAGCTAAAGATTTGACCGCAGATTCGCATCTCTTTTGACTCAACAAACTGAAAATGGTCCAGAACTCAGTTGGGTCAAAAGAGAGATGAACTGGTTCATTAAATTGACGCACAAACTGAAAATGCCAGGTAGTGAGCATGTGCAGACCTAGGAACTGGTCCAGGTGCACGAAGAGAAGGAGGTCCTGTCCCAAGAGCTCATTGACATTGCAAAGCTATAGAAGAAAATAGATTCTCACACTTGTACAGTGGTTGTACCTGAGGATCCTCAAAATCCCACTGAACAACTTACCAAAGCCTTGACTGAACTCCAACTCTATGAAGGAGAGCTCAAGAAAATGAAGAGAGACTTGGACACTTCCCAGGAAAGCATAGCTCAAAAAGAGAGGCAACTCGAGTTTGCCAAAACTAACACCGAGGTCATCAGCAAGAACCTGTAGGTTGTGAATCGAGAAGTACTTGAGCTAAAAGTGAAACTAATGGGGAACATGTCTTTGTTGCACGCCAAACAACTAGTCTGGGACGAGATCATTGACGAGATAAGGAACAACTGGGAGCATATAGGATTGTTGAATGAATAGAAGTTCGTCATTAAGGAATATGAATTCCACCTCATATCAAACAAGGAGGATGGAGAAAAGAACTCCCAGATTGCTAAAAGGTTCATCAAATTCGTCAACGAAAAACCAATCAGTGAGCTAAGGCCTTTAGACGTGGTGGACAAGGTCGCCACTATTATTGATATCACGAGGGTCACACAGAAGGAGGAAGCTAGAGCTAAAGCTGAAGAGTATCTGGATGTGGTGATTAGAGACGTTGAGACCTTCGATGCTAAGTTCACAAGGATCACCGGGGCAGGATTTCCTAATTGCTGGGATGTTGGAGGAGGATTAATGCTATTGGAACAATACAATTAGAGGTTCGTTGAGGCCAAGAGTAAGGTGGATGCGACTCACAAAAGAACGACCACTCTGAAAGGTAAAACAATGGTAAGTTTCTTAAAGAGGGATTTTCAGCTTTTAGGATTGGTGAAGAATCTGTTCCACTCCAAAATGGACTATTCTGGGCTTACCAATCTCAAAATCACATATCAGCTCTACTCACAGGTTCCTTCGTCGTCTCCAATATTGTGGCAGAGGTGCGAAGAGTTCGTTAATCCGCTTGTCGTGCAAATCATTGAGCCCTCAATGCAACCTCCACCACCGATGAAGATTTCCTGATCGTCTATCTGACACTTTTATTTTCTATCTTTTATGTATTATTTAATTTACAATCATTTTGTTTAATTTTCAGTTCGTCCAGCTGTGTTATGAAGCACGCTTAGTTTTTGACTTGATCATGTACTAAAAAAATCAAGAAAGGAATATTTTGGTAGCGAGCCCTCTTAAAGGCGCTATATGAATAGCGATATGAGACTGAACAAAGGTTCAAAATTTTGGCAAGAAACTTTTGTTCCTGAAAGAGAATCACAGTGCCTCATTGATGAATGTATTGTTTCAAGGAAAATTAATATACAGTCATGGCGATTCCGGCTCACTCGTGTTTGTAGGATGTATTACTCTTTGTTTTCCATATTTGTTTATATCTTTATTCTCAGATATTATGTAATTGTAGCTACTGGATGTGTTTTTATAAACTCATGGATTCGTTTAATTCAGTTGTTGATTAAGACGTCTTGTGTGGTTATGAGAACTAAATTCCTTAATTGCGCTCCATATATCTCTGCACTTTGTCTATGCTCTCATTCACTTCTTTTGCTCTAAGTTCGGTATAATGGATTCTTATTTTTTAAGCCCATTGCATTGAACTTTCATCTTTTTCGTCTCTTTTGTCATAAATCGGTTACGATAACTAAAAGATTGCAGATGTAAGCGAGATTGGCTACTGTGGATCTATAATTTGATGTTTTATAATGTCCCTTCCTAAATTATTTTGGTACAGAATTTATGTATATGTTTTGGGAGCAGTTTTGGGTGTAGTTGGTGCCCATTTTATTTTCATTAGTTGTTTTGTTGGTAATATATGGGGACCACCCACACATGAAATACGCATAGCCTTAATAATTGGTTCGAAAAGCATGGGTGTGAACAGAGGATGGAAGGAAAACGCGGGCAAAAAGGCCCAAAGAAGATTATAAAAGGAAGGAAGCTCACTTCATTTGACATTATTGGATTATTGATTTTGCTCTCAGTTGCTCGAGTTGTTTAGCCAGGTCACTTGTTTTTTAGCAAGAGTTTTCCGATCAGAGAACTGACCCATTCTTCAGGGGACTTCAAGTGCCACCCTAGTTTGGTTTTCCATTTCATCCGAGAGAGCTTCACCATGATATCTTCAGCTTCTGCATTTGGCTGCCCCAACAGTGCGTATTTCTGGAGGATGCAGTTGGGGTTAAGGGCTGATATTGACATTCTATTTTTGGAGCAGTGTGGCAGTCTCTGGGCCAGCGCAGAGGAGGAGAGATGAGCCTAGTTGTGGAGGAAGGTCTCAACCATTTGAGATTTTATCTATTGAGGGAGATAGAGGAAGTGTAGGAGGGATTATTTGTTGCACATTTGGAGGGTTGTTGAGTATTTCACTGATCATTCTATAAACAACGTATTCAACAACTATTGGGAGAGTGTGTAGGGCTTATTGGGGTCAATTTTGGAGGATTATGATTTGGCCAAACCATTTCTGGGTTTTGGTTGGATTGGCTTGAGGAGTCTGGGAGTAATTTTTGAGAGTTTTATGAGCACCGGATGTGGGTTTTTTGGCCAATCCATTGCAACAGCTAGTGTAGAATTGTTGCTGGAGGGCGTAGGGCCTTGGGGGTTGATTTTGGAAGGTCAAAACCAGGACAAACCATTTATGGGTTTTTCTGGGTTTTGGGAGAGGATCACATTCCGAGATTCCTAGAATTTTCTAGGCAGTTTTCAGTGGCTAGATCGAGGGCCAAAGTGAGGCAACAACACAATCTTGTAACAACAATGCAGTTTTCTGGAGAATTGAGTTGGGATAGTTGTTGGGCTTTCTTGTATTCATCACCTGGTGCCTATAGCTTTCCTTGTGCAAGCCCGGGTGCATTTTCTCCAACTTGTACCTCAGCATCATTATTAATAAAATCTTGGCGAGTTTGTGGATTTGGGAGAAATTTCTGTTTCATGTGTCTAAGTTTCTAAAAATTTACGTGTTTATATATTTGCATGTCTTTATTATCATTGTAAATTTTCCATTTGGAATATTACATGTTTCCTTGAATGATAATTCACATTAGAGTTACTGTATTGTCTCGAATATGGACTGTTCTAAATCAATCTTCTCATAAATACATTGAATACTAACTTTAATATAAAATCTTAGCTAACTAGAAGAGCACTCACTTAAGATGTCCTAGGCACTGGTCTGAAATCAACCCAGGGGTTGTCTCTAGGAGCTATAGTAGGGTGAGGGCAATGTTTCCATTAGATATTTTCCTGTATTAGGGTATGGAACTTGTATTTAATCAAGAGCACCAATTCCTCTATGTACCTTGATGTTAGTGACATTGGTTGTCAAACTCCTCTATCGTGACCCTACTAAAAATGTACCCATTACTCAAACAAAATTTTGACTTGACATGCTATGTTTTTTCTATCTTATGTTAATGCTTAGAGAGTTATATTAATGACAAAGATCCTGATTTTCCAACAAGATTAAAAAAATAGACATTTCTCGTGGCGAAAAGAGGTCCAAGCATTAGCAATAGATAATAGATTTACTTGTTTTTTCTAGTTTCTAGTAGTTTTTATGACTATTGACTCTTCATATTTATTATGATATTTTTTGTAAACAAAATATGAAAATTTAAGTTTGAAGTTTGAAGTTGGCAATTATAACTCAGTGGTAATGAATTATGAATATGATGCTTCGTGAAAGTTGAAAGTTGTTTCATTTCATTTCATTTTATAACATTTCATTTCATGTTTGATATTCTTTGTTGCAATGGTTACACTTAGCTTACAAGTACAACTTTGGTGATCAATGATGATGAATGTTATATATTGAATTTTGAAAGCTTGAAACTTTAAGATTGATGAATCATGAGACTCAATATGTTGTATGTTACTAACTTGTGGATGTGGTTGATGAAGATTATAACTTCTAGATGATTGATGTTATATGGTCAATCCATGTTTTTATGTTTTTTTTATATCTAATTCATCATTATACATGCTTTTTTTGACATATATGCATCAATATATATAAAAATATATATTATATAAAAATTTGCTCCCCATTCGTTCTCGAACTGGGAGCTTTTGAAAATGTCGCTCTCGCATCCCGTTTTCGCTCCCTGTTTTCGCTCCCACTCCCAAGTAACTTTGAGTCTATCTAATCTAGTAAAAATGTCTACCTCATTCTTCAAGGAAGTTGAGAAGGTGGGACACTCATCAAATTTTGCTGCTTGGAAGATAAGGTTGGAAATCATAGCTAATGACAATGATGTCTGGGAATACATTCAAGGAAAAGTTACCTAGCCTCCAAAAAATGCTCATGTTGCTACCAAGAACAAGTATAAGAAAGGTGAGTTAAAAACAAAAAAAATTATAGCCGATGGTTTACAAGATCATTTACTTGCCTATGTTGGAAATTTGAAGAAGTCGAAGGATATGTATGATAAGTTGATCGACATGTATGAAGTCAACAATTTGAATGAATCACCTCCTTGAAAGACCAACTCAAAGATATGAAGATGAATAAAGGAGAATTTTTGCAATCATATATCACGAGGATATCTCATCTTAAAGATCAATTTCAGAGAGTTGGGGAAACTGTACTTGACAGGGAGTTGTTGTTGGTAACTCTTAGAGGTCTCTCTCCTATTTGGGAAATCTTCATTACCACCATAAGTAATAACAATAGTTTCTCGTCATTTGATGAGCTAGTTAGAAAACTCACTCAAGAAGAATCCAGGATTATCTCAAGAGGCAGGATACAAAAACATGAGGAAGGAGAGTCTGTTGTGTCCGTTTCTCATAACAAGAAAAAGAAAAGAAAAGGAGGTTCATCAAGTTCAAGGAAGCCTTCTCGAAATTCAAATAGAAGGAATGGAAGAAAAAATGAATCGTGGCACATTGAATGCTACAATTGTCACAAGAAGGGTCATTATGCTCGAAATTACCTTGAGAAGAACAATGCTCCAAGGTATAACACTAGAAGCAACAATAGCAGGTTCAACAATCAAAGAGGGAGAGATGATTGAAGGAATGATCATAATGGAAGATATGGAAGAAGAAGAAGAGATGCTCTGAATGATCGTGAAGAGGACCACCGTCCTCAAAAGAAATCAAGAAATTCCAAGTATGAAAATAACGCTGCTACTTGTCAATCTGAATGTATCCTTTTTCTGCTCTTTCTAGTTCCTCTCCTCTAGATACTTGGGATAGTTGGTTGGTTCATAGTGGGGTCTGTCATCATTTCTTCAATTATAATGAGGTTCTCTCTAATTTGGTAGAGAGGGAGTCCAATTTGAAGATTATTCTTGGAGACAACTCCACTCATCTTGTTAAGGACTTTGGTTCTATTAAATTTGATTTGGACTCCGGGGAATTTGTTTTGCTCCATGATGTGATGTATGTGTTGGGGTTGAAAAAGAATTTGGTATCTATATCTGCCTTGGAGTTAAAAGGAATGAGGGTAGCCTTCATCAAAGGAAAAGTACTTACTTGGCTTGTGGGATCCCCTATGTGAGATGCGTTCACATTGGGATCTAGATTTGAGGGACTCTATAAAGTCATTGGAAGACCCCTTCTAGTAATGGTCCACGACACTAATCATCAAAGCAAGTTGTGGCACCAAAGATTGGCCCATCTACACTATGAAGCTCTTCCGAAATTTAAGAAGTTGGAGATCCCCGATGTTCAACCTTAACATGATGGAGTATGTCTAGGATGTGCTAGTGGAAAGAAGACGAGGGGACCATTCCCCTCTAGCAAGAATAAGACTAATGACATCCTCCAACTCATTCATTCGAACATATGTGGACCAATGCCCATACATTCTCTTGGTGGCCATCTATATTACTTAACTTTCATTAGTGACTTCTCCAGGAAGACATGGATATATTACTTGAACCACAAGGATGAGGCCTTCAAAATATTCAATGACTTCAGAGCTTTGGTTGAAAATCAAGCAAGGAATAAACTTAAGATCTTCAGGTCCGACAACGGTGGAGAGTACATCTCAAATGAGTTCATATATTTTTGCAAGAAGGTATTAAGAAGGAGACGATTGTGCCCTCTATTCCTGAACAAAATGGAGTGGGTGAACGAAAGAATAGGTCTATTGTGGACGCTGCCCGAGCCATGCTCCATGATCAAAAGTTGTCAAAGCTCCTTTGGGGTGAAGCGACGAATACAACGATACATGTTCAAAACATGGTTCCTCATTAATCATTGGACAACAAAACTCGCAAAGATGTATTCACAAGTGTCAAACCTGACATTGGTCATCTCTGAATATTTGGCTGCCCTATATATTTCCATGTGCCAACAGACAAAAGAAACAAGTTGGAAGCCATTGGAAGAAAATGTACGTTTGTTGGGTATTGTGAAGAATCCAAAGCATTTAGAATACATATTTTTGGTCAAAGGAAGGTTTAAAGTAGAAGGGATGTGACATTCAGTGAAGATGCTACCCTTAGAAAAGTAAGGGACCTTGCCCCGCCTCCTCCTCCTAAGAAGGAAAGTGATGATATCGATATTATAGAAGATCCTCTGTACTGGAATCCAAGAGAGGCATTGTTGATGATCGCATGGAGCCCATAGACCCCTTGGATACTCCTCCATGTGATCCCTCTACCAGGAAGAGACCACTTTGCCTTCATGACGGATTATAGGACGGCAAGAGACACATTCCCACCAAAGGGAATTTTAGAGAAAGCAAGAATCCATGCAAATATCAGGGATATGTTGCGGTGATGAGTAATATGATTCAAGCCGAGCCACACACCTTTGAAGAATTTGTAAAAGAACAAGTCTGGAGACATACCACGACCAAAGAATATGAATCCATTATGAAGAACGATGTGTGGGATGTTGGGCTGAGACGGAAGGGGAAATCTGTGGTGACATCAAAATGGTTATTCAAGATCAAGCATGGAGTTGATGGAAGCATTGAGAAATACAAGACAAGGTTCGTGCCACGTGGCAAGAGGATTCTCCCAAAGTAGGAGAGAAGATTATGATAATATATTTTCTCATGTGGCCCAATATACCACCATTCATTCGATAGTTTCCCTTGCTACAAGTCAAGGATGGACCCTTCATCAGATGGACGTGAAGACGACATTCCTTCATGGCATGTTATAAGAAGAATTTTACGTTGAGCAACCACTTTGATTTGAAGTGGAGGATCAAAAGACACACGTTTGCAAGTTGAAGAAGGCATTGTATGGCTTGAAGCAAGCCCCTAGAGCATGGTACGCCCATATAGATAGTCACCCGGTGAGCTTGGATTCACAAGAAGTAGTGCCGATCGCAATCTCTACTTTAGGGTGGTCCATGGTATGCCATTGATTATAGTTTTATATGTTGACGATATATTTTTGATAGGTAGTGAGTCCCTAATGATCAAGTGTAAGAGGGAGCTGGTCTTTGAATTAGAGATGAAAGACCTTGGACCCATGCACTACTTCCTAGGCCTTGAGGTGTGGCAAAGGCTCGGTAAGGTTTTCCTTTTACAGGGAAAATATGTCGTGTAGTTGTTGGAGAGATTTGGAATGATGGAATGCAAGTCCCTGGCCACACCGATGGAAATGAATTTCAAGAAGCTATGTGGAGAATATTTAGGAACCAATTTGACAAATCCATCCAAGTATAGACAATTGATTGGGGCTCTAATGTTCTTAGTGAACACCCATTCGAACATATGTTATGAAGTCAACACGTCGAATCAATTTATGACTGAGCATCTCCATGCACATTGGGTTGCTCCCAAACACATCCTGAGATATTTGCATGGGACGGTTACCCTTGGCTTGAGATACACTGTTAAAGACGTGTGACTTCATGATATATCGATGCTAACTAGGTAGGAAACATTATTGACAGGAAGAGCACTTCAGGATGTTGTTTCAGCCTTGGATCCACCATGATATCTTGGATGAGTAGGAAACAAAAGTCTGTAGCCTTGAGTACTGCTGAGGCTGATTATATTGCTGCTAGCATGGCTAGATGTGAGGCAGTTTGGTTGAGGAAGCTCTTTGGAGAGCTGTTTGAGCAAGTCCTGGACACTATTGTGATATATTGCGACAACAAGAGTGGGATTCGATTGGGAAAGAATACCTTATTTCATGAGAAGTCCAAGAATATAGTGATCCGATATCATTATGTTTGAGACATGGTGTAAAGAGGAGCCGTTAGACTCCATCACATATTGACAGATGAACATATAACAAATATTCTCACCAAGGCTTTTGCCAAAAGGGAAGTTCTTGGTCTTTAGAGAGAAGCTTGGACTGATGGATGTGACCCCTACGGATAAGGAGTATTGCTAATCTAGAACACTGAGCATAGCTCTTCCCCCTTGGTTGAGCTCCCAAGGTGGGAATGGAGTGTTGATAGCTCCAGGGGTTGAGGGAACTCTGGACAATAGGTGTGTGTGATCCCTATTCTTGCAGTAGGTCGAGCATCTCGATTCTCCCCTCTTGTCACGCATAGGGTGTGCATGATCCTTGTTCGTTTTGACAAGTCATGTACCTCCTCCTATCTTGGTCTAGCAGAGTATACCCTAGTTGGCATCATACCCATAAGGTGAGCTTGTTGGGATTGTTCCTCCTTGTTTCACCAACGGGTTGAGGAGGCTTGGGGTGTGTGATCCTTACTTTTGGTAAGTCGGGTATCTCACCCAAGCTCGAATCATGATGCAGGTATTCTACCACATTACTCTTGAGGGTCATTGTTGGGAAGATCGGTAGGCAATAGGATGGATGTAATTCTTACCTCTTATATATCAAGTGGTATCTCACCCATTGATTGCATAATGGGATGGTTGTGATCATTGTTCGATGAGTTGTATCTCGCCTGCTGCTCGGTATCGAGGGTGGTAATTGAAGCTCCCCTCTGATTCTTGTTCTTTAGATTCGAGAATGATTCAACAGATAGAGTTGAACCAAGATGAGACATGATTTGATGATAGGATACTTGTGATGATCATATGATGCAATTGGAATTTCTCCATAGCTGAAAGGGAGTGTTAATTTGGCAACACAGTGACAAATTCCAATCATTAGACTAGATTCCTTTTTCTAAAGAGGACCAAAATTGACATTTGAAGCACTGAATTTGGATAAGGAAAAATGTATTTTTGAATTCAAGTCCACAATGTCACATTTGATCAAGTCGGCCTTCAAGACAAGTTTCCCCTCCTCATACATGTCAAGGAGCCTCATTTGGAGACATCATCATCACACATTCCTCCTCTTCTTGGGTTCGATACATTTGAAAATTGCAGGGCTTCTCTCAGACGTGCGAAGGAGGAGGGCAAAATTACAGGTGGCCGAAATATGAAGTCTTTTGCAACTTTGACCACCATTGACTGAATTTTTGAGTTTATTTTGGGTTCGATCTTTTGGGTGAATTTTTGGTTGGGAGGGAAACATTTTTTGGCACAAAACCAAGGGATTGGAGTAGTTTGACTTGGGTTGACTGTAGGAAAAATTGCAGAGTTGATTGTAGAGTTTTATCTCTTCTTTGACCGAGTTTGACTGGGAATTTTTGGACTATTTTGGGTTCTAATTGACCCGCACTTAAGGCCGCACCTTTTGACCTTTGACCTAGTTTGATTGGAGCACTTTGACTGCAGGACTATGGACTAGTTAGGGCACATTGATTGCTATGGACCATTGACTAGAATTGTAGATTACGACAGTTGACCAAATTTGACTATTAGCTCATATTTTGGATATTGGTTGGTCGATTTGTTAGACAAATAAAAAATTTGACTTTGATTATTGTTTATGGATTTGGGCTCATCGTACTCTATACTGAACATTTGAAGACAATCTAATAGAAGAAGAATTTCAAAGGGTTTTCCCGCTGTTAGTTTTTGTAATATCAAAGTTGTCCTAGTCTCAAAACTTTGTGGAGAGGCTAAGACACAAGAGTTCTCCATAATTGATAAATCGTTTATGGAAATTCCACTTAGAAGTGTGTCAATTAAATTATTAGCTTATTTTTAAATATTTTCTAAGTCTAAACTTAGGAAAAGTGGCTAATTAATCAGTAATAATTGAGATAAGGTGTGAATCATCTAGAAACTCACACGGATTGACTCCGATATGATCTTGGCCCTTGATTAAGTTTTAATATTGGTCGTTGGAGGTCCAACAAAAGATTGTAAGAAGAAGTCGATGGGTAGATGGAGAACACATACACTTGAGATCGATTTCCCTGGAAAGTTTGATTTTCTAGAGAGCAACAGTAGTTGCTGGAAGAGTTCGAGCAAGAGAAGGGCAGCACAGACAGGGAGGGGCAGGGACAGTGAAGCCGGAGGAATATCTTTCCAGATTCGATGAGTATTTTGCAGAGAGGTCAAAATTTCTCCATGAGGCTGCACAAAGGCAACACAAAAGATTCAGAGGACAATTTGATTTGCTGAAGGAAGAAGATGTTTTCAGTTCTAGTGGCATGGAATAGGTTCCAGAGGTCCAAAGAATCATTTGAGGCATTGTGCAGAGGTGACGCAGGGCTTTCGCAAAGCTAGGTGGATGAGTTGCTTTTCAGGGGCAGTAAAGGGTCAAGATCATTCAGAGTGAGGGTAATTTCCCTCAGATTATTTTTGCCAGTATTTTCTTTGCAGGATTGCCATTTTCAGCATCCAGGTTGTACTTGGGATTATTTCACTGCTTCTTAGTAGTTAAAACCCTCAACTGCTACACCGATTTTCCCAAGTTGGGTTTTTCCAGGGACTTTTGTCCAAAAATAATTGTGTCAATTTTATGTGTGTGCTAGAATATTTCTCAGTTTCCAGTGCTATTATTTTCCGTAGTATTTTTGTGAAGATTGCAGTGTGTTTATTTCGTTGTTTCCATACCAATAAAATGCTAATTTAATTAACAATTAGAAGAAATAATACCAGTTGCTGCAATAGGGTCTCAGTAGTGAAATTTTCACATGGTATCAAAGCATGATTGATCAGAGGGGAAGCTCAGAAGGGAAAGTAGAAATTCACTGTTCAGAGGGAGCAACAAAATGAATTTCTGGAGGTTGCGCATAGCCTAAGTGTTAAATTTGGGCAACTAGGTCCAAACTTCGGGTTGTGCCGCTCAGATGACGATCACAATATTTTTATTGGATTCCTCTTTCGGAAAGGTGTAAGATTGATCTAAAGATCATCTCGATCAGATGAATAGAACATGTACTTTGAATTTATTCCATGTATGTGCTAGGTCGGCCTGGAATATAATATAGACTTAAATGTCTTAAAGGACGTGTCACACACCCCCAAAGATGCCTATATATTGGAGAGACTTGGAGTTCATTATACACACAATGTGTGAAGGATTTTCTTCTCTCTTGATGGCAATGGAGCTGCGTTCTTGGTGCTGCGTATTTGTGGAGTATTCTTTGTCTGGGTTGTCTTGGGGTTGTGTGTGACACACTTGGCTAAATGACCTATTGGAGACTTCGTTGGTAGCAGCATCCTGTTGATCACCGTAACGCCACCATTCATTATCTCTGTTTTGGCTTGTCTTCCATCGATTTATTGGTATGTTCTATCTGCTTTAGTATTTGCCCTAATCTGAAATGGCATAGAACATGTTCTCAAATTAACATGGAATTAGAGCTAGGAGAAGATAACACCCAACTTATAAATCTAGGGCAGCGAGATGTGGGTTATTCTAAAAGCGAACTTTCTATGGCTAAGATCAAATGGGATCGAACTTGGTTATTTCACACATCATTACCGATGCTTGTGAAGAATTCTGCCTGCCATGTTAATACACCGTGGAATATGGACATGGAAATTAATCCTAAGAATCCTATCATGGATGAGCTTAGAAAGAGGGCAGAAGCAGAAAAATGACAAGTCTGTCAAAGATTTAGTTCTATTTATGTACGAAACTGTTCTATTGACGTCAGGGTTCAGCCTCAATGATCCTAATACTTTGAGTAACAGGATTCACAGGATGATGAAGTCGGGTCTAAGTATTGATGAGGACGAAAGTAAGAAGCCCATGGAAATCTTGCCATGTGGCATGACCTTGATACAGTGATAGATAGGTACGGGCTTGCTGCCCATGGCCGTCCGACTGTGAGCAAAAATAATTAGGGTTAGATACCTGTGAGTGAAATGCAGGGGTTCCGCGCATATCTGTGTCGTTCATTATGGAAATTATTGTCAGGCGGAAGCTGCAATGAGCAACGTCTGAGCGAGTAAGTTTTTCAAACATCGATTAATTTCTGAATCGAGGTGAATATATGTAAAGAAAAAAAAAACCGGATCACATGTAACTCACAGAAGCGGGGTGATGACACAGGCATTCACTGCCATTGTTTCGTCTGCTTATGAAAATACCACACATCCGTGGCCAAGAAGATCTCGAAATTTTCAACATGTGGGCGATAATGATTTTTCTCGTCAAAGAATATTACTCACGAGGTTCAGTTATAGTCCTGTGGATTTCCAACCTGACCTAGAATCCAAGACAGCGGAGCTCGGTGAAAAGTCACAGTGTGACTTCTTCTTGTCGAAGAACTGGTGCCAAGAATCACGCTGTATCGACTTCGCCTCATCGCGCTGGTCGTTACACATTTATTGGTGAGTTTTTTTAATGTATCGAATGCTTGAGGAAAGCTTGGGTAAGATGTTAGATTAGCAGGATTCCTACGAATGGCGATAATACTAGTCTTAGATACTCAGACGGTATTACATAAATAAACCATGGCCAGCCCATGTTATCGTCGAATTATTCAGACATTCGATATCATTGGGGCAGACCAAAATAAGCCAAATCTAAGTTGGAATAAATTGTCGGGCGTATCGCAAATATGGGAAATCTGAGAAAATTGATGGGCTCCATCGAATTCTTTTAATTTTTTTCTAACAACCACATCAGATTCCGAACATGATATTTTCAATGACATTCAGTGCACAGCTCAATGTGGGTATTCGTAATCAGGAGCCACATTCTGTTGAGAGCGATGGTGCCTTAAATCTGGACGCGGAAATCATATGGTGCAATTCGTTGTTGAAGAAATTGATGGCTCTAGTGGGAATCAGTGGAAGCTGATAACAGGAATAAACGGGTGTTGGCCGTTGTATGGTCTCATGATGGTACCTGTGCGCACGCTAAATTGATGTGGCCAAGCAATTATTTAGAGGCCAAGCTATATTCTCAAAGGAGGATGTGGTGATTGAAAATCAAGGGTTGATATCTCACAAATTGCACTAGCGGAGCAATTCTCCAGATTTGGGAAAATAGAAAATATCATTGCGTATTTTGCCCATAGCTATGCTTTCATAATCTTTAGGTAAGAGGAGGATACATTCTATGTCCAAAATTGATACCCCATTTGAAGATCAATTCCTGTAGTTGTAAGACCACATTTCTCTGAGGGTTTGAGTGCCATTGATCCACGAATTTTCCAGGAGATGGAATTTTACAAGAAAGAGGGCAGAGACCCTAAGAATGAGACATATACCTGTGATTTAAGCCGCAGTTTCTGAGTATCTTGCATACAGGCCCTGTATATATGTATTGAGCTTATTCATCAGAAGGGGATGATGCTTGGAGCATATTTGAGGAAGTTTTTTTTGAGATATTCTAAACCCTAGGTAGGGCCCCTTCTAAGCATACACAACTCTGTCCTGGAGTCTGATATATTCTCTGTGATGGGGTCAGCGAGCCTCAATAAAATTGCAATTTAACTCGGTGGTATTTCCTAATTCAAGAGAAAGGCAGATTCTTTGAAGTTGTTTTGGGAAAGTTTGTCCTTGAATGTTGAATAGGACAAAGTGATCACTGTGTTGAAACCCTTGTTCGAACCCCGTGATCAGTGATGTTGAAACAACTCTATTGTTTGAAGGCAGACTTGCTGAGATGATATTTTACAGTGCTTTGAAAAACTACTATAAGAAGGCAGACAAAAGAAGAGAGTCTATATGAACCTGATCTGTGGTATTTTCAGAGGCATATATATGACCATGAAGCTTGAAATCTTCAGTACTGTTAATGATGAAGAAGACAGTGATGACAGTTCAGAAGGTATCTCTGTAACTGCAAATTTGAGGAGCTAAATCTGTGATTCTATGTCATTGTCATTATGACAGTGACATAGATAGACACCCATGTTTACGAAATTCATAATAGCTGTAAGCTTGTGACAGTATCAGTCTTACATTGGAGCATAATGATAAACTTGCAAGTGTGAACTGAGAAGTTTTTGTAGTCTTCAGTCAAGTTGTTGGAGTCTTGAACCATGATCAGCAAAGCCTGTGAATTGTATATGATACGTGCCAAGATGCATCATAGCTATATGACAGTATATGGCTATGAGTCTTGGATGGCTTTGACTGTGGGAGAATAAGACTCCTTTCCAAGTTGGTGTCTGGGATGCTCTCATTTAAAATAGATGTCTTCTCTCACAAGAGAAGCTGGCATTAAGAGGGAGAATACAACTGTATATGCTCCTGAGCTAATATCATTGTTGAAAGAAAAGAAGACCCTCATGGCTCAAAGATATATGGTTTCAAAGGGGGAATTTACGGAAGAAAACCAAGAAGCCATATAAATACCAGAGGTTTCTAACTACCATGTGTACAATATGAGCCAAAATTATTTGGGAAAGCTATAAAGCATCAAGTCTAGAAGGATGTGATGCACATAATGAAGAATGATGTCTAGGATGTGGTCTCAAGACTGGAAGGCAAAGAAATTGTCACCTCGAAATGGCTCTACAAGATCAAGGATGGATCTGATGGAGGTGATGAAAAGTTCAAGGCAAGATTCGTTGCCTGTGGCCTCTCTCAAAAGGAAGGTATAGACTATGATGACATATTTGAACCTGTGGTCTGATATACCACCATCCGATCTATCATAGCCCTTGTTGCTATGCAAGGATGGAGTCTTCATTAGATGGATGTGAAGACCGCATTTCCTCATGATGCGATAAAGGAAGAGGTGTATGTAGAGAAACCTCTGGGGTTTGAAGTCCAGGATCGGGACACCCATGTCAGCAGGTTGAAGAAAGCCCTCTGCGTGAAGCAAGCACCCGTAGCTTGGTACGAGAGGATAGATAGCTACCCGATGAAGCCGGGCTTTCACTCGTAGTATCGATGACCCCATTCACCGCTGCAAAAAGGAGTCGCTGAGTTCGAGTTGAAGGACCTAGGACTGATGCATTACTTCCTAGGCCTGGAGGTATGGCAGAGGCCTGGCGAGATTTTCCTTTCTCAGGGAAAATACATTGTGAAGCTTTTGGTATGATAGACTGTAAGTCCGTATTGACATCGATGGAGCTCAACTTTAAGAAGTTGAGTGGCAGCACTGCTGGGCCCGTGTTAGCAAATCCTACTGAGTATCGTCAACTCGTAAGGGCTCTGATGCTCTTAGTGAACACACGTCCGGATGTATGTTGTGCAGTGAACACTCTGAGTCAACATATGGTTGATCATAACATTCACTGGGTTGGTGCCATGAAACTCTTGAGATATCTCTGTGGCACGATAGACCATGGGCTAAGATACACTGCCGGGAGCATGACACTCCTTGGATATACTGATGTCGATTGGGGTAGTAGTGTGGTGGATTGTAAGAGCACATCTGGATGCTACTTCACAAGTAGATCTTCTTTGGGCAGGAAACAGAAGTCGGTAGCCTTAAGCACCGCTAAGGCCGAATACATTGCATCATGTATGGCCCGTTGTGAAGTCACTTGGTTGCGAAAGCTCTTCAGTGAGTTGTTCGAGCATGTGCTAGATGCCACCGTTATCCTTTGTGATAACGTGAGGGGGATTCGTTTGTCAGAGAATCCTGTGTTCCACGATTGATCCAAGCATGTTGATGGCTGGTACCACTTTATCCGGGATATGGTACAGCAAGGCACCGTAAGGCTCGATCATATAGGAACTGATGAGAAGGTTGCGGATATTCTCACAATGCCCTTGGGGAAGGTCATGTTCCTAACCTTCCGTGAGAATCTTGGAATTGTGGATCGACCTTATTCTGAGGGTCTTGGACGATGAGCTCTGGGAGCTCTGGGGGACCTTGGGGATAGTTCCTCGGAGCTATAAGAAACCATAGGGCTAGGCTTGCCGAACCTTGTTGGTGTGCTTCTACCCCACCGTTATGATGATTGAGTTGGTTCGCCTCTCATAATTTGTGCCCCGTATGCATCCTACCCATTTGAGTTCCGGACTGATGGGAAGTACCTCTCATTTGACCAATGAGGTGGGAAATGAGAATAGAGATCATAGCAAGACCGATGGACGCATCGGAGATTTCCGTACTCTCTATGTTTAGGATGGCACGTGTCCAACCACTTGATCTGAGATCAAGTTTAGCGAGGTTTCGGACCTCCAATTGACTTCAGGTCAGTGAAAATAACTTTGGGTTAGTATATGACTCTCTTGAGTCCTAGTGAGGTTTCGGACCTCCTACTGACTTTGGGTCAGATAAATGAACTTCGGTTTGGTATGAGACTCTTTGTGAGTCCTATAAAGGTTTCGAACCTCTGGGCTGAATCTGTCAGCCAGGAATGATGTCTTTGTGACTGACCCACTTCTGTTCTGAAATAAAGAGGCCAGCAAAGCAAGTTACGGCGGGATGACGCACGATGTTTGGATTGCACTAGTGGACGGAGTTCACCCTAGTTGAGAGGGAGTGTTAAATTTTGGCAACTAGGTCCAAACTCCGGGTTGTGTTGCTCAAATGACGATCCCAATATTTTTATTGGATTCCTCTTTCGGAGAGGTGTAAGATTGATCTAAAGATCATCTTGATTGGATGAGCAGAACATGTACTTTGAATTTATTCCACTTATGTGCTAGGTCGGCCTAGAATATAATATAGACTTAAATGTCTTAAGGGACGTGTCACATACCCCCAAAGATGCCTATATATTAGAGAGACTTGGAGTTCATTATACATAGAATATGTGAAGGATTTTCTTCTCTCTTGATGGTGATGGCGCTGCATTCTTAGTGCTGCGTATTTGTGGAGTATTCTTTGTTTGGGTTGTCTTGGGGTTGTGTGTGACACACTTGGCTGAATGACCTATTGGAGACTTTGCTGGTAGAAGCATCCTGCTGATCGGCATAACGCCACCATTCATTATCTCTGTTTTGGCTTGTCTTCCATCGATCTATTGGTATGTCCTATCTGCTTCAGTATTTACCCTAATCTGAAATGGCATAGAACATGTTCTCAAATTAACACTAAGCCGGGCTGATCGAATTGCTGGGTAGATTGAGTTTTTAGTGCAAGTTGGTAGAAAAATTCAGCTTGCCAGATACAGTGATTCTAGCAGATAGAGGGAGCAAGAATCCAGTTATTTTCACTAGGAAGATTCCTTGTTTGGGCACAGAAAAGTTTTATAGCAGTGTATAGTAGCATAATCAACGTCGGGTGGAAGAGAAAAGCACACATCGAGGGAAAATTTCTCTCAGGGATCTTGAGTTTTAGAGATCTAATTTTTCCAGTTGCAGATTGGCAGTATCTATGGGCAGATTTCCTCACTCCAGAAGGGAGTGCGAGTAGAAGATCCAACAACCAAGCAGAGGGAAAGAGGGAGTTTCCAGATCAGATTAGATATGGCCACAACTGTGCTTAGAGATCAAGATAGGTTGGAGGGAGCCTCCAACTTTGTCAAATGGAAGGGCAAGGTCACCTTCTTGTTGGATGAACATGGCCTGAAAGCCTATGTGGACAATGTGGTAGCAGTACCCCAGGATGTCGATGAGCTCAAGGAGTACAGAAAGGAAATGGTGAAGGAGAAGAGATTGATCCTAGATGGTGTCCGGGATCATGTAGTCTCACATGTTGCAGAAAAAGGAACAACCAAGGAAATGTGGGTGCTCTCGTCCAGCTATATCAGGGCAACAAAAGAGGTTTTTGCAGGAGAAGCTGAGGTTCATCAGGATAGGGTGAAGGCATAGATTCCTACCTCACGAAGATTCAGGAGGTCCGAGATAAGCTAGTAGCCATTAGGGAGGCACCTCAACCTACAGAGCAGGAGAAGCAGGACCAAGCGACAACGTCTGCTGAGATAGACAAGTTTTCCTCCAGATTGGAGGAATAATTTGCTATGTTTGCAGCTATACCTCCAGAGAGAGGTGGAGCGATTTGGAGCTATAGTACTAGAGAGTTGCAAAGACATGCAGGGTCCATTGAGGTGTCCTCATGGATCATTACCTTCTACAGGGGGCCACAGTTTTTAGTAGAAGGATGGATCAGTGTCAGTGATTTAGTCAGATTCTAGAATGACGGTTGTAGACTAGTGGCAGTCAGGTGCTGAGGAGCACAGTGCAATGCTGACAACAGAGAAGGAGGCTCAGTGGGAGAGTCAGTAGCAACATAGATTCTTCATTGGGCAATGCATTGGCTAGTAGCAGTCAGGACTCAAGAGACAGATGCGGCAAACATAGTTGATTCAGTATTTTGGATGCTTTTCAGTTGTAGTAGTTGCAGTTGCAGCAACAACAGATGAGAGGGAGATGCATTGCAGATGCAAAGTTGGTTGTAGTATAGCAGTGTCAACAGCAACACTGATACTATATCAGAGTTGCGCAGTGGCAGATAGTCACAGTGGTCAAACATCAACATTGTGATAGAGGGTGATACAAAGTGTTGTAGCAGTGGTGCAACATTATAACACCTTCCTCGCTAAGATCTGTTAGTTTTTGTAGCATCAGAGGTGTTCTAGTCTCAAAATTTTGTCGGGAGGCTAAAACACAGGAGTTCTCCATAACCCATAAATCGTTTCTGCAAATTCCACATAGAAGTGTCTCAATTAGATTATTAGCCTATTTTTAAATATTTCCCAAGTCTAAACTTGGGAAAAGTGGCTAATTAATTAGTATATATTGAGATAAGGTGTCAATCATCTAGAAACTCACCGGATCGACTCCGATATGATCTTGGCCCTTGATAAGTTTTAATCTTGGTTGTTGGAGGTCCAACAAAAGATTATAAGAAGTTGGTGATGGGTACATGGAGAACACACACACTTCAGATCAATTTCCTTGAAAAGTTCGATTTTTTAGAGAGCAACAGTTGCCAGAAAAGTTCGAGCAAGAGAAGGGAAACAAAGACAGAGAGGGATAGGGACAACTACGCTGGAGGAAGATTTTTCCAGATCTGGTGAGTACTTTGTAGAGAGGTCGAAATTTCTCCAAGACGCAGCGTAGAGGCAACACAAAAGCTTTAGAGGGCAATTTGATTTGTTGAAGGAAGAAGACCTTTTCAGTTCCAGAGGTCGGGAATATGTTTAAGAGGGCTCGAGAACTGTTTTCCCAGTCAGCAATAGAGAGGCTGAATTGATTTGCAGAAGTTTCGAGTTGAAGCATTTGAGGGACTGCGCAGAGGTGACGCGGGCCTGCATAGAGCTAGGTGGACGACTTGCTTTTCAGGGGTAATCAAGTGTTGGGATTACTCAGTGTGAGGGCAATTTCTCTCAGAGTATTTTTGCCAAAGTTTTCTCTACAGGATTGCCAGTTTTTGAGATCCAGATTGTACTCATATTATTTCACTAATGCTTAATAATGAAAACCCTCAGCTGCTACACCAGTTTTCCCAAGTTGGGTTTTTTCCGGGGAATTTTGTCCAAAAATAATTGTCAATTTTTATGTGTGCTAGTATATTTCTCAGTTTCCAGTGCTATTTTTTTCCGCAGTATTTTTGTGAAGATTGCAATGTGTTTATTTCGTTGTTTCCATAGCAATAATCTGCTAATTTAATTAAAAAATAGAAGAAATAATATCAGTTGCGGCAATTGGATTTCAATAGTGAAATTTTCACACACACTAATCTTTGACCAAATCGGTGGCTCTTGTCAATGTTTTGATTGTCTCCTATTGTCATTTCATTTATTGTTCTATCTTCAATTACTATTGATTATTGGAAAAATTAATTATTGTTGAAAATATTCCAAATTGAAGAAGTGAATTGGGCTAAAATAATTGAAATAACATAGAGCAGTGGAAAATTAACAACCTAAGTGATCAATTTCAATCTGTTGGTGAACAAATATCTCACAAGGAGCTGGTGGTAGTGACTCTTCAAGGTCTTCCTCCTATTTGGGAAACCTTTATTACTATAAGCAACAATAATGTTCTTTCGACATTTGATGAGGTCGTTGGTAAATGCACTCAAGAGGAGACCAGGATGATTTACAGGAGGAGGATTCCAAAGCATAAAGGAGATCTCTCTACATTTTTTTCTCAAGACAAGAAGAGAAAAGGAAGAGGAATACCATCTAATCCAAGAAAGTTTTCTCTCGAATCCAAGGATTCCAAGAAGAGGTATAGAAAAGATAGGCCTTAGGTTGAGTGATTCCACTGCCACAACCAAAGTCACTATGCTCGAGATTGTTCGGAAAATAGAAATGCTCCAAGGTCCAATCGCAACTTCAACAACGACAAGTTCAATGATAGAAGAATAGGTGATGATAGGAGAGGGAGAGATGATAAAAGAAGAGATGCCCCTGATAATTGAGAAGAAGGTCGTCACCCTCAAAAGAGGTCAATAAATTCTGGGTGTGAAAATAATGTAGTTGCTAGTCAATCTGAATATATTCTTATTTCCGCTCTTTCTGGTTCTTCCCCTCTGGATTCGTATGATAGCTAGTTATATAGTGGGGCTTCTAGCCATTTCTTTGGATATCAGGAGGTTCTCTCAAACCTGGTTGAGAGGGAGACAAATTTGAAAATCATCCTCGGAGACAACTCCACTAATCCTGTGAAGAGTTTTGGTTCAGTCAAATTTCATTTGGACTCTGGTGAATCTGTTCTTCTTCATGATGTTATGTATGTTCCGTGACTAAAGAAGAACTTGGTACCTATATTTGCCTTGGAAGACAAAGGTGTTGATTTATGGCAGTATCGGATGTGCTCTAGCCTTGTAACTTTGTATTTAGGCAAAGACACATGTATTCCATAAAACCCAGAAATGGTTTTGGAATATTCCACTTAGAGATGGTTTAATTAAATTAATTAATCGTTTTTTAATGTTTTCCTAAGTCTAAACTTGGGGAAACTGATTAATTAAAGGGTATTAATTAAACTAAGTGTGAATCTTCTAGATAAAGTCATAGATCACCTCCAAGTTAATCTTAGCCCTTGATTATGTTTTAATCTTAGCCGTTGAAGGGTCAACGAAAGAATATAAGGAGGAGGGTGAGGGGCCTATGGAAAACACATTGAGCACTTTGAGCATTTGTCATTTTCGAGTTTATGTGAGGAGACACAACTTTTGATCAGAATCGAATCACTAGGGCACGACTTGCTAAGTGATTTTGATTCAGTGATCAGATTCAGAGAGGGGCAGAAGTAGAAACTGGTCAGGAGGACCAGGCGTGGATTTTAGAGAGAGGAAGTAGTGACAAAGAGAGAGACAACGCAGTCACCTAGAGGGTGACGTAGTTCCTGAAGGAAATCACGCAGAAGTGATGTAGTGTTTCTTTGATCCAGTCCGGAGATCGCTGGGAGCTGGGGTTTTTGAGCCAGGAGGGCCAAAATCCAGTTTCGGATCAGCTTAGATTAGTTGTTGAGTAGAGGTGACGCAGTTCCAATGCTTGCCCATGCAGGCTTACGCAGTTCCAGTGTAGGCATCACGCAGAGGCAAAGAGGTGCTTCACTAGTGCTACTCAGATCAGCCGGGAATCTGCAGAGTGAGGTATATCTCACAATTTCATCAATTGTCTATACTTCTCTAAAGGGTGAGCTGGATATTGGCACCCTAGTTGTACTCCAGATTCTGTTGCTTAATAATATAAAACCCTCATATCTGCTGCACCGGTTTTCCCAAGTTGGGTTTTTTCGGGGACTTAGTCCAAAAATAACTGTGTCAAATGTGTTTGTTTTTCATTTTATTTTGTTTAGTTTGTTTCAACACTTATATTTATTCCACAGCATTATTTGTGTAGGCCGCTTCAGAAGAGAGCTCCCTCTTACACTGATGAATGAGAAGGTCAGCATCTGTCAGGAAGAGATCGTCCACATAGAGAACCAGAATGAGAGGCTTCTGTCTATCAACTTTGAAGTAAAGGTTTGAATCATTATTACTACGAGTGAAGCCCAGCTTCATCAAGTAGCTATCTGTCCTCTCGTACCAAGCCCTGGGGGCTAGCCAACTCGGAAACATGGGTGTCTCGATCCTAGATTTTGAATCCCAAAGGTTTCTCTTCATACACCTCTTCCTTTATTGCACCATGCAAGAAGGCAGTCTTCACATCCATCTGATGAAGATTCCGTCCTTGCATAGCAGCAAGGGTAATAATAGATTACAGGTGCAAACATAATAAATGCCTTCCTATAGAGAAGTCTTAGGCAACACATTTTCTATCAAATCCATGCTTGATCTTATATCGACGTGACAACAGCTTTGTCCTGTGGTATAGGGACCATATCCCAGACATCAGCCTCCATAATGGACTCGTACTCTTTGTGTATCTCATCCTTCCAGACTTGATGCTTTACAACTTTCCCAAATGATCTTGGTTCATATTATACTTATGGTAGTTAGATACCTCTGGTATTTATATGGCTTCTTGGTTTTCTTCTGGAATTTCCCCCTTGAAGCCATATGTCTTTGAGCCATGAGGGTCTTCTTTCTTTCAGCAATGATATTAGCTTAGGAGTATATACAGTTGTATTCTCCCTCTTAATGCCAGCTTCTCTTGTGAGAGAAGACATCTATTTTAAATGAGGGTATCCCAGACACCAACTTGGAAAGGAGTTTTGCACTCATGGGCCTGAATCTTATTCTCCCACTGTCAAAGCCATACAAGAATCAAAGCCATACACTGTCATATAGCTGTCATGTCATGGATTTCAGTGTTGCCGTGATATTATCATATACATCATTATCATATTCATCACTGTCATATTGCCATACAGTACTGAAGATATCAAACTTCATGGTTATATATATGCCTTTGAAGATACCACAGATCAAGTTCATATAGACTCTGCCATATACAGTGAGGTCATATATACTTTGCCACATGTCACTGTTCTAAGGCTCATCGACCAACCATTGATATTATCCTTAGATTTCCTTAAATAACATTCAAAGACAGACATATTTTAACAACCTTTCCATGTAAGAATCAATTTTACATACCCCTTCTTTTGTCTGCCTTCTTATAGTAGTTTTTCAAAGCACTATAAATATCATCTCAACAAGTCTGCCTTCAAACAATAGAGCTGCTTGAACATCACTAATCACTGGATTCGAACAAGGGTTTCAACACAGTGATCACTTTGTCCTATTCAACATTCAAGGATAGACTTTCCCAAAACAACTTCAAAGAATTTGCCTTTCTCTTGGATCAGACAATACCATAGAGTTAAAATGCAATTTTATTGAGGCTCTATGACCCTATCACAGAGAATATATTAGACTCTAGGACAGAATTGTGTACGCTTAGAAGGAGCCCTACCTAGGGCTCAAAATATCTCAAAAACAACTATCTCAAATATGCTCCAGACATCGTCCCCTTCTGATGAATAAACTCAACCACATGCACAAGACAATATTATGATAACAAGGTATGAGTAAACTCGTCCTATGATGGCAGAAAGACATACTTAAGCACACCCAGAGACGATCCATGGTGAGGAAATACGCTCAGCAACTGTCTATGAGAGACTTTGCTTAATGCAACTTGAACCTTCAAAAAAAAAAAAAAAACTTCTCCAGAAATGATGATGTGTTGGTTATTTCTCTGCCACTGTCCTGAATGTCATGTTGACTGCTAGAGGAGTGACCCCGAAAATTTGAGTAGACTGCAACCTGGAAATGCATGCAACCTTTCCGACAGCTTCTGCCATGAAATTCCTCCAACCTGATCTTTGTTTCTAAATTAAAATTTGTGAAAAATAGCTCAATCTCAAATATGGATGTCTTGGCAGGGATAGCCCTCAGGTATGGAGTCGAGTTTTCAGATATAAAACGGATGAATCGATTGATGACAAATATTCAAATGTTTGCTCACAAGACTTTGCACATACCACTTCCAGGAAGTCACCTACCTTCCTGCTTTGTCAAATAGCCCCAAAACGCCCAGTTATCAAGTTTATTTTAAGCAGAGAATAAACTATAGAGAGTCATTTGTCGTTAGTCATATCTACAGAGTCTGAAGTAGATTACAATTCATCAGGTCTCTTTAGGCTATTCTGAGACAGAGAGAAATTCACTGAATATCCTGAGCTAGTCTGAGTTTTATCTGTAATTCAGCCACTCAGAAAAAAAATCTTGCTGTCTCCTAGAGTTTCATGCTACCTTCCTGTAGCAATCTGCAGCTTACAGTAGAGAAGTCCCACCCGAGAGTATGCCCAAAACATCATCAAACATCCATCCATCAACTAGGAGTCATCTACAACAACCTGTTGCTGCCTCCTTGAACTTGATTTCTGTTCTTCTAGAAGACTGGTTAGGGCACACCAGCAACCCTAACCCACTGCTCCTAACGTGTGTATTTTTCTCTCATAGTTTTGTTCACTTGTTGTCCACTTCAAGGTACCCAATCACAGATTTGAGGCCTCTCCTCAACACACCATACAACAACTCTGTACCAACATCAACATGCAAAAACTTCAAAACCATGGAAGATACCCCTGTTTTGGCTGCACAGGAGACTAGCTAACTGTGGCCTAGAGAGAAGGGCTTCTCCAAGTCGTCATGTTTTCCAAACTGGCATCCTATACTGCTGCTATAACAACCTCCTTTCTGCAACCCGTTACAGAGATTCCTCACACATAAATAGCACAGAAACCTTATTCAAACATACCTTATTTGCTCGTTGTTTGGTCTGCTCCTCTGCTGTTGGTTTCGGCCTGGTTAGGGCTAGTTACCATTCCATTGCAGCCTTAAACTCTTGCTCAGAAATCCTTTTTATATCTGTGGGTTTCATCACTTGTAGGGCTGCTCATATACACTGAAGATTTGGGCTATTTCTAGCCCTCTTTTCTGCTTAATAGACCTCAATTAGGGTTGCGGCTCTCCTTCAGAAATCTGTATAGAATGCAGCCCTCCTACGTAGAATTACCCACACACAAAGTATGACAAAACATACCAGATCTCCCTTACACAACTCGGCCCTCCTACATGGTTGTCTAGCCCTCAAAACAGTTACGAAAAGGCTACAGACCTAGCCTTTTTTTCCTTCCCTGAGGTGCCTCCTGAGTGGCGACCAAAACGTAAGTATTCTCCTCCTCTTTGCCCTAGTGCGAGTTCTTCTCTTGTGCTGCTAACAAACTTCATCAACTAGACACCATCAAGATAACATCTGCAACATGCTATTGCTGCTCTCTTGCCAAGGGATGTAAGCACATTGTTTTAGTCTCCTCCAAGGCTCTTACAATAGTCCTCCTTTTTCTTTTTCTTTTTCTCTTTTATTGTTATCTTTTCACGCTGTTACCTACAGCACTTAGAAAAACCACGCTGCCCTTGTTGGGTCTTCCACGCTGAAGCTTAGGGCACAAAACAGCCCACACTATCACTTGCTGTGGTGGTATGGCCTGTGGCCTACCACTAAAAACAGTCCTTATCTCCCTTATGGGCTTTGTCTTCTCCTTAGCTCCGATACCATGTTAAATTCTGAAGATGTTCTATGCTTAGATGCAAATATACTTTGATCTTCTAGGGCACAATGAAAGTAAGATGTAGATAGAACATACCAATAGATCGATGGAAGACAAGCCAAAAATAGAGATAAAAAATGGTGGCGTTACGGCGATCAGCAAGATGCTTCAACCAACAAAGTCTTCATAAGGTTAGCTACCCACATATGTCACACAACCCCAAGACAACCCAGACAAGAATACTCCACAAAGATGCAGCACCAAGAACGTAGCTCCATCACCATCAAGAGAGAAGAAAATGCCTCCACACATTGTGTGTATAATGAACTCCAAGTCTCTCCAATATATAGGCATCTTTGGGGGTGTGTGACACATCCCTTATGCATGTGGGATAAAATAGGCTGACCTTGCACATGTGGTATAAATTCGAAATACATGTTCTGCTCATCCGATCAAGATGATCTTTAGATCGATCTTGCACCTCTCCGAAAGAGGAACCCAATAAAAATATTGGCATTGTCATCTGAGCATCACATCATGGAGTTTGGACCTAGTTGTCCAAAATTAACACTCTTAACTTTGGGAGGAAGCTTGATATTTTAGGAGGTATGGTCAAGTTTAGAACACATGACATCATGTTTGATCTTGAGTGTGATGGCTTGATTCTGCAGATGTTCCAATGCTTCTTTAGCATTAGGAGACATCATCCTGGCACAATCATAGCACACATGCAGTCCATGCTGTCAAGAGTTGCAGACTAGGTTGTTAAGCATTTGGAGGAAAGAGCGGTTGGTCTCACCTGCTGCTTATGAGCTAGCCCAAGGGCTGGTTGAGCAGAACGTTGGGCTATTCATGAGAAAGTTGACCAGGGAGGAGTTGCTCTAGTTTGGAGGATCAGGGAGCAAGAACGAGTTGAGGAGGAAGGGACTTTGTGTTGAGAATTTGGAGGGCCAGTGATTAATTCAAATTCTCTTCTTGATAATTACTTGTGAACTTACTTGATTTACTTATGTCTTCTTTCCTTAACTTATTTAGTCTTTCATCAAGTCAATTACCAAAATACAGGAGACACAAATTTAGGCTCTTCGAGCCAAGGCAAAACCTCTCCCTCTTGGAGAGGAAAACCGACGAGAAATTCTTCTTATAGACTTTCAGATGACAAGTACCATGACCAAGACTTAAGACCCTTGACCTATGAATTCCTCCAAGACCTTGTCACCCCTTCTTTCTTGCCCTTCAAACTAATTCTTCTTTTTTGCACCAACCTGCAATGTTCGGCTCCACTACTAGAGAGGTTGGTCCCTAGGTCTATCTTTCTCGAATCTTTCTTGCTGCTCTAGAAAGTTTGTGTACCTTGCACAGTAATGCCTTTTCCACTTTGCATAACCCTAAGTCTTCTTCACTTAAGGAGTCAGCAAGAAAGATTATAGATTACAGACTTCATTCCACTTTTAGTGCAGATGTATGTCATTATATTCACCACAGGTTTGACTGCAATTTAGTTTAGGCTTGACCGCAGCTGCTGTTTACTAATCCTCACTTTTACTTCAGAGCTATCTGCATTTAGTGTTGACATTTTGTGTATTTGGGGTAGCATCAGTTGTGCTCTAGCACCCAAACTTTGTGGAGGGACTAGAGTGCACTGGATCTACAAGACCCAAAAATGGATTTTGGAAATTTCATCTGGTTTAGGAGATATTAAATTAATTAATTATTTTAATGTATTTCTTAAGTTAAAACTTAGGAAAATAAAATAATTAAAGTGAATTTAATTAAACACGTGATGAAATTATCTTAAGTCACACGGATCAATCTTTCTTTTAATCTTAGCCATTGATTAAAGATTTAATCTTGGTCGTTGATTTGTCAACGAGAAAAGTATAAAGGAAAGACTTGGGGTCATTTGTAAAACACACATGGAGGCAGAGCATTGAAGCTAAGCTGAGATTCTAGGGCGGGGTTGCTAAGAATTCTCAGAAGTGTTTCAGTTGCAGAGAGTGGAATTTAAACCAAGGGGATGATCTGATCCCGGGGTTCAGAATACACAAGAAGCAGAGAAGAGATTAGCAAGCACAACACAGAGAAAGGCAGTAGCGGCAACAACAGACGGCAGCAGCAGCAGACGGCAGCAACAACAGCAGTAGACGGTAGTAGCAACAATGTCTTTTAGGGGCAGCGCTGGGGTTTCTAGGCCTAGATCTGGCTGAGTTCTGTAAATCCCGTTTGAGGGTGTGGATCAGTCAGTATTTTTGGTCTTAGATTAGCCAGGAGCTGCAGATCTAGAGTTTTCTCTGTATGTTTTTCCAGATTTGGAAACCAGAGTTGTGTATTCAAAAATATTCTTAATAATAGAACCCTCCAACAACCAGAGACCGGTTTTCCCACATTGGTTTTTTCTGGGAACAGTTTGTCTAGAAATAACTGTGTCACTGTGTCTATGTGTGCATATGCTTATTCTAGATCTGAATTGGTATAGATCTGTTATGTGTTTTGCTTTGATGTTAACTTGAATTTATTCAGTTAATAACTTGTATAAGTAGGAGAAGCTTAACCAGATTAACAATAATAATTTCTGCATAAGAATTAAGATTCAGAAATTTCTACATTTAGTACTCTCTGAAACCCGCACGTTTTAACTAAATGAGTTATGGCATAGAAGGATGGGGTATCTACATCATGGAGCCTTGGGGATTTTCAAAAATACTGTCATAGGGGCTCTTGAAATCAGCACAAAGAAATACGATATTTGCAGAGGATGCGTACTAGGGAAGTATGCTAAGGAAACGTTTCCAAGAAGCAGTAGCAGAGCCAAAGGTGTATTAGAGTTAATACACTCTGACATTTGCGGTCCGATGTCTACAACACCTCTCAGTGGGGAAAAAAAATTTGCCACCTTCATTGATGATTATTCTAGGAAAACTTGGATCTATTTTCTGAAGACCAAAGATGAAGTCTTTAATCAGTTTAAAGATTTCAAAGCATTGGTGGAGAACTCTATAGGAAAGAAGATCAAGAAGTTAAGGTCAGATAACGGTGGAGAATATATCGATAAAGACTTCACAAATTTCTGTGCGCAAGTAGGCATCAAGAGAGAGTGGAAAGCGCCCTACAATCCAAAACAAAATGGAGTTGCAGAAAGGAAGAATCGTACCATAATAGAAGCTGCAAGGGCAGTGCTAGACGACCAGGAAATGCCCAAATTCTTATGGGTAGAGGCTTGCAACACAGCAGTCTATATTCAGAACAGAGTTGCGAATAGGGCTTTGGGGAAGGTGACTCCCAAAAGTGTGTTCATAGGCAGCAAGCCTAAAGTGAGCCACATCAAGATATTCGGTAGCATAGTATACTGCCATGTTCCAGAGGAAAAGAGGAAGAAACTGGATCAAACTGCAGAAAAGGGTTTTCTGATGGGCTACAGTGATAATGCAAAGGCATACCGCGTCTATATTCTAGAGTAGGAAAGTCGTGGTAAGAAGGGATGTAAAATTCCTCGAATAAAGAGCCTTTAGGAATTCTCGAGAGATGGCCACAGATACGTAGATTGAGGAAGATCCACTGGTACAGCCTCAACGACCTATGGAGGAGAGGTTCAGTGCCTCTCCTAGGCACAGTTGTTCTGAAGGAAGCTCCTTCGACGAAGAACAGGGGGAAGAACAAGTGAGACCACCCACCACTAATGGGAGATCGAGCAGAGAACTCCAACAGATTCTTAGAGATGCAGAAGGATTTGTTGGAACACCTAGAGAAGGGAAGAGGATATCTTTTATTCTTTGTCGGGTTTTCCAGATCTGGAACCCAGATTTACTATACTCAAAACTACTTAATAATAAACCCTCATACCTGCTGCACCGGTTTTCCCGCTTTGGGTTTTTCCGAGGACTTATTTCCAAAAATCCATTTGTCACTTTGTTGCATGAGTGTATTATTCAGTTAATGCTCTACATGTGTAGGCTGTAGTTGTGTTTATTTTCGATATTTTCTTAATCTAAATTTTGGAATTAACTTATATTAATTAAATCAGGTAGGAGAAAATAAACCAACACACTGCAGTGGATTTTTCACAGTTTGTAGGCTGACTTGTCTTATTGTTTGAAGGCCGATTTTAAGAGCATATTTGAGCTTATCTTTCAGCGTGGTTTGAGGGTTGACATAAGCCATTCTTTCATGGTTTCTTTGGCAAGGTCTTGGAGAATTTTCTCTAGACTAGATACTTCATATATATGACACTTAATTATATTTATACCTATAAGACAAAACCCTAATAGACATCAAGAAGAAGTCTATTAACCTATAATAAAATCTTGCTCATGAAACCCATGAAGCAAGTACAACAAAATACATTTTATTATCTTTGTCTTCTTCTTTACATAAATACATAATTACATAGTCAATATGAAGACCGATCCTAGTTACACTTTTCAACACTTTGGTTCATTTGCAAAGGACCTTGGGAGCCGGATCGCTCGTGCGTGGGAGATGTAGATGGGGTGGCAGAGGTAGAGGAGGAGGGAATTCCTTTTGCATGTCAGGATGAGGATTCTTCTTCGGATGAGTCCATGGGGTCATATGAGGATGCTTTTGGGGAGCATGAGCTGTCATGTGGAGTCGATGACCGTCGGCCAGAGTTGTATTCCAATGAGCACGGTGGACAGTCAAGGGACACTATGGGAGATACTCAGGCTGATGAGTCACTTGTGACGATTCAGCCGGAGTAGCGTATGGTGGGGCATGAGTTAGTAGAGGAGGAGGCTATGCACGTCATGCTTGATTGTCGTTTGGAGGAGATCTAGATGGAGGCTCACATTGAGTTTGTGATGGATATGTGGCTAACCTTGGGGTCAGCCATTGAGGAGGAGCTGACAGATGCATGGACATCAAGTACGGTGACAGTAGTTGCAGGTCCTTATCCTCAGGAGATGTTGGAGGTTGATAGGGTAGTTTTGCGGGAGGCTAGTAGATAGTAGGAGTATGACACTCCTGATCAGGAGAGGGAGGAGTTGTTGGAGATGGTGGTGCATCCATCTTTGGGCCAACCCATTGATGAGGTGCTGGTAGATGCACGTGCATTTAGCAGGACTGCAGTACTTTCAGGGAGAGGCACTCTCCAGGAGTATATCGATGGGATTTGCAACATATCTTGTCCACTTTGGCCTATTATATAGAGAGGGGCCCTCTTTTTCAGGCAGTTCTCGTTGACAGGTCGGATAGAGCAGTGTGAGCTGAGTATGGGCTGGCGACAACACTCCAGACGTGTTTCGTATGTTGATGTCACTTCATTGTATTCTTCTTCCGGGATAGATTGGCGGGAGATCATGAGTGGGTATCCTATTGATGGTACCATCTTCTTAGTCAGGAGCATAGTGGAGCAGGAACCTGTAGACATGACATATTCTACAATTTCTAGTTGGCAGTGGGGCACAAGTCGACAGCTCTTCAGTATTCCATCTCGACTTCGGGAAAGCAAGGGTTAGCATGAGATTGAGTCAGGAGTTGGATTGGAGAGAGGTGACGAGTTGGTACGCAGTTGGCGGGGCAACTTACACAGCCAGATCTACAACAAAACAGAAGCCATGGATCTTTGATGTTTGTTGGTGGTCTTCGATTCATGGGGCCACAACTATATCCAGAGGCAACGCGCAGTCTGAGCCATGGGATTCGAGCGATGATCGGCCATGTTGGTGTTGGGATCCGAGAGGATTGATTGATGATAGGTGCAGGGAGAGATTAGTTTGGGATCCCGACATTGAGGGGTCTATTGCAGGTGACTTGTCATAGGAGCATTGCAGCACCCAGGGGTTTGTATGGGATCTGGGCATTGGGTCTCAGTTGCATCGAGCCAACAGGGTGGCACACATATTTGGATTGCTTGAGGGCAAGCAATCTTGGGGCGGAAGGGTTGTAATATTATTTTTTTGGTGTCAGCTATGCCAGAGTTAGGGTGGACTTCCAGAGTTAGGAACAGACAAGTCCAGCTACAACCTATAGGTTGGTGTCATCAATGGGCACAAGGGATTTTTGGAGGAGTTTTGAGGAATTTCTATAAGGACTGGTGGCATTCGCTTGATATATTCCATCATTCGCACAGTTTGCCTTTTGTTCCAGTGCATTCAGACAACTTTTGGAAAAATGAGTTATTTTTGGGCTTAACTCAATTAATTACGCTCAAGGTGGCATTCCGGGAGGAATACTTGATGAAACACCTTAGTGTAATAGATCGTTGGAACCAGGACGAGAATACCTAAATGATGGGGTGGTTGGACATGAGTTTCAGTGACCTGAGGAGACATGGTTGCCGATTTACTCTTTCTTGCATTAAACAGGAATATTTTAATTGGAAAATAAGAGGGAAAAGTGCTCCATGATTAAAATAATAATAAAATAAGGCTCTAGAAGGATCCATGAGACATATAAAAGAAGAGGAGGAGGCCATTGAGGGATATCTTGGATTTGATATATTTTCTTGTATGCGAGGTTGTGAACCCGGTTCTCTTCTCCATTGGTATCCCCAGGACGGAAACCCTCGGGTATGTTGTCGAGTGTTGGACGGAAACCAACTCTCTTTGAGGAGACTTCATTCAGAAGTTTCACTGAGCTTCGGGGATATTGGAGTGAGGATCATTTAGATCCTCAATTGGTGCGTCATTGTCTTTAGTTGATTCAGTGGTAGCTGTTGTTGGAGGGAGAGTGTAGCAGTTTATATTGGTGGCCAGTTTTCCATCTCAGCTATTTTGGGTCAAATATGCATGTAACCCTAGTTTTCCGTTTATAATAAAATTTGAGATTCTTCCTGTTTAATGTGTAATGGATTGTAGTACTTTATTTTTGTTTATTTTACATGGTAATCTTCTGTTAAATAAATGTTGATTTTACGACATAATGTTGGGTTAAGTTATTTTCTGCAAAATTTTTCGAAATATCCTGTTTGGGATATTACATACAATGAGATGCAGTAATCACATTGGGCCTCCTAGAGCCAACCGAAGTCAATTCACAACTTCGTTTGTGAATTGAACAATTTGACCTCTGATAATCAAACAAGTCCAATTTTCCAATTTTAAATTGAAGTCCCCTCAACCAAGCAAATTGATTTATGCCAATGTGTCCTCCTGGAAGTTTGAACTGGCTGATGTATGGCTGGAAATAACCCACAATCTCTAGCAATATCCTCTCCAATAAGCTCTAAAATTCTCTCCTAGGGTGGCACTCTAAGTCCACTGAAGAAAGAGTTGCGATTTTCGCTTGGAAATCTCCTTGTGCTCAACAACACTGGTAGTCTTGGCTAAGCAACTCAAGAGTACTCTAAATTAAAAATTCAATTTGTCAAAAGTTCCCGAAATGATGCCTCTTCCTTCTATTTATATTTTTCTGCCCCCTTTTCTCTCCTTGTGGCCCCTACTAATCCGTCCTCCTCCCTAGCTCGGTTTTCGTAAGGGGTTCGAATTCTCCTTTTGGGTGGCCCCACATGCACTACCAATTTAATTTTTCCTTTTCTCTACTGTTGTGGGCCTCCATCTTTCCAAAAATTCAGTGGGGACTCCCTCTACCCACTTTTCCTAAGTTTACATGCCAAAATATTTTACAACACCCAAATTGCAAAATGGGAATTCTTCTTAGCAAAATTAATTTAATTGGGGACATTACAGTCCTCCCCATCAAAATTGCTTGTCCTCAAGCAATGCTTGAATAAACGCCCTCTCAATCAGCTGCCCCAAATAGTATCTGCACACAATTCCTGTAATATTTCGAATAGGAGATAAACAACAATACAAAGCAACATAAACAAAAAATATTACAAATAGAGAGACACTATGTAAAACACTGCAAACATTGAGAAAAGATGAGCCATTTTATTATAAATCTGAAAGAGGGAATGAGTACAAGAGGTGATCAGAATGATGGCACCTTGGCTTGCTCAAGGTAGGCTAAAATAACTCTCAAAACCTTGCTAAGAATGGCTTCTTCTCCTCTGGACTGTGTAACTCCCTGAGCTGTTGCTGGAAACTGCTGCTTCTGGCTGGAATGGAGTTGCACTTTGGGGCTGTTCCCTTGCTCTCACAATTGTGTAACTCCGGCTATGAACTCTCCTCCAAAAACCTAAAAAAACCCAGGAAGAAATTCTGGAAAGGGTGACCCTGGAATCTGACCTCCTTGGGAAAATTACACATTCCTGGTGAGTACGTTGGCCTCTGAACTGAATGGTTGGAAATGCTGGCCTCTTATTGCTCCAAAAGATGACTTGTGAACGGCTGATCCCCTCACACTTCTCTCGGCCTGAAACTCCTAACCTCTCTTTACTCTCGGAGCTGCCCTCCTCCAAGACTACGTAATCTCTGAGTGTGACTGCGATGCCTTAGTGACTGTATAACTCCTAGTTGAATGGCTCTACATTCTCTGCTATGAAAATCGATGGTGAAGCTCCTCACCTGAGCAGGCACTCGAAGTCCCCTGAGGCTGAGGTTGGGATCTTCGCTCGGAGACACCTGTGTGTTGAACAACACTTGCAGACTTAGCTAGACAGCGTAAGCGAGCTCAATATCTGTTAGATAGAAATTCTGAAGGTGCATAATAGAATCACTGAGTAGCTAGTCTCTCCCTCTTTTTATGCTTGAGACCCTAACTCTCCCTTGGGCCACACTATGCTGCATTGTCTCTCCTTGCCATGCTGCCCTACCTACTCTGTGCTGTCTTGGCCCACGTTGCCATTGGGATGCCTGGACCACGCTGCCTCTGCGTTGCCCCTCTCCCTGCACTGTCACTTGGCATCCCTGGGCCCCACGCTGAAATCAGAACATTGCCTAAGTGACTTTAGGGAGTTTATTTCTCCTAAGTTGGGTTATGGGCCCCGTCACCCATTTATTTATCGCTAAACATTAGAAAAATAAAATCTGAGCAAAAAATTATATTGCCAATTAGCTATTGCTAATTGGGAATATTACAATTTTGGGGTCCCAAATGTACTATCCGGCCATCCCTGATCTCTTCCCTATGTTGCCAATATCACAAGCCATCCTGATCAGCGTGAGGCATCCCTTGCTACACTCGTTGTACAGCTCAACATAGGACCAGACGCCCTCTGCATACTGCCACTAAGTAAAGCGTAATGGTAGTATAAAATCTTGATCATCTCCTCGTGTAACTGCTCTATTGAATAGTCCCTCTCGTGCACTGCAGGAGTAGACTCTTGAAGATGCAATCCAATCTTGGTGGGATTGAACCCTCATCTTCCTGAGCTTCCCCTGATCTCCTCCTGCTGAACACCCACACTGGTGAAGTTCCCCACACCATCAACAAATCTCTAAAATCAAATGGAAGATCTGGATGACCTTACCTTGTAGAAACCAATTCACCTCTATGGGTAGCTAAACTGCTAAGCCTTGCTATGCCAAAATCCAAAGCTACTCCAAAAAGGGAGCCACCATGTCGTTGTTGCACCACTTTGATCATGACAGTATGCCCGTCACGTGCAAGATGTATCCTCCTCTCATGGGACCTCATGGCAAAATATCTATGGAGTCCCAAAGCATTTGGCACAAGCATTCCCACGATTTCACGGCCTACCCATCCAACACTCACCCTAATCCGTAGCAGCAATAAGGAATATAATCCTTGCCACGAGACAAAGGCCTCAACGCTCCCCCGCATGTCAAACCAAGTTTGAGCTGGGTCATCCTCTCTCCTGTTCCCGCTCATCACAAAAAAAAGTGTCTAATCAACCAACCAAATCCCTGGATCCCACAGCCAGAACGATTGTGACATAGTCCTGACAGTTGTTGGCACCAACTTGTACCACGTCTAAGGCCCTGCGTGCAATCAATATATGGACTCTAAGTCTATACATCACGAACCAATCTGGTGTGTGTGAAACTGCCCTGCGCCAACCAACCATGCAGTGGGATCTATCATCCTGCCTCCTGAAAGAACTCCCCAATACCGCCCAGAGTCTAAACATTTGCCAAAATGTAAGGTCGACAAACTGTTGTAGATGCTTCTGAGACACCTCAGAATGTCTTGTCCAAAGGGGGTCATGCCTCTCCTTGAGGGTGGGCTCAAGGGTGGTGCAAGTGTTACCTCTGTAGAAGATTAGACTACCCGCAAGCCAGCATCTGCCAACTCGTGCCTTAACCATATGCCACAGCTGGAAAGCCTCTCTCCCAATACATCGTGTCCCATCCAATTTTCTTAGATGAACCTCCTGGGTTCTGTTGCTCGAAATGAGAGCATCAAGAGACAATATCCAAGTCCCCGGTAGTGTGCAATGTTCGACAATGATAAAGGGAAGCTCACGGTCGGCCCTGTGATCAACTTGCTCTCCAAATCTGAGTGTGTCAAACCTAATGGAGAGCCTAATGCCCTCATCAAGAGATCTCTCTGGTGGAAACACCTCAACAATCTGTTGTGCATCATCATGCTCTGCTGCACACAAATACACACCCCTCCACTCCCCTCTGCATAGCCCTGATCTCGATGGCACAATTCTATGTACCACTGGACACCAACGCTCAATTCCATGCCACCATGTACCATAGGGCATGATCTGTATTACAAACTTGAAGGTTTTTGAGAAATGTGCAAGTTAAATTTTATGTCTTTTAGGCAATGGATCAATTTGCAAAAGTACATAAATTAATGATTTTTAAACTCAATTTGCAGCATAAAAACAAAGACAAATATACCATACACAACAACACAAGACAACAAAACGATAAAGGAGTTCACCCCTCCTGGGTTACATCTCTTGGTCCAGCTTCCAATGTTGGGCCTCTTTCATTAAGTTTTCAAATCTGTGATTTTATGGATTTAAGTGCTCATAATATAAAAATAATGTCTCCAATGGCTCCAGAACACCCAAAAACCTGAAGGTTGGCTCTTGTTGGGCTCAAGTTGGCGAAAAACTGAGAAAGTTATGCTCTAGAGAAGTTTTGTTGCTAACTGCTCTACAAATTGGACTCTCTGTCTAACCATTCTACGAATTCCATAGTTTAGGAGGCCATCGAGTGCCAATTTTGCCTGGTGCTGGAGGGATTCTCGTCGATTCGGGTGCAAAATGTCAGATAGTTAGTTTTTCCAATAACCCTTATGTGCCAATTTTCAACCCTCGTTCCTCGTTCTATTAGTGCATGTGGTGGGCAAGGGTCGGGCTTAAATGCGCCCCCGCTAGTCTGCACCTTCCCCCACCTTGTATTGTCATATAATGGCGCATAAGGCCAGGGCTTGGGCTAACCGCTCGGCCCTCCAGACTAGCGACTCTCCATTCCGCCGACGGTTCCACTCTTTTCCATATAATCCGGGGCTTGCCCCTGAATCCTCGCACTTGTTGCTTAGCACCTTCCCACTTCGCCCATGGTCCTTCGCAGCATCACATGCCCTGGGGCTAGGCCATATCCAAGCTCCCTCTGCATTGACTCAGATCATCGCTAACACCTTCGCCCACTGGTCATGTGACCTGTTGTGTGACCTTGGGCTTGGCCTACGCCTCGGGCCCTTAGGTCTGGGTGCTTGTGGCCACATGGGTGCCATCGGACCGAGAGCTAGGGACTTAGCCCTGACCCTTTCCCCAAATCCATATGTCAACAAACTTTAACTAAAGGTTGGCGCCTATAGCTAATAAGCACCACCACTAGCAGAGACAGTAGAGCGTAGTGTTTCTAGGCCTGAGGTCGGGGGTGTGATCCTGCCCAGGCCTCTGGCCAACCTTCCAAAATTTTACACTGTTCCGGGGTGTCATGTGGCAGCGCATGACTGTGCCTCGTGGCAACCAACCATTGGACCTGAAAACAAAACCATTGACCAATCAATATTCACCAACATGCACCACTCAGATGAAGCCACTTCTCAGCGTGTCATTGGCCCAAGGTGCACAATGACCTTCTGAGTCATCGCACGTACTACCTAGTCAGCAATCCTATACTTCAACCTGCAAAAAATTGTAGTTGTTTAGGAAAACAATAAGAACGCGATATGTGTAGCATACGATGTCGGTTTTGAGCGATTCAAGTTGCGTTTAATTCAGGACAATGAGCTCTACGCTTTGGCACCGATTTTGAGCACTTTTGAACACTTTCATTTTTTAGCACTTTACTGATCCCCTTGGCTATTCCTCCACATTGAAAGCTTTTGGTCCTCCAAAAGATCATTTTCAGTCAACAGATAGATGAGGGTACAATTCCCTCACCCTTCCAATCTCAATCCATTTGGCCTTGCTTGGATTAGTACCTTTGAGCCACACACGAAGGTACTCCACGTTTGGTTGTCTTGAAGTTTTTGTTTTCCTATCAAGGATGGTTCATTGCTGCAATTCTTCAAGATATTCAGGATATAATTCTTCAATTGTAGGAATCTGAACATTCTCTCCTTGATCTTCAATCAAAGGAGGCTAATATAATCTAAAGTTTTCAACATTAAGAACTACATAGACTTCCATATATGGAGGCAAATCTAACCGAAAAGCATTATTACAATCTTTTCTAAGATCTTGAATGGACCATATCTAATTGGTTTGAGGTTTTTGCCTTCTCCTTGAAGTCTTTCCTTGCTAATGTAAATCCAAACTTCATATCCCACTTGAAAATTGTGATCAACACGATGCTTATCATGTCTTGTCTTGTACTTGGCTTGACTCTTTTCCGACCGTTCTTGAACCATTTGATGCACCAATTGAACTTATTCAATGAATTGCTTGGCCTTATCTATGTCACTATGTGCATCAATAGCAACATCTTTCCCAAAGATAAAATCTAGAAGAGATTTTGGTAAGTAGCCCAAGCATGCCTCAAACGGATATGTTTGAGTTGATGAATGCTTGGCTCGGTTGTAAGCATGATGGATGTAATGCAAATGTTCATCCCAAAGTTTAGGATGCTTGCTGCAATAACCATGAAGAAGATGTACTACTATTTGTGAAAAATCCTAAATCTGGATTCCTACTGCAACAAATCTGAATTACTTCTCCTATTATTTTTCTTAATTATTTCATTATAGTGAAATATCGAAGTAATTATTGAAGTAGTCTACACAAAGAATGTTGCGGAATAAATTTAAGTGTTGAAACAAACTGAACAAAATACAATGAAAAACATCCACATTTGACACAGTTATTTTTGGACTAAGTCCCCGGAAAAACCCAACTCGGGAAAACCGGTGCAGCAGATCTGACGGTTTTATATTATTAAGCAACCGAATCTTGAGTACAACTAGGGTGCCAATATCTGACTCACCCTTCAGAGAAAATCTAGGTAACAGAAGAAATGTGAGATATACCTCACTCTGTAAGTCCTCGGCTAATCTGAACAGCGCTGGTGAAGCCCCTCTCTGCCTCTCAATGATGTCTACGCTGCAACTGCGTAAGCCTACGTGGGAAAACTGAAGAACTGCGTCACCTCTCCTCTGCAAAATATCAATCTGATCCGAAACTGAGTTTTGGCCCTCCTGGCTCAGAAACCCTAGCTTCTAGCTATCTCCGGACTGAATCAAGAAGGCACTGCATCACTTCTGCGTGATTCCCCTCAGGAACTGTGTCACCCCTCCAGATGATTGCACTTCCTCTTCAGCATGACTGCTGGCTCTCTCTTTGAAATGTACGCCTGGTCCTCCTGACCAGTTATTGCATCTGCCCCTCTTTGGAACTAATCACTGAATCAAATCACTTAGCAGACCCAGCCCTAGTGATTCGATCTTGATCAAAAAGTTGTGTCTCTCTCACAAGCTCGAAAATGCCAAATGTTCAATTTGTTTCCCATAGTTCCCTCACCCTCATTCTTATAATATTTCATTGACCCTTCAACGGCCAAGATTAAAACATAATCAAGGGCTAAGATTAACTAGGAGTTGATCCATGACTTTATCTAGAAGATTCACACATAGTTTATTTAATACCCTTTAATTAATCAGTTTCCCTAAGTTTAGACTTAGGAAAACATTAAAAAACGATTAATTAAATTAATTAAACCATCTCTAAATGGAATTTTCCAAAACCCTTTTTAGGTATTATGGAATACATGTGTCTTAGCCTATATACAAAATTACAAGGCTATAGCACATCCGATGCTACCATAAATCAACACTATTATGTTCACCACTTCTATTTGGCCATCGGTTTGTGGATGGAATGTTGTGCTCTTCTTCAACTTGGTGTCCATGAGTCCCCATAAACTTGACCAAATTTTCTCGACAAATTGAGAATCTTGATAAAAAATAATGGATGTGGGCAACCCAAAATGCACCCATACATTTTGAAAGAACAACTGTGTAGTCTGTTCAGTTGTAACCTGCTTCTTACAAGGCATCAAAATACACATTTTGTTGAAACGATCCACAACAACATAAAGATAATCATGACCTTTCCTAGACATAGGTAGACCCCCCCGCAAAATCCATAGAAACACTCTCCCAAGGACGGGAAGGAACAAGAAGTGGAGTATATAATCTCAACTTTCTATTGCTAGGCTTCCTAAAAGCATACATAGAACATCCTCTTACATATCGTGACACACTTTCATTCATATGAGACCAATAACAATACCTCTGCAATTGTGCCACTGTCTTGCCTACACCAAAGTGGCCAACAATAAGAGAAGTATGTGCTTCCCTTATCATGTTGACTCTTTCACCCTTGGAATACATAGCTTGCCAAGATGATACAACAATTTATCATGAACATGATGTTGATTTTTGGTAGCATAGATCTAAGTCTCAAAATTGGTGGTGAGGCTTAGGCATTGGTATTCCAAAGAATCCAGAAACCGTTTGTGAAAATTCTACTTGTAATATGTTTTATTGTAAAAATTAATTATTTTAATGGGAACCCTAAGTCTAAACTTAGGGAAACTAAATAATTAAAGTGTATTAATAAAACATAGTGTGAATGTTCTAGAAAAAGTGAAGATCAAGTCAAGTTATAATCTTAGCTGTTGATTAGAGATCTAATCTCGGTCGTTGATATCTCAACTAGAAGACTATAAAGGAAGACTTGAGGGCCATTTAGAAAGACACACCAACTGAATCAATTGATTGAATTCTTCTGATGGAGAAAGTGCTCGGATGAAGATCAGCTCTAAGTGATTCCAGCGCAGTGAGGGGCAGAGGTAGCTTCCGGAGGGAAAATTTTCTCAGCCGGAGAATCATCAGTAGAAAGAGGCAGAGAGACATTCAACAAAGCCAACGCAGAGCCAGACAGGTTGACGCAGAGCCAGCGCAGAGCCACGCAAGGCTATGCATAGGTTGCGCAGTGGCTGAGAGGGTTTTCGAGATTTACTGTCGGATCAGTTCCAGAAGCCGGGAGCCAGGGTGTGAGACCGAGAGGCTGAGATATGAGATTCCAGGAGTCAAATCAATCCATTGTTGGGGTGGCGCACTGCCTACGCAGTCACTGCTTAGAGGCAGTGCAAAGACCTCAAGGGGCATCTCTTCCAGTATCCAGATCAGCAAGATTTTCCAGTGATTGAGTGAGGTAAAAATCACATTCTTTCTGCTAGTATATCTCTCTGTGTAATTGAATAACCCTTGAGGTATTCAACGATGTATTCAGAAATTGCTACTGCTTAATAATACAAACCCTCAAATCTGCTGCACCGGTTTTCTCGCATTGGGTTTTTCCGGGGACTTACGTCCAAAATAAAAGTGTTTTATGTGTGTATTTTTCTTTGTTCAGTTTCCTTGTTTCAGAATAATATTTAATTAAGTGTAGGCTGCTTCAGTAATTTACTTCAATATTTGATGAAAAAATATGAAATAATTATGTAGTGTAATTTACAGGTAAGTGGAGTAGATTTAGCTGGTTGCAGTAGGACTCCTGATATTGTTAGATCTAAGAATTTTCACATGGTATCAGAGTGTTTGATATGAAACAGGAAGAGCAGATCTAGCACTGAAGTGAAGGCCGAATTGCTGCAGCAACAACAGATCGAATCCCTAGAGGGATTGCGTAGGTCTAGCCAGGAGGGCTAATTCTTTGAGGTTGTCTCTCTCTGAGTGAGTCGGCAGAGTGATAAGACTTCTAGATTGAGATATTACTGAGGCAGAGGTAGCAGCGCAGAGCCTTCATGCAGAGCTAGAGGGACGCAGTTTTTCTGCGAGTAGTTTTTATGCAGAGAAGCGTGAGACGAAGAAGAGTACATAGTGGGGAATTCTTCCTTAGTGAGTTCCTTGCCGAGGAATTCAACACTTCTCATGTGCTGGGCAGTAGAGGAGCAACAGACTTACTAGCTCCATCAAGGAGTGCGTAAGCCAGCCTAGAAGCTATGCAATAAGGAGAAAGATGGATCAGTTCGACAATTTTTGGCTTAGATGGTATCTCACATTCTTAGAGATCATGATCAGTTGGAGGGATCCTCCAAGTACATGATCTGGAAGGAAAGGATCGAATTCCTTTTGGACGAATATGATCTCAAGACGTTCGTGGATGACGTGGTTGCTGTACCTACAGATCTGGATCAGAACAAAAGGTAGAAGTCCGATATGGCAAAGGCCAAGAGATCATATAGTCTCTCATATAGCTGTTAAGAACACAGCCACAGAGATATGGGAGGCCTTGGCCCTACTATACAAAGGAACTTTCGAGTAGCGGAAGATGTACTTGGAGCAGAAGCTTCAGATGATCCAGATGCAGATGGAGGAGCGCATTAATCCATTCTTAACAAGACTTCCAGAAATCCGTGGTCAGCTGGCAACCGTGGGATCCACCCCAACCAACGCAACTATGGTGAGGTTGGCCCTTGACGAGGAGTGGCAAGTTTTTGTCCAAACTATCTTGGGCAGGGCAACGCTTCCTAGTTGGGAGTAGATGTGGGTAACTCGTCAAGAGGAGGAGCTAAGAAAAGATATGGTCAAGTGCAAACTTGACGGTAGCAGAGCGAGTGGATCGAAGAACTCGGAGGAGGAGGAGAATGTAGCCCTCGCATCGACGGGACAACAAAGGCAACACAAACAAAAGAGAGATTTTTCGAAGGTGAAATGCTTCAGATGTGGTGAGATGGGCCACTTTGCATCACAATGTCCTTTAACAAAAAAGGACAAGGATGAGAAGCACAATCCAAAGGTTGCAGCCACGAAGATCGCGCGGGATGTGTTTTCCATGAGTGCCCATGCATCTCTAGGAGGGAAATGGGGCGATATTGAATTGTAGTTCACCTTGAACTTCAGTTGGGCAGGATCCTTGAGGAGCTTACTTGTTGGATCACTACCTTGCTACAATTGCCCATGATCAGCAGTAGCGAGATGGAGGAGTTTTCAGTGGGAGCCAAGGAGAGATGGAGTGACAGTTGTAGTTGGTAGTAGCGCCTACTTTTGAGCAGCGCAGAGCAGAGCAACAACAACATAGTTCTGAGCAGTAACAACGCAATGCACAAAAGTTGTAGAGCAGTAGCAGCATAGTGCAAAGCAACAACAACACAGTGCTTCAGAGGGACAATGTAGTAGCTATCAACAGTCAGAATCTTCAGCATTGAGGTGCATCCACTGAACGCTTGTTTAGTTTTGTGTGGTTTTTCAGTTGCTTCTCTCAGCAACTGAGTTACAGTGCAGATGTGGTGTTAGCAGTGGTAGTGCTAGCCGCATAGCAAATGCAACACTTGAGAGGGAAGTGGCAGTGGCAGTGGCAGTGGCAGTGTCATGGGCAACATTCTAGTTGTAGCAACATTGCAGTGGCTGGTAGACATCCAACGCAAAGGATACTTCAAGGCCAGTGCAATATACAATAGCCATGTTGTTAGAGCACTTTTCTCGCTAAGAGGGAGTGTTGGTTTTTGGTAGCATCGAAAGTGTTCTAAGTCTCAAAATTGGTGGAGAAGCTTAGGCATTGGTATTCCAAAGAACCTAGAAAGTGTTTGTGAAAATTGCACTCAGAATCTGTTTTATTGTAAAAATTAATTATTTTAATGGGGACCCTAAGTCTAAACTTAGGGAAATTAAATATTTAAAGGGTATTAATAAAACAGAGTGTGAATGTTCCAGAAAAAACGAAGATCAAGTCAAGTTATAATCTAGGACGTTGATTAGACATCTAATCTCGATCGTTGATATCTCAATGAGAAGACTATAAAGGAATACTTGAGGGCCATTTGGAAAGACACACCGAGTGAATCAAGTGATCAAATTATTTTGATGGAGCAAGTGCTCGGACGAAGAGCAGATCTAAGTGATTCCAGCCCAGTGAGGGGCAAAGGTAGCTTTTGGAGAGAGAATTTTCTTGGCGGGATAATCATCAACAGAGAGAGGCAGAGAGACATCTAGCAAAGCCATTGCAGAGCTAGACAAGATGACGCAGAGCTAGCGTAGAGCCATGCAGGGCTATGTAGAAACTATGTAGTGGCCGAGAGGGTTTCCAAGATTTTACTGTCAGATCAGTTCCAGTAGCCGGGAGCTCGGGTGTGAATCGGGAGGCTGAGATTTGAGATTCCGGTAGTTAGATTAATCCATTGCTGGGTTGACGCAGTGCCTACGCAGTCACTGTGCAGAGACCTCTAGGGGCATCTCTTCCAGTATTTGGATCAACCGGATTTTCCAGTGATTGAGTGAGGTAAAACTCACATTCTTTTTGCCAGTGTTTCTCTCTCAGTATCTGAATTGTGAAAATTCTACTGTAGTGTATTGGCTTATTTTCTCCTACTTGATTTAATTTATACAAGTTATTTTCAGAAATTAGATTCAGAAAATACCGAAAATAAACACAACTACAGCCTACACATGCAGATCATTTACTGAATAATTCACTCATGCAACAAAGTGACACATGGATTTTTGGACATAAGTCCCCGGAAAAACGCAACACGGGAAAACCGGATCAACATATATGAGGGTTTTTATTTTTAAGTAGTTTTGAGTATAGCAAATCTGGGTTCCAACCTTGGAAAACCCGACAGAGAATCAAAGATATAAGATCTACAGCTAACCTAAAGATCTAGTGCCAAATTACTCACTGATCTACACCCTCAAACGGGATTTACAGGACTCAACCTGAATCTGGCCCTAGAAACCTTCAGCACTGCTCCTGAAGCCTTAGCTTTAGCCCTGTTACACTCAAATGCCACTGCGCTGCACCAGAAGGGACTGCGTCACCCCTGGAAGGGTCTCATAGCCTCACATTGGCCCTAAAAGCCCCTTAGCATAATTTCTGAAGCCTCCTAGTGCCTCTGTGTTGTCCTGCGTAGCGGCTGTCCTTGAGTTGCTCCTCTTGCCTCTTGCTGTCTCTTGTCTCTTGGAATCAGATCATTCCCTCAGCCAATACTAACCCTCACTGCAGGAAATTCTCACAGCCTCACGTTGGCCCTAAAAGCCCCTCAGCTTAATTTCTGAAGCCTCCTAGTGCCTCTGCGCTGTCCTACGTAGTGGTTGCGCAACACCTGCATAGCGGCTGCACAACAGCTGCGTAGCTGCTACCTAGCTTCTCTGCGCTGTCCTTGAGCTGCTCCTCTTGCCTCTTGCTGTCTCTTGGCTTTTGGAATCAGATCATTCCCTCAGCCAATACTACCCCTCACTGCAAGAAATTCCATTGGAAATTCTTAGCAAACCCGCCCTAGAATTCCAGATCTATTCCTCAGTTCTACAGAAATTGTGTGTCTTCAACTGACCCTCAAGCCTTTCTCTTATACTTTTTCGTTGAACCCTTCAACGGTCGAGATTAAAAGACTCCTTGATGCATGTGACTTAAGACAATTTCATCACATGTGGTAATTAATTCACTTTAATTATTTTATTTTCCTAAGTTAGACTTAGGAAATCCATTAAAAATAAATAATTATTTGAATAACTTCAACACAAATTGAAATTTCTTAAATCCATTTCTGGGTCTTGTAGATCAGGTGTACTCTAGTCCCTCCACAACATTTGGGACCTAGAGCACAACTGATGCTACCCCAAATACACAAAATCTCAACACTCCCTCTTAACATCAGAAGCGTGCTCTAGCAATACATCACACCATGCAATACAAGATCTTGAGTACTTGGTTTGTGTCGCTGATGCTTGGCCTGCTGCCTTCCATCTACTACACTGCTGCTCTCTGTACTGCTGCCCATGCCACTGCCACTGACACTGCCACATATGTATTGCAGCTCCCTCTCAAATTGCTAGATCATGCTGCGCATAACACTGCCACTGCTAACTGCTGCACTGCAACTCAGTTGCTAAGAAGTAGGCAACTGAAAGGTTCTACCCAATTGTTTGACAGATAAGTCAAGTTTTCGTCCACCACTAAAGCCTCCTGGATGCTGAAACACGATGCCCCCTTGGAGACACTGTCATGTTGCAACACTGCACTGCATGAGCCCAGCTTCTCTGCGCTGCTGAAGTCCCATCAGCCTCTATGTGCTGCTGCCTCCACGCTGCTGCTGCCTTTGCATTATGCTGCTCCTTCTTCAGCTCTTCAGCTCCCTCTTGCTCTTCAATGTGGTCATCTGTAACCATCTCCCGTCTCATCCCGCTACCGTCTTAAGGCTCCCGTAGGTCGTATGTGATCCAAGAGTAGGGCTGATTCAAGGATCTCGCCAATCAATCTAGATACTCTAGATATCCATGTCACCCCACCTCTTCTCTCGAGGTGCATGAGCACTCATGGCTGCATCATCATCAGAGCGATCCTCATTTGTTGGTGTAGCCTTGGAATTAGAAGCTCCTTTGTCCTTCTTTTTAGGACAACTGCTGGCGAAATGACCAAGATCACCACAATTAAAGCACCAGACCTTGGAGAGGTCCTTCTTCTTCTTCCCTTGCTTCCTTTCCCTTGATGCAAGGGCTGCATCCTCCTCTTCTTCTTTCTTCACTACAGTCGATCCGTTTCCCCCAATGTTGGATTGCTTCTTAGTGATCCTCCTGATCTCCTCTTGGCGAAGAATAGCCCACATATCTGCCCATGATGGTAATGCTGCCCTTCCCATAATGCTCTGGACAAACGTTTCCCATTCTTCAAAGACAACATTTAAGGCGTCCTCACAAGGAGCCCTTCATCTGGATTGGCACCCATTCCAATCAGTTGGTCACGGATAGCTTGAAGTTTGGAGAGGAATGGATCAATCTCTTCACCCTTCATCATCTGGAACATACACATCTGATTCTCAAGAAGCATCCTTCTTTGCACAAAACCTCCTTGGTACATCACTTCCAAAGTTGACCACATGTCATGTGCTGTATTCTTACCAGTCACATGCGGAATCATGTGATCCTTGACTCCGTTTATGATCAACCTCTTCGTTCGTGCTTGATTCTCTTCATACTTCTTGAGTGGATCTACGTCGGTTGGTACAACAAGTGTCTTCTCTACATGATCTTTGAGACCATACTCATCCAAAACTGAGAGGATTCTGGTCTTCCAGATAACATAGTTGGACATGCCATCCAATCTATCTTGATCCCTCAATCCATATCGAGTCATCTTTGTTCAAATCTGAAGCAAGCAGTACTTCTCCCTCTGGATCTGGGTTTCTTGGTGACTAGAAACCCTCTAGTAACTGCTTCTTTCTGCAAATTGACTTCTCTTTTGGAAATCTTCCACCAAAACTCAAACGGACAGTATTCTCCGATCCTTCTAATCGAATCTCAGATCTGTTTGGGTCAGATCTGCTGAATGACTGTCTTCTTCCCGCCTTTGTTGCCTTAGCTAGGCACAATTCTACACCTGCAGAATCTCTACCTCACTAGCACTACTGAATATCTGAAGCATTGCATCCAAAACTTGGTTGAATTCTTCTGCAACAGGAGAAGTGACTGGACAACGTCCTCCTGATTGGCGCAGCGCAGTCCCAACGTGGCTCAGAAGTAGTCTGCGTAACCCTAGACTGGGTGACGCAGTCCTTACGCTGCCCTGGGAAGGGTCTGCGTAAGCCCAGAGGCTTTCTGCAGCTTCAACGTTGTCTTCTTCTGGATCTGCGTCTTCCTATTGTCAAGATGCCCTTTCCAGATTTGCTACTTCTTCTACCACCCTAAAGAGAAAATATTTCTTCAGCCGATTTGCTGGAGATTCAGCTTGATCTGTTATCTCTCTGATACCATTTGAAAATTCTACTGCAGTGTATTGGTTTATTTTCTCCTACTTGATTTAATTTATACAATTTATTTTCAGAAATTAGATTCAGAAAATACCGAAAATAAACACAACTATAGCCTACACATGCAGATTGTATACTGAATAATTTACTGATGCAATAAAGTGAAACATGGATTTTTGGACATAAGTCCATGGAAAAACCCAACGCGGGAAAACGGGATCAACAAATATGAGGGTTTTTATTATTAATTAGTTCTGAGTACAGCAAATCTGGGTTCCAACCTTGGAAAACTCGACAGAGAATAAAAGGTACAAGATCTGCACCTAACCTGAAGATCTAGTGCCAAATTACTGACTGATCCACACCCTCAAACAAGATTTACTGGACTCAGCCCAGATCTGGCCCTAGAAACCTTCAGCGCTTCCCCTGAAGCCTCAATGTCAGCCTTGTTACCCTCAAATGCCACTGCGCTGCACCAGAAGGGACTGCGTCACCCCTAGAAGGGTCTCACAGCCTCACGCTGGCCCTAAAAGCCGCTCAGCGTAATTTTTGAAGCCTCCTAGTGCCTCTACGCTGTCCTGCGTAGCGGCTGCACAGCACTTGCGTAGTTGTTGCCTAGCTTCTCTGCGCTGTCCTTGAGCTACTCCTCTTACCTCTTGCTGTCTCTTGGCTCTTGGAATCAGATCATTTCCTCAGCCAATACTACCCCTCACTGTAGGAAATTCCACTGGAAATTCTTAGCAAATCCTTCCTAGAATTCCAGATCTATTCCTCAGTTCTACAGAAATTGTGTGTCTTCAACTGACCCTCAAGCCTTTCTCTTATACTTTTTCGTTGAACCCTTCAACGACCGAGATTAAAAGACTGCTTGATCCATGTGACTTAAGACAATTTCATCACATGTGTTAATTAATTCACTTTAATTATTTTATTTTCCTAAGTTAGACTTAGGAAATCCATTAAAAATAATTAATTATTTGAATAACTTCAACACAACTTGAAATTTCTTAAATCCGTTTCTAGGTCTTGTAGATCAGGTGTACTCTAGTTCCTCCACAACATTTGGGACCAAATACACAAAATCTCGACATGAATAACCCTTTAGGTATTCAACGATGTATTCATAATTGCTACTACTTAATAATACAAACCCTCAAATCTGTTGCACTGGTTTTCTCGCATTGGGTTTTTCTGGGGACTTTCGTCCAAAATAAAGGAGTCCTATGTGTGTATTGTTCTTTTCTCAATTTCCTTGTTTCAAAATCATATTTTATTAAGTGTCGTTTGCTTCAGTAATTTACTTCAATATTTCATGAAGAAATCTGAAATAACTATGTAATGTAAGTTACAAGTAGGTGAAGTAGATTCAACTAGTTGCAGTAGGATTCCTGAGACGAATGTTAGATCTAGGAATTTTCACACATCATAATATAATTCCTCTACTTAGTTGCCTTGACACAAAGTTGTATATACATCCTTAAAATCTTCATCTAAAACATATTGTTCAACATAACTGTAATGCATGATAGAATTATGCTTAAGAATAATGGATGCACTAACAATTGGTCTAGATAACATATCAACAAATTTGTTATAGATGCCTTTCTTATTCCTTGTTTCCAAGTGAAATTGCTATAAGAAACCTATCCATCTGAAATGCCTCGTTTGTTGTACCTTGGTTTGTGATTGCAAGTATTGCAAAGGTTGATGGTTAGCGTGAATGATAGTTTCCTTACCCATCAAATAATGTTTCCATTTCTTCACACTTTGCATCAAAGCATACAATTCTTTGTCGTATGTTGGATAGTTAAACACTGCACTTCTAAAAGTTTCAGAATGATAACAAATGGACTTACCATGTTGCATCAAAACCACTCCCATGGCATAGTCACTTGCATCGGTCTGTATCTCAAATGGATGCTTAAGGTCTGGAAGTTCAAGTACTGGTGTTGTAGTGATTCTCTCTTTCAATGCATCGAAGGCTCTCTGTTGTTGCAAATCCTGTTTCACACTTGTCAAAAAAGGTAATGGAGCTGCAATTGATGAGAAATTAGAAATGAACTTTCTCCGATGTTGGGATGCTTCCAAGAAGCTTCTAACCTCTGTTACCTTCTTTGGTTTTGGCCAATTCAAAATGAATTCGACCTTTGGGGGATCAATCTTCAATTCTGTAATGACCCAACTCGAGTTATAGGGAACAAAGAAATATTACATGCATATGAGACCTGCATATGATAGCTACATATGCATGTATCATGTGTACTGCATTAGTACATGCACTAATCAATTATTAAAAAAAAAAAATCTCAGTGTAAGCTAGTAATGAGTGAATTATTGAAGTATTGAGAAAATACCTAACTCACCAGAATATAATGAATGTATTAGTTATACCTACCACGATCATAATATAAACTAATACTTTGTTCAAAGAAAATTAAAAGCATTGACTTATGCAAATAAATAATAATATTTTAATAAATCCAAGATATTTATCAAATAATAATATTTTAATAAATCCAAGATATTTATTAAATAATAATATTTTAATAAATATCTTGAATGGAGTTTGTGTATAAAAGGAGAAGAGGGGTAAACTTGATGGGCATGGGTAGTGAGTGGGTAAACTGACCCAGATGCTGTCAGAGGAGTTCTAACTGTGTGAGACATGAGCAGTGAGTTCTAACAGAGTCATGGAGTGATCTCGATTGTTATTGGATTTTTGAGCACGGGGGCCAAAAGATTTGTCTTCTGGATCTGGGGACCGGAGAGGTTGACCTCAGATAGGCTGGGAGGAAAATGACGGTTTGGTGACGGGAGCTGGAGCCATGGCGGATCAGGAACATCTTCAAACACAGTTCTAGGTAAGTATTAATTAGTCAATTGATATATATTCTGATTCAAAAATCCCACTCTGAATTGTGTCATATGGATTTTGTGAATGATAGTTAATTTTGAAAATTAAGGGCTTTACAAATTCACCCCCTCCAACAATATGACCCAAATATACTAAAGAGGTTTTCCCAAATTCACATTTAGACATCTTCAAAAACAAATTTTCTTTTCTTAAGACATTTAGAACTTGCCTAACATGCTTGACATGCTCTTCACGAGTCTCGCGGAAAATCAGTGTCATCTAAGTAGACTATCACAAAATCATCAAGTAAAGGTCTTAAAACATCATTCATAACTCTGATGAATGTTGTAGGAGCATTACAAAGCCCAAATGGCATAACCAAGCATTCAAACAAACCTTGCTTTGTTTTGAAGGTTGTCTTCCAAATATCTCTTTCAACAACCCTGATCTGATGATAGCCACTTCTTAAGTCCAACTTAGTGAAATAAACAACATCTTTGAATTGATCAAGTAAATCACCAATTCAAGGAAGAGGGTAACGATTCTTTCCCATGATTTTGTTCAAGGCTCTAAAGTCCACACACATGCACCATGTACCATCCTTCTTTGGCACTAAAAGAATAGGAGACCCACATGGAGATGTGCTTGGTTTGATGACCACTTTATCAAACAAATCTTGGATTTGTTTCTTAATTTTTGCATTCTCCATGACTGACATCCTGCTGCAATTGGATCTCATTTTGGATTTCTCTTTTAGGAGGCAATCCTTTAGGTTCCTGAAACATTTTATCATATGTGCTAAAAACCTCAATCAAATCAGATTTCTGTTTTACATCACATCCTTGGAAGGCTTCATTTTCAACATCATCTTTGGGTTTGATCATCAAGAGTAGAAAATTCTTACTAGCATTAACAAGCATCTTCATTTGTCCAACATCCACAAGAGACAAATTCAATTTCTTGCGATGTGCTCTAATAATATACTCAAACCCATCTTTAAACAAATGATACTTGTTCTCATGGCGATGAAATATGACTTTCCTACCATATAGATATGGGATTCCCAAAATAATAACACATATATCAAGTGGAACAACATCAATCTGTACCTGATCAATAAAGTTTGCAGTGATGGCGAATTTCAGCTTGCATTTTCTTGTCACTTGCTTTTTTGCATTGTCACATACCCAACCCGAAGGATAAGGTTTAGTATGAGGAATGGTTTCCAAATTTAGTTTCTTGACAATGGTTTCGTAAATAAGTTTCGCTTGGGATCCACTATCAAACAAAGTATCTACCTTGATATGTTTTAAGATGACTTTAATATGGAAAAGCTCTATTCTTTCTTTATCATCTTCAATTTTATTGAGGTTACTAGAAGAACTAGTACTTGCAATAGAATCCTTACCTTTTAATCCCATGGTTCTAATCTTTGTTTCATCTCTGGAATCAGATCCTAAATCATGTTGTGTAGTTGCAACAGTGTTTTGTTTCCCTTTGTTGTTAAACTTTTTGGGTCACATCTCAGGATGAAGTTTCCAAAAATAGTCTTCATCATGGCCTTCTTTTGAACAGTGTTTACATGTGAGTTTCTCTCCCTCCTTGATTGAAGCATTCTTTTCCCCCTTGCCTTTGAACATCCTCTTTCCTTTGTCTCCACTCTTGAATGGATTCTTGCTATTCTCTTGGGGAACATTCTTCCCTCTTGCTTCTAAATGAGTTTCCTATACACATACTTCATCTAGATTTGTTGGGTTGAACATGAGAATTGTGTCTCGAATAACTATGTAAACCTCCAATGTATTTAAGTAGAGTGTCTTGAGAGGATAAATATATACCCAAAATCATAGCTCTTCTTCTAGATTCTTGAGTATAACTTTGCACACTCTAACCCTTAGCTTGCCTGAAGTTTTTCCAATCCATTATAGCCTTTCGCATGTATGTTAATCGATAAAATTGTCTTCTTAATGCAACTACAAAATCATTCCAAGAAGTAATAATCTTACCAATTTTCTTGAGATTTTCTTGAGTTTTGGCCTCCCACCAAATGAGTGCAACACTTTCTAACCTTAAAGAAACAAGTTTAATTTTGGTCTGAACATCCTTGAATCTTTCTATCCTGCAATACATTTCAATTTGACGAACGTAATTATCCAATTTCTCGGCATTTACTTCTCCATTATACATAGACAATTCAAATTTTATGTCAAGCTTTAACAAAGGAGTTTTACCATGTCCCTTTGGAGATCTTGGAGGAGTTTGTGAAGGGGTAGAGGTAGAAGAAGATGAGGGTGAAAATGGAGGTGTAGGAAAAGGTGGAGGTAGAAGGTGGTGGTTTGTCACCATTTCCTCCATTCCCTTTTGGAGGATTTGAGCTCTCTCCTTGCAACCTTGTGTTCCTTTCTTCATATAGAACTTTCACCATTTCAATCATTTCAAAGAAAAAATTTATGAAAGTTCTCTCATCCTCAGACATGGTTTCATGACCCTCTTCATGTGCCATGACTGGTGAAGCTTGAGGTGAATGCATTCTCCTTGAACTAACTTGAGAACTTGGCTCCACAAGCTCTCCTCCTATTTTGAGCTTCAACCTTGTAAGCATCAGAAAACACTTGTTACAAAATTAAACCTTCAAAATAACCGAAGCTCTGATACCAAACTGTTCTGTATTACAAACTTGATGGTTTTTGAGAAATGTGCAAGTTAAATTTTATGTCTTTTAGGAAATGGATCAATTTGCAAAAGTACATAAATTAATGGTTTTTAAAACTTAGTTTGTAGCATAAAAATAGAGACAAATATACCATACACAACAAAACAAGACATCAAAATAATAAAGGAGTTCACCCCACGTGGGAAACATCACATGACCTAGGGACGGGCCACATCCAAGCCCCCTTTGCATTGACTCCTGTCATCACTAACACCTCCACCCATCGAGCATGTGACTTGTTGTGTGACCTTGGGTCGGGCCTAAGCCCCAAGCCCTCAGGTCTTTGTTGCTTGCGGTCATGTGGGTGCCATCAGACCAAGGGCTAGGGGCTTAGCCCCAACCCTTTCACCAAATCTGCATGTCAACAAACTTTAAATAAAGGTTTGTGCCTATAGTTAGTAAGCACCATCAGTAGTAGAGACGGTAGAGCGCGAAGTTTCTAGGCTTGAAGTCGGGGGTTCGACCCGCCCAGGCCTTTGGTTGTCCTTCCAAAACTTTACACTGTTTCAGGGTGCCACATGGTAGCCCATGATTGGGCCACATGGCACCCAACCATTGGACCTCAAAACAAAACCATTGATCAATCAGAATTTGCCGACATGCACCAATCAGCTAAAGCCACTTTTCAGCCTGTCATTGGCTCGATGTGCACAATCAACATACTAAGTTATTGTACGGACTTCCCAGCCAACAGTCTTGTACTTCAACCTGAATTTTTTTTAGCTTTGTTTAGGAAAACGATCAAAACGCGATATTTCGAGCATACAATGTCAGTTTTGAGCGATTCAAGTAGTGTTGGATTCAAGATGGCGAGCTCTACGTTTTGGCACTAGTTTTGAGCACTTTTGAACACTTTCATTTTGGAGAACTTTACTGATCCCCTGGATTAGGGAATTCCATCTGCGCCCATGCATATACCACTCCTCTAGTACACCCACCACGAAGTGATCTACACCTCCTCATTTGCCCAGGTACACCTAAGTGTTGAACCTTAGTAGCTCCAGTGCCCAATACATCAATTGGAAAGCACTGTCTCCATATGATGCCCTGTCCAATGGCTTGTCGATGCCACCTACTCCTACCAACTCCTGCCAGAGTAGGCTAATCACCCTGTGATCCCACGTTCTATCAATATGACTCATGAAATCTACCTGCTCTCCTGTCCAACCATCCTATCACTAGTGCTGATGTAGATCTGTAAATGTCGGTGTGCCCAATCATTAGATCCATCACACAGCTACTGCGGTCACCCATTGACTCTATGATGTGATGGGAACCCCCACCTGGATCCCAAAAATAGTTTGGCCCTCGAGCCCCTATAGAAAGCCACGAACTCTGCTGAAATGCGCTCATGGATGTACCCAATCGCCTGACATGCTCTATCCGGTACCAACTCAGAATCTATCTCCATCAAACCCCAAGGGAAGGATCGAGAGTACGAACTCCCTTACACGGAACTAGTCCCCCATCCTGCGAATACTGCCCACTGCGTAGCTCATGTCACCTCATCTCACTGATCTGATAGGCACATAAAATCTGTCGGGGTAATTCTGCATCTCTCTCTCCGCTGTGCAGAGGTAGCCTAGCAATGCTTCAAGTCCCATCTATACAGGCCCGAAGAGAGCTACTGCCTAGAGATATTGCAGCTTTGCTGACGGTCTGTGCATCTCTCTACTCTAAATCGATGGCTGGCCCAAAAGATGACTGCCCGTCCTCTTCCACCATGGGCTCTATATGGTTCACAGACTACCCTTCCATGACTAGCCCATGTCCCTCTATGTGTTCTCCATGCTACTGTAGTTGGTCACGGTTAGGGAACTCAGTCATGGCTCTGGGTACCACTGTGTCTCCTAGCACCTCATCTAGGGACGACACCTCATCAACATATAGCTCTAAGGGTGTAGGCTCTACTCTCTCTACGAAGGTGTCAACTGGTGCTATCAAAGAGGTCTCCAACAATGGGGACTCCTATGCCACACTAGGTATATCGATGTGCTCCTCATGATCCTGCGTGCCCTCATGCTCAACATCCTCCTCAGGCAACTGACATCTAAAGCTCGGTCTCCACCAGTAGAAACGCTCCCTGGTCTCACCCTCTAATTGCGCTCACCTACATGATGATTCTGTCCTTGACCTATGCTTCTCCTTCTCCGGTTCATCCAAAAATTGAGGCATGGCATGATGACCAAACTGGCCATACGTATGGGTGTTGTACTATTGGGAGGTGCGTGCACATTCTTGGTTTCTTTGCTGGGTTTGTATCATTTGTTGCATCCTCTTTAGAATTTGGTTGTTCTGTCTCACCAATTGTTGGCTTTGCTTCATCAACTCCTCCATGTTCGCCTATGTACTATTTTCGTTTTGCATCATTGGAGTGTTTATCAGCTCACCAATCACTATGCATGCGATTCTAACACCTTCATTATCTTGCTAGCTTCCCCACAATTGGCCAAGATCATGCTATGTAATATCCCGAAGGGAAATAAACAGTAATATAAAGCACACAAACAAGGTACACAACAACTAGAGACAAACCATAAGACAAAATACACAATATGGAGAACGCTGAGCCATTTTATTAACACTGAGAAATAAGAAATAAGTACAAAGGTGATCAGAATGATGGCACCTCGACTTGCACAAGGCAAGTGTAGAAATACTCTCAGAACAATGTGTGGAATGGTTGCTTCCTCTATCAACTGCGTAATCTCCAAGATGCTGGAAATGCTGCCGTGCTGCTGCAACTGCTGGAATGAAACAAGTCTTAGGGGTTGTTCCCCAACTCGAAAAATGCTGAAACTCTGGGAACGGCCTCTTCTCCCAATACCCAGGAAAGCCCAGAGAGCTTTTCAAGAATGGCTGACCCCGGAAATTACCTTCTTTGAGGCACTACGCTATCCCTCAAGGGACAACGCTGACCCTGAAGGCAACCCTGCAAAATACGGCCTTTCCCTCTGCAAAATGTCTCCAATAGGTAAGGGTTGATCCCTTCCCTAATCCTCCGGTTTGAATCCACCTAAATAACCTCAATTCGGAACTTCCCCAACTAGAATTGTGTCCTCCCTGTCCAAGACTGTGCAGTCTCTCCAAGGAATGCTCCTCAATGGCTGAAGCTTCGATCTCCCCCTGCAAAATATGGTAGGACTCCTCACCCGAGCAAGTACTCGAAGTCTCCCGGGGCTGAGGTTGGGATCTCCGCACGGAGACACCCGGTGTACTGAACAGTACGTGCAGACTAGCTAAATAGCAAGCGTGCTCAATGTCTAGAGACAAACTCCAAAATGCATAATCATCAATGAGAGAAATGAGGTAGCCTCCCCTCTATTTATCTTTTGTGAGCCTCCCTCTCTCCTTGGTCCCACCACGTCCACGTTGTCTCTCTTTGGCCCATGCTGCCAACTCATCTGCGCTGGCTAGGCCCACGCTGCCTAAGTGTGTCACCCCCTTCGTTGTCCCTTGGCCCCCTTGGCCCACCTTGTCCACAACGTTATGTCTCCTAGGTGACTTTAGGGAGTGTGTTTTATTCTAAGTGAGTCACATGCTCCTTTTACCCACTTTATTTATATTTTAACTATATAAGGCAAAATTAATCAAAATTAATATTTCCAATTAGCTATCGCTAATTGGGAATATAACATGCTATGATACCACTCTAATGTTCCAAATTGGAATTTTAACAATGATATTTAAGCAAGAACACAATGCAACACAAAAAATTCAAACAACAATTAACACCCATAAAATTTGCACCAAAACTGTGCCAAACTGAGCCACTTTATTATCAAGAGGAGAGTACAAGTATATGGAATATGTGCACCCAGGGTTGCCAAAAAGAGCTAAACAATCCCAGGTGAGAAAATATGTTGCCTGAGCGTAAGAAAATGTTTTCTCCTCAAGTTCTGTGTTGACCCCGGAATTTTGAAATTGCGGACTGGAAAGAACCCATGTTTGAGCCTCGTAGAATGCTCATAAAATCCTACCAAATTAATCTTAGGCTCTCCTCCACAACCTCAGAAAAACACAGAAAGGGTTTGGGCAAATTTTACTGACCTCCTGGGACCCCAAATTTAAGCTCACTTCTCCCAACTGGCTACTAAATAACTTTTCTATTTTGGGGCACCAGAACTCCTCCAAAAATTCTACAAAATTAGGAAAAGACTCCTTGATGCTAGTCCAACAAAATCCATAAATGTTTTGGGCTAATTCTGATCTTACAGAATTACCCAAATTTGGTTCCCTCCTCTACTAGTTCTGCGTCCCCCGCAAGCTACTGTTACAAATTTGGCCCTATTTCCACCCTTGAATGGCTGTAGTATTTTCTACAAATTACTCCCGGAAGGTAAGAGGGAAATCCATTCCTCAACCTTGCACAAGTTAGCTAGCGACAACTCGACGAAATTGTGCCCAACAAAAGACTGTGCAGGCCCTAGGAATGCTGAGTTTGGTTCTCACTCGAGCAACAATCTCTAGCCTTGAAACTCTCCACAAAATCTGGTCCAATATCAAGGGACTTTCTCCTAAATTCTCCAGCGGAATTTCCCTTGAAGACCCCTCAACTAAGCAAATCGATTTCTGCCACTACGTCCTCCTAGATGTTCGAACTGGCTGAAGTATGGCTGGAAATAACCCACAATCTCCAGCAATCTCCTCTCTAATAAACTCTAAAATTCTCTCCTAGGGTGGCACTCTGAGTCCATCGAAGAAAGAGCTGAGATTTCTGCTGGAAATCTCCTTGTGTTAAGTAGCATTATTAGTGTTGGATAAGCAGCTCAAGAGTACTCTAAATTAGAAATTGAATTTGTCAAAAGCCCCAAAAATGATGCCTCTTGCTTCTATTTATATTTTTCTGCCCCATTTTCTCTCCTTGTGGGCCCCACCAATTCGACCTCCTTCTCCCTAGCTTGATTTTCCTAAGGGGTTCGAGTTCCCCTTTCGGGTGGCCCCACTTCCACTACCAATTTAATTTTTCCTTTTCTCTAATGTTGGGGGCTTCCATCTTACCAAAAATTAAGTGGGGACTCCCTCCACCTACTTTTCCTAAGTTTACATGCCAAAATATTTCCCAACACCCAAATTGCAAAAATGGGAATTCTTCTTAGCAAAATTAATTTAATTGGGGACATTCCAATCAAAGCTTGTTAGAGAGACTAGAAAGTAACCATTGTGAGCTACAGGAGAATAGTTCGTTGTCACAAGAGACAAGTGTGGCCACCACACACAAAGTATAGGAACGATTCCTGAGTGTAAGCGATGCCACTGTTAATATATAATGCGAACCTCAAATAGAAATCACAGAAATATGTCGAGTCACTGTGATATTCGAGAGCCATAAAATCATAACTTATGCGAGCCTCAAGGTATATGTGTTGAATTTCCATGACCTTGGGTCTAGGATAGAGTCTTAAAATCTCTGATGCTACCAAACCAAGAATCTCAACAGAACTACTTTGCACAACAGAATATAAAAAACAGTAAATCACATATGCACAAAATATAAACAACTTTTTAAATTTTCAACCCAACTTTGTTATATTAACAAAATATAATATAATAGTCTAGGGCTCTTGTACCAGGGATAATGGCCCTTATACATCCACTAGTACAAGGTACAAAACAAGATACTCTGACCATATGGTTGTAGCATGCTCCCACAACTCCTCTCAGTTGTACCCTGTACCTGCCCGGTCCTTTACCTCCCGATCTGCAGCTCCTGTCTCTATCAATGCTCCAAGTCCATCTGGCTACTGAATCTCGGCTGTCCATCTGCTCACTAGTTGTGCCTTAATCTATCAAGGCTACAACACATCGAGACAATTGTCACGTTGTCCACAACTCCACTTCTGAACAAATGTCAATCTGCCCATTGTTTCTGCTCAACTACTCAGGGACTTCCACGCACTATGGTCTTCCTGCGCTGTACCGATGAAGACCAACATAGGGCATAGAGGGCTGCCACCTATCATTGCAAGATGTCCATCTACCACAATGAACACGGGCTAGGAGGATAGCCGATCAGTTGCTATAGAAGTCCTTCTCCACACACAAGTGTCGAGCTCCACAATTCTACACTTGGTTGATCAGACCCTTGAGATAAAAAACTGTCAGGTTAGCAGTCACCTTTGTCCATCAAGGTGCTGCACTTTGGCACTAGCTTGGACACTATCACGCTTTCCTCCAGCAAATCATAAGTGTCCAATCTTGTCCACACTTGTTCCTCTCTCATGAACAAACCACGCTGCCCTCCAAGAAACCACGAGAGACCAAGTCCACGCTGTAGCATCTACACCTAGTTAGGGCATCCCTACACCTGGAAGACACTTACACATAGCTGCCCACAGACTCCACCAATCCGCCCTTTGATTCTTCAATAGGGGATATGTCGCACAAATTTGGGCACCAATCATGTCCTCACCCAGGACATTATCAATCCATCATACAAGGGTCCATCTGCAACTCTCCTTGTTGTTGTCCTCTTGCCTTCCAATATGATGTGCCTGCTGTCACCTTGGTTGCTTGGTAGCCCTCCCAACAGTCCATGTGGGCTCCTCCAAACAACTCCTAAGGCCTCCTTAAGCTGCCCATCAACCGATCCAAGCAATAGTCAACAACTTTGACCCAATACACAACAAACTTTCGCTCTAAGTTTGCTGCCCAATCACTATGGAAACTGTCACTGGTTTAGGGCATCTAACCATGAGATCTGCCCCTCCTCTTTGACTTCCACAAGCTGCCCTATCACCAATCCAAACTGGTAAACTCCTTTGACCCAACATTCATCCACAAAAGACTGTTGCAACGCTGTTTGCACTGCTGTTTGCTGCACTCCTAGTTAGGGCACATACTGCAACCCTAGTTTCACCACACAGTTAGCATACAAACCTTTCTAGGTCTGCGGTCCACCTTGGAGACCCTCCCCTCATGCCAGGCTTCCTTGTAAAGTTGCTATCCACCCTTAACGCAACCTCCAGTTGTGTGCTATGGCCACAGGCCTAGCACAACAACTTTTTGTAGTCTTCGGCCTCCACAAATGAGCCCAAACAGTCACCCAAACAACAATGTAATGTTCCTCCTCTCCTCGGCCTGTCTGCCCAACATCTCCTCGGCTCTGTCTTTAGCCCTAAGACAGTCTCACAAACAAATCCGCACTCATACACAGCTCCTTGGCCTCCAATTGCAGACCTCTCCCACACTGTCTTGGAGCAGACCTCTCCCACATTGTCCTTCACCCTTTCTTGTTGCAGCTAGGCTTCAATTTCAAAGCTATTTTCTTGGAGGAATAGTTGATCAAGTGGATGCCTAAAACAACACAAGTAACCCTTTATTTATAGCCAATAAAGGTGCCCCAACGAATAGATGAAGAGACACATCTATTGGCTTATTTTTACATCAAGCTTACATGACTTGAAAGCCAATAATTGCTTGTCAACTTCAAGAATTCATTTCACCTCAATGACAACTCGGAATCAGATGATTCTCATTGTGTTAGAATTGTCTTAATGAGCACTATCATCCTCATCCATCACATGTCGAAAACGCATCATGGTTTTCGCCCAAACATTTATGGGGGCAAAACCCCTAAGCTTGGGTCTCAAGCCCACAAGCCCATTTGTGGTGCTTTGACTTCCAACCCTCGAACACTAGGGCTTGGAGTACCTCCCAAGCTACCCTAAAATCAACAATGTGTACATGTCACTGAAATATTTATATGAGCTAGAGAGACCACTGTATATGATGTGAGCCACTGTGCGAATTATGTTAAGCCATAAGAGACAAACGAGCCACAAAGATCATTGTATATGATATGTTAGCCAATGTGCAAGAATAAGACCCTCAAAATTGTATGTGGGTCACTATATTAGAATGTGAGCCTCATAGATATCATACGAGTTATAGAGATAAGATGCAAGCCATAGAGATGACCTGCGAGCGACAAAAGTACAAATACAAACCATAGAGATGCATATGTGCTAAAAAGAAAGATAAGTGAGTTGATGTGATGTATGCGAGTCTCTTAAGCCACAAAAACAAGATTAGCTACCTTGGAATAATCTGCCTCAAAGATATACATGAACTGCCTTAGATATCCGAGCTCAAATGGTTAGATGCCCTTTTATAATTATTTCCATAAGCAAAATGACACACTCTTTGGGGCACGCCTGTTGAAGAATGTAACTAGGTTTGGTCTTCATTATTAATATTTTTGTGAAAAAGAATTTGTTATTCTTAAATGACTTATTAAAGCATGGGTTTCATGCTTGGGTCATATATAGATAAAGGTCCCCATTGTGGACTTCTAGGTTAGTCATTACAGATTTAAATTGACTCATTTTGGGCTTTTAAATCATGTAATATAGGTTGTTTCTTATTTGGTCAAAAGGCTCCTCCATTAAGTCATCTTCTTCAAGGTCATCATCCTCGATCTCTTTAGCAAACCTTCAAGGCAGCCTCTTGTAGTCGGCCTCAATTAAATTATCTACAAGTTAATATATTCAAGTCCGCCCATATGGAGACACAACTCTCCACTAAGTAGGGTCGGCTCATTTACTGTGGGGAAACAACTATAAATACAAGTACAAGAACTCACATTACAACACAAAAAAATCAGACATCTCACTGAAATGAAGTTTGGACTACATCATAGATTCAGTGCCATTGCAAGAGGACAGGGTTTCGGTCTATTACAGAGATGAAGGTTCAAGTAGCTTCCATGCTATATATTTCAAGATGTTACAACAAAATAAGTCTCTGTGTTAACCCAGATTTACCACAAACTCGGTGCCATTCTTAGTCATGAAACTTGATGCTATTTTTAGTCATGAAACTCATTGCTATCTTTATTTTGATACTCAGTGCTATGATGTTATGAAACTTGTGCTATGATGCTATCTCATTCATGATGCCTCGGTGCTACAAAACTTGGAGCTACTACAATGGTGATCACAGAGAATATGGATATCCAGGCTACCTCAGGAAAAATATTTGATTGTCTCGGTGTTATTGCAGTAATAAGGATGAAGTTTCGATGCAAGCAAAGGAGATCTCAGTGTAAGGAGATCTTGGTGCTAACAAAATGAAGGGATGACTCGATGGAGGAATGCTATAGTCTAAGGGTCTTGGTCGTCTCATCTTAAATCTACTGAAGGAAGAAATTTGATTGGGTTTTCCCCAAAGAGTGGGGTTTTTCCCTGGCAGTGTGGCTACATCTTTTGTCTTCTTCTATTTGTGCATTGGCATTACTCTTGATGATAAGAAAAGATAAATTGAAATAACAAATAATAATAACAAAACATCACAAGATGATGTCATAATAAGAGAAATTGATTAGCTGTCACCTCCTTAATTTCTCTAACATGGTATCAGAGCTAAGGTCGTGATCAAAGGCAGTGAAAGGTTCTTGAAGAACATAGATGGACAGTTCTGGGTTAATGGATCCTAGTGAACTAGCTCAGTCCTAAAAGCACCTTGAAGAAGTATGAGGACCTCACACCAACAACAGTCAAGGAACTTGGATCAAGTTAGGAAGATAGTTTTGGTGTTATAACATTACTATTTTAATAGTATATACATTTTGGTGTCACAGTTAAATCTTAGAAATGGAGTCTCGGTAATATGAATTGTTGATTTATGGTAGCATCAAATGTGCTCTGGCCTTGTAACTTTGTATATAGGCTAAGACACATGTATTCCATAAAACCCAGAAATGGTTTTGGAAAATTCCACTTAGAGATGGTTTAATGAAATTAATTAATCGTTTTTTAATGTTTTCCTAAATCTAAACTTAGGGAAACTGATTAATTAAAGGTTATTAATTAAACTAAGTGTGAATCTTGTAGATAAAGTCATGGATCATCTCCCAGTTAATCTTAGCCCTTGATTATGTTTTAATCTTGCCCGTTGAAGGGTCAACGGAAGAATATAAGGAGGGTGAGGGGCCTATGGAAAAACACATTGGGCACGAGCATTTGGCATTTTCGAGTTTGTGTTTGGAGACACATCTTTTGGTCAGAATCGAATCACTAGGGCAGGGTTCACTAAGTGATGTTGATTCAGTGATCAGATTCAGAGAGGGGCAGACGCAGAAATTGGTCAGGAGGACAAGGAGTACATTACAGAGAGAGGCAGCAGTGATGCAGAGAGAGACAACGTAGTCACCTGGAGGGGTGGCGCAGTTCCTGAAGGAACTCATGCAAAAGTGACGCAGTGTTTCTTTGATCCAGTCCGGAGATAGCTGGGAGCTGGGGTTTCTGAGCCATGAGGGCCAAAATCCAGTTTCGGATCACTTAGACCAGTTGTTGAGCAGAGGTGACGCAGTTCTAAAGCTTTCCCACTAAGGCTTACGCAGTTCCAGCGTAGGCATCACGCAGAGGCAGAGAGGGGCTTCACCTGTGCTGTTCAGATCAGCCGGGGATTTGCAGAGTGAGGTATATCTCACAATTTCATTAGCTGTCTAAATTTCTCTGAAGGGTGAGCCAGAAATGGGCACCCTAGTTGTACTCAAGATTCTACTGCTTAAAAATACAAAACCCTCAGATATGCTGCACCGGTTTTCCCAAGTTGGGTTTTTCCGGGGACTTAGTCCAAAAATAACTGTCTCAAATGTGATTGTTTTTCATTGAATTTGGTTCAGTTTGTTTTAGCACTTAGATTTATTCGATATTTCACTGCTTCAGAAATTACTTCGATATTTCACTGTAATGAAATACTTATCAAAATAAAAGGAGAAGTAATTCAGATTTGTTGTAGTGGGAATCCAGATTTAGGATTTTTCACATGGTATCAGAGCTTATTCAAGCTGAAGTGTAGGAGAAACAAGAGTGAACCAGCAGATCAGCGCAGGAGAGACTTGGATCTGCATGATCAACAGCAGACCCTCCCAAAGATTACGATGTCCAGGCCAGGAGGGCAATCTAGCGCAGAAAAAGGCTCCCTCTGAGAGAGTTGACAGAGGGTAAGCATTTTTCAGTTGCGGAAGAGGCAGCATAACAGACCAGTGTAGTTGAAGGACACAGTTACTACACAACAGTAAGAGCTGGTGCATAAGCGTCAGAAAATTTCTGAAAAACACAGATTGTGGATTTCTTAACCTTAGAGAGTTTCTTACTCAAAGAAGCTCAGTTTTCCTGTGTAACAGCAGAAGCAGTGACTTACTCCACAAGGAGTGCCTACGTCTAGCTGAGTAGAGGGCTAGAGAAAGAAATTGACAGTTGAGGAGATGGCCAGCAATGGACTGCGTGACCAAGATATATTGGAGGTTGCCTCCAACTATGTTATTTGGAAATCAAGGATTGAGTTTCTCCTTGATGAGCATGATCTAAAGGTCCTCATTGAAAGTGCAGTTGCAAAACCCTTGGATGCAGCACATTTGAGACAATTCAAGAAGAATATGGCAAGAGACAAGTGGTTTATCCTAGATGGTCTGAAGGATCACATCGTACCTCAAATAGTAGCAAAGGGCAATGCAAGAAAAATGTGGGTAGGGCTGGAAAAGCTATACCAAGGATATTCCGAGCAGCAGAAGATGTACATGGAAGAAAATATGCGTAATATGTAATATTCCCTTTTTTGGTGTCACCTATTATAGGGCTAGGATGGACTTCCAGAGTTAGGAGCAGACCGGTCAGAGGTACAGGTTGGTGTCATCAGCGGGCCCAGGGGATTTTTGGAGGAGTTTTGAGGAGTTTCTATGTGGTCGGGTGGCATTCGCTTGATATATTCCATCATCCAAGCAGTTTGGCTTTCGTTCCGGTGTATTCCGACAACTTTCGGAAATTTGAGTTATTTATGGGCTTAACTCAGCTAATTACGCTCACGGTGGCATTCTGGGAGGAATACATGACAGAACACCTTAGTGTAATAGCTCATTAGAACTGGGACGAGGATACCTCCATGATGGGACAGTTGGACATGAGTTTCAGTGACCAGGGGAGACATGGTAGCCGATTTACTCTTTTCTGCATTAAAAAGGAATATTTTAATAAGAGGGAAAAGTGCACCATGAATAAAATAATAATAAAATAATGCTCTAGAAGGCTCCAAGAGATCTATAAAAGAAGGGCAGGAGGCCATTGAGAGATATCTTTTGGATCATATCATTTTCTTGTATGAGAGGTTTGAGACATGGTTCTCTACTTCAGCCGTAGCCCCAGGACGGAAACCCAACTCTCCTTGAGGAGACTTCATTCAAAAGTTTCGCAGAGCTTCAGGGATATTTGAGTGAGGATCATTCAAATCTTCAATAGGTGCTTCAGTGGATTCAGTGGTAGCTGTTGCTAGAGGGAGAGTGCAGCAGTTCAGTTTTGGAGGCCATCGTCGTGTAGCAGTGCAGCAGATTGTATCGTTGTCCAGTTTTCCATCTCAACTCTTTTTGGGTCAGATCTATATGTAAACCCCTTTTATTATTTATAATAAAAGTTGATATTCTTCCTGTTCTATGTGGTATTGGATTGCAGTATTTTATGTGTTTAATTTTACATGGCAATCTTTTGTTAAATGCATGTTGATTTTATGGCATATTTTGGGGTTTAGATTGATTTATGCAAATTTAGCTAAAATATCCCATCTGGGATATTACAGTGGTATCAGAGTTGGTGTTCCTGCCAGCCTGAGGGTTTCATGTAAAATTGCCAGACCTAAATCAGTTGTTATAGAATGTTGGGCCAAATTTAAATTGATTTGGAGGAGGTTGAACCCTCCATCTCGAGACAAAACGAGTGACATTGCTGAAGTTGTAATAAATTGATGGGGTTTGTGACCAGCGTGAATGTTTGGCATTGTGTTAAAGAAGTCCATCAAAATATGCCGTGTACCATTCCTTAACTTGGGGTACCTGTCGATGTGAGAGCCAAGTGCATTCTACAGGCCGTGAGCATCATTATTTTATTGGGCCGACTCTCTAAATTTAATTTATGAAGAAAATTAGAGCGGTTGAATCAAACTTTAAACCAAAGTCGATTACCCTATGTGTATTTTAAGAAAATGTTGAATGATTTGAGGGCCCCAGCGTATTAATTTAAATGGGTCGTGAAGGGAGGGTGTGAAGAATCATTACAAGGCAGTTGTAATATCTGCTCAGGCACCGGCGAATTGGAATATTTCATTTTTGTATAGTTTTGCCGCCTTTAATTAAATTAATAAATACAGTGAGAAATAGAGGGTCAACTCACTTTAGTAAAATAAAGTGCTTCCTAGTTGATGAACGTTGTGACTTAAGGGGGATGGCCTTGGGGGTCCACACACATGAGGGAAGGCCTCACGTCACCCTAAGGTAATCACAGTCAAGGAGAGAGTATGAATACGCTTAGGGTTTTGAGGGAGCTAGCACTATAAAGGTGGGTTTTCACTCCATCCGGGCATTGCTGATATGATATTGATATTGAGAGTTAGACTTCGTCTACTTCTGGAAGACGCCGGGTTGTTTAGCTTTCCAGGTCACAGCATTGCTTAGTGCGAACCGAGTGTCTCCGGCCGGAGATCTCGCCCGGCTCCGGGGATTTCGAGTGCTCGCTCGAGCAAGGTTTCTCCTTTCCGTCAGCGAGATTTGGTGCTGATTGGTGGACGTTGCGCAGGAGCGCCTTGAGTGATCATGCTAGCCTAAGAGAGAGAGGACGGGGGCCAGAGGGAGGACGCAGTCATTGTTGTGCAGCATTGTTGGGAGGTGATTTGACGGTGGTTTCAGCGTTTTTCCAGCACTGGGAGGTTGTTGTTTCAGCTGGAGATTTTGCAGGAGAGTTTGGGCCCCTTTTCCCAGCGTTTTCTTGGGCTTCTGCGCTGTTCCTGGGAGAGACAGCGTTTTCTCTGGAGAGGGTTTATTTGGTGGATTTTCGGAGGTGGAGCACTTGCTTCACGGTTTCTGGGTTTTTTCCGGAGGGTTGAGCACATGTACTAGCCTTCCATTTTCGCCTCATCTCCGGCAGTGGGGATCGCCCCTGTTCTAAAGACATTGCAGTTGTACTGCCACGTTAGCTCAGTTAGCCTAGACGCGCCTTTGTTGTAGCCATTTCTTTTCTCGAGAGGGTCTCCACTTGCCCAGAGCAAGGATAGGGCACTCATTCGATTATTCTGGCATCTATATATATGTATTCTCGACACAAATGGCTTAGCGTTCGGTATTCTATGTCTATTTGTTCCATATTCGGTTTCGTATTTTGTTCTCTACATAGTTGTTGTTTATGTTGTCGTGTATTATCGTTTTATGTCTCCCGTTGGGGATATTAAGGCGGGTACGTAGCATAGTTCTGGCTCAGCCTGTGGTGCTAGCAGTCTATGACGCCCGGGGATAACCCCTACTTTGATCAGAGGGGAGACAGGGACGTTGAGAGTAGGTGGGCGTTTCCCTTCGGAGGGAGGGATTCTGATCAGGAGCCACCCGAGACAGATTCAGAGGAGGAGCAGCCTGCGGGGGATACTGTGCAGCGGAACCCGATGGCGGACGATGAGGGTTCGAGGAGATGGGATGCACTCCTCCATCACATGCAGGAGGTGACACAGAGACTCACGGCATTGGAGGTCAGGCAGAGGGAACCCCCTAGGGTTTTCCAGGTCGGTGAGGGATTGGGTATGTCTCACCACGTGCCAGTGCATGATGCTATCCCCATTGTGGCATCTCATGCACCCACGCGATCCACTATGCCCACATTCTTGCCAGAGGACGCAGGGGCAGGAGTACAGGGAGGTGCACAGAGGGATATTCCAGCACCCACGCGACCTACCATGCCTACCTTCCTGGCAGAGGACGCAGGGACAGCAGTGCAGCGAGAGATAGATCCGGGTCGGATGGCTGACCTTTTTGCAGAGTACCAGGCTTACGGACCGGCGTTCATGGATTCTATCACCTTCAGAGACTATATCCAGGTCCAGTATGGCATTAGACCCCGTGATCATCACCAAGGGCACAGGCACCACCGTGATGACCACCGCGCAGCTAGTAGATTTCATTTGCCCACGTTTGATGGCTCATCAAACAGTTCAACAAAGTCTTGGGTGGAGAAGGTGGACATCTATTTCCAGCTTAACCAGATGTCGCAGTCAGAGGCCATTAAGGTGGCAACATTGCATCTGGATGGTGAGACCCAGGATTGGTGGTTCCATGGGATGGCGACACTCGGGCATTCTACAGTGACGACATATGCCGAGTTTACCAGGAGGGTGGTAGAGCGCTTTGACAGGAGGGATCCGGAGCAGCACTTTGTTGAGCTGACCAGGCTCAAACAAACTGGGAGTGCAGAGACATACATTTCAGACTTCTTGAGGGTTTCGGTGATGGTACCGGATTTATCTGCAGCTCGGGGTTTACATGTTTGTGGAGGGGCTGTCAGAGCCACTGCGTGGCCTAGTCCGGTCGAACAGATCGGCTACCCTTCAGGATGCCATCAGCAGGACTCGGGACTTACAGGATGTCTTACCCAGGACTCGGCCACCTTATTCCCAGAGACAGGCCTTCCAGCCTAAGGGTAAGGACACGAGGGTTCCGCCTCCCAAGGCGAATCCTGGACGAGGGTAGTTTGATGATGAGGCCAGGAGAGAGCTGAGGAGGAAGCGGTTGTGCTTCACTTGCCAGGAGCCATGGGCACCGGGACACAGGTGTGCGGCAGGGAAGGCACATTTCATTGAGGTCTTCTCCGAGAGCAGTGGAGAAGAGGATGAGGAGGATGACGTGGAGGCAGGAGACAGCTATGCAGCGCAGGGTACCTTACCACCTCCACTACCCGCCGCAGGTGGGGCATCGTTTGCACCCACTGGGGGCGCTCTAGCTGCATTGCGGGGAGTCCCCAAGTATTTGACGCTGCGCGTACGAGGGACGGTGCGCGGGCAGCGGGTTTCAGTCTTAGTTGACAGTGGGGCCACCCACAACTTTATTGATGCCCAGATGGTTGAGCAGAGAGGCATCCAGACAGAGGGTTTTGATGGGTTTTCCGTCTTGGTCCCAGGAGATCAGACTATGGCATGTGCTCGGTATGTTCCTGAGTTATCAGTGACGATGGGCACTTACACATTGACAGATCACTTCTTTGTGGTGGACATTCCGGACACCAACCTGATATTGGGTGTTCAGTGGCTTATTACTCTGGGGAAAGTCACGACAGATTGGAAGGCCCTAGAGATGGAGTGGGATGATCCCAAGACGGGGAGGCATGAGAAGATACGGGGACAACACACATACCCACCTCAGACGGTGTCGGCACACAGGATGGAGGCGACCTTCCGCAAGGGAGACATAGAGTGGGTGGTAGAGTTGCGGGCTTCAGAGGCAGTGGATACAGGGCAGGCAGTGCATCCTGAGCTACAGTCTATTCTCGATAGGTACGCAGCGGTTTTTGGGGATATTCCACCAGGGCAGCCGCCGGATCGGGGGTTTGAGCATACGATCGAGCTTGAGCAGGGGATACAGGTCGTGATTACCACACCGTATAGGCATCCCAAAGCCTATCGGGACGAGATAGAGCGGGCCATTCAGGAGTTGCTGGCCCTTGGTCACATTCGGCCCAGCACGAGTCCTTTTGCTTCTTCTGTAGTGTTGGTGAAGAAGAAGGACGGCACATTGCGCATGTGCATTGACTACAGGGCTCTGAACAAGAAGACCCTAAAGAACAGGTACCCCATCCCCAGGATCGATGAGCTGATGGATGAGTTGAGAGGAGCATGGTTCTTCTCAAAGATTGACTTGAGATCCGGGTACCATCAGATACGCGTGAGGGAACAGGACATTCCCAAGACCGCTTTCAGGTGTCACTATGGGCACTTTGAGTTTTTGGTCATGCCATTCGGGCTGACCAATGCACCTGCTACCTTCCAGTCATGCATGAACCACATCTTCAGGGGTCATATGAGGAAGTTTGTGCTGGTTTTCTTTGATGACATACTTATATACAGCAGGACTTGGGAGGAGCACCTCCAACATATTGAGACAGTTTTGCACATCTTGGAGGAGTAACAGTTCTATGCCAAGCTCTCCAAGTGTGAGTTCGGGTTGACAGAGATGCTGTATCTGGGGCACATTATAGGAGTGGACGGGGTGAGAGTCCACGAGGAGAAGATCAGGGCCATCAGGGATTGGCCCGAGCCGCGGAATGTGACAGAGCTTCGGGGATTTATTGGTATTTGCACATACTACAGGAAGTTCGTCAAGGGCTTCTCTCAGCTTGCTGCACCCCTCACAGATTTGACGAGGAAGGGGGCATTCAGTTGGTCGGACACAGCACAGCGAGCTTTTGACAAGCTCAAGGAGCTGATGAGCAGTTGTCCCGTGTTGGCGTTGCCAGATTTTACACAGCCCTTTGTCCTAGAGTGTGATGCATCAGGAGAGGGGATTGGTGCAGTTTTGATGCAGGGCGGTCACCCGATTGCTTTTGAGAGCCGAAAGCTCCTTCCACACGAGAGGTTGTATCCCATATACGACAAGGAGATGTTGGCCATTATGCATGCATTGGCCAAATACCGGCAGTATCTAGTGGGCAGCAAATTCAGGGTGAGGACAGATCATAACAGCCTGAGGTACTTTCTGGAGCAGAAGCAATTGCAGGAGAGACAGCAGAAGTGGATCAGCAAGATCCAAGCCTATGACTTTGACATAGAGTATGTCAAAGGCAAGAACAACGTGGTAGCTGATGCCCTTTCTCGTAGACCGACCACGTTGTCACTCATGAGCTTGGACGCTGATTGGAGGGCTCGACTGCTGGTTGAGTACTCCAAGGATAGGTTTGCATGTGAGGTTCTGGATGGGCAGGTAGCTGATGACAGGTACAGGGTGATCGATGAGATCATCTATTACAGGGACAGGATCTTCTTGACTGAGAAATCTCAGCTCAAGAAGAAGATACTCCAGGCTTCACACGATTCACCATTGGCGGGCCATCAGGGGTTCACCAAGACATACAGGGCTATTCGGGAGAGGTTCTCATGGAAGGGCCTCAAGGAGGACGTACTCCAGCATGTCAGGGAGTGCGACGTTTGCCAGAGGAACAAGGGGGAGATGAGCCATCCTGCAGGGTTGTTGTAGCCTCTTCCCATTCTGGAGGGGAAATGGGAGAGCATCTCGATGGATTTCATCACAGGGTTGCCCATGGTGCAGGGAAAGGACTGCATCTTCGTAGTCGTTGACCGGCTGACGAAGTATGCCCATTTTTTCGCCATATCCGCACATCACACAGTAGCGCAGGTGGCTGAGCTGTTCTTCAGGGAGATTTTCAGATTACATGGTCTACCCAAGACCATCGTCAGTGACAGGGACAACCGCTTCATGGGCAGATTCTGGCAGGAGCTCTTCCGGCTAGTGGGGACCGAGTTGACACCGAGCACTAGTTATCACCCCCAGACGGACGGGCAGACCGAGATAGTTAACAAGTGGCTGGAGGGCTACTTGCGTAACTACGTCAGTGGACAGCAGAGGGCATGGCTGAAGTGGTTGCATTTGGGCGAGTACTGCTACAACACGACGCATCATATGTCTATTGGTATGTCACCTTTCTATGCTTTGTATGGATATCATTCCTTATCTTTGGTGGACATGATGTTTGGTGTTAGCAGGGCTCCGAGAGCCAAGTTATGGATCCAAGAGAGCCAAGATATCCTTCGAGCTCTCAAGGACAACATAGCCACAGCACAGAATCAGCAGAAGTTGTATGCTGATAAGGGTCGGGTGGAGAGACACTTCGAGGTAGGGGACTTGGTCTACCTACGACTACAGCCATACCGACAGTCTTCACTCAAGCAGAAGGGGGCGGAGAAGCTTAAGCCCCGCTTTTATGGGCCATACAGGGTGATACGCAGGATCGGGCAAGTTGCATATGAGTTGGAGCTGCCCCAAGGCAGCAAGATTCATAACATCTTTCATGTATCATGCCTGAAAAAGGCACTGGGCCAACAGGTGACAGTTACAGAGGAGCTAACACCCACGGATGATGAGGGGCATCTGGTGTTGCAGCTGGAGGCTATTATTGACACTAGGGAGAGGCAGCTGCGGAGCAGGAAGATCAGGGAGTTCTTGGTGAGATGGAAGAACTTGCCGGATGAGGATGCCACTTGGGAGGATGAGAGGATCTTGCAGCACCCATCACTTCAGTTGCTTGAGGACAAGCAACGTTCTGTCGGGGGAGACTGTAATATTCCTAATTAGCACTGCTAATTGGAATATTTCATTTTTGTATAGTTTTGCCGCCTTTAGTTAAATTAATAAATAAAGTGAGAATTAAGGGGTCAACTCACTTAATAAAATAAAGTGCTTTCCTAGTTGATGAACGTCGTGACTTAAAGGAGTGGCCTTGGGGGTCCACACACACATGAGGGAAGGCCTCACGCTGACCCTAAGGTAACTGCGCAGGTCAAGGAGGAGAGCAAGGACGCAGTTAGGGTTTGGAGGGAGCTAGCACTATAAAAGGTGGGGTTTTCACTCCATTTGGCATTGTTGATATGATATTGATATTGAGAGCTAGACTTCTGTCTACTTCAGCACGCCGGTTGTTTAGTCAGTCTGCAGCACTATTTAGTGCGAACTGAGTGTCTCCGGTCGGAGATCTCGCCCTTGGCTCCAGGGGACTTCGAGTGCCTGCTCGAGCAAGGTTTTTCCTTCAGTTTCAGTTGGTGATTTGCAGTGGATTTCTGGTGGACGTTTTGCAGAGGAGCTGCCCCTTGAGTGACTGCGCAGTCTAGGAGAGAGGACGCAGTTTCAGTTAGGGAGGACGTAGTCATTGTTGTGCAGCGTTGTTGTGAGGTGGTTTGGCGGTGATTTCAGCGTTTTCCAGCATTGGGAGGTTGTTGTTTCAGCCGGAGGTTTTGCAGGAGAGTTTGGGCCCCTTTTCCCAGCGTTTTCTTGGGCTTCTGCGCTGTTCCTGGGAGAGACAGCGTTTTCTCTGGAGGGGGTTTATTTGGTGGATTTTCGGAGGTGGAGCACTTGCTTCACGGTTTCTGGGTTTTGTCCGGAGGGTTGAGTACAGCTAGCCTTCCGATTTTCAGCTCATTCCGGTGTGGGGATCAGCCCCTAGTTCCAGTACATTGCAGCAACAGTTTTCTACGGCAGTTTTCTCCAGCAGCTAGGACGCAGTCTCTGTTGCAGCCATTTCTTATTCTGAGAGGGTCTCCACTTGCCTAGAGCAAGGATAGGTGCACTCATTCTGATTATCTCTTGTACCCATATATATGTATTCTCAGATTAATAAAATGGCTTAGCGTTCTGGTATTTTATGTCTATTTGTTCCATATTCTAGTTCCGGCATTTTGTTCTACATAACATGCTTATGAATTTGTGGTACACGTTTATTTCCTCTGTCAGATAGAACAAAAGTTGATCGAATTATTTGAGGACGAATATATTTTTATCATTATGATTGCCGTCAAGTTGAGAAAGAGCGAACAACGAAATTTCTTTTGAAAAAAAAAAACCACTGCCATTTCAAGATCGAGCAGCTGAAGTCGGGTTGAACGCTGTGAGGGCGTGACCCATCTCGTGGAAATCAAGTCAAGGTAGCCATCGATGAATTTACGGGATCTCATCATATGCGTTGATTGGGCAGAAGTCATCCAATCAAGCTAGCCGATCTCTTTAATGACGGTCGTGGGAGAAATCTGAAGTCGGACAGAGAATTCTGATCGGTATTGACTATAGCACCGTGTCCGACCTTGATTGGCTTGACAGCGACATACAGTGGCAAACTGGTGAAGTCAGAATTTTCTGAGAAGAAGCCAAATTTGTTGGGAGCAGATTATTATTTAAGGGAAGCCAAATTAAAATTTGAAGGGCCAAATTTCATATTGAGGAAGAGACCGGATTGTTTGGCACGAGCAACAAATCTCAAGGTCGAGTTCCTGCATTAAAGGAGAGGTCGTGTTTCAATATCGACATCACAAAAATCGAAATGCAGCCCTTCTGTCATGTTCTAGACCTGATATTTGTTTTTACATACCTGTAGCAGCAAGTTTATGATTTACCACTGATTGTATTTGCCTTCAATCATCTTTAGCAGTAAGTTCTCAAGAAGGCCAAGTCCTTTGTTTGGCTATAGCTGTATTCTCAATTTCAGAGGGGCCGTATAACAGCAATTAGAGGAGAAAGTCCTTTGTTTGGCTGTAGCTGTCTTCTCAATTTCAGAGGGGCCGTATAGCAGCAATTAGAGGAGAAGTGTGGGCATCCAGCCATTGTTGACCGTGTTATTTTCCTTATTGGAATTCAAACTAGACCTGAGATGGCCGAGTTGCATTGGAGGAGCAGAGTTAATTGGGTGGCTGTACGGGTGCATTTTTAGCAGAACCAAACTTGGTGAAAGTTGTAGAAAAGGAGGAAAGACATCTTGTCAACTTCTTGGGTGTTTTGCTACAACAGTATAAGCAGATTGAGCACTTTCCACAGTGGCACAAATCAGGTTATTCTTGTATCTCTGTTATGCATCTATTGATGGTTTATGTGAAATAAATTGTCATGTATTGTCTAACTTGATATAAGCCTATTAATGAAGTTACAAATTTCTGAGTATGATATAAAATACCAGCAGTTGGGTTGAGACTATTTCTTTTATAAATTCCCCACTATATGCCTATAATTGACACCAGCAAATACATGTCACCTATAGTAGTGTGTATTTGAACTCTCTGAAAAATGGGCTCACTCAAAGACCGTTGAAAACTCAAGAAATTTCATTAAACTTAGAAAAACAGTGACCACCTCATTGGATGAACCATGGAGGTATTCCTAAATAGCTTGTGGAAGAATAAAAGTTGGTCCCTTGAATCACCATGCATCAGAAGACCAGAAAACAAAACCAAACAACAGACCCTTTTCAAGAGGAATTTATGACATCCTTCAAAAAGGACAGCCAAAAGATTTGTAGGGAGAATTGGGGATTGGTCATAGAATTTCGGCACTCGGGACAGATTTGAAAAACATGAAGATGACATGGAGAGTTCTGTCCAAACTAGATGAGTTTGATGAACTCCTGTCCAAAATAAGTCAAGAAGAAGGGCAGAAACTGATTTGGGCTCTAAAACCAGTGATGCTTGCTCTTATACAACCCAAATTCTTGGAGGAACTGTGTGAAGGGGTCAGACTTCTAGTTGCATTATGCCTTAGTTACATCATGAAGTTGACCACACCTATAGCTCCATACAATGATGATGTTATGAAGAGGATTATGAGATTGCTAGTAGAGACTTTTCAGGATTTGGACAACAGTGCAGGCTCTACCTTCGGGAGGAAGCTTGAGATTTTATGGAGTATGGCCACATTTGAGACTTATGTCATCATGTTTGACCTTGAGTGTGATGATTTGATTCTGCAGATGTTCCAATGCTTCTTCAGCATTAGGAGACGTCATTCTGACACCATCATAGCACATATGCAGTCCATCTTGTCCTCATGTATGAGAGACTGAGAGACCATTGGCCGAGAGTTGCAGACCAGGTTGTTAAGCATTTGGAGGAGAGAGCAGTGGGTCTCACCTGCTGCTTATGAGGTAGCCCAAGGGCTGGTTGAGCAGAATATTGGGCTATTTAAGAGACAGTTGACTAGGGAGGAGCTGCTCCAGTTTGGTGGATCTAGCAGCAGAAATGAGCTAAGAAGGAAGGGACTTTTCTTCATTTGCAAAGAACCTTGGGGGCCTGATCACTCATGCTTGAGTGAGCAGCTGATGTGGCAGAGGTAGAACAGAAGTGCATTCCTTTTGTATGCCAGGGTGAGGACTCTTCTTCGGATGAGTCCATGGGATCAGTTGAGGATGCTTCTGGGGAGCGAGAGCAGTCATGCAGAGATGATGACAGTAGGCCAGAGCCGTATTCTAGTGGGCAGGGTGAGAAGTCAGGGGACTCTACGGGAGATACTTTGGGTGATGAGTCACTTGTGACGATTCAGCCAGAGCAGCGTATGATGGAGCCTGAGTCAGCAGAGGAGGATACTATGCACATCATGCATGATAGTCCTTTGAGGGAGAGCCATATGGAGGCTCACATTGAGACTATGATGGATATGCAGCTAACCTTAGGGTTAGCCACTAAGGAGGAGTAGTCAGATGCACAGACACCGAGCACAGTGACAGTAGTTGCAGATCCATATCCTCTAGAGATGTTGGAGGTTGATGGTATAGTTCTGCAGGGGGCTAGGGGACAGCAGGAGCTTTACATTCCCGATGAGAGGGATGAGTTGTTGGAGATGGTGTAGCATCCATCTTTGGTCCGACACGTTGATGAGGTACAGATAGATGTACATGCAGTTGGCTGAGCTGCAGTGCTTTCAGTGAGTAGCACTCTCTAGGAGTACATCGATGGGGCTTGCAGCATATCTTGCCCACTTTGGCCCATTATAGAGAGAGGGGCTTTCTTCTACAGGCAGCTTTTGTTGGTAGACAGGGCAGAGTAGTGTGAGTTGATTACAGGCTGGCGACAACACTCCAGGCATGTTCCATATGCAGTTGTTGCTACAATGGATTCTTCTTCCAGGATCGATTGGCGGGAGATCATGAGCTGGTACCCTCTTGATGGTACATTTTTCTTCATAGGGAGCACAACAGAGCACGGGCCCTTAGACATAGCAGATGTTACAGATTCCAGCTGGTAGTGGGGCACAGGTTGTCATTTCTTCAGCACTCCATCCTGACTTCAGGATCGCAGGATTAGCAGGGGATTGAGTTTGGACTTAGATTGGAGAGAGGTGATGATTTGATACGCAGTTGGTGGGGCAGCAGGTACAACACAGTAGGAGGTCGTGAGCATTGGTGCTTGTTGGTGGTATTCACCTCTTAGAGCATTAGTTATAGCCAGAGGCAGTGCGTGCCGTGGGACTTGGGCGATGATTGGCCATCGTGGCATTGGGACCTGGGAGGATTGTTTGTTGACTGGTACAGTGAGAGATCAGTTTGCGATCTCGGCATTGAGGAGTCTATTCTGAATGGTTTGACACAGGTGCATAGCAGCACACAAAGGTTTGTATGGGATCCGGGCATTGGGTCTCAGTTGTGGTGGGCCAACAGAGTGGCCCACATATTTCGTTTGCTTGAGGGCAAGCAATATTGGGGTGGAAGGTCTATAATATTCCCTTTTTTGGTGTCACCTATGACAGGGCTAGGATGGACTTCCAGAGTTAGGAGCAGACCAGTCACAGGTACAGGTTGGTGTCATCAGCAGGCCCAGGGGCTTTTTGGAGGAGTTTTGAGGAGTTTCTATGTGTTCGGGTGGCATTCACTTGATATATTCCATCATCCGAGTAGTTTGGCTTTTGTTCCGGTGCATTCCGACAACTTTCACAAATTTGAGTTATTTATGGGCTTAACTCAGCTAATTACGCTCACGGTGGCATTCTGGGAGGAATACATGACAGAACACCTTAGTGTAATAGCTCATTGGAACCGGGACGAGGATACCTCCATGATGGGACAGTTGGACATGAGTTTTAGTGACTAGGGGAGACATGGTAGCCGATTTACTCTTTTCTGCATTAAAAAAGGAATATTTTAATAAGAGGGAAAAGTGCACCATGAATAAAATAATAATAAAATAATGCTCTAGAAGGCTCCAAGAGATCTATAAAAGAAGGGGAGGAGGCCATTGAGAGATATCTTTTGGATCATATCATTTTCTTGTATGAGAGGTTTGAGACGTGGTGCTCTACTTCAGCCGTAGCCCCAGGACGGAAACCCTCAGGTGATTTGTGAGTGTTTGACGGAAACTCAACTCTCCTTGAGGAGACTTCATTCAGAAGTTTCGCAGAGCTTCAGGGATATTTGAGTGAGGATCACTCAGATCTTCAACAGGTGCTTCAGTGGATTCAGTGGTAGTTGTTGCTGGAGGGAGAGTGCAACAGTTCAGTTTTGGAAGCCATCATCGTGTAGCAGTGCAACAGATTGTATTCTTGGCTAGTTTTCCATCTTAGCTCTTTCTGGGTCAGATCTATATGTAAACCCCTTTTATTATTTATAATAAAAGCTGAGATTCTTCCTGTTCTATGTGGTGTTGGATTGCAGTATTTTATGTGTTTAATTTTACATGGCAATCTTTTGTTAAATGCATGTTGATTTTATGGCATATTTTGGGGTTTAGATTGATTTATGCAAATTTAGCTAAAATATCTCATCCGGGATATTACTTAATACAAGAATGAAGAAGGGAGAGCATTTTTACTCTTTCATGTCTCGAATTCGGAAGAATCGAGATCAGTTGTCAACAGTAGGGGCAGCGCCTAGAGACTCAGAGCTGGTAAGGCTCACTCTGAACTTTGTTTCATAAGAATATCAGGTCTTTGTCCAAAGAATTTTCAGCAGAGAAAGACTCCCAGGATGGGAGGCGATGTGGATAGCCTTGCAGCAAGAAGAGTTGAGGAGAGACCTCCTCAAAATCGATATTAAGGATGGCAGTAGCCGTTTGAAGGTCAAGAAGGAAGAGGAAGAAAACACACCCCTTGCATCAAAGGGGCAACAGAGAAGAAGAAGAAAGATTTGTCTAAGATGAAGTGCTTCAGGTGTGGAGAAATGGGACATTATGCCACACAATGTCCTCTTAATAAAAAGGATAAAGAGGAGAAGCAAGATCCTCAAGCTGGAGCTGCCAAGATTGAGGCAGAAGGAGATTGTGCTATGTTAGCTCATATTCCGAAAGGAGAGAAATGGGCTGACTTGGAGTTGTAGATCCAAAATCTAGAAGTTGGTAGGATCCTAGAGTATTTCCAGACACTTGGATCACATGTGAGCTATGACAGCCTAAAGACAATAGCAAGATGGACAGTTGCAGCGGAAGATGAGAAGACAATGTAGTAGCCAGCAGTACTAAAGCTTGATCAACGCAGAGAGGGAGCAGGAACATCAGCAGTTGAGCAACAACAGCGCAGTGCACACTGGTGCAGCGCATTGCAGTGCAGTGCTCACACAGTGCAGAGCAACAACAATGTAGTATTTTTCAGAGAGCTAGTGTAGAAGCTAGCAACAGTCACTCTTATTTTTTAGTTGCAGATCTACTTGTCCAATTTCAGATGTTTTTCTGTTGCAACAAGAAACAGTGCAGCAGCAGCAAGATTTGAGCAACAACAACAAATGAGCAGCAGCAGCGCAGTGCACAGTAATGCTCACACGATGCAGAGCAATGCTCACGTAGTGTAGCAGTAGGGTTGCAGAATTCAGAGGGAGTTGCAGTACAGTGGTAGTTGGCAGCAGTATGCAGAGGCAACAGCAATACAGATGCAACATTTTTCTGTGCATTTTTGGTGAGCAACATCAACAGCACAACAACAGATGTTCAAGAAGTCAGAGCAGCACATTGAGTTGTCTTGCTAGAGCACTTTCCTCGCTAAGAGGGAGTGTTGATTTATGGTAGCATCAGATGTGCTCTAGCCTTGTAACTTTGTATCTAGGCTAAGACACATGTATTCCATAAAACCCAGAAATGGTTTTAGAAAATTCCACTTAGAGAAGTTTTAATTAAATCAATTAATTTTTTTTTAATGTTTTCCTAAGTCCAAACTTAGGGAAATTGATTAATTAAAGGGTATTAATTAAACTAAGTGTGAATCTTCTAGATAAAGTCATGGATCATCTCCCAGTTAATCTTAGCCCTTGATTATGTTTTAATCTTGGTCATTGAAGGGTCAATAGAAGAATATAAGAAGGAGGGTGAGGGGCCTATGGAAAAACACATTGGGCACATTGAGCATTTGGCATTTTCGAGTTTGTGTGAGGAGACACAGCTTCTGGGCAGAATCAAATCACTAGGGTAGGGTTTGCTAAGTGATGTTGATTCATTGATCAGATTTAGAGAGGGGCAGACGCAGAAACTGGTCAGGAGGACTACGAGTGCATTACAGAGTGTGGTAGCAGTGACGCAGAGAGAGACAGTGTAGTCACCTGGAGGGGTGATGCAGTTCTTGAAGGAACTCACGCAGAAGTGATGCAGTGTTTCTTTGATCCAGTCCGGAGATAGTTGGGAGCTAGGGTTTCTGAGCTAGGAGGGCCAAAATCCAGTTCCGGATCAGCTTAGATCAGTTGTTGAGCAGAAGTGACATAGTTCCAAAGCTTGCCCACGCAGGCTTACGCAGTTCTAGCGTAGGCATCACGCAGAGGCAGAGAGGGGCTTCACTAGCGCTGTTCAAATCAGTCGGGGATTTACAGAGTGAGGTATATCTCACAATTTCATCAGATGTCTAGATTTCTGTGAAGGGTGAGCCGGATATTGGCACCCTAGTTGTACTCAAGATTCTGTTTCTTAATAATACAAAACCCTCAGATCTGCTGCACCAGTTTTCCCAAGTTGCGTTTTTCCGTGGACTTAGTCCAAAAATAAGTACGTGAAATGTGGTTGTTTTTCATTGAATTTTGTTCAGTTTGTTTCAGCACTTCGATTTATTCCTCAACATTATTTGTGTAGACTGCTTCAGAAATTACTTAGATATTTCACTGTAATGAAATAATTATCAAAATAATACAAGTAATTTAGATTTGTTGCAGTACAAATCCAGATTTAGGATTTTTCACATGGCCAGGTCTCAATACTACCACACCTTCGATGATATACTGAAGGAATTTAGATTTGTTACAAGGATGATTACAATGACAAGAGGTCGGTTGGATCACACTAATGACCACAGTGAATAAGATTTTGGAGGGAAGGTTCAGTCTCACAGTTTCGGTGCCTTCTCATAGTCAAGGTTTCGATGATGATCACAGTTAAGAGCTATGATAGTGACCTCGTATCAAAATGACCTCAGATGAAGTCTCGTTGCCTCCACATGATTTTAATACAGCGAAAACGAAACTCGGTTCTATCACAGTGATAGAGGAGAATTCAGATTATGTTGTGTGCATAACAAGTGGTTTAGGCTAAAGCATCGATAAAGAGTAGTGATGTTTAGGCAGTGACATACAAGCACGTTCAATCTACCTCTTGAAATAAAACTGAATCCAACTACCTATGGAGATCTATCAAAGGTCTGGGATGAGAAGCACAAGAAATCAACTTAAGAAAATCAATTCAGAATTACAACAAGTCCAACGAGCTATAAAATCAATGGTATGTAACTATAAGGTACGTTTATTCATGAATTTCTAGATTTGTATTACATCTAATAATTCTTGCATATAGTTAGTCTAATTTGTGATCCTTAGTTAGCATAGATGTTAGAATCTTAATCTTTGTCCTTTAGGATCTACAAAGTAATCTAGTTATAAAATAAATGTCTTGTTGTCCATTAAATTGATCCTCAATATCTTATAATTCCATCCCCCATAGTTGCATAAATGATCTAATTTGAGAAAATTAAATTATGCTCTTGGTATGACGATTTTGCTTGAAATTATGTATTACAGGTATAGGAGACCATGAATTACACTTCTAGGAGATGACTTGCTAAGAGATCAAGGAGTATGAAGGAAGGCATCACAAGAAGGTTTGTCGAGAAACAAAGGCATGTCTTGAATCGTAAATTTTTATTAATTCTCTTTGGAAAAATCCAATCTACACTACTAACATTTGTTGTATTTATCTCTCTTGAATCTTAAAAGGTTCTTGTTTGGGGTGATTCATCATCTGATGAATCTACCCACCTTATATTTCTCTAATTGTCTGCATAAAAGGAACCCTAAAAGGTTCTCTGGAAAAACCCTAACCTAAGGGTATGTTGATAATGTGTGAAACCCTAAACCTAATTAGGGCTATTAACGAAGAAATTGCCATTCTAGTTAATATATTGATAATGTCGTGCTTGGGATTTTGATATGATCATTGAAGCTCTAACTTATTAGGGTTGAAATGATGTTGTTCGAAATCTCGAACCTTTGAAGGCTTGATATAATAAGGGTTTGCTTTGATATGAGCTGAAACCCTAGGTTTTGATTAGGTCTTCAAGCAAGATCCTAGTTATGAAAAATCCTAGGAATGAAACCCTATGTATATGTTCCTTTTAATTAATCCCTAGCTTAGTCTAGGTCGATATATGTTTGATATATATTAACATTCTCTAGCATATGATATGCTTATGCATGATGGTAATCTCCTAGATATGTGTGTTGACCAAATTTCTAATGGTCATAAGTCCTAGGGTTTGGAAACAAGCCCTAGTCAAAGTTTAAAATTCAAGGATGATAATTGAAAAGTCTAGGGTTTTACATATACGCCCTAGTAATGATTAAAATTCTCTAGTATGTGTATGTATATAATGTTTGCTGAGAATTTATCGGAGAAAATCTAGTGTTCACATCAAACCATATTATAATCTATTCATGCTATGTTTTGATTAAGTGAAATATAGGGTTTACATAAAACCTTAGTTGATAGACTATCATATTGCTTCCGAAAGTTATTAGCTACCTTTATTTTTCTTTTGACTTATTTCTAGAGATCGCTATATGAAAAAACTAATCTTCTGTCATCCTGATTGAATTTGCTGATGTGATTTAGGGTTTGTATCAAACTTGGGCTAGAAGTTGAAGTATTGGAGTATAGGCTCTTGTTGATCATGTAAAGTCTAAATGCTTCTGCTACTATAAGATTTATTTATTTATTTATTTTAATTAATTATTATTTGGAACACAGTAACCAAGAACTTAAACCATAAGCATACAAGTTTGAAACTCAGTAAAATTAAATCACTGATATCAAAGTCCATAAATTTAACTTCATAACACTTACATCTATTTAACTTGTTGATTATAGGCACAATGAAGTCATCATAAAAAGACAATATATCTAACACATGTACCGTTCAGCCTTAGACGAGAGCCAAACTTGACTTGCCATTACGTGAGCTCCTTTGTTGTCGTCTACCTCCAAGCCTAAATGTTGTCATGCTTAATCTGAATGCAATGACCCACCGGTTGACCTCTCAGCCTACTCCTTGGGTACTCTCCTTCCCCGCGGACCCCTGTGCTGCAATGGGGTTGTACAACGAAGGAATGTGCTAGCTGATAGAGGTGAGCCCCTCTTGGCTCAAGAGTCCTCTCTCTATAATACTTTACCTCACCAAACTCAACTATAGCTCGTAACCACTCAAAATGACATAATCTCCTCCATCCAACAATAGGGTAAACAAAAAGTCCTTTTCCCTTCCAATTCCCTTTCTTTTATCGAAGGCTTCATAGGTGACACTCGGAATTTCATGCATAAATAATTATTTTTTATTAACCCAAAATTGATTATTCACCCACCCATGTGTCACCCTCTCATCAAGACTCTCCAAAAATAATTTACTTAATTATTCATTTAAAATAGAATTTTCCTCAACCCAACAAGACTTTCTATTTCTTCTCCTAGTTGTCTCTTGATTCCCCCTTTTCTACTCCTTAATTTATGTTTATTACTGAATTTAATTGATAAGTCTCAGATTCGGTCCCCTAACTACCTCAATTTGCCTTTTTGATGAATATTCTTATGTTGGCTCTTTCCACATGGAAGTTCTCTAAATTTCTCAAATTTTAATTTATTAATCTTATTTTAATTCACCACCCTCTTCTCTTAATGAAGTTTTTAATGAATTTTTATACTTAATTCTATGTCCCTCTTTCCCCCTTTTGCCTAATCAAGTTACTTATGTACATTTTCCACTTAATATTTTGTTTTAACATGGAAAGGGTAGAGTTATCATGGTAAAATATTTTATGTCTTCCTATTCCTCCCTTACCCTAAGTTTTATTCTTGATTTAATTCCTTTGGTTCTAACATCATATATCACTTGATATGAATTAGTTGGATTTTCATATATTGATTATATTTATTAGTTTCTTTAATGATGTCGAGGGTGTCAAGTTGGTCATGCCCTTCAAGAACTTCCATTCGAAGTTCTAAGGATGCCATGCCTAAGAATTTATTTTTGATGACAAGGGTGCCAAGTCGGTCATGCCCTTCAAGAATTTCTCTTGAAATTCTAAGGGTGCCAGACCACTTGCCTTTCAAGTATCCAGTGGTTATGTAATATCCAATTTCAGAGATACCTCTAAAACACAAGCAAACTCCAACCAGAGATGGATTGGGAGGGCGTTTACTAGATATTTCACCTCTGAGAAGAGGGTGAGATCTGGAGGCTACCTGGCCCTTTCCAGACTCTGTTTAAGAGTATGGGGAAAACACACCAAGTGGTATAGAACTGGAATGCTCAAAGATAGAAAAATAACAGTAGTGCAAACATACAATAGCATATATAGAACATGTAACAAATACTCCAGAAATATAGAGAGAGAATGCTAAGTCATTTTATTATACTGAGAAATATAATGAAGTACAATAGGTGATCAGAGAGATGGCACCTAGACTTGCTCAAGGCAAGTGAAGAAATACTCTCAGAATGGCCAAGAAATGGCTGCTCTCTGAACTGCGTCCCAGCTGCCGTGTAGCTGTTACTGCTGAAATAAGATGAGGATTTGGGGCTGCTCCCCTCCTCAGAATGAGCTGAAACTCTGGATTCTGCCTCTGCTCACCAAACCCAGAAAAACCCAGAAGGCATTTCTGAAATGGCCGACCCCTGAAAATCACCCCCTTGAGGATCTAAGCTATCCCTCAAGGCTCTGCGCTGAGGCTGAATAGAAACCACCAAAATACTGCCCCAAACTCTGCCAAAATCCTCCAAATAGCAAGGGCTGGCCGCTTGCTCAATCTCACAGCTCGAAACCTCCAAAAAGAACCCAATCCGGAGCTGCTATGAAATGGACTGTGTCCTCCCTCTCAAGACTGCGCAGCCTCTGAATGCACTGCTCCGCCATAAACCCAAACACCAATCCTCCTACAAAATAATTATGGAACTACCTCACCCGAGCAGGCACTTGAAATCCCCCGGGGCTGAGGGTGAGATCTTTGAACGGAGACACTCGGTGCACTAAACAGTGCTGCAGACAAGCTAAACAGCCTGCGTGCTCAAGAAGTCGAAGTGACCAGCTCAATATCATCAACAACGAATGATCAAAATAAGGAGGCTCTCCTCTCTATATAGTGTTAGCCTCTCACAAACCCTAAGGCTCACCTCCTCCAACGTTGCCTCCCTTTGCCACGTGCTCCATCTTGGCCTGCGCAGTCCCTCCATGTGGCCTACGTGGGCCCCCTCTCTACGTGGTCTCTTGGCCCCCTTGGTTCACTTAAGTTACAACGTGTGTCTACTAGGAGATGCACTTTTTATTTTTGAGTGAGTTATGTCCCTCCTCAACTCACTTTTATTTATATTTTAACTATAGAAGGCAAAATTAATCAAAATTAATATTTCCAATTAGTTATCGCTATTTGGGAATATTACAGGTTACGAGAGGAAATTATATGTGCAATGATAGAGACCCCTATTATCTCGTATGTTGTTTGCTATAGTGAGACTAATGGTGCTGGGGATCAAGGAATCCTCCTTGATGTGCGCCCCCCAGAAAATCCTCGTGAGCGAACCAAATTTGGGACCTGCCCCCATGACATCGTGATCTTCAAGGTGAAGGTATTTCGACCTTTCCAGCCTAAGTCACAGCGGGAGTGCTAGCGGGTGAGAGCAGGAACACTGTCCCACCCCTCCCATGTTGTTCCATCCAATTGTACAACCCCATCACCCATATGTGTGTCATTCGGCCAAGCAACTAACATGTTCCTGCAACGACTGACATATCATCAGAGTATATGTATATATATATAACAAGTTTCAAGCTGAACTTAGAATGTCAAAGACAAAATATTAATTTCTATCAAACCAGATGTTGTCAACTCATCATATGCGAGTGCCTCTGGTGGTTTCCTGTCATACACAATAATCATCAGTAACAAAGTTTCTCAGTGTTAGTCATTATCATAATAGAAACATCAACATGACCTAGTCATTCACATCATTGTTTATTTTGAATCATAACTAATGTAAGTAGCTAACATACGGGACACATCCATCAAGTTTATCATAATCATAACATCAATGGTAATTTTACATATCCATCAAAGACATCATCATCGTAACATCAATAGAAAACATATCTATCCATAAAATCTATCATCATCATGATATCAATAGAGAACATGCATATCCATTAATGCTACAATCATCATAGTATCAATAAAGACATACATAACCATCAAATCCACTAATAATAGAGTCATGTGTTCGGATCCTCAACCTGAGGTCCTCAAAGAATAAAGTGCGGGTCTTAGGGCTAAATAATGTTAAAATTCATATCACTGTCAGTCAACTAGAGTAGGGCACTACATACACCCCCTCTTAATAGTGGACTTCGTCTCGAAGTCCTTGGAATAGATAAGGAAAACGATGATGCATCTCTTCGGCATCCTCCCAAGTGGCTGAACTAGGACTGTAATTGTCCCACTGGACCTTAACCTGGTCCAATAATCGTCGTCTAAGCTGCAATGTTCGCTGGTCCAATATGCGAATTGGTTCGACCATCACCTTGCCCTCGTCTGAAACCTGCAAGTGACCTAAGTCAATAACATGTGATGGATCTGAAATATAATGACGCAAAACAGAAACATGAAACACATCATGAATACGCGCTAGGGATGGAGGTAATGCAAGTCTATATGTTACCGACCCTTTTCTTTCTAAAACTTCAAAAGGTCCCACAAACCGTGGAGACAATTTTTCTCCCTTTCCAAATCTTATAGAGCTCTTTTGGGGCCTTACTTTCAGGAACACCCTATCTCCCACTTCATAACTTCGGTCTATTCAATGAGAGTCAGCATAACTCTTTTGTCGAGCTTGTGCTTCTTTTAGCCTCCTTTTAATTCTCTGACAGATCCTGGTACATGACAATGACATTTGACATCTCCTTCGTGGTTCCCTTCTCTGCGATGTGTGGAACAATATGATGCCGTACTCTGTCACGAATAATCCTTTTAGCCTTGGCGTTGTCCCTCCTGTACTCATGAAACTGGGTGGGATCTGTTGGCACAACTATGACAACTATGGCAAACTCCTTCGGAGCATGCTCATCTAACAGAAACAACATTTTTGCCTTCCAGATACCAAAGTTGGAGGCTCCATCCAACCTGTCTTGATCTCTCAATCTTGGTCCAACCATCTCTGGAAAAAATGTGAATTCAAATACACCGGAGAAATAAATAATCTGGGTCAAAATCCTTATGTGCTTTCTCTTCCTTGCCATGCCCTAATATTGTACTGCAAAAAACCTTTCTAGAAACCCTTTGCGGTAGCTCTGCTCTATGAAGTCTAATCTTCCTCTGAAAACCCTTTCTGACAACCTTACTATTTTCTACTACTCACTGAGACAATTCACACTTCCTCTAGCTCACCTTCCTGGATTGGAAATCAAATTGCTACCTTTGAAATTCACACTTCCTGACTGGCCTGCGCAGATCCACTCTTTAGTGCTCTGATCTCCCTCTGATCTACACCAATCTTGCTCAAGAGCTTCTTTGATATGATCTGTGAAAATTCTACTACAGTGTATTGGTCTATTTTCTCCTACTTCATTTAATTTTTACAAGTTATTTTCAAAAATTAGATTAAGAAAATACCAAAAATAAACACAACTACAACCTACACATGTAGATCATTTACTGAATAATTCACTCATGCAACAAAGTGACACATGGATTTTTGGACATAAGTCCCCGGAAAAACCCAAAGCAGGAAAACCGGTTCAGCAGATATGAGGGTTTTATTATTAAGTAGTTCTGAGTACAGCGAATCTGGGTTCCAACCTTGGAAAACCCGACAAAGAATAAAAGATACAAGATCTACAGTGAACCTGAAGATTTATTGCCAAATTACTAACTCATCCACACCCTCAAATGGGATTTACAGGACTCAACCCGGATCTGGCCCTAGAAACCCTCAGCGTTGCCCCTGAAACCTCAACGTCAGACCTGCTATCCTCAAATGCCACTGCGCTGCACCAGAAGGGACAACGTCACCACTGGAAGGGTCTCACAGCCTCACGCTGGCCCTAAAAGCCCCTCAGCATAATTTCTGAAGTCTCCTAGTGCCTCTGCGCTGTCCTACATAGCACTTTCGTAGCCGTTGCGCAGCACCTGTGTAGCTACTACCTGGCTTCTCTGCGTTGTCCTTGAGCTGCTCCTCTTGCCTCTTGCTGTATCTTAGCTCTTGGAATCAGATCATTCCCTCAGCCAATACTACCCATCACTGCAGGAAATTCAACTAGAAATTCTTAGCAAACCCCCCCCTAGAATTCCAAATCTATTCCTCAGTTCTATAGAAATTGTGTGTCTTCAACTGACCCTCAAGCCTTTCTCTTATACTTTTTCATTGAACCCTTCAACGGCCGAGATTAAATCATCCATCAACGGCTGAGATTAAAACACTGCTTGATCCATGTGACTTAAGACAATTTCAGCACATGTGTTAATTAATTCACTTTAATTATTTTATTTTCCTAAGTTAGACTTGGGAAATCCATTAAAAATAATTAATTATTTGAATAACTTCAACACAACTTGAAATTTCTTAAATCCATTTCTGGGTCTTGTATATTAGGTGTACTCTAGTCCCTCCACAAAATTTGGGACCTAGAGCACAACTGATGCTATCCCAAATACACAAAATCTCAACACTCCCTCTTAGCATCATAAGTGTGCTCTAGCAATACATCACACCATGCATTACAAGATCTTGAGTACTTGGTCTGTGTTGTTGATGCTTAGCCTGCTGCCCTCCATCTACTGCACTGCTGCGCTCTATACTGTTGTCCATGCCACTGCCACTGACACTGCCACATCTGTACTGTAGCTCCATCTCAAATTGTTGCATCATGTTGCCCATAGCACTGCCACTGCTAACTGTTGCACTGCAACTCAGTCGCTGAGAAGCAAGCAATTGAAAGACTCTGCCCAACTGTTTGACAGACAAGTTAAATTGCCCTCCACCACTGAAGCTCCCTGGATGCCGAATCACATTGTCCCCGATTCAAGCCGAGCCTCCCACCTTTGAAGAAGTCGTAAAAGAACAAGTCTGGAGAGATACCACGACCAAAGAATATGAATCCATTATGAAGAACGATGTGTGGGATGTTGGGCCGAGATGGAAGGGGAAATCTGTAGTGACTTCAAAATGGTTATTCAAGATAAAGCATGGAGCTGATGGAAGCATTGAGAAATACAAGACAAGGTTCGTGGCAAGAGGATTCTCCCAAAGCCTGGGAGAAGATTATGATAATATATTTTCTCATGTGGCCCAATATACCACCATTCATTCGCTAGTTTCCCTTGCTACAAGTCAAGGATGGACCCTTCATCAGATGGACGTGAAGACGACATTCCTTCATGGCATGTTATAAGAAGAATTTTACGTTGAGCAGCCACAATGATTTGAAGTGGAGGATCAAAAGACACACGTTTGCAGGTTGAAGAAGGCATTGTATGGCTTGAAGCAAGCCCCCAGAGCGTGGTACGCCCATATAGATAGTCATCCGGTGAGCTTGGATTCACAAGAAGCAGTGTTGATCGCAATCTCTACTTTAGGGTGGTCCAAGATATGCCATTGATTATAGTTTTATATGTTGACGATATATTTCTGATAGGTAGTGAGCCCCTAATGATCGAGTGTAAGAGGGAGCTGGTCTCTGAATTCAAGATGAAAGACCTTGGACTCATGCACTACTTCCTAGGCTTTGAGGTGTGGCAAAGGCTCGGTAAGATTTTCCTTTCACAGGGAAAATATGTCGTGTAGTTGTTGGAGAGATTTGTAATGATGGATTGCAAGTCCCTAGCCACATTGATGGAAATGAATTTCAAGAAGCTATGTGGAGAATATTTAGGAACCGATTTGACAAATCCATCCAAGTATAGACTATTGATTGAGGCTCTAATGTTCTTAGTGAACACCCATTCGAACATATGCTATGAAGTGAACACAGCGAGTCAATTTATGACTGAGCGTCTCCATGCACATTGGGTTGCTCCCAAACACATTCTGAGATATTTGCATGGGACGGTTACCCTTGGCTTGAGATACACTGTTAGAGACTTGTGACTTCATGATATACCGATGCTAACTAGGCAGGAAATGTTATTGACAAGAAGAGCACTTCAGGATGTTGTTTCAGCCTTGGATCCACCATGATATCTTGGATGAGCAGGAAACAAAAGTCTGTAGCCTTCAATACTGTTGAGGTTGATTATATTGCCGCTAGCATGGCTAGTTGTGAGGCAGTTTGGTTGAGGAAGCTCTTTGGAGAGCTGTTTGAGCAAGTCCTGGACACTACTGTGATATATTGCGACAACAAGAGTGGGATTTGATTGGGAAGGAATACCGTATTTCATTAGAAGTCCAAGAATATAGTGATCCAATATCATTACATTTGAGACATGGTGTAAAGAGGAGCCGTTAGACTCCATGCCATATCGATAGATGAACATATAACAAATATTCTCACCAAGGCTTTTGCCAAAAGGGAAGTTCTTGGTCTTCAGAGAGAAGCTTGGATTGATGGATGTGACCCCTACCGATAAGGAGTATTGCTAATCTAGAACACTGAGCATAGCTCTTCCCCCTTGGTTGAGCTCCCAAGGTGGGAATGGAGCGTTGATGGCTCCAGGGGTTGAGGGAACTCTGTACAATAGGTGTGTGTGATCCCTATTCTTGCAGTAGGTCGGGTATCTCGATTCTCCCCTATTGTCACGCATAGGGTGTGCATGATCCTTGTCCATTTTGAAAAGTCATGTATCTCCTCCTATCTTGGTCTAGCAGAGTATACCCTTAGTTGGCATCATACCCATAAGGTGAGCTTGTTGGGATTGTTCCTCCTTGTTTCACCAACGGGTTGAGGAGGCTTGGGGCGTGTGATCCTTACCTTTGGTAAGTCGGGTATCTCACCCAAGCTCAGATCATGATGCAGGTATTCTACAACATGACTCTTGAGGGTCATTGTTGGGAATATCGGTAGGCATTAGGATGGATGTAATCCTTACCTCTTATATATCAAGTGGTATCTCGCCCATTGATTGCATAATGGGATAGTTGTGATCATTGTTCGGTGAGTTGTATCTTTCCTATTGCTCGATATTGAGGGTGGTAACTGAAGCTCCCCTATGATTCTTGTTCTTTAGATTCGAGAATGATTCAACCAAAGGTTTTAAAACCGCCGGTTTGAACCTAAGAATCACGTAAAACCGTTTGCTAGAGGCCCAATTTGACAAACGGCCGTGCAACCCGGCTACCTAGGGTATTTCGCCTTTTTTTGAAAAAAACCGACCTAACCTACTAAGCAGGTGCTAACTCATCCGCGGACCCACATTTTTAGCGACAGTTATGTTTTAGGGCTGATTTGGAGCCAATGGGAGGGTTCATTTAGCTACTCTTTCCCTATGTGGACCCATGCATGGCCAGAAATGAGTTTTAGGGCTGATGTGGAGGTAAGGGAAGCATTGACATTTCATGATAATGTTAAATTCTTAAAGTAAAAGTGACATTTCCTTTATTTTTCATTTTCATCCTTTTACTTAAATTTTTAACATTACCATGAAATGACTCAGGATGTTTAAGAGTGGTTTCGACCTCATTGGATTTCATATGGAGAAACTAGAATTTTAGGTTTCACTCAAAATTCAACAGACTTAATGGTTTTCAGGGTTTCATGGTTTGGGAATTTGCAATGTTCCCATTTGATTCTATCATGTGTAAGGGTATGATATTGGCATTTGATCAAGAGCATGAAGTCCTTTAAGAACCTCGATGTACCCTTCAATCAAAGGAAAACAACTAGTTAGACATGCTAATCTTTTTCTATCGCATTTTAAGGTTGAGGAAATGAACCCTTCACTCAAACCAAAATCATTGGTTAGGCATGTTAAACTTTTTCAATTTCTATCATGTTATAAGGTTGACCGTTGAGCAATCCAAGTCTGAAGACTTTGAGCTAGATGATGTTTATGTATCTCTTGTTGATGATCCCATTTCTAGTAGCGATGAATCAATGATGAGTTTCATGAGAGACCATGTTGCTCGTTGATTTGTAGTTTTGATGTCTATTTTTGCTACTACTACTACTACTAAAGTTGTAGAGGAGTTTTAGGAGTCCTCAAACTTTGAGCCATATTATTTATGTAGCTCATGTTGATGATCCCTTGTCTAGTAGTGGTGATGATTTTGATCACGATGAGGAGTGATCATGTTGTTGATCACTAATATGTAGTCTTGTATTAGGCCAATGGCCTCATAGCTTGTAGCATTGTTTTTGGACTTTATGGGCCATTTGGAGCCTCATTGCTTATGTATTTTTCGATGATATGTATTGCACTCTGTGCCATTTTGATATATTCACCTTTGCATGGTATATAAATGAGCAAACTTTGCATATTTTGTCTCTATTGGCTTGGAATCATGGTTGCAAATCTTAAAAATAGTTTTTTTTTATTAAAAAAAAATTATTTAATGTATTTTTTAAAAACCGGTTCATTGAGATCTGACCGCTCCCGGTTAGACCGGTTCCGGTTAGAAACCCGGTTCATTAGGTCCACCTATCCACACCTGCTCCGGTTTTTAAAACATCGATCTCAATAATAGAGTTGAACCGAGATGAGACATGATTTGATGATAGGATACTTGTGATGATCATATGATGCAGTTGGAATTTCTCCATAGCTGAAAGGGAGTGTTAATTTGGCAACACAGTGACAAATTCCAATCATTGGACTAGATTCCTTTTTCCGAGAGAACCAAAATTGACATTTGAAGCACTGAATTTGGACAAGGAAAAATGTATTTTTGAAATGAAGCCCACAATGTCACATTTGATCAAGTCGGCCTTGAGGACAAGTTTCCCCTCCTCATACATGTCAAGGAGCCTCATTTGGAGACATCATCATCACACATTCCTCCTCTTCTTGGGTTTGATACATTTGAAAATTGCAGGGCTTCTCTCACACGTGCAAAGGAGGAGGACAAAATTGCAGGTGGCTGAAATCTGAAGTCTTTTGCAACTTTGACCAACATTGACTGAATTTTTTAGTTTATTTTGGGTTAGATATTTTGGGTGAATTTTTGGTTGGGAGGGAAACATTTTTCGGCACAAAACCAAGGGATTTGGAGCAGTTTGACTTGGATTGACTGTAGGAAAAATTGCAGAGTTGACTGCAGAGTTTTATCTCTTCTTTGACCGAGTTTGACTGGGAATTTTTGGACTGTTTTGGGATCTAATTGACCCGCACTTAAGGCCGCACCTTTTGACCTTTGACCTAGTTTGATTGGAGCACTTTGACTGCAGGACTGTGGATTGGTTAGGGCACATTGATTGCTATGGACCATTGACCAGAATTGTAGATTATGACAGTTGACCAGATTTGACTATTAGCTCATATTTTGGATATTGGTTGGTTGATTTGTTAGAGAAATAAAAAGTTTGACTTTGATTATTGTTTATGGATTTGGGCTTATTGTACTCTATACTAAACTTTTGAAGGTAATCTAATAGAAGAAGAATTTCAAAGGGTTTTCCCCCTATTAATTTTTGTAGCATCGAAGGTGTTCTAGCTCAAAACTTTGTGGAGAGGCTAAGACGCAGGAGTTCTCCACAACCGATAAATTGTTTATGGAAATTCCACCTAGAAGTGTGTCAATTAAATTATTAGCTTATTTTTAAATATTTTCTAAATCTAAACTTAGGAAAAGTGGCTAATTAATCAGTAATTATTGAGATAAGGTGTGAATCATCTAGAAACTCACACGGATTGACTTCGATATGATCCTGGCCCTTGATTAAGTTTTAATATTGGTCGTTGGAGGTCCAACAAAAGATTGTAAGAAGAAGTCGATGGGTAGATGGTGAACACGCACACTTGAGATCAATTTCCCTGGAAAGTTTGATTTTCTAGAGAGTAGCAGTAGTTGTTGGAAGAGTTCGAGCAAGAGAAGGGTAGCATAGACAGGGAGGGGCAGGGAGAATGAAGCTGGAGGAATATCTTCCTAGATTCGATGAGTATTTTGCAGAGAGGTCAAAATTTCTCCATGAGGTTGCGCAAAGGCAACACAAAAGCTTCAGAGGACAATTCGATTCGCTGAAGGAAGAAGATGTTTTCAATTCTAGTGGCATGAAATAGGTTCCAAAGGTCCAAAGAATCATTTGAGGCATTGTGCAGAGGTGATGCAGGGCTTGCGCAAAGCTAGGTGGATGACTTACTTTTCAGGGGCAGTAAAGGGTCGAGATTGTTCAGAGTGAGGGTAATTTCCCTCAGATTATTTTTGCTAGTATTTTCTCAGCAGGATTGCCATTTTACGGCATCCAGGTTGTACTTGGGATTATTTCATTGCTGCTTAATAATTAAAACCCTCAACTGCTACATCAGTTTTCCCAAGTGTGTGCGCTAGCATATTTCTCAGTTTTTAGTGCTATTATTTTCCATAGTATTTTTGTGAAGATTGTAGTGTGTTTATTTCGTTGTTGCCATACCAATAAACTACTAATTTAATTAACAATTAGATGAAATAATACCAGTTGCTGCAATAGGGCTTCAGTAGTGAAATTTTCACATGGTATAAAAACATGATTGGCCAGAGGGGAAGCTCAGAAGGGAAAGTAGAAATTCACTGTTCAGAGGGAGGAACAAAATGAATTTCTGGAGGCTGCGCAGAGCCTAAGCCAGGCCGATCGACTTGCTGGGTAGATTGATTTTTTAGTGCAGATTGGTAGAAAAATTCGGCTTGCCAGATACAGTGGTTCTAGCAGACAGAGGGAGGAAGAAACCAGTTATTTTCACTAGGAAGATTCCTTGTTTGGGCGCAGAATAGTTTTATAGCAGTGTGCAGTGCAGAATCAACGTCGGGTGGAAGAGAAAAGCACACATCGAGAGAAAATTTCTCTCAGGGATCATGAGTTTTAGAGATCTAATTTTTCCAGTTGCAGATTGGCAGTATCTGTGGGCAAATTTCCTCACTCCAGAACGGAGTGCGAGTAGAAGATCCAAAAACCAAGCAGATGGAAAGAGGGAGTTTCCAGATCAGATTAGATATGGCCACAACTGTGCTTAGAGATCAAGATAGGTTGGAGGGAGCCTCCAACTTTGTCATATGGAAGGGCAGGGTGACCTTCCTGTTGGATGAACATGGCTTGAAAGCCGATGTGGACAATGTGGTAGCAGTACCCCAAGATGTCGATTAGCTCAAGGAGTACAGAAAGGAAATGGTGAAGGAGAAAAGATTGATCCTACATGGAGTCCGAGATCATGTAGTCTCACATGTGGTAGAAAAAGGAACAACCAAGGAAATGTGGGTGCTCTCGTCCAGCTATATCAGGGCAACAAAAGATGTTTTTGCAGGAGAAGCTGAGGTGCATCAGGATGATGAAGGGTGAAGGCATAGATTCCTACCTCACGAAGATTCAGGAGGTCCGAGATCAGCTAGCAACCATTGGGGAGGCACCTCAACCTTTGGAGTAGGAGAAGCAGGACCAAGCGGCAACGTCTGCTGAGATAGACAAGTTTTCCTCCGGATTGGAGGAATAATTTGCTATGTTTGTAGCTATACCTACAGGAGATAGGTAGAGCGATTTGGAGCTATAGTACAGAGAGTTGCAACGACAGGCAAGGTCCATTGAGGTGTCCTTATGGATCATTGCCTTCTAAAGGGATCCACAGTTTTCAATAGCAGGATGGATCAGTGTCAGTGATGTAGTTAGATTCTAGAGTGACAGTTGTAGACTGGTGGCAGTTAGGTGCTGAGGAGCGCAGTGCAATGCTGACAACAGAGAAGGAGTCTCAGTGGGAGAGTCAGCAGCAACGCAGATTCTTCATTGGGCAGTGCAGTGGCTAGTAGCAGTTAGGACTCAAGAGATTGATGTAGCAAACATAGTTGATTCAGTATTTTGGATGCTTTTTAGTTGTATTAGTTACAGTTGCAGCAACAATAGATGAGAGGGAGATGCCGCACAGATGCAAAGTTGGTTGTAGTATAGCAGTGTCAACAACAACATGGATACTACATCAGAGTTGTGCAGTGGTTGGTGGGCAGTGGCAGACAATCACAGTGGCCAGACATCAACATTGTGATAGAGGGTGATAGAGTGTTGTAGCAGTGGTGCAACATTATAACACCTTCCTCGCTAAGAGCTGTTAGTTTTTGTAGCATCAGAGGTGTTCTAGTCTCAAAATTTTGTTGAGAGGCTAAAACGCAGGAGTTCTCCATACCCATAAATCGTTTCTGGAAATTCCACCTAGAAGTGTCTCAATTAGATTATTAGCCCATTTTAAAATATTTCCCAAGTCGAAACTTAGGAAAAGTGGCTAATTAATTAGTATATATTTAGATAAGGTGTGAATCATCTAGAAACTCACTGGATCGACTCCGATATGATCTTGGGCCTTGATAAGTTTTAATCTTGGTCGTTGGAGGTCTAGCGAAAGATTATAAGAAGTCGGCGATGGAGAACACACACACTTTAGATCAATTTCCTTGGAAAGTTCGATTTTCCAGAGAGCAACAACAGTTGCCGGAAAAGTTCAAGCAAGAGAAGGGAAACAAAGACGGAGAGGGATAGGGACAACTAAGCTGGAGGAAGATTTTTCCAGATCCAGTGAATACTTTGTAGAGAGGTCGAAATTTCTCTAGGACACTGCGTAGAGGCAACACAAAAGCTTCAGAGGGCAGTTTGATTTGTTGAAGGAAGAAGACCTTTTCAGTTTCAGAGGTCGAGAATATGTTTAAGAGGGATGGAGAACCGTTTTCCCAGTCACCAATAGATAGGACGAATTGATTTGCAAAAGTTTCGAGCTGAAGCATTTGAGGGACTGCGGAGAGGTGACGCGGGGCCTGCATAGAGCTAGGTGGACGACTTGCTTTTCGGGGGTAGTGAAGTGTCGGGATTACTCAGTGTGAGGGTAATTCCTCTTGGAGTATTTTTGCCAGAGTTTTCTCTGCAAGATTGCCAGTTTTCGACATCCAGATTGTACTCAAATTCTTTCACTGATGCTTAGTAATGAAAACCCTCAGCTCCTGCACCAGTTTTCCCAAGTTGGGTTTTTTTCGGGGAATTTTGTCCAAAAATAATTGTGTCAATTTTTATGTGTGCTAGTATATTTCTCAGTTTCCAGTGCTATTATTTTCCGCGGTATTTTTGTGAAGATTGCAATGTGTTTATTCCGTCATTTCCATAGCAATAATATGCTAATTTAATTAACAAATAGAAGAAATAATACCAGCTGCGGCAATAGGATTTCAATAGTGAAATTTTCACACACACTTATGAGGTTTTTCCCTAGTCTTTGACCAAATCGGTGGCTCTTGTCAATGTTTTGATTGTCTCCTATTGTCATTTCATTTATTGTTCTATCTTCAATTACTATTGATTATTGGAAAAATTAATTATTGGTGAAAATATTTCAAATTGAAGAAGTGAATTGGGCTAAAATAATTGAAATATCATAGAGCAGTGGAAAATTAACAACCTAAGTGATCAATTTCAATCTGTTGGTGAACAAATATCTGACAAGGAGTTGGTGTAGTGACTCTTCAAGGTCTTCCTCCTATTTGGGAAACCTTCATTACTACTCTAAGCAACAATAATGTTATTCCGACATTTGATGAGATCGTTGGTAAATGCACTCAAGAGGAGACCAGGATGATTTCTAGAAGGAGGATTCCAAAGCATAAAGGAGATCTTTGCATTTTTTCCTCAAGACAAGAAGAGAAAAGGAAGAGGAATACCATCTAATCCAAGAAAGTTTTCTCTCGAATCCAAGGATTCCAAAAGGAGGTATAGAAAAGATAGGCCTTAGGTTGAGTGATTCAACTGCCACAAACATGGTTACTATGCTCGAGATTGTTCGGAAAATAGAAATGCTCCAAGGTCCAATCGCAACTTCAACAACAACAGGTTCAGTGATAGAAGAAGAGGCGATGATAGAAGAGGGAGAGATGATAAAAGAAGAGATGCCCCTGATAATTGAGAAGAAGGTTGTCACCCTCAAAAGAGGTCAATAAATGCTGGGTGTGAAAATAATGTAGTTGCTAATTAATCTGAATATATTCTTATTTCTTCTCTTTATGGTTCTTCCCCTCTAGATTCGTATGATAGCTAGTAAGATAGTGGGGCTTCTAGACATTTCCTTGGACATCAGGAGGTTCTCTCAAACCTGGTTGAGAGGGAGACAAATTTGAAAATCATCCTCGGAGACAACTCCACTAATCCTGTGAAGGGTTTTGGTTCAGTCAAATTTCATTTGGACTCTGGTGAATCCGTTCTTCTTCATGATGTTATGTATGTTTTGTGACTAAAGAAGAACTTGGTATCTATATTTTCCTTGGAAGACAAAGGTGTTTATTTATGGCAGCATCGGATGTGCTCTAGCCTTGTAACTTTGTATTTAGGCTAAGACACATGTATTCCATAAAACCCAGAAATGGTTTTGGAAAATTCCACTTAGAGATGGTTTAATTAAATTAATTAATCGTTTTTTAATGTTTTCCTAAGTCTAAACTTAGGGAAACTGATTAATTAAAGGGTATTAATTAAACCAAGTGTGGATCTTCTAGATAAAATCATGGATCTCCAAGTTTATCTTAACCCTTGATTATGTTTTAATCTTGGCCGTTGAAGGGTCAACGAAAGAATATAAGGAGGGTGAGGGGCCTATGGAAAACACGTTGAGCACATTGAGCATTTGTCATTTTCGAGTTTGTTTGAGGAGACACAACTTTTGATCAGAATCGAATCACTAGGGCAGGGCTTGCTAAATGATTTTGATTTCGTGATCAAATTCAGAGAGGGGCAGAAGCAGAAACTGGTCAGGAGGACCAGGCGTGCATTTCAGAGAGAGGCAACAGTGACAAAGAGAGAGACAATGCAATCACTTGGAGGGGTGATGCAGTTCTTGAAGGAAATCACGCAGAAGTGATGCAGTGTTTCTTTGATCTGGTATGGAGATAGCTGGGAGCTGGGGTTTCTGAGCCAGGAGGGCCAAAATCCAGTTCTAGATCAGCTTAGATCGTTTGTTGAGCAGAGGTGACGCAGTTCTAGAGCTTTCCCACACAGGCTTATGCAGTTTCAGCGTAGGTATCACGCAGAGGCAAAGAGGGGCTTCATCGGCGCTATTCAGATCAGCCGGGAATTTGCAAAGTGAGGTATATCTCCAATTTCATCAGCTATTTAGATTTCTTTGAAGGGTGAGTCGGATATTGGCACCCTAGTTGTACTCAAGATTCTGCTGCTTAATAATATAAAAACCTCAGATCTGCTGCACCAGTTTTCCCAAATTGGTTTTTTCCTTGGACTTGGTCCAAAAATATTTGTGTCAAATGTGTTTTTTTTTCATTTCATTTTGTTCAGTTTGTTTCAGCACTTAGATTTATTCCGTAGCATTATTTGTGTAGACTGCTTCAGAAATTACCTTGATATTTCACTGTAATGAAATAATTATCAAAATAATAGAAGTAATTTAGATTTGTTGTTATAGGAATCTGGATTTAGGATTTTTCACATGGTATCAAAGCTTATTCAAGCTGACGTGCAGGAGAAACAAGAGTGAACCAGCAAATCAACACAAAAGAGACTGGGATCTGTGTAAGCAACAGTAGACCCTCCCAAAGATTACGTTGTTTAGGCCAGTAGGGAAATCCAGCGCAGAAAAAGGCTCCCTCAGAGACAGTTGACAGAGGGGTAACCATTTTTCCGTTGCAAAAGAGGCAGCGTAGCACAATAGCGTAGTTGTAGGACGCAGTTACTGCACAATAGTAAGAGTCGGTGCATAAGCGTTAGAAAATTTCAAAAAAACACAGATTGGGGATTTCTTGACCTGAAAGAGTTTCTTACTCAAAGAAGCTCAGTTTTCCCGTGCAGCAACAGAAGCAGTGACTTACACCACAAGGAGTGCGTAATTCTAGTTGAGCAAAGGGTTAGAGAAAGAAATCGACAGTTGAGGAGATGGCCAGCAATGGACTGTGTGACCAAGATAGACTAGAGGGTGCCTCCAAATATGTTATTTGGAAATAGAGGATTGAGTTTCTCCTTGATGAGCATGATCTAAAGGCCCTCATTGAAAGTGCAGTTGCAGAACCTTTGGATGGAGTACATCTGAGACATTTCAAGAAGAATATGGCAAGAGCCAAACGATTGATCTTAGATGGTGTGAAGGATCCCATCGTACCTCACATAGCAGCAAAGAACACTGCTAGAGAAATGTGGGTAGCGCTGGAAAAGTTATACCAAGGATCTTCCGAGCAGCGGAAGATGTACGTGGAAGAGAAGATGCGTAATACCAGAATGAAGAAGGGAGAACGTTTTGACTCTTTCCTGTCTCGAATTCAAGAAAACTAATATCAGCTATCAACAGTGGGTCAACTCCTAGAGACTCAGAGCTGGTAAGGCTCACTCTGAACTTTGTTTTAGAAGATTACCAGGTCTTTGTCCAAAGCATTTTGGGCAGAGAAAGACTCCCAGGATGGGAGGCGATGTGGGCAGCCTTGCAGCAAGAAGAGCTGAGGAGAGACCTCTCAAAATCCATATTGAGGATGGCAGCAGCAGTTCAAAGGTCAAGAAGGAAGAGGAAGAAAACACAGCCCTTGCATCAAATGGGAAACAGAGGCAGAAGAAGAAAGATCTGTTTAAGATCAAGTGCTTCAGGTGTGGATAAATGGGACATTATGCCACACAATATCCTCTTAAGAAAAAGGATAAAGAGGAGAAGCAAGATCCTCAAGCCGGAGTTGCCAAGGTTGAGGCAGAAGGAGATTGTGCTATGTTAGCTCATATTCTGAAAGGAGAGAAATGAGTTGACTTGGAGTTGTAGATCCAGAATCTACAAGTGGCAGGATCCTAGAGTATTTCCGGACTCTTGGATCACATGTGAGCTACGACAGCCTAGAGACAGTAGTAGGATGGGCAGTTGGAGTGGAAGATGAGAAGACAGTGCAGTGGCTAGCAGTACCAGAGCCTGATCAACATAGAGAGGGAGCAGCAGTAGTGCAGTGCACATTGGTGCAGCGCAGCGCAGAGCAGCAACAACGCTATTTTCAGAGAGCTAGTGCAGAAACTAGTAGTAGTTAGTCTTATTTTTCAGTTGCAGATGTACTTGTCCAATTTTGGATGTTTTTTTGTTGCAATTAGCAACAATGCAGCATCAGATGAGCAGTAGCAACGCAGTGCAGAGTAGTGCTCACGGAGTGCAACAGCATGGTCGCAGAATTAAGAGGGAGCTGCAGTACAATGGCAATTGGCAGCAGTATGCAGAGTCATCAGCAGCGCAGTGCAGAGTAGTGCTCACGCAGTGTAGCAGCATGGTCGCAGAACTTAGAAGGGAGCTGCAGTAGAGTGGCAATTAGCAGCAGTATGCGAAGTCAGCAGCAGTATAGATGCAGCGTTTTCTTGTGCAATGTTGGTGGCAGCATCAACAGCACAGTAGTAGATGTTCTAGAAGTCAGAACAACAACATTGAGTTGTCTTTCTAGAGCACTTTCCTTGCTAAGAGGGAGTGTTGATTTATGGTAGCATCGGATGTGCTCTAGCCTTGTGACTTTGTATTTAGGCTAAGACACATGTATTCCATAAAACCCAGAAATGGTTTTGGAAAATTCCACTTAGAGATGGTTTAATTAAATTAATTAATTGTTTTTTAATGTTTTCCCAAGTCTAAACTTAGGGAAATTGATTAATTAAAGGGTATTAATTAAACTAAGTTTGAATCTTCTAGATAAAGTCATGGATCACCTCCAAGTTAATCTTAGCCTTTGATTATGTTTTAATTTTGGTCGTTGAAGGGTCAACGGAAGAATATAAGGAGGGTGAGGGGCCTATGGAAAATACATTGAGCACATTAAGCATTCGACATTTTCGAGTTTGTGTGAGGAGACAAAGCGTTTGATTAGAATCGAATCACTAGGGCAGGGCTTGCTAAGTGATTTTGATTCAGTGATCAGATTCAGGGAGGGGCAAAAGCAGAAACTGGTCAGGAGGACCAGGAGTGCATTTCAGAGAGAGGCAGCAGTGACGCAGAGAGAGACAGCGCAGTCACCTGGAGGGGTGATGTAGTTCCTGAAGGAACTCACATAGAAGTGACGCAGTGTTTCTTTGATCCAGTCTGGAGATAGCTGGGAGTTGGGGTTTCTGAGCCAGGAGGGTGAAAATCCAGTTCCGAATCAAGTTAGATCAGTTGTTGAGTAGAGGTGATGCGGTTCCAGAGCTTGCCCACGCAGGCTTACGCAGTTCCAGCGTAGGCATCACGCAGAAGGAGAGGGGGGCTTCACCAGAGCTGGTCAGATCAGTGGGGGATTTGCAGAGTGAGGTTTATCTCACAATTTCATCAGTTGTCTAGATTTCTCTAAATGGTGAGACGGATATTCGCACCCTAGTTGTTCTCAAGATTCTGCTGCTTAATAATATAAAACCCTCAGATCTGCTTGACTTGTTTTCCCAAGTTGGATTTTTCCGGGGACTTAGTCCAAAAATAACTATGTCAAATGTGGTTGTTTTTCATTGCATTTTGTTCAGTTTTTTTTAGCACTTAGATTTATTCCGCAACATTATTTGTGTAGACTTCTTTAGAAATTACTTCGATATTTCACTGTAATGAAATAATTATCAAAATAATGGGAGAAGTGATTCAGATTTGTTGTAGTAGGAATCTAGATTTAGGATTTTTCACAAAAGGGATGATAGTAGTCTTCATAAGAGGAAAAGTTCTCACCTGGCCTATGGAATCTCACATGAGGGATGCTTTCACCTTGGGATCTAGAGTTGAAGCACTTTATAGAGTCAATGGAAGACCTTTGGTAGTAATGGTCCCCAACATCAATCATCAAGGTGAGATATGGCACTGAAGGTTGGCACATCTACACTATGAAGCCCTGCCGAAATTAAAGAAGTTGTTGCCTGATGTTCAAGATAGTCATGATGATGTATGTTTGAGATGTGCTAGTGGAAAGAAGACAAGGGGACCATATCCCTCCAGCAAGAACAAGACTTGTGATATTCTTCAACTCATTCATTCCGACCTATGTGGACCTACGCCAGTGGACTCTATTGGTGGACATCTCTACTACATAATCTTTATTGATGACTTCTCCAGGAAGACATGGATATACTACTTGGAGCATAAGGATTAGGCTTTTGATATGTTCAAGGACTATAAGGAACTGACATAAAATCAAACATAAAAGAAGATTAAGGTCTTCAAGTCTGACAATGATGGAGAATATACATCAAATGAGTTCGTTGAATTTTGCAAGGAGGCTGGAATCAAGAAGGAAACCATTGTACCTTGTAATCCCAAGGAGAATGGTGTAGCTAAAAGACAGAACAGGTCCATCGTGGAAGATGCCCGGGATATGTTGCATGATCAAAGGTTGTTGAAGTTCCTTTGGGGAGAAGCTACAAATATAGTGGTCTATGTTCAAAACATGATCCTTTATCAAGCCTTGGATAATAAAACTCTCGATGAAGTTTTTACAAGTGAGAAACCTGATATTGGTCATCTCAAGATATTTGGTTTCCCTATATATTTCCATGTGCCAAAGGACTAGAGGAACAAGATGGAAGCCAATGGAAAGAAAGGTACATTTGTTGGATATTGTGAAAACTCTACAACATTTAGAATATATATATCTGTTCAAAGGAAAATCGAGTTAATCAGGGATGTAACCTTTGATGAGGATGTTGCACTTGGAAAAGCAAGGGACCTCCCTTCGCTTCCTCTTGCTGAGAAGAAATATGATGACATGGACCTACTAGAAGGTACTTCTATGGTGGAATTTGAGAAAGACATTGTTGATGATCCCATGGAGCTTATGGACCCTTTGGACTCTCCTCCAAGTGATCCCCTTGACAGGAAGAGACCATTGTGCCTTCGTGATACATTACAGGATATTGAAAGACATGTTCCTGGGAAAGGAACCTTTAGAGAAACCAAGAAGCCATGTCAGTACTAGGGATACTTTGTAGCTATGAGCTCCATTATACAGGCCGAGCCTCTCACTTTTGAAGAAGCTATGAAAGAACAAGTTTGGAAGGATGCCATGGCCGAAGAGTATGAATCGATTATGAAGAATGATGTATGGCATATTGTTTTGAGTCCTAAAGGAAGGTATTTCATAACTTTTAAGTGGTTATAAAAGATCAAGCATGGAGTTTATGGAAGCATTGAGAATTATAAAGCAAGGTTCATGGCTCGAGGATTCTCCCAGAACAAGGGAGAATACTATGATGACATTTTTACACCAGTTTCCCGATACACTACTATTCAATCAATTGTTTTCCTTGTTGCTAGTCTGTAATATCCCAAAGGGAAATAAACAGTAATATAAAGCACATAAACAAGGTACACAGCATCTAAAGACAAATCACAAGACAAAATACACAATATGGAGAATGCTGAGCCATTTTATTAATACTGAGAAATAAGGAAAGTACAAAGGTGATTAGAATGATGGCACCTCGACTTGCTCAGGGCAAGTGTAGAAATACTCTCAGAACAATGTATGGAATGGCTGCTTCCTCTATCAACTGCGTAATCTCCAAGCTACTGGAAAATGTTGCCGTGCTGCTGCAACTACTGGAATGAAATGAGTCTTTGGGGCTGTTCCCCAACTCGGAAAATGCTGAAACTCTGGGAATGGCCTCCTCTCCTAATACTTAGAAAAGCCCAGAGAGCTTTTCGAGAATGGCTGACCACGGAAAATACCTCCTTTGAGGCACTACGCTATCCCTCAAGGGAAAACGCTGACCTTGAAGGCAACACTGCAAAATATGGCCTCTCCCTCTGCAAAATGTCTCCAATAGGTAAGGGCTGATCCCTTCCCTAATCCTCCGGTTTGAATCCACCCAAACCACCTCAATCCGGAACTCTCCCCAACTAGAACTGCGTCCTCCCTCTGCAAGTTGCACTGTCCCTCCAAGGAATGCTCCTCAATGACTGAAGCTCTGATCTCTGCAAAATACGATAGGACTCCTCACCCAAGCAAGCACTCGAAGTCTTCCGGGGCTGAGGTTGGGATCTCCGCACGGAGACACTCGGTGTACTGAAGAGTACGTGCAGACTAGCTAAACAACAAGCATGCTCAATGTCTAGAGACAATCTCTAAAATGCATAATCAACAATGAGAGAAATGAGGTAGCCTCTCCTCTTTTTATCTTGGGTGAGCCTCCCTCTCTCCTTGGCCCCACCATGCTAACGCTGTCCCTCTTTGGCCCACGTTGCCAAGTCATCTGCGCTGGCTGGGCCCACGCTGTCCAAGTGTGTCCCCCTCCCTACGTTGTCTCTTGGCCCCCCTTGGCCCACCTTGACCATATGTTGTATTTCCTAGGGGACTTTAAGGAGTGTGCTTTGTCCTAAGTGAGTCGCACTCCCACTTTATTTATATTTTAACTACATAAGGCAAAATTGATCAAAATTAATATTTTTACATAGTCAAGGATGAATGCTTCACGAAATGGATGTGAAGACTACGTTTCTTAATGACATACTACAAGAAGAAGTATGTGTTGAGCAACCTCAAGGATTTGAAGTGCAGGACATGAAAACTCATGTTTGTGAGTTGAAGAAAGCTCTATATGGCTTGAAGCAAGCCGCCAGAGTTTGGTATGCCCGCATTGACAGTTACTTGGTGAAGCTTTGATTCATAAGAAACATTGTTGACCCAAACCTCTACTTCAAAGTAGTCCAAGGTATGCCTTTGATTTTGTTTTGTATGTAGATGATCTATTCTTGACAGGTAGTGAACCTCTAATGCTCGAGTGTAAGAGGGAGCTAGCCTCTGAGTTCGAGATAAAGGATCTTGGTTTGATGCATTACTTCCTAGGATTAGAGCTGTGGCAAAAACCCAGTGAGATTTTTCTTTCCTAAGGAAAACATGTTGTGAAGATGTTGGAAAGATTTGTAATGGTAGAATGAAAGTCCCTATCGACATTGATGGAGATGAACTTCAAGAAGTTATGTGGAGATGCTGCTGGACTTGACTCGGAAAATGCCTCTGAGTACTGACAGCTGATAGGGGAATTGATGTTCCTTGTGAACACCCGTCTAGATATATGCTTTGCAGTGAACACCTTGAGTCAATTCATGGTTGAGCCCCTTCATGCACGTTGGGTTCCTGCCAAGCACATACTAAGATATTTGCATGGGATGATCAATCTTGGTCTGAGATTATTACCGAAGATGTGAGACTACATGGATACGTTGATGTTGACTGGGTTGGAAATGTTATTAACATGAAGAGCACATTAGGGTGTTGCTTTAGATTGGGGTATGCGATGATATCTTGGATGGGCACGTAGCTTTAAGCACCACTAAGACAGAGTACTTTGTTGCTAGCATGGCTAGCTGTGAGGTGGTCTGGTTGAGGAAGATCTTTAAAGAGATGTTTGAGCAGGCCCTGGATATGACTGTGATATAATCTCATATTTCATGACAAGTCCACACATATATAGATCAAGTATCACTGTATTCGAGACATGGTGTAGAGAGGAGCGATGAAAGTCCATCATATTTCCACTGATGAGTAGATAGCAAATATACTAACCAAGGCTTTGCCAAAAGGAAAGTTCTTGTTCTTCAGAGAGTAGCTTGGACTAATGGATGTGACCCTCCCGAGTGAGGGTCCCAACTAATTGAGAACACTGAGTTATGCTCTTCTCCCCTGTCTGAGCTCCTAGGGAGAGGAATTGAGCCAGAGAGCTCCTGGGGTTGAGGGAACACATGGACTATAGGTGTGTCTGATCCTTACCTCATGGTAAGTGTGTATCTCCCTTATTGTCATTGTAGGATTGTGTTTGATCCTTACCTCATGGTAAGTGTGTATCTCCCCCTACAGAGTATACCCTAATATGCATCCTACCCACACGCTGGGCTTGTTGGGATTGCCACTCATCTGGCCAATTGGTGAGGAGACTTGGACGTGTCTAATCCTTACCTTTCATGGTAAGTGTGTATCTCCCCCAAGTGCATTGGGTTGCTTCTAATCCTTACCTTTCACGGTAAGTGTGTATCTCCTCCCAATGTAGTGGATGCAGGAGTTCTACCACTGATTCTTGAGGGTCAAGTTGGGAAGATCAACAAACAATAGGATAGTTGTGATGCTTACCTCACAGTAAATCGTATCCTGCCTATTGTCCTTGGATACAGGGTGGTAGCTTGAGCTCTCCTATGATGTCAAATTCTTCTTCTTTTAGATTCAAGAGTGTTCTGTAGAGATGAGCAGAGATGACATGTGATTTGATGATGACAAGACATTTGAGATGAGACATATGATGCAGTTCGAAATTTTTCCCTAGCCGAGAAGGAGTGTTAATTTGGCAACTCAGGGATGAATTCCCTCCATTGGACAATCTTCCACATCTAGAGAAACCCTAAATTTCCCTTGGAAGAATTTAATTTGGTTAAGGAAAAATGTATTTTTAAAGTGAAAACCCACAATGACACAATAGTACAGGTTGAATTTAAAGATAGAATGGGTCTCCTCCAATGCCTATAAATTCAACTCATTGGCACCTGATTTGGACACGTATCACATCATCTTCTCTTCTGCTTGGGCGACTTTGACCAATTTCGACCAACATTGTTTTGGCACCTTTTGACTTGGTTTGACCAAATTTGGATTTGTTTGAGGAGGGTGCATTTATTGGCACAAAAACTAAGGATTTTTGGGCACTTGGACTTGCATTGACTGCAGGACTTTGACCTGTGTTGACTATAGACTAGCTAAAGCTTTGACTACAGATTCATCTCTTTTGTCCGAGTTTTGTTGATTGTTTTGGTGAGGTTTTACCTATCTTGGAAGTTCAAATTTAATACTACTTTGACTGAGTTGATTGGAGGACATTGACTGTTGACTGGTGGACTGGTTACGGCACATTTCACTGTTGTTGACTTTGACATAATTGCAGACTTTGACTTTGACTAGATTTGACTTGGGACAAATTTTACTATTGGATCATCATTTGGATATTGGTTGGTTGACCATGTTGGATAGTCAAGGGGTTGACTTTTACTCTTGATGGTGAATTGAATCATTGTACTCTCTCTGTTGAACATTTTATGACAATCTAATAAGAAGATTTTGAAAGGTTTTCCCCCTTTTGGGGTTTTTCCTAGGTCTTTGACCAAATTATTGTGTCTCTTGTCATTGGTTTTGATTGTCTTCTACTGTCATTGCATTTCTAGTTCTATCTACAATTGATGTTTGTTACTAGAAAGATTAAATTGATTTGAAAATGATTGCTAATTGAAGATAAGATTGAGCTAAAGTGATTGTAATAGCATATAACAGTAGCAAATTAACATAAGCTTAACCCCTTTCTTTACAGTTGACGGTGAAATGCCTTAAAAACTAGCTATCTTCTTTTAGCTGCCTGAGTAGGTCATTTTTAGGGAAGACAATAATGTTATTTTATTGGGAACTTTTATTACTAGACAACCTCCTTAAAACTTGTTGTACGACCATGTAAAAGGGAATTTCTTGTTTCAAAAGTCATAAGTAATAGATGGGACATCCTTTTTTTCATTTGGACGAGTCCCAAATACTCAAGAAAGAAGTATCCTCCTTGACAATGGTGGATAACAATTGGGTCCAACTTGGGTACATATGTTGTCTTCTATAGTGTATAATAAACTTAGGGTCTCATCACCTGAAAAGTAAAATTTCCCTTTCCTTTGCGTTTAATCATCACCCAAAACAAGGACACATTAACGTCTGAATGCTTGTGTGTTGTAGGCTTCATTATTTTTGGTGGGTAGATGAAACTAGAGACTACTTGATTGTGATTCGGGTATCAAAAATTCTATCCATATTTTTGCTACTGAGGACATGGTTGAGTCTCTATCACATGAAGATAACCTGAAAATTTGTCCTTTATGTTTCTGTCCAACTTCATTGGTAGACCACTCCAACAATTTGTAGCTTTTTGTTCTTAGACGTTTTATCATCTATGTTGACAAATTCTGATGTATTGTTGTTTCTCTTCTTTAGCCTCTGCATTTCAAGTTCCATTTTTACAAGTTACATCTTGAACAACATGCATTCCATGGTTGCTTTAGTATCAATCCACAAACTCTTGTAGAGATGAATCCTTTCAACCCTTTCATTTAGTTCAGCCATAGAGTGCAACTTCAAATTCTCTAATAGGTTTTGTAATTTTCCATGCTTCCTTAGAACGTTGTTGTGAAAATTTGTTGCATCATAATCATGGTGCTCAGGGGCTTCAAAGTGGTATGACAAGGCTAGAACTCCAAGGAATAACACCAATATTTTGTTATCATTACAAATAATGGAACTGACTACAAAAGTTGTCTTAAATACCAACAACCTTTCGAAAGAATTGTATAACAAGGGGGTTGTGGTTTGAGAATTTATTTTGCATTTCTCTATATATTGGGGTTTTGAGCACTTGTATTTTTATTTGTCCAGGTGAGATTCAAGAAGATTTGATGAGTTGGAGCTAGATATAGGCCCTCAAGGGTAAGATCTAGTCTCTAGAATATTGCAGGGCAACATCGAAGGAAATTGGACAAAATTGCAGATCTTAAGCAAAATTGAATGTTGGGCAAGGGTTTCAAATTTTTTTTTGGCCTCTAGGCCCAACGTCCTCCTCTACCCTAGCCGTCTAGCCTTCCCTTGCCCAATCATGAGCCTCTTAGGCTCTCCCTGCTCCTCCTTCCCTTGGTCACAACCTCTCCAAGGTTGGTTGTGGCCTCCAAAGGCCTGCAGCTCCCTTTCAGGGTAGCAGTCTAGCCCTTAGAGGCCCCCAACCTCCCTCCTTTACCCTTCTGTAGGCCTGTTGTGGCCTTATAGCCCTCTCGACCCTCCCTCTCCTCCTTCATCTTGCTTCATGTCCTCTTTGTAGCCCCTTCTTATCATTCCTATCTCTGTCGCAAGCCTTTTTTGAGGGCTCTCATCCTTGACGACAACCCTTTGTGGGCTTCTCCCTCCTCTTGGCAGGCCTTCAAGGCCTCTATTGCCTAGCCGCAACTCTTATTGGGCTTCTCTCGCCTAGACAATAGGTCTATTAGGCATGTTCCCTTGGTCGTGACCCCTCTTGTTCTTTGAATCCCTAGCGTTTAGCCTTCTAGGCCTTATTTTCCCTTATTTAGGCCTCTTTGCCTCTGTGGGTGATTTGTCAAATTTTGGGTTGATCTATTGGTGTGTTTTGCAAAGATTTGGAGTTAAATTTTTGCATTTGTAGGTGCTCTAACCCCTGGAAAATTTTCTGCCAAGTGGGAAAGTTTCTCCAAGGCCCTAAGGCCTAAGGGTTTGATCTCTAGACCCTTGTTTCCTCACTGTTTACTACAAGGTAATCGTTTCATATCAGTGGCAAAAAACACATATAATTGGCATAAAAATAATTAGTAAAGTATCTAACACATTGATAAGTCACTTGAGCATTTTTGGCATTGATCATTTGCCATAGATCTACATGTTTTTGGTGACTGTCATCTATGCATAATAGGTCTGATATAACAGTGGTAGTGGCATCATAAAAAGTCAATTAAATTCAAGATCTTGTGATTGACAAAGTTGGCTTGATATTTGAGTTCCTATTGCTCATTTTTGGCAAACATATGCATCTCATTCGACACCTAATAGAACTCTAAAACACGAGTAATCTACTGCTATCATTAAACTCAAGTAGTGCTCACACTCTATTGATAATAATTGTTCCTTGTTTCATGGTTTTATTTGCTATTGTGAAGAAGGATTTCTAGCATTGATTGTTTGGAATCTAACATTGTGTTTGCTTGGAATCTAACAAGCTCACTCTCTAAAGCACATTGAGGCTGTAATCTAATAACTTTTGTTGCCTAATAAACCTAAGAGCTCATTGGATATTCGTATCTATTAAGTTTGGTGAATAGTGGTTTCATTATTATCATTCTTGCTTCACACTGATTATCTATTTGTGAATGATAACTTCAGATTGGCATTTAAGTTCTAAGAGTTTTGAACTTGAAAGTTTCTTAATTTAATTGAACATCTCTTGAATAATCGGCATTGAGCAATATTGATATATCTTGGAAAGCTTCTAATTGTGGGAGAGCATTATCTCTTTTGAGTAATAATCATTAACATCCTATATCATTGGCTAATTGTTTTAAGTGGATAAGTGCTCTAATTGTCATTGGATTTATGGTTCATATTTTAAGTGGATATCTCTTGTGAAGTTATATTGGTGAATCATTGTGAAGAGCATGTATCTTATTTTTGGGCAATTGTATCGTGATTATCTCTTGTTTATTATTGGCACTTGTGAATTTGGCATATGTTCTTGTTGATGAGATTGTCTTTTATTTGCCATTGATAATTACTTGTGGGCATAACTCAAATCATAACTAAGTACTTAAAGAAACATTTAAGTAACCTCACCTTAAGAATCACTCATTCATCTTGCATCTCATTCTAGAGCTAGTCTTACATTTAATAACTTACCCAAAGCATAAGCTTGGTTGATAGAGATAATAGGACCACTTTTCTCATCTAGCTTGAGGAGCCTAACACCACTTTAGTGGTTAACATGCTTGTTGGGTGTGTGTTATATTATTTCCACGACTAGTCACATGTGTCGGGTGCAATAGGGGGGGTGATAGGCCCCCTACAGAAGGTCCAGGGCAGTGCCTCGGGAATTTTTTTTGGACCCTGTAATAGGTGGGCGGACCTACCTATGGTTTTGTGCATGGGTTTTGCACATGGTTTTGGGCATGATGGTTTTCTGCCCATGGTATTTTGTAGATACGGTCAAGAGAACTACGGTTATGTTCTAATCTACGGTTAATGGATTGGGGTTTATGAATGCTTCGACATGTATATATATGTATTGTAACATTGAAAGGAACATAATGAAAAATCAATCTGGTAGTCTCGGTTTTGGGATCTAGTGGAAAATCTCTGTGTATATTTGTTTTATGTTCTCGTTATTGTTTATTTTTATGTTTTAAGAATTTGTTTGCAGATAATTTCTGTACCGGGTTAAAACCTACATTTGGTATTAGAGTTATTTCGGCTTCAAGGGGACGCCTTTGCTGCTGAGGGGTTTTTCTAGGGCTTGTGGTAGACCCTATTCAGTGGGATATCTGCGGGATCGATTTGTTGAGAATTTGGGAGGGCAGAGATTAATTCAAATTCTCTACTTGATAATTACTTTTGAGCTTACTTCTTTTACTTATATCTTCTCTTCTTAGCTTATTTAGTCTTTCATCAAGTCAAACACAAAAAACACAAGAGACACAAATTTAGTCTCTTTGAGCTAGGGCAAAACCTCTCCCTCTTGGAGAGGAAAACCCACAATAATTTCTTCTTATAGACTTTCAGATGACAAGTACCATGACCATGACACAGACTCTAGACCATTATATGCCTTCAAGACCTTGTCATTGTTTCTTTGATGGCCCCTTGAGCTTATCCTTCTTTCTTGCACCTTTCTGCACTGTTCAACACCATCCTTCGGGAGCTTTGCACCAACACTTGGAAAGACTCGGTTCCTAGTGCTAAACAGTAAGCTCCTTCTTCTGCCCTTACTTGATGTGACCTCAGCCTATTTAGAGAATACCCTTCAACCTTCCTTTTAGAATATTTGATGCCTAGGATCGAGTTCTTTACTTGCTGAGATGCCTCTTCTTCATACTGTGTGAATCTTCTATTAGGGTCGAGTTTCTATTGTACACCTTGCAATCTTCTCTTCCTCGTTTCCTAGTTATCTTCTCCAGCACTATATAGACTTCTTCTTCCGCATTGTATTGTAGGTTTGTTTTGTTGAGATTTTTGAGTGTTGGGGTAGCATCGGATGTACTCTAGCTCCCAAACTTTGTGGAGGGACTAGAGTGCATGATATCTCCAAGACCCAGAAAGGGATTTGAGAAATTCCATCCGGTTTAAGAGAAATTTAATTAATTAATCTTTTTAATTAAGGACTCTAAGTCTAACTTAGGAAAATTAAAAGATTAAAGGTAATTAATTTAAACATGTGATGGAAATGACTTAAGTCACACAGATCAAACTTTATTTTAATCTTAGCCGTCGATTCAAGATTAGATCACGGTCGTTGGTTTCCCAACGAGAAAAGTATAAAGGAAAGCCTTGGGGTCGGTTGGAGAACACACACAGTGGTAGAGCGCAGAGACTTAAGCTAGAATTCTAGGGCGAGGTTTGTTAAGAATTTCCAGAAGTGTTTCAACTGCAGTGAGGGGTAGTATTGGCGAGAGGGATGATTTGATCCCAGGCCAAGAGTGCAGCAAGAGGCAGCGAAGCGACAGACAGAGCAATGCAGAGGGAGCAGTTGCTATGCAGCGTAGAGGGCTTCAGGTGCTACGTAGAGGCTACTCAGGCCCAGAAAGGGCAGCACAGAGGCAGCAGGAGGCCAGCAGGGCTGACGCGGGCCCAACCATGGCAGCGTAACCCAGTCTGGGGTAACGCAGGCGCTTCCTGACCAGTGCAGGGGCTAACGAAGCTTGCAGAGGGCTTCAGAGCAGTGCTGGGTTTTTTGAAGACTGGAAAGCGCTGAGTTCTGTAAATCTTGTTTGTGGGTGTTAATCAGTCAGTTTTTCTGTCTCTGGAACAGAGGTATTGCTACAGATTTTGTATTTCTCTGTCGGTTTAACCAGTAAGGTGGCCAGATTTGTTGTACTTAGAAATTACTTAATAATATAAACCCTCCAGCAGCCAGAAGATCGGTTTTCCCGCATTGGGTTTTTCCGGGGACAGTTTTCATAAAATCACGTGTGTCACTTTGTCATTGTGCATGTATTCAGTGTAGATCTATATCTATGTAGACTGTTAATGTGTTTACTTCTATGTTAGTGCTGAATATTTCATATTAATAACCTGATTAAGTAGGAGAAGTAAAACCAGATTTAACAGTAGGGTTTCTGCATAAGTAATATTCAGAAATTTTCACATGGTATCAGAATGATTGTAGATCTAGCTGAATCACTAGCAAAAAGACTGAAGAATCCTTGTTGCAAAAAGCAGCAGCAGCCGAAAAAAGACGAATAAGAAAGGACAGCGTAGCAACAAAAGGAAGCAGAGCCACGCAGAGGCCATAGTGATGCAGTTTCCATGCAGGCCTACATACTTACTGCACAGAGGTAGCACAAAAGTTGTGTTGAGACTGTCTGCTCACGCAGAGGCCAGCTAGGGTGACGCAGTCCTGAAGTTGTTTGCTGATTCAGGGTGCCGGAAGTTGTGCTGCAGAGCTTCAGTAGTTGCTAGTGGGGTTCAAAATTCTGTCGGTTCAGAATTTAGCATGAGCAAAGTTGACAAAAAGCAGGAGGAGAACAACTTCTCAGAGGATTTCCAGCCAAAGAAATCTGAAGATCGATCAGAGGATCGAAGAGAGTTGATTCGTTTTGATTTGGTAGACTTCCAACAGAGGAAGTCAGTTGTCAGAGGGAACAGAGGGTGCCTATTTCGCCAAGGACCCTAGATCCGAATCTCTAGCATAGAGAGGAGGATTCTTTCTGACAGATTTACTAAGCAGATGGCACCTCATGGACTACGTGATTAGGATAGGTTGGACGGCTTGTCCAACTTTGAAATTTGGAACACCAAAATCCTGGTAGTCATGGAGGCATATGGTTTGAGGGAGCATGCAAAGAAAGTCTTGGCCACGCCGACCGATGCGAAGCTCCTGGAGAAGCATGAAGAAGTAGTGTCTCACACCAAGCATTTCATCATGGACAGGGTCAAAGATCATGTGGTCCCTCACATAGTCGAGAAGACAAAGACTCATGATATGTGGGTGGCTTTGACCACACTATATGAAGGAAGACCCATCTAGAGTAAGATGCTTCTAAAGAATCAGTTGAGGTTATTCATGATGGCTAAGGGGGAGGAGATCGATACTTTTCTGTTTAGACAACAAGCGATCTGGGATCAACTGACTGGCATGGGGGTGAAGGTGGAGGACGATGTTATGGTGAGGACAGCTCTAAATGCCATCACAGAGGACTGGGAAACTTTTGTCCAAAGTCCCTTGGGCAGAGCGGAGCTTCCCAACTGGGACAATATGTGGGCTATCCCCTGACAAGAAGAAATCCGTTGGATCACTAAGAGACAGTACAACACCGGGTCGAGTAAAGTAAAGAAGGAAGAAGAGGAAGATGCAGCCTTGGCATCAAAGAGGCAGCAATGGAGAAAGAAGTGTGATCTGTCGAAGATCAAGTGTTTCCAGTGCGGCGAACTAGGACATTTCGCCAACAATTGTCCTCAGAAGAAGAAAGGACAAGGAAGCTTCTAACTCCAAGGCTGTTGTGGCGGACGATGGCTCCTAAGATGACGTAGCCATGAGCGCTCATGAACCACAAAAGTGGGGTGACATGGATCTGTAGAGCAATTATAGAGTGGTGGCAGGATCCTTGAGTAGCCCAACTCTTGGATCATGTCCGCGCTACGGGAGACTTAAGACAGTAGTGGCACAAGTGGAGCAGTGGATGTATAGAATCACAGATGGAGCAGTGGTAGAGCGGGAAGTTGAAGGGAGCAGAGCAGTGCAGATGTTGCAGCAGCGCAGGGGCGGATGTGACTTCAGCAGGGCAGAGCAGGCCTACTTACGCAGAGCAGAGCTGCAGAAGCGTAGAGGGTTCAAGAGGACAACACAACGCAACAACAACGTAGGGGATTTCAGCGCAGAGGGGCTGATGTGACTTCAACAGCATAGAAGAGGTCTTTTGCAGTGCGGAGTTGTAGTTGTGCAACAACCTCCAGATGACATAACAGAGCAGCAGCTATGGATCTTCGGTGATGAGGATGCAGCCCATATGACTTGTTTGTCAAAGATTGGAGAGAGTTTTCAGTTGTTTCTCTCAGCAACTGAGTTTCAGTGTACTAGTTGGTAGCATGATGCAACAGATTGAGAGGGAGCTGCAATACAGATGTGGCAGTGGTGGTGGCAGCGTCATGGGCAGTTGTACGGGAGAGCAGCAAGAGCATAGTGATGAAGGGTAGTAGGCCAAGCATTAGCGCAGAGACCCACACCAGAGATTAGTGCAAAACTTCGTGGCGAAGTGTTGTGCTAGAGCACATTCCTCGCTAATTAAGATTTTTGAATGTTGGGGTAGCATTGGATGTGATCTATATCTCAAACTTTGTGGAGGGACTAGAGTGCATGAGATCTCCAATACTGAGAAAGGGATTTGAGAAATTTCGTCCGTTTTAAGAGAAAATTAATTAATTAATCCTTTTAATTAAGGACCCTAAGTCTAATTTAGGAAAATTTAAAAATTAAAGGTAACTAATTTAAACATGTGATGGAAATGACTTAAGTCACATGTATCAAGCTTTATTTTAATCTTAGCAATCGATTCGAGATTAGATCATGGTCGTTGGTTTCCCAATGAGAAAAGTATAAAGGAAAGGCTTCGAGTCAGTTGGAGAACGCACACAGTAGCAGAGCACTAAGACTAAGCTGGAATTCTAGGGCATGGTTTGCTAAGAATTTCCAGAAGTGTTTCAGTTGCAGGGAGGGGTAGTATTGGTGAGAGGGATGATTTGATTCCAGGTCAAGAGTGTAGCAAGAGCCAGAGAAGCAGCAGCCAGAGTAGCGTAGAAGGAGCAGCAACTATGCAACAGTTGCGCAATGCAGAGTGCTTCAGGTGCTACGCAAAGCCTACGCAGGCCCAGAAAGGGTAGCGCAGAGGCGATCCTGTAAATCCTATTTGAGGGTGTGAATCAGTCAGTTTTTCTGTCTTCAGAACAGAGGTATTGCTACAGATTTTGTATTTCTCTGTCGAGTTAACCAGTAAGGTGCCCAGATTTGTTATATTTAGGATATACTTAATAATATAAACCCTCCAACAACCAAAAGACTAGTTTTCCCACATTGGGTTTTTTCGAGGACAGTGGTCCAGAAAATCCTGTGTGACACTTTGCCATTATGCATGTATTCAGTTTAGATCTGTATCTATGTATAGACTGTTAATGTGTTTACTTCAATGTTAATTTTGAATATTTCAGATTAATAACTTGATTAAGTTAGAGAAGTAAAGGTAGATTTAACAGTAGGGTTTTTGCATAAGTAATGTTAAGAAATTTTCACATGTTTCACACTTGAGATGCTCTTCGGCCTGCTAGATACAATCCTATACTTCGCACTCTTTCACAGAATTGTAACCAAGATATTTACACCATAACAACTTCTTTATCTTCTATTAAAAGGTACCAAAATGCAGACTCATACACGCATATTTCTTCAGACTTGTTTGCACTTGTTGCTTCAGACTCATCCGCAAACCTTTTCCGAAAATCAAAGAAGTCTGAATTTTTGTTCTGTAATTTCTGCGAAGTTTACTAGGCTATTTATAGTTGATTGAAGCTATAATTAGCCGACCTATCAGTGAAATGATGTGACATATTATTGAGCTGAATTTTCCAGCATTTTCAAGATGACTTGTAGGGCTGATCTTCCAGCGTTAAGGAGGTTGTCTTGAGGGTTGCTTTGAGCATCATTCAAGAGCCATTTTCTTCAAGGTCTTGAGGCATATTTATCTGACTAGACTCTTCATATACATGACTCCTAATTACATTTATAACCAGAAGATAAATCCTAATAGACATCAAGAAGAAGTCTATTGACATATAATAAAACCTTGCTCATGAAACCCATGAGGCAAGCATATCAAAAACATATTTTATTATCTTTTGTCTTCTTCTTTACATAAATACATAATTACATAGTCAATGTGAAGACCAATCTTAGTTACACTTTTCAACACTACCTCTTAACTAGGGAGGTATTCATACATGTACATGGTCACTTTCAAACTGAAGAATCTCATAAGAAGAATCAGATTGTTAATCACATCTGTATAGCATCATATCAACCAACATTGTCCTAGTGCAAGGCCTTGAGTAACAACCCCATCTCTCAACAAGAAATTGGGCTACAATGTTGGCGAGACATATGACTTATAGACACCATACTCATTGTCTCTCGAAGGTACATAATCCACCCAGGTGTTCCCAGAGTGTGACCTTCTTGGATTATTCTTCCCTTGGGTAGCCAACCCTCAAATAATAATGGTCCTCAACTACTCTTATCTTGAATGCCCTATCGCATTCTCAAAGAGTATCGAATGCAAGATGATTACCCATCCTCCATTCTGTCTTCCAGGTGAAGACCAAAATGATGTGTCTATCCATTCTCTCCACATGGCCTTCACTAAGACTTACGGTTGTTAGTCCTGGTCTAATGCGTGACACATGTATTAGAGAATCATATACCTCACTCCCTCTTAACTCAGAAAGGACATACTTCAAGTTTCTTCCAAGCAAGAAACTTACCACCAGGCTCCCTCTCAACCAGGGACCTGCAGCAACAATGGTGAGACACCTAGGTGCCCATGAAGAATTCCTCCCCTCGATGTGATGGATTTAGATATTGAGGAATCTTCAACCTTTGGCTTTATAGGGCACAAATCATCCATCACTTTCTTCCATGAGTCATGTCAACTATCAGAAAGCGATTCAATAGTCTTCCTCATTTGGTCCACCTTTATGCCATGCTGCTTTCCTTCGAACCATCTCCAAGGACCTTACATCTTTCCACATGGTTGGAAGCCCTGCATAAGCTTATCCAGATAAACATATACATAAGAACTTTAAAATCAAAAGTTACCGCAGTGATGATCTTTCACCATGACATCTTCCTGTAGGCATTGACATCTTGTACTCAGATTGACACATCTCCTAAAGATATGTCTTGTCAAGGGTCTTCTTGTTTGCCATACTTCTATCAGAGTCCACATATCTTCCCAAGAGATCTCCTAGTCACATCTTCTTGGATTTCGGATGATAACCGACTCTTTGCATGGTTTCACTTCATGATCTCTTCAATTCATTCTATGCACACCTACATACCCAGGAACTTCCAGTATCTAGTTCCTTGTTTGTATACAACTAATTTTGTATAAAATTTAATTTCGTCTGCTAGTGGAAACCTGTGCGCTGTAAGAGATCCTCCTTCATAGATCATACTTATAAAGATAGAAGTCCATTACCTGCAACCATATGACATGACTTCACAGCATCCAGTGTCAGCGTATAAATATATGTACCTCGTACCTTTTACCTTTGAGCCATCCTATAGCAATTTTACTAGAATGAAGAACTTCATTCGCTTGACTTGCTTCATCAATATGTCATCATATCCTAATCCTAGAATTCTCTAACATAGAGTTCTCGATGAAACCTTTTGCTTTCTTTCTAACCAAAGAACCCTTAGATAACTCCATTAGAAAAATGTCAGCCCTTGTTTCCATATGGATCATTGAATGATGACCCTTGATCTTGATGACTGCCTTCCATCAATGTTGTTTATTAGTGAGGTTTCCAGGAGCTGCTTCACCAAGTGCTCCTTTCATGCTTCTATCATGATGTTATTAATATGCATTGCTTCCTAATATTTTACAACCAACAAAAATCCATTGAGGAGAAAGATGATCATAGAGATCTTTCACTTTCTTCTTTCTTAGATTTCTTTGCATTAGGTCCATCCCTTTTATCTGTGACATGGGCTTCTTCCCTTTTCCTCTTGTCCTTTCTAAATTTAGGATAATCTCGTTTATAATGCCCAAAACCATTACATCTAGAGCATCGTGCTTTGTCCATATTTCATCTCTTATTATGTGGACCAAATTTAACAAATCTTCCTTTCTTCCTAGACACGGCTGCAAAGGCTTGATTCTCTTCACTTGATCATGCATCAGATTTGGCTTTCAATCTTGTTTCCTCTATTTTACATAGAGACCATACATCATGGAATGGTGTTGCTTCTTTCTTCCCGTATAAGCTTGAAGTGAAGTTTCCCCATTCTTCAAGTAGAGCATTCAACACCACAGTAGTCATTTCATTATCAAACATTACTTCTCCCAATTCTTGTAGTTGGTCTTTTATTTCAAAAATCCTCATAAAATATGAAGTGATTCCTTCCTTTCTTGACAATTTCATTTTATATAGTTCTTGTCTTAGGAGAGATTGCTTCTCTTGCAGTACTCACAGAGAATATCTCCACTAGTTTCTCATATATTTCTTTTGCAGTTTTTAGTTTTGATACATAGGATATGAGAGAGTCCTTAATGGATTCTATGAGAATCCTCTAGGCTCTGACTTCTCCCTTCATGTACTTGGCATGAGCTGGAGCATCTTCTATTAAGGGTTGAATTGTAGATTCTTTGATATAGTCCATAACTTCGTCTTCAATCAAATTCAAATCTGTCCTCTACTTCCAAGCACTAACGTTTGATGACCCAACCAATTTGTTGCTTTCTTTGCAATAAGTCATTAAATAAGATCATGACACTTACTTGGGTAGGGTGACTTCCTCCTTCTAGCAGCTTCTTTGATAATGATGAAGATAGGAACTTCTTCTTAGATTGAGTCTTCCAATGTAGGTGATCTTTGAATCCTTGATGATAAAGGATGTCTTCCAAAGGGTGATGTCCCTTCCAACAATGTCTTGAATGTAAATCTTTGATGGAAAATATTATTTTATTTATTTGTGGATCTTGTTGTAGCTCCTAGAGATAGCCTTGAGTTGCAAAAGACCAATGGCTAGGACATTTTAAAATAAGAGGTTAAATGTAGATAACCATAAGGATGCTTCTGATAAAATATGGAATAAGAGAATAATGGTTTTGGTGGTTCAAGGATGGAGAAGACCTTGGAGTCCATTCATGTAAATTCCCTATACTGTGAGAGGGCTCAAGAGGCTGTGAGGCTGATGGCTTTTAGATGGGCCAAGTATAAAACAATGAGCAGAAGCTTTAAAAATATGTAGAAGTGTTGAGAAAGAAAAGGAGAAGGAACCCACAAGAGACAAGCTTAAGAGGATTAAGAATTGTCCCCTGTGAACTCGGACGAAACGGATATGAATGAGATATGGACAAAAACAGAGGTTCGTGGAGCGCGAATTAAGGGAGTGCAGCAAGCTTAATACATGAGCGTTATACAGACACGAATTCATGACTAAAATTGCAGACAATCGGCAGCTACATTACACGAACCAGCAAAGCAGCAGAGCATGAAAGATGATTATACATAAAAAGGATATTACTGATAACAGAAGAAAACAGATACATACTACTCATTTCTCCATCTGGAATCCAAATAATAGCACTGTATCATATTAAGTTCAAACAGCTCTCCCAAATATGTATCTCAGAGCACATGGAGCACAATCATACAAAACTACAGCAAAATTCTCCAAAATTCCAGAACCCCTGTTCATTTTTTGAAATCCCTACATGTAGAGATTTCTCCGAGGGTCTACGATCCTAATCATTTATGATCGACCCATACCTATGAAATCAAAATATCCTACCTAACTTGCAGAGCATACATCGAGCAATTACTTCTATACTGAGAGAATTAAAACAGGAATGGGTGAAATTAAGATTTCATTAGCAAAACATCAAAATCAAACAGTAAACAGAAAAGAGATGGTTGACCATGGAGGCCAATTATGGGAGCCTTCAAACGGTATGGCGAGGAGCGATCGTAGGTGGGCAGGCTGGCCGTCATCATACGATTCCATCTGTTGCTTGAAAGTCTCCACTCCCTCATTCTTATGATTTCCACTTAATCCGTTGTGGAGTGGCCAGTGGTACTACGCGTGTCTGGCTCTTTAGTGGAGATTTCCTGAACAAGTTGAATAACCGTAAGTGCGTGCTCCACCCAAAGACCCATGCTGTGATTGAATTGCAAATCGGAAACCGGATTTCGAAGGGGGGCATGGATGATTTGTGGTATTGGATGGGGGGGGCTTAGCAGTGATGATATGTGTGAAAAACGGATGGAAATGGCGAAAGTAATGGTGGGGTCGATAGTATTAACACACGATGGAAATGATTTAAACTGAAAAGAGCAGGTTAGAGGCCGGGGGATGGCTTTAGATGACGTGGCAGGGATGGGTCCCACAGTTATCGCAAATCGCACATCAACGGATTTAGATTATGAGCGATGGAGGTAAACCTTAAAACTTGCGATGTGCGAAGCGCGGGGAGAGGGAGGTGATGTGGCAATGAAGTGAGGGCTGCCCACAACATCGCAACTCGTAGGTTTTACAAAAAGGGGAGCGGAAGGTAAGAGTTGAGCCTCATGAAGTGCGATATGCGATGGGGAGAAAAGGGCGATGTGGCGGTGAAGGTGGGACCACCCGTAGATCGCATATCGCAAGGCTTAGCTGGGAGCACTGGGGGTTAAATGTTATGTTCTGCGAAGTGCGAAGTGCGGGGAGGTAAAGTGACATGGCAGATGGAGGTGGGACCACCTGCATATCGCAAATCGCAAGATTTATGTGTGAGCGGCGAAGGGTAAATGGTAAGATTTGCAAAGTGTGATATGCGATGGAATGTATGGCCGACACGTGGCTCTTCTCCAATTTCTTCGATCCATTAACTCTCATGCATCTTTATTTGCAATATCCATTCTTGACTGCTTATCTCTAACTTAGATCTCGCGATCTAATCTTGTCCGTACATCTGACTTGCGTTCCTAAGTTGTGCACTGCCCACTGTATAAAACAGAAATCACCGCCGCACGTTGAAAATATTAAATGTTGAAATCTGAACTATGCTGAAACTAGAAACTGAAACACACTTGAACTGAAAATTGCAAAGCAATCTGAAACTAAACTGGAAAGATGCTCATAGCACTGAGCTTATTTGCACACCTACCTACCCTAATCTGCTTGAATTACTACTATTCTAAATGATACAATAATGCCAGTGTAACCAGACAAGCAACTGCTCTAATAATTTTGTTCTTTCACCGTTTTCCACCAGACTTAGGAACAAACCTCTTACCGGTATTTGATAGGAATTCCCAACCTAGTCTTCATTGCAAGGGGCTTGGTAAACCTGAATAGCAAGAGAAACACTGAAAAGGTATGGTGGCTTTTTGATGAATAATTTCTCAATATAGACAGCCACTGGATCAAGATACACTTGACCTATTTCTGGATATCTAGACCCAATCGATCTTACCTCACCGCTTGGTACTGCACCTGTGTTTTCCATGTCTTCAAGCAACTCGGAACCTGTTTGCATTTTATCTGATGAATTAAGGGATAAAGGTGGAGAATCAAACTGGATCACTTCTTCCTCTGTGTTAAACTCCACCTCTTTGTTCAGCAGGTTCACCTCCACATTAAATGCAATATTTTGCATTTCTTCAAGGGTCGCAGTGTCTCTTTCTCTTACTTGGAATTTCACCTCTGGATTAAAGACATTTGGGTATTGCAAGAGAGATACTCCTGGGGTGGCCTTATATTAGCAGGCATTGAATGATACATCTTATTTAACCTGGCTGAAAAATATTGTACTATCTCCCCAGGCTGTCTTTTTAAATGTCCATACTCTTCTATGATAAGAAATACATTTCTTATGAATACCCATCGACCTAGGAAACCTTGTATGAATTGATGAAAAATTCTCATGTTAGTGGCTGGAAGATTCTCAAACCAATTTTTAACTTTACCTTGTACTAAAAGAGAATTTGAGAGATGGTCTTCATCATGCAAATCTGACTCGTCCTTAATCTCTGAAGGAAATGCTGCTTGTTGAGTATGTTCTTGTGGATCTAGACAATTAAGCTCTACTGCCTCCATTTCTAGATCACCAGATTGTGTTGATTCTAAGTGTTGTCCCCTGTGAAACACTCCAGCTCTTCCCCTTCTTCATGGAGGGTAAGCTCGCCTCCCTCTTTTTCAGAATAGGCTAGGAACTGGTTTTCCACATGCAGCCCAAGAACCACCATGGGTTGTTCTTCTTGGAAATTAAAGGGAGTGGGCCCTTTTTCTATAATGGCTTCTTCGAATTGTTCTTTAGGAGGGTCGGGCACTTTCAAGGGTATAGATGTGGGCTTCTTATCCTTGGGAGGATCAACTCCTTCCTTTGTGGAAGTGGATGCAAGCGCCTTAGGAGGGGTTGGCTCTTCTAACAGCTTCTTCCCTTTACTAGCAAGACTAGGAGGGGTTTGTTCTCTTGATATCGACTCTTCATTTTGTTCTTGCCCTCGGGTTCTCATTATGGAGGACCTGAGGTCATACTTCTTATGGAGTTGAGCTTACATGAAATCCACGAACTGCCTATAGTAACTGTCAATCTATTAGTCCCCTGGAGAGACTTCCTTCTCTTTTGGCTCTTCTTGCAGGGTGAGTTCACCTTTTTCATCCTCTGAGTAAGCGAGGAACTGATATTCTTGGTTGTATGTGAGTTCCTCGGTCTTTCACTCCATTTCCCCTTCCAGGTATAGAGGAGGCTGGATGTGATCTTTCTGCTCTTTCCTTTCTCACTGCAACAACTATAGATGGGGCTTCCAGTACTGGGGATTAAACCCACAGTTTGGAATCTTTTGGTTAGGACGAGGAGGGGAATTCTTGGCCTCCAATTCAAGCTTCACCAGCTTATTTATTTCTTCAATTCTATACTCTTGTGATTCTCTCTTCTGATTAGAAGTAGAAGCCTCCTCCTTGCTCTTTCTTCTGGCTTCATGTTCTGTCTTCTCCTTGAAATTACCAGTAGAAGAAAAGTTTGCTTCTACCTCCAACACATCAGTCTGGATCTGATCTAGAGATGTGGATCTTCTCTCTCTTAAGGTGAACCCAAAATCTGGCTCGAAAGCTCCTGCGAAGACCACCTTAGCAGCTACTTTGGGAGGCTTGATTTCAACGGGGAGGTTATTATAGAGCTTATTGAACCTCTTTATAAATTTTGTTACATCCTCATTGTGTCTCTTCTTGAGAGCATTGAACTCTATGAGGACATATCCATGGTCCCTCTTTTCTCCCCATTTCAATGTGAAGAAATTTTCCATTTCTTCCCAAGTGTGGACTGCGTTGTTGGCTAGAGACTTGAACCATTTTCAGGCTTCTCCCTCCAAGGATTGGATGAAAATCCTTAATACCACATCTAAGTGCTCTACATTTACATTCTCAGCAAAGGCGCAGAAGTTTTCAATATGTCTCTGCACAGAATTACTATCTTCCCTGGTGAACCAAGGTAGGAGCTTTAAATAATCTTGTGGCATATCATTTAGAGGCTGAGGGAGGGCAAAGGGGGCATACTTGTTCAAAAGGAAACTCAGCACAACCATCTGATTTAGAGGTGGAGGTAGATGGTGGATTTGAATCTGGTGTGAGGCCTAATGAAAGCCAGGATTACTTCTGATTAGGACTATTTTATAGTGGAGTCGCCAAGGTGATGAATATGCAACTCTCAACCCTTCGTGCTCACCTAATTGAAGGGTGAAGATAATGTTGTATCACAGGGAAAAGATTTCTTCATTCGTATCTCTAGCAAAGAAAAGATTTCTTCGTTTGTATCCCTGGCAACGACGCCAAAAAGATGTTGTAGCTCCTAGAGACAACCTTGAGTTGCAAAAGACCAGTGCCTAGGACATCTTAAAACCAGAGGTTAAATGTAGATAACCATAAGGATGCCTCTGATAAAATATGGAATAAGAGAATAATGGTTTTGGTGGTTCAAGGATGGAGAAGACCTTGGAGTCGATTCATGTGAATTCCCTATACTGTTAGAGGGCTCAGGAGGTTGTGAGGCTGATGGCTTTTAGATGGGCCAAGTATAAAACAATGAGCAGAAGCTTTAAAAATATGCAGAAGCATTGAAAAATAGAAGGAGAAGGAACCCACAAGAGACAGGCTTAAGAGGATTAAGAATCTGTCCCTTGTGAACTCAGAGGAAACAGACATGAATGAGATATGAACAACAACATAGGTTCGTGGAGCGCGAATTAAGGGAGTGCAACAAGCTTAATACATGAGTGTTAACACATGAGCGTTATACATACACGAATTCATCAATAAAATTGCAGACCACTTGCAGTTACATTACACGAACCATCAAAGCAACAGAGCATGGAAGATAAAAAGGAGATTACTGATAATAGAAGAAAACAGATACAATTTACTCATTGCTCCATTTGGAATCCAAATAACAGTGTTGTATCATATTAAGTTCAAACAACTCTCTCAAATATGTATCTCAAAGCACAGGGAGCACAATCATACGAAACTATAGCAAAATTCTCCAAAATTCCAGAACCCATGTTCATATTTTGAAATCCCTACATATAGAGTTTTCTCTGAGGGTTTACGATCCTAATCATTTATGATCGACCCATACCTATGAAATCAAAATATCCTACCTAACTTGCATAGTGTACATCGAGCAATTACTTATGTACTGAGAGAATTAAAATAGGAATGGGTGAAATTGAGATTTCACCAGCAAAACATCAAAATCAAACAGTAAACAGAAAAGACATGGTTGACCATGGAGGCCAATTATGGGAGCCTTCAAACTGTATGGCGAGGAGAAATCGTAGGTGAACAGGCTCGCTGTCATCATACGATTCCATCTGTTGCTTGAAAGTCTTCACTCCCTCATTCTTATGATTTCCACTTAATCCGTTGTGAAGTGGCCAATTGTACTGCGCACCTCTGGCTCTCTAGCAGAGATTTCCTAAACAAGCAGAATAACCGTAACTACGTATTCCACCCAAAGACCCATGCTGTGTTTGAATTGCAAACTGGAAACTGGATTTTGGAGGGGGGCATGGATGGTTTGTGGTATTGGATGGGGGGGGCTTAACGGTGATGATATGTGTGAAAAATGGAAGGAAATGGTGGAAGTAATGGTGGGGCTGATAGTATTAACACACGACAGAAATGATTTAAATTGAAAAGAGCGGGTCAAAGGCTGAGGGATGGCTCCCATAGCTATCGCAAATCTCACATCGATGGATTTAGTTTATGAGCGGTGGAGGTAAACCTTAAAACTTGCGATGTGGGAAGTGCGGGGAGAGGGAGGTGACGTGGCAATGAAATGAGGGCCACTTGCAACGTCGCAGCCCGTAGGTTTTACGAAAAGGGGAGCGGAAGGTAAGAGTTAAGCCTCGCAAAGTGGGATATGCGATGGGGATAAAAGGGCAACGTGGCAGTCAAGGTGGGACAGCCCGCAGAACGCATGTCGCAAGGTTTAGCTGGGAGAAGTGGGGGTTAAATGTTATGTTCTGCGAAGTACGAAGTGCGAAGTGCGGGGAGGTAAATGTTAAAAGTTGCGGTGAGCGATGTGCGATGGGCGAAAGTGACGTGGTAGACGGAGGTAGGATTGCATGCATATCGCAAATCGCAAGATTTATGTGTGAGCAGCGGAGGGTAAACGGTAAGATTTGCGAAGTGCGATATGCGATGGAACGTATGGCCAACACATAGCTCTTCTCCAGAATCTCCGATCCATTAACTCTCATGCATCTTTATTTGCGATATCCATTGTTGACCGCTTATCTCTAACTTAGATCTCACGATCTAATCTTGTCCGTCCATCTGACTTGCGTTCCTTTGCTATGATCTCTATCTTCCATCTCTCCATTTCAATTCTGCGCGTTGATCCTGACCGTCTATTTTCCCCTTTGCGCCTCCTCCAAAATCCTTAAGTTATTTTAAGGAAAATACGCCATTTTCTCTGCTTTCTCTGATTTGAAAGTAAAGTGTGTGTGCTCCAGCTATCAGCACGGAATGTCCTTTATTGAAACATGAAACCACTTGCGGGGGCAATTAAGCGGTTTTTTGGAATTTGAAGAGAGTGTTCCCGCAGTTAATGTCAACCGTCGATTTGCAGGTGAGTTGATTTAATGAGATTGCTTACAGGGGCACTCCTTGTTATAAATCTTGTGCAATTTGTGCTCCCGGGTTGCTGTTGGATCTGGGCACAATGAATACGAGCCTTCGCTGTACTTGAACTTGGAAGAATGATAATCTTGTATAATTTTAACTTAAAGACATCTTAGCATTAAACGGTATTCTGTAGCGCTAGTCTCTCTTGAGCTTGCGAATAAGCTCGACTCGACCCTGACCTGTGTGCAATGTTCTTAACGTGTCCATTGGTCCAGCTCTTGAATTGTTCTTTTGACAGCAGGGCGTCCTTCATGCCCGTGCTTGAATAGCTTGGCGTTCCTCTTAAACATTCATGCCTCTACCTTGTGATTTCCTTATAGGGACCACTTCTCCATTTTAGGTGCGGTCACAGACCAACAGACCTTTTGAAGAATCTTCTTGCAATATGATCTGTGACCTTTTAACCCAAACTTTGATCTTTGCTTCCTTGAGTGTCTTCTTATCAAGTAGCCCTTGTGTTCAGTACCTTAGCTCTAATACCATGTTGAGAATTTGGGAGCGCGGAGATTAATTCAAATTCTCTACTTGATAATTACTTGTGAGCTTACTTCTTTTACTCATGTGTTCTCTTCTTAGCTTATTTTGTCTTTCATCAAATCAATTACCAAAAACACAAGAGAGACAAATTTAGGCTCTTCGAGCCAAGGCAAAACCTCTGTAATACCCAGTTAAACCCAAGAATCGTCTCAGTTTTGATATGTTCCTGGGTTTGAGCCATTCTTTAATTGCTTTGATTTTGTTGGGGTACACTTTGACTCCTTCCCAGGATATGACGTGCCCCAGGTATTCAACTTCCCTTTGCCCAAAGTTACATTTTGATAACTTGGCGTAAAATTGATTCCTCTCTAATATGGAAAGTACTTCCTCTAGATGTTTGAAGTGCTCCTTCCACATTTTACTGTAAATGAGAATATCGTCGAAGAAGACTAATACCAATTTTAGCAAGTATGGATGGAAGAGTGCATTCATCATTGCCTGGAAGATGGCTGGTGCATTTGTTAAACCAAATGGCATTACCTTAAACTCATAGTGCCCTTCGTGAGTTCTGAATGCATTTTTTTCAATGTCTTAATCTCACTCGAATTTGATAGTAGCTTGATCTCAAATCTAATTTTGAGAAATATTCTGCACCATGGAGTTCATCTAGCATCTCATCAATGAATGGAATAGGAAATTTGTGTTTAATAGTAATTTTGTTTAATCCTTTGTAAACTATACACAACTAGAAGGATCCAGCTTTCTTCTTGACTAATACTACTGGTGCAGTGTATGGACTTCTACTTTTCGTAATGACTCCATGTTGTAACAGATCTTGTATTAGTCCTTCTATTTCTGTTTTATGATGGTGGGGGTAGCGATAGGGATTTATATTTACTAGTGTTAAATCTAGTGTGATTTCAATGATATGTTCAATTTTCCTTTCCGAGGGTACTTTTATCGGTAAATCTTGAAAAACCTTGTCATATTTCTGGATTAGGGATGAAACTTCAGATTGTTGGTGAACCCCTTCCATCGATAATAACTCTAACTGTTGACATTGTGCGACGAATACTAGGGCTCCCTTGCGAATAAGCTTCTTCATATGTTGAGCATAAATGACATGGGTACGTGGGGCTTGGAATCCGAACAACTTATACTTCCTTCCATCCATTTTGAACTTAATGAATTGTTTTTGGTGATTTGTCGAATACGTCCCTAATGTTTGCAACCATTGTACTCCTATGACAACGTCTACTCCTAAAGGGACCGTATAAAAACTGGACTCCATCTCGTATTTGTTTAGTTGCATTTTAACTTTATGGCACTTTCCTACTCCATCTATTTGTTTTCCATCTACCACCATAACTTTTAAATTTGCAACGGGATATGCAAAAATGTTCAGTGTTTTTGCGACATTGACATCTATGAAGTTGTGCGTACTTCCTGAATCTATTAAAACGATAACGTTTTGTTTCTTGATATGTCCTTTAAGCTTCAATGTTTGTGGTTGAGCTGTTCCTATGATAGCTGCTAGAGAAATTCTTGGCATATTCTCTTCTTATGGATCTGGATTAGGGGTCTCGCCTTCTTCATTGTTTTCTTCATCGGAGCTATTCTCTAGAGATTCTTCTTCTTGTTCTGCTTCGCAGTAGTAGAGTTTTTGTGTAGTGCACGTGTGCCCTGGGGAATATTTATCCCCGCATGTCCAACACTTGCCATCCCTTTTTTGTTTGAAATTAGACTGTTGTTTTCCTCCGTCGCGCATTAGCGATGGAACATACTTACCAGTGTTTTCTGAAGACGACTTACTTGACTTCCCTTTTGATTAGTTGTTTGATTTTTCATTACTGGCATATGGCATTTTATGGAGCGTATATTTTCGTTGAGTAATTATTGATGCATGTCTAGCTTCTTCAATGGTTTTGGGTTTATATAGTTTTAATTCTTCCCGAATATATTCCTTAAGGCCACATCGATACATTTTTAGCAGCTCTTCGTCTGAGAATCCCCTTTGCCTTATAGCTGTATACTTCTCACTAATGGCAGAAGTGTCCTCAGACACATAATTTTATTAATAGGAAAAAAAATTACATGAGAAATTTGCAAGAGTTTACACCCGTAGACTCCAAAACTCTTGCAATTAGGAAAATGACCTATTTATAAACTACATGTTCTAACTTATTTTAGTTATGGACCACTTAATAAAACAACAAGTGTCCATTTACAATAAATATCCTCCTAACAAAAATACTAACTTTTTTCCTATATTAAAGCCTAAGATATGACACTTTTCTAGAGTCATATATTTTTTAACAATAATATATTTCTAAGTGTCTCCAATATTAATTTAAATATTCTAATTAATAAATATTTTATCCTAGCTTTAAACTATGATATTTGGATCATCTAACATTCCCCCTATGATCCAAAGATACATTACAACCTATACCAAGTTCATCCCTGAACTTAGTAAATTTTATCCTACCAAGAAGTTTGGTGAAGATATCAGAGACCTGATCTTCTGAAGGACAATAAATCGGCTGGATGACATCCTTTGCAATGAGTGATCTGATATGATGATACTTGGTGTCCACATGCTTTGTCTTTGAATGAAAAACTGGGTTCTTGGCAAGCTTTATTGCTGACTGGTTGTCGAGGAATAACGATGTAGCTTCTACTGGAGGAATTCCCAAGTCCTGTAAAACTCTACGCAACCAAACAATCTCACATGTCGCTTCCCATGCTGATATGTACTCTGCTTCTGCTGAAGAAGTGGCCACTGTAGCTTGTTTCTTGCAACTCCAAGACGCTGCAGTTGACCCCATGTTCATTAAATAACCCGAGGTTGATGCCCTATCATCAATACTGCCAACAAAGTCAGTATCTGAAAATCCACCAAGTACAAAGTTTTTAGTATTTTTGTAAAGAAGACCAAAATCTTTTGTTCCTTGAATATAATGAAGAACTCTTTTGGTTGCATTCCAGTGGTTGTCTCGTGGTTCCTGCATAAAGCGGGAAAGAATAATGATGGCATAAGAAAGATCTGGTCGAGTAGTTGTCAGATAAATCAGCCTGCCAATCAATTGTTGATAAGTAGTGCTATCCAACATTTTCTCCCCTTCAAATTTTGAAAGTTTCAATTTTTGTTCCATGGGGGTAAGAACAGGCTTGCAATCCTACATTCCAAATGGCTGAAGAACTTTTGCTGCATACTTACTCTAAGAAATGAAGATATGATGTGGACGTTGGAATACTTCAACTCCAAGATAGTAATGAAGTAGTCCCAAATCTGTCATCGTAAAACCTGCTTGTAACTCCTTTTTCACCTATGCAATGTGATCATCATTGTTGCCAGTGATAATCAAATAATCTACTTACATAACCAAATTACCAAATTTTTACCTTGTTGGTGTACATGCAAGGTGTCATTAGATTCACTTCGTTGAAAGACAATTTTCCGAAGGTATTCGTCCATTTTGGCATACCAAGCTCGGGGAGCTTATTTTAACCCATATAAAGCCTTTATCAGTTTGTAGACTTTATGTTCCTGTCCTTCAATTTCAAAACCTGGTGGTTGTGTCATATACACTTCTTCCTGTAAATCTCCGTTGAGGAAAGCAATTTTTATATCCATCTGATGAACTTTCCATCCTTTCCGGGTTGCCAATGCAAGTGTTAATCGAATGGTGTTCCATTAAGCCATAGGAGCAAAAGTTTCCTCATAATCAATCCCTTCCTGCTGCGCAAAACCCTTCGAAACAAGTCTTTCTTTGTACTTGTTGATATCTCCATTTTTCTTGTACTTATTTCGGTAAACCCATTTGCATCCGATGGGTTTAACATTTTGAGAACAATCAACAAGTTTCCAAGTGTTGTTGTCGAGAACTACCTAATATTCATCAACCATAGCATGTTGACATTCTTTATGTTTTACTACCTCTCAATAAGTAGAGGGTTCAGTAAAATCATTTTCTATCAAGGAAAAATTTCCTTCACTTCTATGTGACCTCCTTGTTCTTGTTTTATTCTGCTTATTAGGCCTTACATCTTTCAAAAGTTGAACTACCCATTTTGGCAATTGATGTTCACTGGTGTGAGATTGTGAAAAATCACCATCATTGTAAAGAGGGTTGATGTAAACAGATGTCCGTTGATCAACCGCAGATTCTGGGGGTGGAGAGTCACTGTCAGAAGAACTACTGCTGCTAGGAGATTTTGATGAACTGCCATAAGACCCAGACGGCGCTGGTGAAGAAGATGAACTGGATGAATCATTTTCAGATGAAGGAAACTCAAGTTCCTACCAATTTTGTGAAGTTGGTTGACTTTGTATATTTCCTTTTCTTTTATCACCTTTTGTTTCTAACTTTCGAAGAAGACTTTCAATTTCTTCAGCACTCTTACACTTATTTTTATCAAAAATCACATCCCTGCTCACAATAAATTTCCTATTAGACAAAAGTCGGTACCATTTCTTCTCATCAGAATAGCCAATCATTGTGCACTTCAAGCTTCGTGAGTCAAGCTTAGTTTGCTTTTATTTCAGAACTAAGGCATAACATATTGATCCAAAAACTCTAAGATGTTTAACTCGAGGTTTGAAACCAAACCATGCTTCATAAGATGTGATTTCTTCTAAAGAGGCAGTTGGAGATCTGTTCCTTAAGTAGACAGTTGTATGAATTGCTTCTGCCCAATATATAGGACTTAACTTTTTGAAAGCTAACATCGACCTTGCCATTCCTAACAATGTGCAGTTCATTCTTTCTACTACTCCATTTTGCTATGGAGTGTAGATATTGGTAAGATGTCGTTCTATGCCATTATCCATGCAATACATTTTGAATTCATTAGAAGTGAATTGTCCTCCATTGTATGTTCTAAGAGTACCAATCTTCTCCTTAGCTTCATTTTCAATAAGTTAGTGAAAAGTTTTGAACTTTTCAAATGCTTCTGACTTTTGCTTCAAAAAATATACCCAAGTCATCCTTCTAAAACCATCAACAAAGGGTAAGAAGTATCTGCATCCTCCTAGCGAAGTTTGTAAGGGTCCACAAATATCACTGTGAACCAATTGAAAATGCATGTTTTCTCACCATGAACTTGTTGGAAAAGTCTCTCAATATTGTTTTCCATAAATGCAAGTTTCACATTTTGCATTTTCCCTTTTGAAGGTTGGAAGTCCCTTAACCATTCCCTGTTTTTGTAACTGAGAGAGACTTTCAAAGTTGAGATGGCCATACCTTACATGCCACAATTTGATCGGTGAAATGTTTGTACTTGCTTCTCTTGCAAAGTCAAAATTTCTTGGAATAATTGTCCCTTTCATCCTTAATAATTTTCCATCTTCATAACCTGTCATCATTGTTTTCATGTTCTGTTTGACTGAATTAATTTTAACTAAGCCATCCTCCATAATCACCAGATGTCCTGCTTGTCAAATCGTGACTAAAGATAGGAAATTTTGCTTAAATGTTGGTACATACCATTCATTTAAAATCATTCTTTCTCCAATGCCAAGTAGAAAAACTTTAACTACACCTTTTCCATAAAGAGTATGTTTTGTTTTATCAACAAGATAGATTGAATTGAGATGGCATTGTTGGAAGTTTCAAAAGAAGTCATGTCGAAAAGTCGTGTTGAGTTGCTCCTATATCCAAAATCCATGCATCTTCATATTCACTTCTAAGAAAGGCTGAAACCTATAAAGTTGTTGATTTTGTGTTTGTGAAGACATATTCTGAACCATCATGATCATCTTGATCATTTGCAAACTGTGCAGTGTTTTGATGAAACTTAGGAATTTTATCAATGGAAGTTCTAAAATCCTCAGCATAATGGCCAAATTTGTTACATCTTCTGCAAAAATTTTGACTGAAATTTCTGCCTCTGCCTTGACACTATCCTCTCTTCGCAGTTTGTCCTCTTCATTGATTATAACCTCTTCCTTGATTGTTCCCTCTGCCTTGAAAATTGCTCCTGCCTGAACTGTAACCTCTGTTGAAATTGTTTCCTCTGCTTTGACTGCGACCACAACCTTGTACACTGTGGGTTGCTTGAATTTGATTGAAATTTCCTCTTCCTCGGTTTCTAGAACCATCAGTTGAGGATTTACTTGTGCTAGCCTCTGTGAAGAAGACATCTTCCCCAATCTGTTTCTTCTTCCAAAATTTTTGTCATGTTGGGCTAACATATCACTCAATTCATCAAACTTGATCTTCTTTAATTTTCCAATGACTTGCAAAGTTTCCAAAAAATGTGTGTAAGAATATGACAATCCAGCAATTAAAATTGTAGTTAGGAAACTTTCATCGACAACTTGAAAACCAGCATTTATTATTTCTTGTTTGATGTTTTTAAGTCGTGAAATGTATTCAAGAACATCACCACCTTTAGTTAATTTTTGTTGGAGAAATTTTAATTGAAGATCAACCTTTTTTTATTCAGGTTTTGTATCAAATAGATCTTTGAATGTACGCAAAGCAGTCCATGCATCTGAGGCGTTTTCAATGTGAATGTACATTTCATTGTTAACTAAAGACTTTATAAGAGCTAGTGCCTTGGCATTTTTCACTTCCCATTTTGCAAGTAAAGCTGCATCTATTGGTTTATTAGGTTTAATGTCGCCATCACATATTTCATGCCACAGTTCATTATATATGAGAGTGTTTTCAATTAGAAGTTTCCAGGTCTTGTAAGATTTGACCCCTTCTAGCTTATCAGAATCAAAGAACATATTAATTAACTTCGACATTGTAGTGTTGAAGCAGTGCACCAAAAGAAACAAGCACAAGAAAGAAATGAGCAACTTTTCACATGAAACACGCCACGCAAAAATGATCTATCGAGGCTTGGCCTTGACCCTCATATAGTCGTTGGAAGAGGAGAAAAAATGACTGAGCTTTGCACTTGGCTCTAATCAAATTCTCTTGAAAGTTTACAATGAAATCTTTCAAAATTTTACCTAGTTACAATTCGCTTTTAAAGTTTCCTTTAAAAAAAAAATTACTATAACCCCCTCAAAGTGAAAAGGTACTTTGAGTTACAAAATCATTCTTATCTCTCCAAATAAAATAGAAGCCTCTTAGTATTTCAAAGATTACAAAATTTTACCACTCCAAAAATTCCAAATGATCCCCTCACACCTTGTCGCACCTTATTTTTCTTAAAAAAATTACAATTACTTCTTATTACTCCACAAATTACAAATTTTATTAATAATTACCCCACTCAGATTACAACTTTTTTTCAAAATAACACTTATCTCTCCATAATAAAAAATTTAACAAAATAACACTTCTTAATAAATTAATACCAATTGTGGCATTCTTCAAAGGTGTGTGAGAATGTGAGAATGGTCTGCATGGATTTATATTTTTTTTTCGAAATTTCATCTGGAACAGCTCCGAGAATTAGACAACAAGTCGTGCACGGACTTCTTGAATGATACTGAAACAATAGCCACCAGAGATTCGCCACTAGGAGTTGAGGGGTTGTTTCCACAATCCCGATGCGAAGCCATACAAACGGGAAATAACCGCACACACGTAAATATGCCGTACGTATATATAAAATTTAATGCCGGAACTTAATCATGTTTGAAGTACACATAAAATGCCGTAACACTAAGCCATTTTATTAAGATGCGAAGCCATACAGCAAATGCTCGCCCAACCTTGATTTCTCATATTCGCAGAGGACCTCTTCATGGATTCTCATTATGAAAACGATGCACTTATTCAACGTCGTTGCCACCGAATCCGTGCAGGGAATGGTGCAGAACCTTTTGAGCGCCCACCACCGTCTTCTTCAAATCTAGTCTTGATGCTTCAAAACGTTCAAGTTTCAAGCCAAGAACGAGCATGCAATCCCTCTTAGGAAAGCCCAAGAATGAGCATGCACAGTTAAAAAGGTTCTTATTTTGCACAAATATCTCTAGTATCGGTGCTCATTAAAGCTGAAGAATATAGAAATCGACAACAGAGTCGAATAAGCTTCCAAAGAATCCGCATTTGTTCATGTTTATGCTATGAGCAGCAGCTAGAGAGTCATCATCAGCACAATTCAAATGCATCCATATTCTGTAGCATTAATTAACAGTCTCAGAATTCTAATGTCAACGTCCACAAAAAATTGATAAGCAGGTGGCACAAATTTATCAAGAACAGGATCATTTCGTTGCCACTGTCGATACTTTTTTTTTAAATTACACAGGTCGTGGAGGACTTCCTAATTTTTTAAATTGAATTGTAATGAATATGATTTTCAGATTTAACAATTTAAAATCAAATAAGAAAATTTATTTTTCTTTAAAAAAATAAACTCGACAAACTGCATAACAATTTATCCCTGAAAATTTGATGGAGTTTTCCAAATGCTTGAAACGTTGGAATCTCCTCTTCACAATCTTCTCTTCACATCAGCTACGACACTGGTGCTCTGATACCACAATAATGACAGAAGTGTCCTCAGACATAATTTTATTAATATGAAAAGAAATTACATGAGAAATTTGCAAGATTTTACACCCGTAGACTTCAACACTCTTGCAATTAGGAAAATGACTTATTTATAAGCTACATGTCCTAACTTATTTTAGTTATAGACCACTTAATAAAACAACAAGTGTCCATTTACAATAAATATCCTCCTAACAAAACTACTAACTTTTTTCCTATATTAGAGCCTATGATACGACACTTTTCTAGAGTCGTATCTTTTTTAACAATATTCTATTTCTAAGTGTCTCCAATATTAATTTAAATATTCTAATTTAATAAATATTTTATCCAAGCTTTAAACTATGATATTTGGATCATCTAATCGCTTACTGATTCTTTTTGTTTGAGGTAAACGAATTTTTTGTAAACATTGTCTTCTTCTTCATCATGGAACCTTTTGAGCAGGGTGTTTCTAAAATTTTACCAATTGAATGAACGAGTTGCGCATCTATTGGACCACCATAAGAACCAATCATATGCTTCAGCTTTCAGGTTGTGGTCATGGCCTTCTCTTTTTCACCTATTGGCGGGTTTGCTCCGAAAATGGCGTCCATTTTGTTTACCCATACAATGGCGGCTTTATGGTCCTTACCATCGTATTTAGGTAATTCTCTTTTAATTTGAAGGTAGTCTCTTTTGGGAAACTTTGTATAGTAGTGACTTCCTTCGAACTGTATATGTGGTATTTGTGGTTTTTTGTGCATTGACGAATATTACTGACTTGGAAAAATTTCTCCTTCTAGAGTCTTGGGACTTTGTGCGGCTAAGGGATTAGAAGGTGGATTGGCTCCTCCCATAAACTGGCTCATCACGCTATTCAATTCTTTGATATCATTTGATCTTGATTACAAATTATTTTATCTTGGCCTTTTTTGAATTCATCCTGCTTCTTCTCGACATTGTTGAGGCACTGGCGCATCCTATTGATTTCCTCCTGAAATTTCCTCGAATTTGTATCGTGATGGTTACTTCCCATTTCGTTCCTCCTTTTCTTAGTAGACCCGTTTTTTTTTAATTAAATTATATATATATATATATATATAGTATCTATTTAATTAAATATGTCACTAAATGAATATGAACCGCTTCAAAAAAAAGGCACGAGGGCTCGATACACTGATTGTTAGGGATTTACGTTGCAAGGGTTGACAGTCAATAGTGTCAGGACGACAACGTGGTCGTGGAAGGGGTACAAGGAAAAGGCGACAGAGTCAATGTAATACGACGGAGACGGATGCAGTAGCAAGTGTGGAATATGTGGATGCTGCGGATCGATGTTAGACGGTAAGTGAAATGGAATTCTAATGTCAGCGTTCACAAAAAATTGATAAGCAGGCGGCACAAGTGATCAAGAACGGGATCATTTTGTTGCCACTGTCGATATATATTTTTTTTAATTACACAGGTCGTGGAGGACTTCCTAATTTTTTAAATTGAATTGTAATAAAATTGATTTTTAGATTTAACAATCTAAAATCAAATAAGCAAAATTTCTTTTCCTTTAAAAAAATAAACTCGATAGACTGCATACCAATTTATCCCTGAAAAATTGATGGATTTTTCCAAATGTTTGAAACGATGGAATCTCTTCTTCACAATCTTCTCTTCGCATCAGCTGCAACACTGATGCTCTGATACCACAATAATGGTAGAAGTGTCCTCAGACACATAATTTTATTAGTAGGAAAAGAAATTACATGAGAAATTTGCAAGAGTTTACACTCGTAGACTCCAACACTCTTGCAATTAGGAAAATGACCTATTTATAAGCTACATGTCCTAACTTACTTTAGTTATGGACCACTCAATAAAACAACAAGTGTCCATTTACAATAAATATCCTCCTAATAAAACTACAAACTTTTTTCCTATATTAAAGCTTAAGATACGACACTTTTCTAGAGTCGTATTTTTTTTAACAATTTTCTATTTCTAAGTGTCTCCAATATTAATTTAAATATTCTAATTTAATAAATATTTTATCCTAGCTTTAAACTATGATATTTGGATCATCTAATCGCTTACTGATCCTTTTTGTTTGAGGTGAACAAATTTTTTGTAAACATCGTCTTCTTCTTCGTCATGGAACCTTTTGAGGAGGGTGTTTCTAAAATTTTACAAATTGAATGAATGAGTTGCACATCTATTGGACCACCATAAAAACCAATCATATGCTTTAGCTTCCAGGTTGTTGGATCGGTCATGACTTTCTCTTCTTCACCTATTGGCGAGTTTGCTCCGAAAATTGCGTCCTTTTTATTTACCCATACAATGGCGCCCTTATGGTCCTTACCATACTATTTAGGTAATTCTCTTTTAATTTTAAGATAATCTCTTTTGGGAAATTTTGTATAGCATTGACTTCCTTCGAACTGTATATGCAGTATTTGTGGTTTTTCGTGCATTGACGAATATTCCTGACTTGGAAAAATTTCTCCTTCTAGAGTCTTGGGACTTTGTGCGGCTAAGGGATTAAAAGGTGGATTGGATCCTCCCATAAACTGACTCATCACGCTATTCAAGTCTTTGATATCATTTGATATTGATTACAAATTATCTTCTCTTGGCCTTTTCCGAATTCATCCTGCTTCTTCTCGACATTGTCGAGGCACTGGTGCATCCTGTCAATTTCCTCCTGAAATTTCCTCGAATTTCAAAGGTGTGTGAGAATGTGAGAATGGTCTGCATGGATTTATATTTTTTTTTCGAAATTTCATCTGGAACAGCTCCGAGAATTAGACAACAAGTCGTGCACGGACTTCTTGAATGATACTGAAACAATAGCCACTAGAGATGCGCCGCCAGGAGTTGAGGGGTTGTTTCCACAATCTCGATGCGAAGCCATACAGCAAATGCTCGCCCAACCTTGATTTTTCATATCCGCAGAGGACCTCTTCATGGATTCTCATTATGAAGACGATGCACTTATTCAATGTCGTCGCCGCCAAATCCGTGCAGGGAATGGTGCAGAACCCTTTGAGCGCCCACCACCGTCTTCTTCAAATCTGGTCTTGATGCTTCAAAACGTTCAAGTTTCAAGCCAAGAACGAGCATGCAATCCCTCTTAGGAAAGCCCAAGAATGAGCATGCACAGTTAAAAAGGTTCTTATTTTGCACAAATATCTCTAGTATCGATGCTCATTAAAGCTGAAGAATATAGAAATCGACAACAGAGTCGAATAAGCTTCCAAAGAATCCGCATTTGTTCATGTTTATGCTATGAGCAGCAGCTAGAGAGTCATCATCGGCACAATTCAAATGCATCCATATTCTTTAAACGCAGAATTTTGTTCAAATGCATCCATATTCTTTAGCATTAATTAACAGTCTCAGAATTCTAATGTCAACGTCCACAAAAAATTGATAAGCAAGTGGCACAAATTTATCAAGAACAGGATCATTTCGTTGCCACTGTCGATATTTTTTTTTTCTAATTACACAGGTCGTGGAGGACTTCCTAATTTTTTAAATTGAATTGTAATGAAAATGATTTTCAGATTTAACAATTTAAAATCAAATAAGAAAATTTATTTTGCTTTAAAAAAAAAAACTCGACAAACTGCATACCAATTTATCCCTGAAAAATTGATGGAGTTTTCCAAATGCTTGAAACGTTGGAATCTTCTCTTCACATCAGCTACGACACTGGTGCTCTGATACCACAATAATGACAGAAGTGTCCTCAGACACATAATTTTATTAATATGAAAAGAAATTACATGAGAAATTTGCAAGATTTTACACCCGTAGACTTCAACACTCTTGCAATTAGGAAAATGACTTATTTATAAGCTACATGTCCTAACTGATTTTAGTTATAGACCACTTAATGAAACAACAAGTGTCCATTTACAATAAATATCCTCCTAACAAAACTACTAACTTTTTTCCTATATTAGAGCCTATGATACGACATTTTTCTAGAGTCGTATCTTTTTTAACAATATTCTATTTCTAAGTGTCTCCAATATTAATTTAAATATTCTAATTTAATAAATATTTTATCCAAGCTTTAAACTATGATATTTGGATCATCTAATCGCTTACTGATTCTTTTTGTTTGAGGTAAACGAATTTTTTGTAAACATTGTCTTCTTCTTCGTCATGGAGCCTTTTGAGCAGGGTGTTTCTAAAATTTTACCAATTGAATGAACGAGTTGCGCATCTATTGGACCACCATAAGAACCAATCATATGCTTCAGCTTCCAGGTTGTGGTCATGGCCTTCTCTTTTTCACCTATTGGCGGGTTTGCTCCGAAAATGGCGTCCATTTTGTTTACCCATAAAATGGCGGCTTTATGGTCCTTACCATCGTATTTAGGTAATTCTCTTTTAATTTGAAGGTAGTCTCTTTTGGGAAACTTCTTATAGTAGTGACATCCTTCGAACTGTATATGTGGTATTTGTGGTTTTTTGTGCATTGACGAATATTACTAACTTGGAAAAATTTCTCCTTCTAGAGTCTTGGGACTTTGTGCGGCTAAGGGATTAGAAGGTGGATTGGCTCCTCCCATAAACTGGCTCATCACGCTATTCAATTCTTTGATATCATTTGATCTTGATTACAAATTATTTTATCTTGTTCTTTTCTGAATTCATCCTGCTTCTTCTCGACATTGTTGAGGCACTGGCGCATCCTATTGATTTCCTCCTGAAATTTCCTCGAATTTGTATCGTGATGGTTACTTCCCATTTCGTTCCTCCTTTTCTTAGTAGACCCGTTTTTTTTAATTAAATAATATATATATATATATATATAGTATCTATTTAATTAAATATGTCACTAAATGAATATGAACCGCTTCAAAAAAAAGGCACGAGGGCTCGATACACTAATTGTTAGGGATTTACGTTGCAAGGGTTGACAGTCAATAGTGTCAGGACGACAACGTGGTCGTGGAAGGGGTACAAGGAAAAGGCGACAGAGTCAATGTAATACGACGGAGACGGATGTAGTAGCAAGTGTGGAATATGTGGATGCTGCGGATCGATGTCAGACGGTAAGTGAAATGGAATTCTAATGTCAGCGTTCACAAAAAATTGATAAGCAGGCGACACAAAGTGATCAAGAACGGGATCATTTTGTTGCCACTATCGATATATATATTTTTTTAATTACACAGGGTGTGGAGGACTTTCTAATTTTTTAAATTGAATTGTAATAAAATTGATTTTTAGATTTAACAATCTAAAATCAAATAAGAAAATTTCTTTTCCTTTAAAAAAATAAACTCGATAGACTGCATACCAATTTATCCCTGAAAAATTGATGGATTTTTCCAAATGTTTGAAACGATGGAATCTTTTCTTCACAATCTTCTCTTCACATCAGCTGCAACACTGGTGCTCTGATACCACAATAATGGTAGAAGTGTCCTCAGACACATAATTTTATTAGTAGGAAAAGAAATTACATGAGAAATTTGCAAGAGTTTACACTCGTAGACTCCAACACTCTTGCAATTAGGAAAATGACCTATTTATAAGCTACATGTCCTAACTTACTTTAGTTATGGACCACTCAATAAAACAACAAGTGTCCATTTACAATAAATATCCTCCTAATAAAACTACTAACTTTTTTCCTATATTAAAGCCTAAGATACGACACTTTTCTAGAGTTGTATTTTTTTTAACAATTTTCTATTTCTAAGTGTCTCCAATATTAATTTAAATATTCTAATTTAATAAATATTTTATCCTAGCTTTAAACTATGATATTTGGATCATCTAATCGCTTACTGATCCTTTTTAATTGAGGTGAACGAATTTTTTGTAAACATCGTCTTCTTCTTCGTCATGGAACCTTTTGAGGAGGGTGTTTCTAAAATTTTACCAATTGAATGAATGAGTTGCACATCTATTGGACCACCATAAAAACCAATCATATGCTTTAGCTTCCAGGTTGTTGGAGCGGTCATGACTTTCTCTTCTTCACCTATTGTCGAGTTTGCTCCGAAAATTGTGTCCTTTTTATTTACCCATACAATGGCGCCCTTATGGTCCTTACCATCCTATTTAGGTAATTCTCTTTTAATTTTAAGATAATCTCTTTTGGGAATTTTTGTATAGCATTGACTTCCTTCGAACTGTATATGCAGTATTTGTGGTTTTTCGTGCATTGACGAATATTCCTGACTTGGAAAAATTTCTCCTTCTGGAGTCTTGGGACTTTGTGTGGCTAAGGGATTAAAAGGTGGATTGGCTCCTCCCATAAACTGACTCATCACGCTATTCAAGTCTTTGATATCATTTGATATTGATTACAAATTATCTTCTCTTGGCCTTTTTCGAATTCATCCTGCTTCTTCTCGACATTGTCGAGGCGCTGGTGCATCCTGTCGATTTCCTCTTGAAATTTCCTCGAATTTGTATCGTGATGGTTACTTCCCATTTTGTTCCTCCTTTTCTTAGTAGAATTGCTTCAAAAAAAAAGGCACGAGGGCTCGATACACTGATCGTTAGGGATTTACGTTACAAGGGTTGACAGGCAATGGTGTCAGGACGACAACGTGGTCGTGGATGGGGTACAAGGCAAAGGTGGCAGAGTCAATGTAATACGACAGAGACGGATGCAGTAGCAAGTGTGGAATATGTGGATGTTGTGGATCAATGTCAGACGGTAAGTGAAATGGAGTGGGTTTGATCGATGCTGTGAAAGGGTGTGGTGTGAGCAGCAAAATGTAGGTCAGTAGCGAAAGGGTGTGGTGTTGGCAGTGGAACGCAAGTTAGCAGTAGATGGCAAATGACAGATGAACGGGGAGCACAGTACGCACAACACGCGAATGAGGGCACGGTATGTATATGTGGCAGTGTCTGTGAATGGTGAGCATGGTGAGCACGCAGGAACATAGCACAATGAGCACAATAACGTGGAGAACGACAGTGGGAAGCGGAAAGACGATGAGCAGATGAACAAGTGTAACAAGTATAATCACAAGTTGGGGGATTGATCGCTCTGATACCACTGGAACAATTAATTTTGTTCACTAAGTTTGCCAATCAAAGACACATCAATGCACATACAAATGTATATATATATTATTCAATAATGGATGATTTACAAGACTTTGGGCGGTTCTCCTTTATAGGAGTTAATTGGCCACAAGGTTAAAACACGACTTTTGACATAAGTGCCCTTTCATAATTAATTTAACAACTTTAATTTAATTTAATTTATTTATTAATTAATGTTTAATTTATTATTATTTAATTATTTATTTTAATATATTATATAGTTATGAATATTTTATTCATAACATTTTGTCATTGGCTACTAGGTCAACTTGTGACCTAGCTTGTAGTAGCACATTATTTTATGAATTTTTAGGGGCATAAGGATAAAATTAAGACTTGAATTCCTCATATAATAGGAATCATTCATTGTATCAACTCATCATCACATCATTTTGATTTTTGGCCTCGTTAAATAATTCGACTTCTTTTCTTGTCGAGGATTTGGAATCTATGAATGCATTTTGACATTTGGAGCTAAATTTTTTGTTTTTGGTGCTATTCTTTGGATCAATGGATGGAATATTTGCATGTTATCTTGTAAGTGTACTTAATTGAAGATGAATGTCTATCTGGTACATGTCTAATGTATGGAATAATGTTGATTCTAGGTTATGCTAGTTATTCTCTAAATTTATTGAAGATATATTGAATGCTATCTAAATGATCCATTGCATGCATTACTCATACAGAACATGTGAATGAATTTCCCATTGGTGAACTCTTGGTAGCTCTCCCATGAAAAGTCCATTTTCCATTACATGGGTAAATGCTTGAAGTTTGTTGCTAGGGCATCAAATTTTCAGCCTCCATGGAAACCTTTTAGCCGATTTTTCACATCATAGACTCGATACTCCCAAGGGATAAGAGACTAGTCTAATTTGTTGGTGACCATATCCTACTTTTCTCCATAAATTTTCCCTCTCTTACATGGCACCTTCAAGGCCAAGCTTGGTAACTAGGGCTTGGTGTGAATCCCTAAGAAAGTTGAGTTTGTGGGATTGGAGAGCCTAAATATCAAGGGGATTGCATTTTCCACAAAATTTGTCCTTTTGGTGGGAATCCACTTCAATCTTGTCCATAAACTTCATTTCCCTAGTTGTTTGCCTTGAAGGGGAACCCTAGCTTGTCTTGCTTCAACTTAGGGGTGTATCTTTGAAGATTTCATGAGCCTTGACGTTGCTAATACACTTTGTTGGAAACCTTTTCTCTTAGCCTTGACCTTTGGTTACTCCAACACTCAACAAATCTATCAATCCCTAGGTCTTGTGCTCTCAACCCTAAACCTCTACAAAGAAAGTAAATTGCCTGCTATTGGAGCCTCGAGCCTTTATTGTATCTTTCTTCTAGAGGGCCTATCCAAGTCACTCTGTGTTGTAACCATTAGAACATCTACTTTAGGCGACCATTTGCATAAATCGGGACTCCTCCCATTGGTGAAAATTCGTAAAGAGCAAGGGGTTTTGGTTGTTGTGGTGACAGTGGGCACTACACCATTGTTGTCACTTAGTCTAGTTTTAGCCTTTTAGGGTCCCGCTCCGAAGTCTGCTAGATTTTGTGACAACAACCCCCTAATGAATTAGCTTAACTCCCAATAAAACTCACCTTTAATGAATACACAACTTTGTTGGTAGGAAAACTCAAGAAATAATGGGAGGATCTGTGGAAGTAAAGGAAAGGAGAAAAGGCAATGGGCCTTACAAGGAAGGGATTCAGAAAGGCTTATTCTCCCTACAAACGATTGACTCACAGATGCATGAGGTGGTCAACAACCCAATAAATAAAGTCTGGGCCCATCACCATCCTTGATTGGCTGTAATCTAAGATACATGTAACTATCACAAACTCTTTTATATATCTTTCTCCTTGAATATAATGAGCAGCATATGCATGACTTTGGAAGTTGTCAATGGGCGTTGTTTCATAGAATATTTATAATCTTGCTGACCTGAAAATGAATAATACTATTCGCAAAGTTTTATCTTCAATTGGCGTGGTAGATCTTAATAAGTTAAAATTACTAGATTTATATTAAGCATGACCTTGTCTATTATTTGGCTGGGTGCAAAATTGTATATTTCTTCTCATATCGAAGGTATGGGAGGTCTAGCCATAATCATCACAACATTTTGGATTAGTGGTAGATTGGGGCATAGGAGCTTCTTATAGATTTCTTTCGGTTTTGCTTAATTTGGATGGCCTCAATATAGTCCTTGCTAATGTTTATGTATTGAATAATTTTTGTGAAACAGAAAAAGGACTGCATTGGCTAGCAGTGATCTTGTAAACTACCATGGATATTCCACTGGAATATTTTTCACAATAAATCTTGGAGTATGTTGAAATATTTTATTATCTAGATTTAATTCCTTATATCTCAAAAATAACTAATGTATAAAAATGAAAATGCAATCAAATGAACACATTATCTAGACAATGAAAATAATATGTATCCTGGAAAACCAAACAAAGGAAAAAGTATCGCTTCAAGGTGATTCCTATGCTTTGTTCTCTTTTCTTCAATTAAGATATACGAATCTTCAATTATGATATGCAAATACAAAGGAAGGGAGGGTTCAGTGTGAAGTTACCTCTGTGATGATTAGGTCATGAATGACTTCTATAGAATCTTCTTCCTCTATTATATGCTCAAATCCCAAATCCCATTCTGAGATGCTTTACTCAACTGTGGAACAGTACCGTGTTAAAAAATGGAACCCTTTCTTCTCGTAGTGACTCCAGAGACATTAAGCCTCTGTGCAACTGCCTATTTGAAGCTCGTGTTCACGTATGGGCTTTTGGATTTGGTATCAGCAACTTATTTGATTTCTTCACTATTTTGTTTTGGAAAGTCCCGTGAGGCAAAAGTTCAATAGCGGCCCAGATAAAATGCGTATATTCAGCTATGATTCTAAGTTTTCATCTGTTTATCCCTACCTTGATGTGGAGGGATGAAGCACTGAAGCACATCAACTGGGATGAGTGTGAAGCGAACATAAATGCACTGATAGGATGATGTGGGGGGAGACTGGAGAAACAGAAAAGCACTGAGGCGGGGTAGGGGTTTTGGTAAACTCTAAAGGTCCATGATCCATAAAGTTTATCTCTAAAATAAAACAACATTTGAGTTTTGAATTTAAGTGAACATACAACCATAAAGAGCAGTACAATTTCTCTGACATCGCTAGCTCCTCCTGTACAATTTCTCTCTTTTCTACTGCTGAGCCCCTAGAATATTCAGTTGTCAGTCTGGGGATCTCCGTGGTTAGGGCTGAACGAAATAGAGCTTGTGAAATCGTTGGTCCAGGAGATTAGCTACGTAACAAGAAGCAGTCCCCCCTGCATTTCTGCATCAACTAAGTGGATTGGATTGAAGACTGCGGAGAGCTTCGCATCAATCACTGCAACCAAAATGAGCAAATCTGTTTTGAACCAGCAGTTAACTATTGTAGCTAGGGATGTTTCGTTCTAGATGAACAGCTATGACGAGTGGAGGCACTGTTAAATCCTGGTCTTTCCAATTATGCACGGATGCAGGAAAGAGATAGATATTGATTGATAGTACCCATCTGAGACTAGTTCAAGGTAAGCTACTGGAATAGTTGCACTTACTAGTTTTTCATTCTATTCAGGTACAGAACTATACCCAGAGGCAAAAGGCAGTGTTTTTTTTCGGTAAGGTGGTGGTTTTACCAGCTGGAATTTACTCAATAAGGCGATGGTTATACCAGCTGGAATTTGCTCGGTAAGGCGATAAAGGGGTTTTACGAGCTCTAGCTGGAGCTGGATCTTTGCATGTCAATGCATTGAAATTCACCAATGCACGTCGACCTATTTAAATTTAACGCATTTGTATCGAAATTTGTTCTCCGCTTAAATTCTAAATCTACATTGACTGAAAAATAACATAGATGATTGCTACGAACAATGGGGCCGATAGCTCAGTGGTAGAGCATTTGACTGCAGATCAAGAGGTCACCGGTTCGAACCCGGTTCGGCCCTTTTCTGTGATCTCAGTCCAATCAACATTTGTTATATCATATACCCAGGTTCGAAACTCGATATTCAGGATGCATGTCTGTCTCAGTTCAATCAAACTTAACAATATCCAGATTTTCCTTTTGATATTCACGATGCATGTCTGTCTCAGTCCAATCAACCTTTGTTATATCATATACCCAGGTTCGAAACTCGATATTCAGGATGCATGTCTGTCTCAGTCCAATCAAATGGCAAGATAATCCTATGCTATGTTACTCGACCAACAGCATATACCCAGGTTCGAATTCCAGGTAGTGCAAGTGTCATGATGGAAAAATGTAATAAAAAATTTTGCAGGATGCATGTCTGTCTCAGTCCGATCAAATTGCAAGATAATCTTATACTATGTTACTTGATCCTAAAACCATTGGAGATCTCAATTTCCATGATCAAGCGCTAATATAGTAATCAGCCACAGCATATACCCAGGTTGGAATCCCAGGTAATGGAGATCCCAATTTCCACGGATAAGGACTCATATGGTAACCAGCCACATCATATACCCAGGTTCGAATCGCAGGTAGAGCCACAGCATATACCCACGTCCCAATCCCAGGTAGTGCAATTGTCATGACGGAAAAATGTAATAATTTAACGTTGCAGAGAATATAAGATTCCAATTCATCTATTAATAATTTTGCAAATAAGCTATAAAAATGCAACCTACAAGATTGCTAACATTGCTAACAACCAAGTATGGGCAGATATAGATAAGGCATGAACAGGAAGAATGGAACCTTCACGGACAGAGCCCATATGATTTCCCTCCAGGATGTCCATTATATTTTCCTCGTGTTGCCAATTCTAATTTTGTAAATTGAAAGTACGGCAACAAATCACCAGGATTTCTTTCACCGCAATGGCTCTTCAAGCGTTTGGAATACAGATGGGCCTCTTACATAAGGTCCCATGCAACACTTGTCTGAAATGGATTGCTCTAGTCGTTTTTTTCCTTATTTTTTATTCTGACGCGGACAAAAACCACTGTGCTCGGGGTGCTTTGTAAGCTTAAAGTTCTATGGCATTTCACACTGCAAGACTTTACTCATGCTTCAATTGTATTTTGTGTGAAACTCTGGTCGATTCGATTTCACACTGCAAGACTTTACACATCCTGCAATTGTATTTGTGTGGAACTTTGGTCGATTTGATTTTTACTAAAATTCATCCAATCACTGAATTTACAATTTTTGTAATGGGAATTGGAAACTCTGGTGTGTTAAGAATGATAATCTTTTTCTCTTTACATCATAATGGTTAAGAGCATGTGTTTCTTTGTATCAGGTTCAAAATAAGAGGGGTAGAGTATGTATGCCTTCGTAGACTTAGTAGTCAAATAGCTGCATGGAGATGGGTCCCTTGTCCAACAAACAAGGGGGTCCCATACACCAATTTGGTGTCTGGCTTGGAAGTGACCTTAAAATTAGATAATAATGATAATAATCCAATTAACATGAAACTCTAATCTAAATATTTAAATATCTCCAATTCTCTCCCTCTCCCTAACAAAATATGTATAAGGATTCTATTTGACTACAAAATGTGATGTTCCTTTGAGTAAAATTATCCATCATTTTCGACAATGATACCCATAAATGCATAGAAACATTATATACTTATTGCATATGATTAAATTTAATATATCTCAAGATCATTGTTTCTTAACCTGAATCTTTTTACATGTTACTAAATGTAGAAATTTTTGAATCTTTACACTTTATGCAGAAATTATTACTGTTAATCCAGTTAAGCTCCTCCTACTTATGTAAGTTATCAACTGAATAAATTCAAGTTAACATCGAAGCAAAACACATAACAGATCTCTACCAATTCAGATCTAGAATAAGCACATGCACACATTAACAAAGTGACACAGTTATTTCTAGACAAATAGTCCTCGGAAAAACCTAATGTGGGAAAACTGGTCTCTGGCTGTTGGAGGGTTATATTATTAAGAATATTTCTGAATACACAACTTTGGGTTCCAGATCTGGAAAACCCGACAGAGAAAACACTAGATCTGCAGATCTCTGGTTGATCTAGGGCCAAAACAATGACTGATTCACACCCTCAAACGGGATTTACAGAACTCAACCAAATCTACGCCTAGAATCCCCGGCGCTGCCCCTGAAAGGCTTTGCGTCAGCCTCTGAAGCTCCTGAAAGCCTCTGTGTCAGCGTTGGATGGCCTCCATACCCTCAGCACTGCTCCGGAAGGGACTGCGTTACCCCAGAATGGGTGACGCAGTCACTACGCTACCCCTAAGGGTCTCTGCGTAACCCCTGAAGGGTTTCCTGAAAATTACGGTGTCCCTGTTGCTGCTGCCTTCCTTTGTGCTGTCCTTGAGCTGATCTCTTCTCTGCCTCTTGTGTATTCTAGACCCTGGGATCAGATCATCCGCTTGGTCTAAATTCCCCTCTCTACAGCTGAAACACTTCTGAGTATTTTTAGCAAACCCTGCCCTAGAATCTCAGCTTAGCTTCAGTGCTCTGCCTCTGTGTTTCTTTACAAATGACCCCAAGCCTTTCCTTTATACTTTTCTCGTTGACAAATCAATGTCCATGATCAGATCTTGAATCAATGACTAAGATTAAAAGAAAGCTTGATCAGTGTGACTTAAGATAAATTCATCACATGTTTAATTAAATTCACTTTAATTATTTTATTTTCCTAAGTTTTAACTTAGGAAATACGTTAAAATAATTAATTAATTTAATATCTACTAAACCAGATGAAATTTTCCAAATCGATTTCTGGGTCTTGCAGATTAGGTGTACTCTAGTCCTTCCTCAAAATTTGGGACCGCACAACTAATGCTACCCCAAATACACAAAATCTCAACACTCCCTCTTAGCATCAAGGGTGTGCTCTAGTAACACATCACACTTATGCATTACATGATTTTGGGCACTGGTTTTGTGCTGCTGAAGCTTGGCCTCCTACCACTCAACTCTCCATCGCTATTACCATTCTGTACTACTATCCATGACTCTGCCATTGTCACTGCAACCATTGTACTGCAGCTCCCTTTCAATATGCTGCATCTGTGTTGCTCATAGCATTGCCACTGTTGATCTACTGCACTACAACTTCAGTTGTTGAGAGTAACAATGAATCTCCTGCCCAATCTTTGACAGACAAGTTAGATGGGCTGCATCCTCATCACTAAAGCTCCATAGGTTACAGATCTGTGTTGGCATCTAAAGAACAATGCATAGCTACAGCTCTGCCAGCGTAATGAGACTCCCTCTGCACCACTGAAGTCACATCAACTCCTTATGTTGAAATATATCACGTTGCTGCTGCACTGCGCTATCCCTCTGAAGCTCTCTGCGCTGCTGTAGCTGTGCACTGCGTAAGTAGCACTGCTCTGCACTGTGTAAGCAGCACCGCTCTGCGCTGCTGAAGTCACATCAACCTCTGCGTTGCTACTGCTTCTACACTGTTGCTGCTTTGCTCTACGCTTCTCCTTCCAGCCTCCAGATCTTTCTCTGCTTCTGCCTCATCTGTGATCTATGCACCCACTGCTCTACTTGTCCCACTACTGTCTGAAGGCTGTCGTAGCTCGCTTGTGATCTAAGAGATGAGCTGCTCAAGGATCCCGCCTCTCCACCATGTAGCTCCTCTACATGTCCATGTCACCCCACCTCCGTGGTTCATGAGCACTCATGGTTGCATCATCTCCTGACCCATCATCTGCCACAGCTGCCTTAGAAGAGGATGCTTCCTTGTCCCTTTTCTTCTTCGGACAATGGTTAGCAAAATGTCCCAGTTCGCCACACTGGAAGCACTTGATCTTTGAAAGATCCTTCTTCTTCTTTGGCTGCTTCTTTGATGCCAAGGCTGCATCTTCCTCATATTCTTTCTTTACTTTTCTCAACCCAGGGTTGTGCTGCTTCTTGGTGAATCTACGTAGTTCTTCCTACCGCAGGATTGACCACAAGTTTTTCCAATCTGAGAGGTTCACTCTGCCCAAGATACTTTGGACAAAGGTTTCCCACTCATTCGTGACTACATTGAGGGCAGTCCTAACTATCACTGCATCATCTACGGTTGCACCCGTTGCAGTCAGTTGATCCCTAATTGACTGCAATCTGAAGAGGAAATGCTCGATGTCTTCTCCCTTGGTCATCATGAATGACCTCATTTGGGCCTCCAACAACATCTTTCTTTGGACTGATTTTCCCTCATACAGGGAAGTCAAAGCCTTCCACATTTCGTTAGTAGTCCTCTTCTCAGCTATGTGTGGTACAATATGGTCCTTGATAATGTCCATTATCAGTCGCTTGGCATGCCCAATAGCTTCCTTATGCTTTCGTAGGAGATCCGCATCTGTAGATGTGGTCAGAATCTGCTCTGCATGGTCTCTTAGACTGTATGCCTCAAGGACAAACCTGATCCTTGCTTTCCACACTGAAAGTTTGAGAGGCCCTCTAGCCTATCCTGATCACGCAGTCCATGAGGAGTCATCTGCTCAAAATGTGTCAGAGCTCCTCTTCTCTATACTAGAGATTTGGATGTATGTTCCTTTATGAACTGGGCACCCTCTGCTCCCTCTGACACTTGATTTCCCTCCTTGGAAATCTACCAAATCAACAATGATTCAGATTCTTCTTTGATCCTTTGATCAAATTGCAAGTTTCCTTTGGCAAGAAACTCTCATAGAAGCTAATCTCTTCCCAATTTTTGTCACTTGTGCTAAGGCTAAAAATATGGAAACTTCATAAATTTAACCCCACCAGCTCTTCTGAATTTCTACAATTTTTCTGCAGTCTTTTCTGGATTTGACAGATTCAGATTTGAATCACACTGGTTGGCTTCAGACCCAACCAACGTTGTTTCTAAGTTTCCTCTGCGCAGTAATTGCGTGCGCTTCCTAGGACATAGCGTTGGACAGCGTCACCCTTCCCTCTGCATGAATCTGCTCCTAAAAATTGCGTTGTCCCTTCAGATCTACTTATTTGTTGCTTTTCCAGCTGCTCCTTCAGATTCTTCAGCTGGCGACCCTTCTAGATCTGTAATTGCTCCGATATTATGTAGAAATTTTTGAATCTTTACACTTTATGCAGAAATTATTACTGTTAATCCGGTTAAGCTCCTCCTACTTATATAAGTTATCAATTGAATAAATTTAAGTTAACATCGAAGCAGAACACATAACAGATCCCTACCAATTCAGATCTAGAATAAGCACATGCACACATTGACAAAGTGACACAGTTATTTCTAGACAAATAGTCCTCGGAAAAACCCAATGTGGGAAAACCAGTCTCTGGCTGCTGGAGGGTTCTATTTTTAAGAATATTTTTGAATACACAATTCTAGGTTCCAGATCTGGAAAACCCGACAGAGAAAACACTAGATTTGCAGATCTCTGGCTGATCTAGGGCCAAAACAATGACTGATTCACACCCTCAAATGGGATTTACAGAACTCAGCCAAATCTAGGCGTAGAATCCCCAGCATTGCCCCTGAAAGGCTCTGCGTCAGCCTTGGATGGCCTCCAAACCCTCAACGCTACTCCGGAAGGGACTGTGTTACCCTAGAATGGGTGACACAATCACTATGTTGCCCCTAAGGGTCTCTGCGTAACCCCTAAAGGGTTTCCTGAAAATTACGTTGTCCGTGCTGCTGCTACCTTCCTCTGCGTTGTCCTTGAGTTGATCTCTTCTCTGCCTCTTGTGTATTCTAGACCTTGGGATCAGATCATCCCCTTGGTCTAAATTCTCCTCTCTGCAGCTGAAACTCTTCTGAGTATTCTTAGCAAACCCTGCCCTAGAATCTCAGCTTAGCTTCAGTGCTCTGCCTCTGTGTTTCTTTACAAATGACCCCAAGCCTTTCCTTTATACTTTTCTCGTTGACAAAATCAACGTCCATGATCAGATCTTGAATCAATGGCTAAGATTAAAAGAAAACTTGATCTGTGTGACTTAAGACAATTTCATCACATGTTTAATTAAATTCACTTTAATTATTTTATTTTCCTAAGTTTTAACTTAGGAAATACATTAAAATAATTGATTAATTTAATATCTACTAAACCATATGAAATTTCCCAAATCCATTTCTGGTCTTGCAGATCAGGTGTACTCTAGTCCTTCCTCAAAATTTGGGACCTAGAGCACAACTGATGCTACCCCAAATACAAAAAATCTCAACACCAAAATCATCTTAAGTAAAAAGGTAATGTCGTTGATGCAACATTACATGATGCAAAGTGTACAACTCTTTCCCCTAAGTCAAATACTTCAAGTCTGCTCTATGAAATGTCTCAAAATAGTGCAATGGATTTTCCTTTAATCATAATGAAAAATCTTACAACTTTACATATAGATGCATATTATTAAATCTCAAATGCTTTGTTTAACTTGAGAAAACTTAACACTAACTTTAAACATATATTTGACTTCAATGTATTAAATTCCTTCTCATGTGCCTCGTTACATTGGAACTTCAATTCTCTTTTTGTAAAACATGCAAAGGTATTACCATAAATGAAAATTGCTCAATGAACTTCCCTAAATATTGGGAAACTCCCACAAAGTTGCATGGTTCAATTAGGTTAGTGGCTAGTAGAAAATTTGATTTTAGGGAGGTTTTTGACTAGGTTTTTTTCGTAGATTTGATTTTGTGTAGGTGGAGGGGAAAGGCTTTTGCAAAACATGGAATGTAGTGCATCATGATATGAAAGGTACATTGATGCACTTGATAAATAGGTGCATATTGTGTCAATATTAGAATGTGCCACTACATGGTAAACATAAAGTTTAATAGAGCACAGAATTTAATTTTCTCATGAAACGTCATGGTAGCATTTTACAGAGCATCTAGTGTCAAAGGGATGTCAAATTCACAATGCACCCATATTTTGAAGATCACATTCACCATCTATGATGTGTCATAATAAATCATGTGCAACACTTCCTACTTACATTGCTTCTAGAGATTATCAATGCATCATATTGTGGTGCATGCAAATTTTAATAGTACACTACAAACTTGTTTCCTCATTGGAAAGTCACTTTTCACTTAACCTTACACCCAAAGCCACATATTATGCATTGTGTAAATTGTACCCATATTCAACACAAAAATAATCCATAATGCATCCCTATTCACCATTATTATCATCCAAGATGAACCATTAGTCAAAATGCACATTAATTTACAATACACTCGTTTACAATTTTCCCACCCATAAGAATGGAGTTCCTTCCACTCATCAATCAATCCTATATATCATTTAGAAAACATTTCCTCTCCATTTCCTTGCACATAAGGTTCTCTCACAAATAGTACACCTTATTATCTTTAGAAAACATAATAAATTTAAAAAATTATTCTTATGATTGTTGAAAAATATTTTTTAATATTTTTCTTTTTATAATTTGCTTGAGTCGACATAATTAAAATGTTTCTCTATGGGATCATGATTGTGTTAGGTGTTTAGGTTTAGGAAAATCAAGAAGGATGTGAACAAAATCAAAGAAGTTCATTATGACTAGGTTGGCTTTCCCTTAACCATTATCATTGCTTATCATTGTTTATTGTGAGCATTATAGAAGACGACATTACTCTTGTTGGTGCATGTTGGTGGTTATTTGAATTAGGAGGTTTCTTGCCTTGTGTCAATTTTGTTAAGTGTCCATAGGAGATGTGTCAATATACCACCATCTCAAAGGCTCACCGTCTTCACATGGGCTTTGCGCCTGGAGAAGGCACTTCTTTTAAGACCTATTTATCTTAGTTAATTCTTATAGCATGAAATTTTGTATTAAGAAAGCTATTTGTGATTATGGTGTTATGTCATTTGTGTTAAGAAGGAAGAGAAGTAGCCCTTGACCTATCAACTAATATGCAGATTCAATGGCTTTTGATCAAAGCTAAATAACCTCTAATCTCAAATCTCTAAATCTTAGAGATCTTTCGAGGATATGATGTTGATTCACACTTGTGGTGAGAGTTGTTTCCTTTTAAAATTTGTGGTAGAGATGGATGTTATGGTTGTTTTGAGTTCACTAACAGTATACCACTTGAAATGGGGATGTGAATGCTAATCCATTGGTGAAAAAGAAACATACATCCAATTACCTCTTCATTTGACTATATTATTGGGGTTTTAAAAGAGAAGATGATGGAAAATTCAAAAGGTGAAAGTAATTAAACTCCTCTAAATTTAAAATACCCGAACCATTTGATAGATCCCAACCATTTGTAGTTAACTTAATTGAAATCTTGTCAAGAAATTCCTCCTTAAAACTCTAACAACTTCCTCTAGAAACTTTTTAGACTATCAACCTATTGGGTTTGAGAGATTGTTATCTCTTACTAGGTGTCCAAAATCTCAAAACTTTTCCCTATAACTAATGATGTTCTTACACAACTATGAGGATTTCCCAAAAGATAACCATAAAATCCTTGTTGATTAGATTTATGAGGGAATATGATCTTAGGTCTAAATAGCAATGATCTAAGTTGGTCATTTCATTTTTGTAATGAGGAGAATATAAAAAATGGGTTAGTTTGGAGTAAGTACAATGATGATTTCTATACTATCCCATGTGTTCCCATGCGTTAACGCCAAAGAAAGTGAAAAATATACAACAATATTTTTTGTTAATAGTATAAAGACAAAGATGTCTTTTATTTCCATTCCATTTTGTTAATAGTATAAAGACAAACATGTCTTTTATTTCCATTCCATTTCATTATATTGTAGGGGACAAGATGCAATATTTTGTTATTGTTTGATAGTATAACAATATATAATTTATCATCATTTAATGTAGTTAATAAATTAAAATAAGACATTTAATTATATATCAAGAGGTTATAAAGTTAAATCTTCTTGAGGTTATTAAATTAAAGCTTTTTGAGCCATTTTAAAGATATTTTTTTTTATCAATTGAGGATTACCTTGGTATCGACATTATATATATATTTTTAATGTTTATTATATATCTAATATATTATGATGCATTTTTCTTTAAATGGTCAAAATTATTTTATAGACAATCCAACATAATACGAGTTTGTTTGAATAAAAAATAATAATTTTACTAGGTGGGGAAAGTAAATATTAGTTCTAAAAGGATGGTGTGTAAAACATTCAAAATTATTTTATAGACATTACAACATAGTAAGAGTTTATTTGAATAAAAAATAATAATTTTACTAGGTGGGGAAAGTAAATATTAGTTCTAAAAGGATGGTGTGTAAGCAACATTTTATCAGGCAAAGAAAAGTAAATGGTTCATTCTTAAACATAATAAGAGTTTATTTGAATAAAAAATAATAATTTTACTAGGCGAGGAAAGTAAATATTAGTTCTAAAAGGATGGTGTTTAAGCAACAATTTATTAGGCAAAGAAAATTAAATGGTTAATTCTTAAAAGACACTGCATGGATAGAGGTAGAGCCCATGTATTTTAATGATGCTTGGCAACCACATTGTATGTCCACTTATATGGTGGAATAATCAAGCAAAAGAATGAAAGTAAAGTAACACTACACCAAGAGAGAGTGTCTTACAAATTATTTCAATGATTTTATCAAAGATAATAAAATAAAATAAAACTTATGTCACATGGATTTAGATTGAGTGACTAATAAAATTGTTTGTGATCCTCTTTACCTAGGTTCTATTTACATAAAATAGCATGCATCATAAGTTCCCTACTAAGTGTTGGCTTGTGAGTTATTGATATTAAGATTAACTTAAAGATTATAATAGCAACTAAATTTGAACTTGAACCTCATCCAATTAACTCTAATTAGTATATATATATATATATATATATATATATATATATATATATATATATATATATATATATATCAAGATTTTTGATAGTACCACCTATACATATGTGTTCTTAGACAATTAATACTACATTATTTTCAATATGACGATGTATATCATGACTTACTATAGTTACATATCTAAAAATTTGTTGCTCAACCAATTAAATCCTATATCGGATACTACCACCTATACATATGTGCTTAGACAATTAATACTACATTTTCGATATGATAATCTATATCATGGCTTAATATAATTACATATCTAAAAATTTGTTACTCAACCAATTAAATCATTTATCATTTTTATGGGAAAAATCGATAAGATGTTTTTCATGGGTAAACTTTCTCAAAAAGGACTTAAGTTTTTATAAGAATGGATATTGAATCCAAATGCAATTGGAATATGATGCATAACAAATTTTTCGTCACCACAAGGAATTTTATATTGTTTTCCAAGACTTAAGTTTCCTTGCTTCCATGTAAGTTGATATTATTTAGGTATAATAACATTAACGGATTTGATTAAAAGATGGTGCATATAGTTAATTAATGTTATAAGGTTTGTAATCCCTAGGAATCTTTAGGTATGAGAGTGATTATATTATTAGTCCCTACTTTTGTCAGGGAAAATGGTTTTCTTGTAGTCAAAGATTCTTGACCATGTATTAGTTTGCAAAGTTTTTGTAATTTTAATCAAAGTTTTTGGGAAATGTTGATTATTTACATTTTTTCGTAAATTAATAAATATATTTCTAATTTAAAATAAATATATATATATAATTTTCCATTTCCTGAGAGAGTGTTGATATGATATGATTCCCCTAATGGAGGGTGATTTAATTATGATATTTGTAAGACGTTGAAAAATAATTTTAAAATAGGAAAATAGGAATTACATGAGTGATTGTTATAGAGGGTCTGACATTGGCTATCGTGATTGTCATGATTGATTTACAGTGGACATTGCAATCTATGTTAATGCTTTAAAGACAAGGATCGATGGCATAGGTTTCACAACATTGATCGACCATTAATGGGGTGTGAGTTTGTATACGTAAGCAGGGGGATCCATACTCCAATAGAATGCATCTTACATAAAAGGTTTGGCCTGTGGCCAGATTTCCAAATCAACAGTGGACAATTTATATCGGATGTAAACTGAGGTGATTATATGTGCAGAGTGACTCGATGGGTGGGTTGATCCCCACAACTACATTGACTCAACGTCATCTTATTTGATATCAGGTTCAAAAAGGGTTGTGCCAAAACCACCTTGCAGATGGCTCGATATTCAATTTTGAAAACCATGGTGAAAATATATTTCATATCATATGAAATATATCATATTTCTAGAGACAAATGGATTTGGAACTCTATTGGGACCAAAAACCTGATTATGACGAGAATCTTAACAACTAGTGATGGGAATATTTTACCTTGGGGTTTGTTCATTAATTCATGATGACTCCAATTCAACTTGCCTTGTTATTGGTGTCATAAACTGATAGGTTATGTACTTTATTTTAAAATGGAGGCAGGTGTTGATGTAGTTGTGGGACAAAAAGTTATTTTAGGAAAAATTACAGGTTATTGATGAATTATTGATTTGAGTCGTAAGGAGTGGAAAATCTACAAGAGCGATGAATGAAAAGGATGAAATTGTGTTTACGATCTTAGAATTAGTGGAATGCTAGGTGAAATTTGCTAACATAGGTGCTAAGGATCCATTCGGCTAATTGCCATCAATGTACAAAATCGTTGTCTACAATTCACAATGAAATTCACGTTAGAGGGAAAAGTTTCGGGGAGGGTGTGGAACTGTGATTGTGGATCCCCTTGCTCCTCTTAGTGACATCATGGGGGTATCCCACCTCGCAATTCATGAGAAGTGTGGATATTTATAAGTAAATCATCCACTGTTAGATTAAGGGGGTAGAAATTCGTGGTAGAACCAAGAGTGCATACCCCTGCCCCCCTCTCCCAGCTTATTGACGTTAAGGGGGGGAAAGGAGGGCCCACAATCATTGTGAGCCATTGAGTTTGACGGAAATCACAATTGTTAAATCAATGGGAACCCACACCGAGGTGGGGTATAGCCGTTGAATATATATATAATGGGTGAGGTTTGTTGATTGTAATTAACTAGGGGTATTGGATTTCATTGTGGATGCAAGTTCATTTTAGCGTTGACATTAGTTGGGGGGGTGAGGTGTTTTGTTGTTGGGTTGTCAAATCAAACGAAAACTAGTTGTTGGATGTCATCAGAGTGCAACTCCGTTTTAAATCCTTGCAGTAGTGGGAAACCGATGTGCGTCAAGGCCATATGATCAAAGAGTTTTGGGGCATTGGATCTAGAAGGAACGTTGTTGTAATAAAATATGGAAAGTGAACATGACTCGTAGTTGTGCCTACACATGAAGACAATGATAGGAAACAAGTAACCTTTCAAAGGATTTAGTGTCATACATTAATAGTAAAAAATATAGTTTACACTTTTAGAATGGCTATTAAACATCAAAACAAGATTTTAATTAATATGTTAGCCCAAATTCGTAACACCCACATACAAAACTTCGATATGCGGGGCCTTAGAGCTAAATTTGAGATGAATAAATAAATTCAGTTAACAAAGAAGCTATTGAATTCTTTGATTTGCTTAATAGAGTAGACTATATTCTATTATTTCCATTAGTTAAAGAAAGGAAGAAAGCCATGGATGAAATGAATTTAGTAGTTCTTAAAGCTAATAGAACTATCACAAACATCAAAGAAAAATGGGGATATATTTTAATATTTGGATGACATCCTTTTGGACTAACTTAGGTTGGCTTATATCATATAAACAATTTCATGTTGCGGTTAAAAAGGTTGAAGGATATCAAGTTTGTGATTTAACTAAGTGAAGTAGTAGTTTCTAGGCAATTACTGGTAAATTCTGTTTGCAAGGATTTCAATATATTAGCTCTTTTGGAAATGATTATTCAACAGTTGCGACCTAATCCATTATATAGGGTACCAAATTGGGCCAACCTTTGTAATCATTGATCAAGGAGGCTGTAGAGGTAAAATAAGAAGAGGCATTCGTAGTTATCCAAAGGCCTAAGAAGAAAATGTAATATCCCTGTTTAGGGCAGCCCTGTTGAGGGTGAGCCCTGCCACGTGTCTGAGGTCTGCGAGGCTGTTTAGCCGCGAGGCTGTTTAGTTGCCGCCCTCGAGATGCTCCGGTGGGCTGTTGAGCTCACCCTTAACACCCTGGGATGCTGTCCTCACTAACAGTCTGGGCTTTTGGTGATGGTGGCATCCCAGGGTGTTAAAGGTGAGCTCAACAACCCACCGGAGCATCTCGAGGGCGGCAGCGAAATAACCCCGCGGCTAAACAGCCTCGCAGACCTCGGACACGTGGCAGGGCTCACCCTCAACAGGGCTGCCCTAAACAGGGATATTACAGCCCACCATGCTCTGCAGGTCTCGACCTCAAGACCTCGGCTCTGATACCACTAAGGCTCAACCACTACACCAAAAGTCCGGACTGTTAGTGAGGGCGGCATCCCAGGGTGTTAAGGGTGAGCTCAACAGCACACCAGAGCATCTCGAGGGCGACAGCTAAACAGCCTCGCAGACCTCGCTCACATGGCAGAGCTCACCCTCAACACGGCTGCCCTAAACAGAGATATTACAGAAAAACATCTAGCCTACAGAAGGTTGGACAACTGATACTTGTGCGAGAGGAAACCCTGAAGTTGGTAAACAATACTCAAAGCATAAAATATATCTAAGGGATTTGTATCTGAAAAGGCATAATGCACACATTGTGTTACCCTATTCATGATGACAATGTAATTTCATTATATGCAATTATGATTAATGGTGTTTCTTCCAATGTTTTGTGTTTTGTTAATTTTGTGTTGGTATATATGATGGTACACATGTGTGATTAAAAATGTGCCACGATCAAATTGATAATTCATTTCAATCATGTTACTTGATTTATTTATTCCTAGACTCACATAAGTTGAGGATTTAAGCCAAGATTTTTTAAAGATTTGGAATTATATCAATAGACAATATTGTATGATTTTGTTGCACATTTGATTTGAAATGCAAATACATGCCAGTTATATATGTTTTATTTTGGGTTTGGCAACATTTGGATGATGCCCATGTTTTATCACCCATACCAAAGTCTAATTGTGGTTGTTATATATGAGTAGTTAATAAAAAGTAATGTATCAATTGTAACCACAAGTTCTATTTATTATGTTGGCAATTTCATTGGCTAGGTGTTTATCATGCACTTTTTAGCACCCATGTTATGAACACATATTCGATTACTTCTCGAGAATTCTTGTTATGAAAGAATTTGCAAATAACTCTTGTGTTTTCGTTCGTATCCAAGTTGTGCAGTCGTCATTATTCTAGTTGCAACACGTTCATGATTTCCTTTCCAAATTGTGTGGTGGTGTCTAACGTCCAAGAGATTATAAGTGTAGTGAGCAGTCCCTGCAACCTGGTTGTTCGTGTAAGGAATAAGCAAATAAGCTCTTCTCGAAGGCAGGGGAAAAGCCTACACTATTTGTATCAGGTAAGAGGTGGTTCCTTCCTTTGTTCTTACACATTATACATTACATCTATGTAGTTCTTAGGTTTACCAATTTGTAATTATGTGAGCACATTTTACTTTTATTTTTCCGCTCGTTATGTTTTATTTTTAGTTATATTTGAAGTTGAGGCGAGTATTAATATTGAATTTCCTAGCAACGTAATGTTGTTACGAGTTAATGTGATACTGAATTTACTAGCATTAGGATGTTGTTATGGGTTTATTTATTTTTTCATGTTGATTCCCAACCTCAATTCCTCCCCATAAAATTTTAGCTAAAACATGGGAAAATTGGAAACATTGAATTTTTTAATAAATCTGGAAACATTTTATATAATGCATATGGCATTGAAAGTATAAGTGTTATCATGACCATGCAAAAATAGTAATGGGAAATTTACAGAAATATTAATTTAATGAAAATATGTAACTTTTATAGTTATCATATGTGCCTGCAACTCTCAGGCATGGCGAAGAAGCCACCATTGTGACTCTCTATTGTTTCCTCTACCCATTGAAGCATGATCAGGAGCATCCATAACTAGGCTCGTTTGGTTTGCAAATGGTAACCTTTATGTCAAATAATTTAATTTTATCTAGATCAATATTTCCCATTATGCCTTGGTGAAGAACACAATCAACATTCACTTTTTATTCATCTACTTTACCCTTATACCTTTCCTCCTTTTCCTTGAATTATTTATTATGCTTAACAACTTGTTTCTATGGATCTTTAAGGTGTGCTTCTTTTACATTAAGCATTATTTGCAATTCTTGCACTTTATTTTCTTCATCTTATTTATGCTTGATATGTTCCAGCTAAATTTAAGATCTCATACTTAGAAGACTTTAAATTTGCTTTCAGGTATCTGGTTTCTTTATCCTTTGATTCCAATAATTGTTTCATAAAAAATCCATCCTTAGGAAAACATGATGAATTGTCTATCTTATTTTCCAAATCTCTAATATTATTTGTTTTTTTTTACAGCTACCTTAGCATTATTCAACTGTACTTCAATCCTAGTCAATAGAGTCTGAAACCTTTTGTTACCAACAATAGACTCTATTAGCCTCTTAGCAACCAATTCTCACGTTTGATTATGCCATTCCACCATATATGTATCAGGCACCTGACCTAAATCAACATTAATTATAGTTATGGAACCAATGAGCTATGTTATAGACCTGATCTCTAGCTAGATGATAGTCAAATTAAAGCTATCATGATCAAATAATGGATGATAGGAACTTGGGACCTACACTAGAAGTCATTGGTTCACTGCTCGATTCTTCTGTAACCTTTGTTCTCTTTACAACAATCATTACTTCTTTATCATTTTCCCTTGTAAACTTTTCAGTGTTTACATTCATGGAAATGAGCATAGTTGGACTTGTAGATTATTTAGGTTGCATTTCTTTCAACAAACATTGTACCTTCTCTAATGATTCTTCATTAATCATTTGGAAAATAGTATCTTCATCATTTTCTTGTTTGCTCTTAACCAAATGACACTGTTCATTGAACTTTATATCAGCTACTCTTCTTTTCAGTGGTAGTTGTTGATAGTTGCAGTGCACACACAAATATTTCTCTACAGCATTTGATGCTTGTCCAATAGTTGAATTTGTTACTACTTTGTTCTTGGTAGAATTTACTTTAACTGTTTCAATTTCCATCTCTAATCTCCCAATTGTAACTTCTTCGGTTACATGCATACTTACTTCTTTATCATTGTTTTTAGGCTATGTATTAGTATTGGCCAACTTTTCGACCTCAATATTGGACATATGGATATAAGAAGATAAACCTACATTTTTTTTGTCAGTTATAAATAATATGCAATGGATCATATTTCCAAGGACAAGTCTTTTCCAAATCATATGAAATCAAATCTTTTACAATGATTTCAATTTAACTAGTGTGTTTCCTCGTTAACCAAGCTTGTGTTATCCTGAGTATATGTGTGTCCTCATCACTTGTCTGTTTCATGAGGTGACATGCCATCTCCTTGCAGATTCTTTCCTAGCAATGGTAGAATTTACTTTAACTGTTTCAATTTCCATCTCTAATCTCCCAGTTGTAACTTCTTTGGTTACATGCATACTTACTTCTTTATCATTTTTTTTAGGCTATGTATTAGTATTGGCCAACTTTTCGACCTCAATATTGGACATATGGATATAAGAAGATAAACCTACATTTTTTTCGTAAGTTAGAAATAATATGCAATGGATCATATTTCCAAGGACAAGTCTTTTCCAAATCATATGAAATCAAATCTTTTACAATGATTTCAATTTAACTAGTGTGTTTCCTCATTAACCAAGCTTGTGTTATCCTGAGTATATGTGTGTCCTCATCACTTATTTGTTTCATGAGGTGACATGCCATCTCGTCCTACTATAGCATTTTCACAAAATGTCATAGAAGCATTATCAATGAACCATGATTAAAGATAATTAGCATATTAATAGATAATAAGCATGAATTAAATCCTAAATATATGATTAACAAAAAACACCTATGGTGCCAAGGAGCAGCTCAATTAGTGATCGAAGTAATGTGAGTCCTCCAAATACTAAGAGATATAAGGTTCAAATCCCCTCAGTTGTGACCCAATCTGCGAAGAGGATAGGTCGTAGACCCCCAGAGCTTTACTAGTAGCTACATTTCAAGTAGGCTGCTAGGTTCCTCTAGGATATATATGTTGATTTTGGTAGCATCGGAAGTGATCTAAGTCTCAAAATTGGTGGAGAGGCATAGGCATTGGTATTCCAAAGAACCCATAAACTGTTTGTGAAATTCCACTCGAAATATGTTTTATTGTAAAAAGTAATTATTTTAATGGGGCCCCTAAGTCTAAACTTAGGGAAATTAAATAATTAAAGGGTATTAATAAAACAGAGTGTGAATGTTCAAGAAAAAGCGAAGATCAAGTCAAGTTATAATATTAGTTGTTGATATCTCAATGAGAATACTACAAAGGAAGACTTGAGGGCCATTTGGAAAGACACACTGAGTGAATCAAGTGATCGAATTCTTCTGACGGAGCAAGTGCTCGGACAAAGATCAGATCTAAGTGATTCCAGCGTAGTGAGAGGCAGAGGTAGCTTCCAGAGAGAATTTTCTCAATCGGAGAATCATTAGCAGAGAGAGGCAGAGAGATATCCAGCAAAGCCAACATAGAGCTAGACAGGCTAACGCAGAGCCAACGCAGAGCCACGCAGGGCTACGTAGAGGTTGCGCAGTGGATGAGAGGGTTTTGGAGATTTTACTGTCGAATCAATTTTAGAAGCCAGGAGTTGAGGTGTGAGACCGGGAAGCTGAGCTTTGAGATTCCGGGAGTTAGATCGATCCATTGCTGGGGTGACGCAGTCCCAAGAGGAGGTTACGCAATGCCTACGCAGTTACTGCGCAGAGGCAACGTAAGGACCTATAAGGGCATCTCTTCTATTGTCCAGATCAACTGGATTTTCCAGTGATTGAGTGAGGTAAAACTCACATTCTTTCTATCAGTATTTCTTTCTCTGTAACTGAATAACCCTTGAGTTATTCAATGATGTATTTAGAAATTGCTACTTCTTAATAATACAAATCATCAGATCTACTACATCGGTTTTCACACATTGGGTTTTCCAGGGACTTTCGTCCAAAATAACGATGTCCTATGTGTGTATTGTTCTTTGCTCAGCTTCCTTGTTTCAAAATCATATTTAAGTGTAAGTTGCTTCAGTAATTTGCTTCAATTTTTTATGAAGGAAACTGAAATAACTATGTAATATAATTTACAAGTAGGTGAAGTAGATTCAGCTTGTTGCAGTAGGATTCCTGAGATTGTTAGATCTAGGAATTTTCACATGGTATTATAGAGTTTGATGTGAAACAAGAAGAGTAGATCTAGCACTGAAGTGAAGGTTGAATTGTTTCAGCAGCAGCAGATCGAATCCCCGGAGCGATTGTGTAGTTCTATCTAGGAGGGCTAAATCTTCGAGGTTGTCTCTCTCTGACTGAGTCGACACAGTGGTAAGGCTTCTGGATCGAGATCTTTTCGAGGCAGAGGGAGAAGCGCAGAGCCTTCACATAGAGCCAGAGGGACACAGTTTTTCTGCAAGTAGTTTCTAGGCAGAGAACTGTCAGACAAAGAAGAATAGCACATAGTGGGGATTCTTCCTCAGTGAGTTCCTTGCCAAGGAATTCAACATTTCTCATTTGTTGGGCAGCAGAGGAGCGACAGACTTATCAGCTCCATCAGGGAGTGCTTAATCGGCCTAGAAGCTACGTAGTAAGGAGAAAGAGGGAGCAATTTGACAATTTTCGGCTGAGATGGCATCTCATAATCTTAGAGATCAGGATCGGTTGGAGGGATCCTCCAACTTCGTGATCTAGAAGGAAAGGATCAAATTCCTTCTGGACGAATATGATCTCAAGACATTCGTGGACAATGTGGTTGTTGTGCCTACAGATCCGGATCAGAACAAAAATTACAAGCCCTATATGGCAAAGGCCAAGAGACTTATCTTTATGGTGTCAAGGATCATATAGTCTCTCATATAGTTGGCAAGAACACAGCCAGGGAGATATGAGAGGTCTTGGCCCTGCTATACAAAGGAACTTCTGAGCAGCAGAAGATGTACTTGGAGAATAAGCTTTGGATGATCCAGATGCAGAAGGGGGAGAAAATTAGTCCATTCTTAACAAGACTTCAGGAAATCAGTGATCAACCAACAGTCGCGGGATCCACCCCAACTGTTGCAACTATGGTGAGGTTGGCCCTTAACGCAATCACCGAGGAGTGGCAAGTTTTTGTCCAAAGTATCGTAGGCAAGTCAACGCTTCCTAGTTGGGAGCAGATGTGGGCAGATCTTCAAGAGGAGAAGCTGAGAAGAGATCTGGTTAAGTACAAACTTGATGGTAGCAAAGGGAGTGGATCGAATAATCCAAAGGAGTAGGAGAATGTAGCCCTCACATCGAAGGGACATCAAGGGAAACGTAAACAAAAGAGAGATGTTTTGAAGGTGAAATGCTTCAAATGTGGTGAGATGGGCCACTTTGCATCATAGTGTCCTTTGAAGAAAATGGACAAGGATGAGAAGCACGATCCAAAGGTTGCAGTCGCGAAGATCGAGCATGATGAGTGTTGTATCTCAAGAAACAATCCCTTGGCTGTGTTAAGGAATCAGTTCTTAAGACATTTTATAAATGTATGTCACAATTACCATATCAAATGGCCCTTGTTTAACACCCTTGGAATTCAATTACTTAATACCCTCAATAATCTGATATAACGATAGCCTTCACAATGTTGTAAACTCTTGATATTTTAATGGAATGAAAATAAGAACTGTAAGAGAAACTCAAAATGATATGCTGAAAACATAGAATCTACCACTTTTAAGTTTCAGAGGAAATTCGTGAAGGAAGAGAGAACTTAAAATAATATGCTATAAACACAAGATCTATCATTTTAAAGTTATTTCAGGAGTTTATGAAGAGAGAAGAGATGAGGTGAAGGAGCGCAAATTAAGGTTACTTAACTCTTACTCACAAATGTAATTAAGAGACCGGCTGCTACATTACTTCACTTCATTCAAATAGGAATAGCCACAGAGCGAAACAGGAAAGACGTATCAAGATCAACAGGTGTAGGAAACTTGATCTTCTTTCATTAATTTCTAAGAGAATTCAGTCATAAACTAATAGTCATCTAGAGGTCCAAAACTCGGAACCACTTTTCTTTATTTCTATCTATTTAAATACATCATAGTGGTTCGTAACTGCTGAACTTCTTGAAACTATTTGACTACCTAAACTGTTAAGATTACTTATGCAATCATACTTGAGAAAGCAAATTAAAACTGAAAATTTTGTTCGTTTTTTCTGAATTTGTTGTTGTTGATGCATCCTCCTGAAGTGTCGAGGTGGCCTTTCTGGTCATGATGCAATGGCTGCACAGCTTTGAAACGACGCCTCAGTGCCTGATTTGACCCCGCTGTCGTGCTTTGAACAGTGCCACTATACAATTTTCTGCCCGACTCTGCCTATGCCCCTGTGCTTCAAATGTTGTTAATCATATCACCTACTACTCGACTCTGCCTCTTCTCCTTCGATCTAGGTCAAGTCACTTACCCGAGTTTCTTTGTCACGTTCTGCTTATTTCTCATTACCAAGGTGTTTCACCAGTTTTACGTTATAGCCCTCTTTTCTTCCTTCGACACGGTTTAACACGAGAAATGCCTTACCTCAGGATCTGAAAACCTTTAGAGTTAGTTGTTGAAGCCGCATCGCATTCGCCCGCACATCGCCCTTCGTTGCCTTTAACTTTTCCTTAACACTTATCTTTTAAAACTAGCAATGTGTGGTATGCAATCGGGTCCCACTTGGCATCGCACATCGGACTTCGGTGACTTTATCACTTACCTCCTGCGGTTATCCTCTAAAACCTGCAATTTGCGATCAAGCCCCATTGCATCTCACATCACACTTTGACGATTATAACACTTACCCTTTTGCACATAACTTTTAAAACTTGCAACATGCGGTATACGGGCCAGGGCCATGTCATCTGCCACGTCACCACATATCACACTTCGGCGAATTTAACATTTACCTCTGCACTTATTCTTTAAAACTTATGATTTGTGATCGGGCCCCACCACATCGCATATCGCACTTTGGCGATTTTAACATTTACCTCCCACGCCTATCCTTTGAAACTTGTGATTTACGGTTAGCGATTTAATCTCTGTCGTCCCTCTCTCCGCTTCAGCTCTGCGCTTCGATCTCGACCATCTATTTTTCCTTTTGCGCCTCCTCTGAGACTCTTAAGTTTTTAAGGGAATTGCACCCCTTCTCTGCCTTTAGGAAATTATTTTGTTTGCTCCACAGCGTAACCCTCTTGAGCTTATGAATGAGCCCGACTTGACCCTGTCAGGTGTGCAATGTTCTGAAAGTGCCCATCGGTCCGATTCTCGAACTGTCTTGCACGTGAATGAGGCCGACTCAACCCACCTTCACATCTCATTGCGTAATGTTAATGTACCGACATATAAATCAAAATTCTTCTATGACACACAAAATTTTACATTTTCTAACATATATTCTTTTTTTTTTAGTGTTTTGAAACATATTTCAAAGGTAAATGCAAATGAGCCACAACATCTGGCTCCACCTAGGGATAGTGCTTTCTTCCACGAAAGCACTAAGGACTGCAGACTAGTGCCTTATCCATTGGGCATGGAGTCAAATATTGCTTGGTGACATATGAACAATGAGCAATTCAGTATTGACAATGGTGGAGTGCTGACTTTTAATGCTGGAAATAATGCTTCAGATACTGCCCGTTCACAAGAAACTGTGTTGGCTCTCCATCTAGATCTTCCAAAATGAATGTGTTATTTGAACTTGCCTCAAAGATTCTGTATGGACCATACCAGAGAGGATCAAATTTACCATGCTTCCCCTTGTCTTCTCGTCTGGTGTCCCATCTTAGTACGAGATCTCCTGCTTGAAAGAGAATGTATTTTGCTTTCCTGACGAATATAGACTTCATCTTTTCCTGATAAGTAATCAAGTTGTCCTTGACTTTGTTTCTGTTTTCACTTGATTCAATTATTTTGTTGAATCTCCTTAACAGAGCATTAGGTTCTTCCTGAGCTTCTTGAAGGAAAGAAATCACTGGTTTAGCCAGCTGAGTAGGAAACAATGCTTGAGTTCCATAAACCAGTTCATAGGGGGACTTTCCAGTAGATCTCTTGGTAGTGACTCGAACTGCCCAGAGGGAAAACTTTAACTTCATGTCCCAATCCTTCTGATTTTCAGCAATTGTATTCTTCAAGATCTTGACCAATGTCTTGTTTGAGGACTCTGCCAATCAGTTCCCTTGAGGATGATATGTTGTGGAATGTCATAAGATTACATTATATGTTTGACAGAAATTAATGAAACAAGCAGAGTTGAATACCTGAGCATTATCAGTCGCAATTTTGACTGGACACCCGAATCTGCTAAAGATGTTTTCCTCTAGAAACTTCATCACTACTTGGTCATTTGCCTTCTTCTTGGGTATTGCTTCAACCCAATTTGTAAAATAATTAGTGGCAGTCAGAATCCACCTGAACTGTCCACTTGATGGTGGATTGATCTCTCCAATAAAATCCAATCCCCATTGCCTGAAAGGTTCTTCAATAAATACAGGGATGAGAGGTAATGGAGCTAGTTTTTTCTTTTCAGCAAACAACTGGCACTTCTGACAACTTCTGACTAATCTATAAACATCTACAAACAGGGTTGGCCAATAGAAGCCTGACTTGAGAATCTTATGGGCAGTGAACTTCCAACTATAATGCCCTCCACACAGACTTTCATGATATTTTTTGGTGACTTCAATAGATTCTCCTTCGGTCGAACATAACAACAAAATACCAGCAGGATCTTTCCAGTATAGCTTTGCTTCTATGATAACATATGGCTGAGACTTGAGCTTGAGAGCTCTGTATTTTGTTCTATTTAGTGAAGTTGGACAGGAAAAGAAACACAGGTAGTGCACAATATCCTTATACCAATCAGAGCACAAAAATTTGTATTGAATACCTGTTTTGGACTTGCTTTGACCTTCTTCATTAACAACTCCATCCATTGGTGCCAACGAATTAATTCCCAAGGCTTGAAAATTTGTCTCTGTCAAAAACTTCACTAAACTCTGTCCCTTGACCAGCTTGGTCGGTTTGATGTCCAAATCATACTCTTGGATTTTTGCTATCCACTTCCCCATTTTTCCTTCAACATCACTTTGGACCAGCACGTCTTTCACAACAGAATTGGGAACATAAGCAGTTATTTGAGACTGCAACACATAAGTCCGGAAGGCTTTCAGTGCTTTGACCAAAGCATATACTTGTTTCTCCATAATATTGTATTTGAGATCAGCATCTCTGAGAACTTTACTGAAAAATGCAACTGGTTGCTCCTTATTGTTTTCATTTTTCTGCAACAACACAACAGCAATAGTAGTGGGGGATGCAAATGAGAATACGTGAAAGGATTTTTGATAGTATGGACTACTCAGAACTGGAGCTTCCTGCAGTGCTTCCTTTATTCTAACAAATGCATCTCTTGCTTCCTTATCCCATTTTCATTTGTTCATTTTTCTTCAACATATTTGTTATACTTCTCGCGATCTCAGCATAAATGGACACAAATCTCCTCAGAAAGTTTATTTTTCACGGGAATCTCTGGATATACTTCTTGCTTCTGGGTAAAGGAATAGTCTGAATGGCTTCCACCCTTGCTGGGTCAATCTTTACTCCTTGTTTAGAAACTATGTGACCCAATAACTTACCTTCTTCTAAGGCAAATAAAGATTTCTTGGGATTTAATGACAGACAAAACTTTCTGCACTTTTGAATTTTCTTTTTGCAAATACTCCAAGTGTTCATCATCTGACCCCAAGAAAAGAGTTACATCATCCAAATATATAACTACAAACTTGTCACCAATGAAGGCTATGTCCATGGCCCTCTGAAATGTTGCACTTGCATTCATAAGGCCAAATGGCATCCTTGCCTACATGAAGGTGCCCCAGGGTGTAGTGAAAGCAGTCTTCTTCTGATCTTCTTTTTCCACTGCTACTTGATTATACCCAGAAAATTCGTCAACCATAGACAACCTGTGAGCTCCTGTCACCTTTTGTAAGACATAATCCATTTTCGGCAAAGGATAATTATCTATTAGAGATGCTCGGTTCAAGTTCCTGAAGTCTACACACAGTCTTATCTCTCCATTCTTCTTTCTTACAGGGACCAGATTGGAAACCCAGTCTGAATATTTGAGAGGGACTATAATTTTTGCCTGCAACAGTTTCTTCACTTCTTTTTCGATTGGAGCTAACAACAAGGGATTGATCTGACTGATCTTTTGTCTGTGTGGTTTGAGCCCTTCCTTCAATGGAATCTTATGCTGAATAATGTTTTTGTCATATGTTTTCAGGCCTTCATATGACCAAGAAAACACATCCATATACTTCTTAAAAATATCAATGTATCTTTCTTTGTAGTTTTTGGCAGTGTGGAAAAAGTCGGCAAAAAGTCCTGACTTTTTGAAAAAATCTCGAATTTTTCCCTGAGCCAACTTTATTGGCCGACTTTTTGCCGAAAGTCGCGATTTTATCCTTGAAGTCCCGACTTTTTGCAGACTTTTTCCAAAAAATCGTGAGTGAGGTAGTTTATTTAATAACTTTTTAAATTTTTTTTGAAAAAATCGGGATTTTTTTCCAAAAAGTCGGGATTTTTTCCAAATATGAATATTTTTGTATTTTTTTAGTTTTACCGATTTTTTCAAAAAAATCCCAACTTTGTCGAGTTTTTCAACTTTTGGACCCTTGCCGATTTAATCCCGACTTCAACTTTTTCCACATTGGTTTTTGGGAACCCCTTAGAACAATTTCACTATTTTGGGCTCCTACTGAGTTCCCAAATTACAATCTTCCATCTCTTCTTCTTGATGTTTTTTCTTCGAATCAACAACAACATCATTAGCATCGAACAATCTTTCAAGGGGAAGCAACCCTCTAGAGAGCACATTATCTTTCAATTGGATAATCTTTTGTTCACCTATTGACTGCTTGAATTTTATTATTTCTATTCTCTGCTTTGTTTGTTCTTCCTCTTGGTCTATCTCAGCATCTTCAATGTTTCCAATCATTGTCAAGAACTGATTTATCTGTTCATCATCATCAAACACTTGCCAATGTTTCACATTGTCAGGGATAGAAGTTCTATGTCTAACTTAAATTTCATACCTTAGCCGGGGATTTATGGGAGGTTTGAAGGTGCTAGCTGCAACTGCTAAAGAATCGGCCAATCTATTCTCCTCCCTCGGAATATACTGAAGATTGAAGGCTTAAAAATAGTTTTCTATTAGATACCAAACTTCATTCTTGTACGATCTTAATCTCGGATGCTTGGTTTGACAATGATTCTTGATCTGCCTTATTATCAACTCAGAGTCACCATAAATTGAAATACATTGAACCCCCATCTATTTAGCAACTTGAAGGCTTGATATTAAGGCCTCATATTCAGCCACATTGTTTTTCGAATCAAATTCTAGTTTAAAAGAGAATGGCATGAGGTTACCTTCCGGTGATATTAGCAAGAATCCGGCACCTGCGCCTTTCTTGGAGTAGGCGTCATCAAAGTAGCACTTCCAAATATTCTTTGAGTGCAGCTCGTTATTTACAACTGCTGAAGAGAGTTGTTTCCCTGTGTCTTCAGCAAATTCTGCATCTTCATGCAGCATGAAACAAGAAAGATCTTCTGTTTCTTGACTATAAATGGGAGAATTTCCTGCATCTTTCTTAGAGGTGGTCTTCACAAACCTTGTTTCCCTGTACAATCTCCTTTCTTCCCCATTAAAAACTAGAATGATAGCATAAGTGAAATCTAACTTTAGTACACCTCCCAACTTAGCTCCCCAAGACCTTGACAAGAGCATTCCAAACCTAGTTGGGATGTCAACAACCACTACATCCATGACTATACTCTTCGCTGGGATTTGTGCCAATGACATTGCTACATCTTTAATCAACCCAACACATTTCACCCTTATGGAATCAAATGAATACAGATCCCTATAAGGTTTGGTAATCTGTAGGTTAAGCTCCTTCATAACAGACAATGGCATGAGGTTATGGGATGCTCCCGAGTCTAGCATGAAATTATGTAGAGTAAAATCATGAAGCAATAGAGAAATATAGAAGGGTGGAACAGAAGGATATACTTCTTCTACATGAGGGTCAAAGGTGACCACTCGCTTTTCTTCTTGTAGGTTCACCGTGTCACTTATATCTTCCACCTGTGTGAGATTAATAAACTCTAAAATTTCTTTCTTGTAAGCTGGTATTTTATCCAAATCTAGAAGAGGTACCTGAATTTTAACCTTCTCCAAATATTTGGCCAAACTGAAGGCATGAGTTTGCTTAACAACTTTTTCAGGCTCTTCTTCTCTCTTTCTAGAATCTGCCACTTGTTCGAGTTCAGGAACAACTCTCTGCAGAATATTAGTGTCAACTGATTTGTCCTAGGAAGATTTAGCCTGTTGCACATTTGTTCTCTTAAGTGAGTTTGTAGGTTGTTTCCCATTACTGACATGTTTCACAGGGTCCTTTTGTTGTGGAGTCGCCATTGGGGGAGGAATGGAACCTTGTTGTTCACCTGCATTATCTTGCACTCTAGATCTCTTTCTAGACCTTAAATCATACTTTTTATGTAACTCAGCTTGCATGAAGTCTATGAATTGTTTACAGTATTCATCTATCTCATATTGATCAAAAGATACTTCGGCGTCAGCATATTCTCCCTCATAATCTTCCTCTTCATCCTCTTCTATTTCATTCATAGCAGACACCTGATCCTCGACCTCCCTTTGGTCATCTTCTGCTGGCTCTATGGATGTTGCTTCTATATACAACGGTGCTTGAACCTGGTCTTGATCTCTTCTTTCCCTCTGAAAAATTTTCAGGGGATGTCTTCTGAATTGAGGGTTGAAACCCACTTGATTTTGTTGTACGTGCCTTTGTGAGTTTTTATTTTCCAATTCTATCTTAGACAGCTTATTTTTTAGATTTTTTATCACCCTTGCCATATCTTCTATCCTCAGATCTAGTGATGATTCTTCTTTTTCTTTCCCCTTCTATTGGGCTGGTTGTTTCCCTTTTGCCTTTCCAGCTGCAGTCATATTAGCTTCAATCTCTAAAGCGTCTATCTATATCTACTCAAGAGGAGGGGCTCTTCTTTCTCTCAATGTAAAGCTAAAATCAGCTTCGAAAGCCCCAACAAAAACTACCTTTGCTCCTATAGGGGGGGCTTCATCTCTATAGGTAAACTATTGTACAATTTATTAAATCCTTTTACAAAATCAGAAATGTCTTCATTAGGCCTTCTTTTAATTGCATTAAACTCTGTCAATGAGTAACCATGATCTCTCTTTTCTCCCCATCTCTGAGTGAATCTATTTTCTAACTCTTCCTAGTTATTTATGGAACCATTTGGTAACCCTTTGAACCATTTTCTAGCCTCTCCATGTAGAGATTTCACAAATAGTCTCATTATGACATCCAGGTGTTCTACATTCAAATTCTCAGCAAAGGTGCAAAACAGAGGTAAATTTTGTTCTGCAGTTACTTCATTTTCTCCAGTCAAACAAGGAAGTAATTTGAGGTATTCTTGAGGCATGGCGTTCATTGGTTGTGCAAGATTTAGTGGAGCACATCTGTTCGTTAAGAAAGTTGGTATTGTCATATTCACAACTTGGTTAACTGCTCCTTGGGAAGTTGAGGCTGATGAACCTGCTGTGAAAGTGAATAAAGGTGGAGGTAACACTAATATGGGAGTGGATTGATGAACAATGGAAGAAGAACCAGCAACTATATTTGGCTGAGCTTGAGTGAAGGTAAAAGAAACAGACTCAAAAGAATATTCTTCTAACTTAGGTTCTTGAAAATAAATGGGCGTGGAAGGAGAATCTTGTTCTAAGAAAGAGAGTTCCTCGGAAATATCTTCAAACAAAGGGTTATGAGAACTACTGCCAGGAGCAAAAAATGTAGGATCAGGTGTTGAAGGAGTTTGAGGTTTCTGAGCCCTTCTGGAAACCAATATTTTTGGATCTGGCAAAGCAGGGACTATCTTCTATGAGGTATCCGACCTCATGTGAGGTCTTTTGAAAGCCAAATTTTTTAAAATAACAAATACAACCCAATATTTCCTCCTCACCAAACAACCAGAGGAAATAATGTGAAAAACCCAGGGAAAAATAAACTTTGTTTTTTCGTCCCCGACAACAACGCCAGAAAATGTTGTATCTCAAGAAACAATCCATTAGTTGTGTTAAGGAATCAGTGCTTAAGAAATTTTATAAATGTATGTCACAATTACCATATCAAATGGCCTTTGTTTAATACCCTTGGAATTCAGTTACTTAATAACCTCAATAATGTAATATAATAAAAGCCTTCACGATGCCGTAAAATGTTGATATTTGAATGGAATGAAAAGAAGAACTGTAAGAGAAACTCAAAATGATATGCTGAAAACATAGAATCTACCACTTTTAAGTTTCAAAGGAAATTCGTGAAGGAAGGGAGAACTTAAAATAATATGTTGTAAACACAGTATCTATCACTTTAAAGTTCTATCAGGAGTTTATGAAGAGAGAAGAGATGAGGTGAAGGAGCGCAAATTAAGGTTATTTAACTCTTACTCACAAATGTAATCAAGAGACCAACTGCTACATTACTTCACTTCATTCAAAGAGGAATAGCCACAGAGCGAAATAGGAAAGACGTATCAACATCAATAGGTGTAGGAAACTTCATCTTCTTTCATTAATTTCTAAGAGAATTCAATCATAAACTAACAGTCATCCAGAGGTCCAAAACTCAGAACCACTTTTCTTTATTTCTGTCTACTTAAATACATCACAGTGGTTCGTAACTGTTGAACTTCTTGAAACTATTCGACTAGCTAAACTGTTAAGATTACTTATGCAATCGTACTTGAGAAAGAAAATTAAAACTGGAAATTTTGTTCATTTTGCTAAATTTGTTGTTGCTGATGCGTCCTCCCGATGTGCCGAGGTGGCCTTTCTGGTCATGATGCAATGGTTGCATAGCTCTAAAACGACACCTCAGTGCCCAATTTGACCTAGTTGTCGTGCTTCGAACAGTGCCGCTATACGCTTTTCTGCTCGACTCTGCCTATGCCCCTATGCTTCAAACGTTGTTAATCATATCACCTACTACTCGACTCTGCCTCTTCTCCTTTGATCTGTGTCGAGTCACTTACCCGAGTTTCTCTGCCGCGTTCTGCCTATTTCTCATTACCAAGGTGTTTCATCGGTTTTACATCATAGCCCTCTTTTCTTCCTCCAACACAATTTAACACGAGAAATTCCTTACCTCTGGATCTGAAAACCTTTGGAGTTCGTTGTTGAAGCCGCATTGCATCTGCCTACACATCGCCCTTCGCTGCCTTTAACTTTTCCTCAACACTTATCTTTTAAAACTAGCGATGTGCGGTATGCGATCGGGTCCCACCTGGCATCGCACATCGGACTTCGGTGACTTTTATCACTTACCTCTCGTGGTTTTCCTCTAAAACTTGCGATTTGCGATTTGCGATCAGGCCCCACCACATCGCACATCACACTTCGGTGATTATAACACTTACCCTTTTGCACTTAACCTTTAAAAATTGCGACGTACAGTACGTGGGACAGGGCCACGTCATCTGCCACATCACGGCCACGTCACCACATATCGCACTTCGGAAAATTTAACATTTACCTCCGCACTTATTCTTTAAAACTTGCGATTTGCAATCGGGCCCCACCGCATCGCATATTGTACTTTGGTGATTTTAACATTTACCTCCCGTGCCTATCCTTTGAAACTTGCGATTTGTGGTTAGCGATTTAATCTCCACTGTCCCTCTCTCTGCTTCAGCTCTACTTCAATCTCGACCATCCATTTTTCCTTTTGTGCGTCCTCCGAGACTCTTAACTTTTTAAGGGAAATGCACCCCTTCTCTGCCTTTGGTAAATTAGTTCATTTGCTCCACGGCATAACCCTCTTGAGCTTACGAATGAGCCCAACTCGACCATGTCCGGTGTGCAATGCTCTGAACGTGCCCATCGGTCTGGTTCTTGAATTGTCCTGCACGTGAATGAGCCCGACTCGACCCACCTTCACATCTCATCATGTAATGTTAATGTACCGACATATAAATCAAAATTATTCTATGACACAAAATTTTACATTTTCTAACATATATATATTTTTTTTGGTGTTTTGAAACATATTTCAAAGGTAAATGCAAATGAGCCACAACATAACAATGAGTTTTCCATGAGTGCTCACACATCTCCAGGAGGGAAAGGGGGCGATATTGAATTCTAGTTCACCTTGAACTTCAGTTGAGCAGGATCCTTGAGGATCCCACCTCATGGATCATCACCTTGCTATGGGAGCCCATGATCATCAGTAACGGGATGGAGGAGTTTTCATTGGGAGCCAAGGAGTGATGGAGCAACTGTTGCAGTAGGTAGCAGCGCCTACTTCTGAGCATTATAGAGAAAATAAACAGTAGCATAGTGCATAGCAGCAGCAACACCGTGCACAACAGTGCAACGCAGTGCAGAGTAGCAGCAATAGTAGCACATTGCTTTATATGGATAACATTGTAGCGATCAACAGTCAATTCCTTCAGCACCAAGGTGCATCCACTAAACACTTGTTCAGTTTTTGGGTGATTTTATTTGCTTCTCTTAGTAACTGAGTTGCAGTGTAGATGTAGTGCTAGCAACATAGCAGATGCAGCACTTGAGAGGGAGTTGTAGTATGGATGCAACAGTTGCAGTGGCAGTGTCATGGGCAGCAGTACAGTTGCAACAACAACACAGTGGTTGGTGGAAACTTGTCAAACATCAGCAAAGCAGAGGATGCGTTAGGGTTAGTGCAGTGTGAAACATGCAAGTTGTTAGATCACTTTCCTCGCTAAGAGGGAATGTTTATTTTTGGTAGCATCGGAAGTGCTCTAAGTCTCAAAATTGGTGGAGAGGCTTAGACACTGGTATTCCAAAGAACCTAGAAACTATTGTGAAAATTCCACTCGGAATATGTTTTATTGTAAAAATTAGTTATTTTAATGGGGACCCTAAGTCTAAACTTAGGGAAATTAAATAATTAAAAGGTATTAATAAAATGGTGTGAATTTTCTAGAAAAAACGAAGCTCAAGTCAGGTTATAATCTTAGTCATTGATTAGAGATATAATCTCGATCATTAAAATCTCAACACGAAGGCTATAAAGGAAGACTTTAGAGCCATTTGGAAAGACACACCGAGTGAATCAAGTGATCGAATTCTTTTGACGGAGTAAATGCTCGGACGAAGATCATATCTAAGTGATTCCAGCACAATGAGGGGTAGAGGTAGCTTCCAGAGAGAAAATTTTCTCAGCCAAAGAATCATCACCAGAGAGAGGCAGAAAGACATCCAGCAAAGCCAGTGCAAATCCAGACCAGCTGACGCAGAGCCAGTGCAAAGCCACACAGAAGTTGCGCAGTGGCTCAAAGGGTTTATGAGATTTTACTATCGGATCAGTTCCAGAAGACGGGTGCTGGGGTGTGAGACCTGGAGGCTGAGATCTAAGATTTCGGGAGTCAAATCGATCCATTGCTAGGGTGATGTAGTGCCAAGAGGAGGTGACACAATGCCTACGCAGAGGCAATGCAGGACCTCCAGGGGCATCTCTTCCAATGTCTAGATTAGTCGGATTTTCTAGTGATTGAGTGAGGTAAGACTTGCATTTTTTCTACCAGTATTTCTCTCTCTATAACTGAATAACCCTTGAGGTATTCAACGATGTATTCAAAAGTTTTTACTACTTAATAATACAAACCCTAAGATTTGTTGCACTGCTTTTCCCGCATTGGGTTTTTCTGGGGACTTTCGTCCAAAATAAAGGTGTCCTATGTGTGTATTGGTCTTAGCTCAATTTCCTTGTTTCATAATCACATTTAATTAAGTGTAAATTTCTTCAGTAATTTACTTCAATATTTCATGAAGAAATCTGAAATAACTAAGTAATGTAATTTACAAATAGGTGAAGTAAATTGAACTAGTTGCAGTAGGATTCCTGAGATTGTTAGATCTAGGAATTTTCACAATATAAAAGAAAAACACCTTTGTGGGTAAATCTCAATCTTTTCAACATTTAATTTAGTGAATCCATGCGTGATCAAGCCATATCCTTACATGTCTTTCACACTGTGTGAGTGTAAATTGCATTTACTTTGAATTGTTGTGAAATTATGGTTGGTCTCTGAAATTATCAATAAGCCCTGTAGATGTAAACTAGTTTTGTAATTTTGTAATTTTGCTATCTGTGTACTCAGGATTCAGGCTCTACAAGCTTTTGAGGGCTTTATTTATGGGGAAACATCTCAAGAAAGTATGGAAACCTTAGTCGCCAACAATAGAGGATCCAAATGATAAAAAATCCCAATGTCAGCCTATTCTCCAATATCATTATTGCAAGGAGAGATGCAGGCATCTGCTTCTAGTATGGCATGTATAAGTTTCTAGAGGAAGAAGAAGAGGGAAGTTCAAAAGAAATAGAACTAAGTTATCCAATCCCTAAGACCCCCTTGCACGATGTGGTGAGGTCAAGTTTTTATAAAATAGTTGCACATCCCATAATTATTCCTTATACAAATATGATTCGTTGGATTGTAGATCATGTGGATGTGCCTATGTGTTCCATATGCACTGCTGAAGGTGTCATTTGTTGGTTCCTTTCGACCAAGTAACCTTCAAGTTATGTGTAAACTTCTTGAACCCCGGTTGTAGTACAATGTTGAATTCATAAAGGATTTTACTAAAAGGAATGTGTTGAATTTGGGAAAAGGATGCAAGAATTGATTGAAACATGGAGACCAGTGACCAGGAATTTAAAGAAGAAGGTTCCAAATAATATGCCTCAGCTCCTCTCTAAGTTCTAGTCAATATTTTATCGCTATCATAGGGAAAAGTGGTGTTGAGAAGGTCGGTAACAAGTTGTGTATTCCTAAGTACAAAAGAAATATGGTTGACAAAGGAGGGAGAGAAGAAATTTGTAATGATTGACAATTGGTGCGTGTATCTCTAAGGTTTTTTGTTTCAAGGGAATTCACATGTTCATTTATCTGTGCATTGGCACCTCCACACATAATTCCTTTGTCAGTTCTCCATTGGGCACAACACCACTTCTGCAAAATATCACCTTTCTACACATACTACTCTGTGAAATATTTTCCCACACTTGTCCTTGTACACTTTTCAACTTAGCGTTATTATTAATTGTGTGTATGCCAACTATCATGATCATAAATGATTCATATTTATTTCAATTTGTACATTTTTTCCACTTAGGGTACCTATATCGATGATAGTAAAACAAGAGCAAGTTGTGAATTAAGAGAACGAGATGGTTTTGGAATTTCAAGATTCATTACCATTATCTCCCGTAAACGTCAGCTTTAGTATCTCAAAATGCTATTTATTAAGGGTGTCTTATGTAACAGACACACACAAAATAATAAAAGCTACTGATTATATAGGGAAACAAGAAATTTATAGTTAAATGACATTGAGAACGTCATTGATTAAGCAAGTATTTTTAAGTATAAAGTGGAAATGGATAGTAGAGGAATGAAATAAGCTATTTGCAATGATACAATTAACTAATTTGCTTGTATTGATAGGGACTTCCACTGGTTGATTGTGTATCAGTGGTATGTGATCATACCATTGGAAAGAAGAACAACAACAAAATTTGGACACGCGAATTGGCGAATGTTGCATGTTGCATGTGTTCTAGAGGATTTTTATTTTAGAGAAATTGTTTATTTGTGTGAAAATAATTTTGAATTGACAACAAGAACAATCACTCTAGGAGTGAAGAAGACCCTAATTCCTCTTAATCTCAAGGCATTCAATAGGATATTCAAGCTACTGGAGCTTAATAAGTGCCTAAATTTGTTGGAAGCAGACACTTTCCTGAAGACACAAGTAGGAGGGATGAACATCATTCAAGAATTCATTTTCCCAACTTCTCGGGTTCCTTTTGATATTTTCTTTCTAGATATTTATTCGTTTAGATAGTCGTTTATAGACTTCTCTTGGCTTTTTTCCCACTTGATGAGGCAAGAAACTGTGGAAAATGTCCAAAAATCCATACTTTATGTCCTTTACTTATCTTACAAAAGAGAGTGTTTATTTCACTGAGTTGACCTCATTTCCAATGAATCTAAGTTTTCTAGTTAGTCAATTTGTCCAAGAGCAATAGAATATTTATGATGATATAACTAATAATAGCCCTCATACCCAACCATGTATTTCAAGTAGCAATGGTTCATCATACCAACCTTTTAACACCTTCATTAGGGGAATTTTGAGGTCTAAAAATGGGCCTCCTAAGGAAATTATAAAATAATAGTAGACACAATCGAATAATATTTGATTACATCATCAAATTTTGGAGGGAAAAAATAAGAAACTACTTTTTCAACTTATCTCCCAAAGTTTTTACTCAAATTTCAAGCGGGAGTACTCATTGGATGCAAATTTTAATTCCTCATCCAAGGAGTACCCATGTTGCATACTTTCGATGGATCCTACTACACGAAAAATGAGAAATACATGAAAAACATGATTGCAATCACGTTTTTTCATGTATTTCTCAGTTTTCGTGTAGCAAGGTCTATCAAAAGTATGCAACATGGGTACTCCTTGGATGAGGAATTAAATTGTGCATCCAACGAGTACTCCCACTGGAAATTTGAATAAAAACTTTGGGAGATAAGTTGAAAATACGAGTTGAAAAAGTAGTTTTATTATTTTATTATTTTTTAATCTTTTACCCTTTTACTTAAAAAATGGTGAATCATCCCCCATGGTTGACATTTATTTTGGTTGTACATTTTTCTTAGGAGGCCCATTTTAGACCTCAAAATTCCCCTAGTGAGCCTTGATTTGAAAATGCCATGAACATCATGGATGGCACAGGAACTTGCATCATGTCAGTCGTCATCTGAAATCCAAATTTTTAACATTGTTCTCTCATGAGGCTTTCATTTTGAAGCCTTTAAAATCTTATGCATTTGAATGTGATGATCAACAATTGTGTCACGTCCTTTCCCAAACTTAGTGACCACTCCCACCTTTCTAAGAGAATCCTTGAACATGAATAGTTTCTCCATAGTACGCCTCATTAATAAAAGGAATGTCATCTTTTTGAATGATAGAATATTTTCCCTTGGAATAAAACATGAAAGACCTTAATGGAGATTGAAAACCTTTGGATGTTTCTAGCCATTTTCCTTACTATATACTATGTATAAAACCATTTTTCAACTTCGATTTCTTTTTAAAATATTGGATCCATTGCAATAGAAGAAATGCATTCTCCATTGTCAAAGCATGGGGAACAAGAAGAAGATTAACATTCGAAGGAAATAGCTATGGAATATCTACTATTCCAATGTCACGGATGCTTTAGTTCCACACATGGTTTACTTCTACATAGAATTTATCTTGCTATATGCCTTGCTTCTACACAATCTTTAGCTATGCACATTTTTATGCAACACGACATTGCCCCTTCAGCAAATATTCTCACTTCCACATGTCTGCACACATTCCCGCTTCTACATGCTTCTTTGGTGAACCTATATCTCGTGCAACACTTGTTCCACATATGCACTATTCCGCACAATTACTTTCTCACATTTTTCCTTTTGCACATAGTTTCCTATTGAATGTTATTAACTACTTTTACGCCACTTGTTGTGATTACAAAGATTTCGTGTTATAATATTTATCATTGGTTGATGGTTTTTACATCAATAAAATTATGTATAATATTGCATGTCTTCTATTCATATGTTATGTTTCTTTTGGCATGTAATGTTAGGTGCATAAGTTCTATAAAGAAACTTCCAACTAGCTCATTATGTTATGTTGTAATTGCTTGTGCAATATTATTTTTTGCAATGTGTTTTCCTTCTATCGAATTTCCAATTTTTCAAATCCTATCAAATTGTAACATAGTTTTCTTTCCTCGCATCAAGCTTCAAAACAAAATACAATATGAATAAAAAGGTTCAAGAGCAATTTCATATGTTAGATATATGTTCCATGAGTAATATAGAGTTTAATGATGGTTATAATGATTGGGATTAAATTTTGATTGAGTTCTTTCTACTATGGTTGTGTTGCTTGTTGTGTATCATTATTTTAATGTATAAAGAATGGATGCATATTTTCCCTTTCTTGTTATATTGATTTAAATGCAAATGTATTATTTAGAGAAAATTATTGGTGATGGATGAATTGTTTGATTTAACTCGTAAAGAGTTGATAATCTATACGAATGGTGAATAAAAAGGATGAAATTTTGTTTACGAGCTTAGAATTGGTGGAACGACGAGTAAAATTTGGTAACAAAGATGCTAAGAAATTAGATACTAACTAATCATGTACAAAAATCACAATTATACTTTCATGCTAGTGTTAAAAGGCCCGCACCTTCTAGATTTCATTGAGTCCAAAATAAAATATATATCACTTGCATGTATATGTATTTCAAGCAAAATGTACAACAAAATCATACGACATCATGTATTGATATAATTCCAACCTGCAACAACTGATTCAAAAATTTTGGCTCAAATTTATACACGAGGATCCATTCGGCTAATTCCCATTTGTTCACAAAATCGAATTGCCAATAGTTCACGGTATAATTTCCGTGAAAGGACAGAGTTTTGGGGAGCAAGTGAGCCACGAAAATCAAATGAAAAAATGAGAAATTAATTGAATTGTGCGATGGGGAGGGTTTTTGTCCAAAGTCATGTGTTCAAGAGTGAGAACCTTAGGAGACATGTGACTCATATAAGGTCACACATTCGCTAACCCTGCAACTCTGTTGTCTAATCACATTGTTTAGTTAGGGGCATTGTTTAAATATTTTGATCATTCCTTCTTTGTCTTGTTATATTTAAGGATTACAACATTCATTTCATCCATGGCTTTCTTCCGTTGTTTAATTGATAGAACTAATATAACAGAATATACTATGGTAGACAAATTGAAGAATTTAATAGATCATTCCTCAACTAAATTTGGCCATTCATCTCAAATTGAGATCTAGGGCTTGTTGGAGAATCTAATTCCAACCACCTACTAGGTGTCGAAACTGTTAGTCCAAGTGTCCCAATTCAGTTTGAGTTAGTCCAGTTTAGTCAAGTTACACTCCAGTTATTTATTACTGATGTTTCCAATGTAATCCTATTTGACTAATTTGTAATACTCAAAAGAGTAATCCTTTGCTCCACTTCTTTTCAGTTTTCAATTCTTGTCATGGTATCAGAGCTAGTTTGCATAAGACTCTGGAGAGAGCAACAATAGAGCCAAGTTGGAGCAGCAGAGAGAAGAGGCGAGCCTACATAAGACTCTTTGACAGAGTAGTAGAAGTTTGAGGAAAGTTGAAGACGCCTCCTGCGAAAAAGTAGAAAAAGAAAGAAAAAGCCAGGCAAAGCCAGTGAAGGCGTCGACGAAACAAATTGCAGAAAAGCAGTTCAAAGGTTGTTTGAGAAGAAATCCGATATTAAAAATTTTGTTGCAATAACGCACTGTTTTAAAGGATGCCCAACGTTATTAATGTAGCTCAGAAGATCAAGAAACGCGTTAGTCGGTAGTGATTTACGGTGATTTCAAACTCACGCGAGTCTGGCGTGGAGTACTGGTGTTAAGGTTTTTTTTCATTAATGTGATTTAGCAAGGAAATCCAGGTGATAGGTACGAAGCATTCACATAATTCAAAGTATTACTTATTCAAATCACTTCATACTTACCTTGAAAAAGGCATTCGAAGGTTTCAACGTGACTTTAAAAAAAACTTTATATTAATTTTTTTTAAAAGGGTAAGAAAGCTCATAATTTTTTTTTATTAAAGTTATTTTTTAAAACAAAAACTTTAAAGTTGCAAAGGATTTTTTAAAATAGAAGGATTTTATCTTAGCATGAATTTTTAAAGGAGCATGTGTGAAAGGTCTTTATGACATGTGAAAGAAATTTTTTAGAAGCAAGATATTTGATGCATATGTAGACTCGTCTGTTTGTGGAAGCCTAAGAACGAGGTCATGGGAAAATCCAAGAGGCTAAAGCAAAAACATAAGATGCTTGAGATTTTTTTAGATCTGGAAATAGAGAGGCAAAAAGACACCTATGCCTTAAAATTCATAAAATAATCTGTCAATTACAACATTCTCCCTTTGATTTCAGATGCCAAGACAACCAAGGAGGCTTGGGATACCCTTGAGAGGTTTTTTGGTGCAAGGGGGAGCATTGAAGTTGAAGATTACGGTGGATCTGTAGCAGAAAATCTACAGCGAGATGAACAGTCAGAAACAGAAGAGAAGGAGCACAAAGATGCTCGTGAACCCCACTGTGCACAGCGACAAGTAGATGAAGAGAATCCAGCAATAGAGTGTGCTAATAACGAGTTGGTGATTCCAGCAACAGAGCTTGTTGATGATGTTTTGATGATTCCAGCAACAGAGCTTGCTGACGAAGATTTGATGAATCCAGCAACAAAGCTTGTTGACGAATATTTGATGAATCCAGTAACAAAGCTTGCTGATGAAGATTTGATGAATCCAGCAACAGAGCTTGCTGAGGATGATATGGTGAATCCAGCAACAAAGCTTGCTGATGATGTTTTGATGAATCTAGCAATAGAGCTTGTTGATGATGTTTGATGAATCCAACAACAGAGCTTGCTGATGATGATATGTTGAATCCAGCAACAGAGCTTACTGATGATGATATGCTGAATCCATCAACACAACTTGCTAATGTAAACTTTGATATAGAATTTTTGGCTAATGATGACTAGTTGCAAATGATGCAACAAAAACATGATATTGACATGATGCTATTTGGCAAGATAACCCCATTTCAGTCAGTGGAAGACAACCTGTTTGCAGCAGCACAGGTTAGTGATGATAAGACAGAGACAGAATCAAAGATAAAGACAGATGCAAAGAAAGAAGTCTGCAAAGGGAAAGCAGAAACAGAGAAAGAGGCAGATGCAGAGAAGGAAGCCCACAAAGAGGAAATAGAGATAGAGGTAGCGAAGGAAGTGCGACAAGAAAAAGTTCTCATTACAGAGCAGAAGAACCAAAACCAAGAAGAGACAGCAACAAAGATAGAGGAAGAGGTAGCGAAAGAAGCGCAACAGGAGAAATCTCTCATTGCAGAGCAGAAGGAACAAAATCAATGTGGTTTTGGAAATGTTTCTACACTTACCATTGATTTCCAATGTGCAAGTAAACAGATCGATTATGAAGAAGAGTTAAAGTTTATTGAAACATGGCTTGCAACACCATGTCTTGTTGAGGTCTACACAGAAGTTGTAGATATGAATGTTGAAGATGACATGCATGACGAACATGTCAATGAAATCTTTAGGTATTGGATTTTTGAAGAGATAAGATATTATTCTAATCTTATGTTGCAGCAGATTGATGATGAAAAATGCACTACAAAAGACAATATGTGGCAGTAGCCCACATACAAGTCATTTTTTGAAGAAGTCCATGACATGCTTAGATAGTCTGGAACAATAGAAGACCTGCACTAGCGAATGAAGAAATAGAGGCTTGAAGGATACAACAGAGCGAAAAATCTGAAACAATTTAGAGGCTACAGAATCTGGAAGAAGAAAAGAAGAAAACTAAATCTATTTGAAAGTCAAATTTTAAACTGTAAGCCTAGCTGAGACATAGACCAGCAGGTATCTTAATTAAATTTTTATGTGGTTGTAATTAAGGGGGAGTGTTGGAGAATCTAATTTCAACCACCTGCTAGGTGTCGAAATCGTTAGTCCAAGTGTCCCAATTCAGTTTGAGTTAGTCCACTTTAATTAAGTTACACTCTAGTTATTTATTACTGATGTTTCCAATGTAATCCTATTTAACTAATTTGCAATACTCAGAAGAGTAATCCTCTGCTCCACTTCTTTTCAATTTTCAATTCTTGTCAGAGCTATGCATATCGATGTTTTGTATGTGGGTGTCATCTCCTTGTTGAGGAGGCAGAACTACTAGCTGAGTGCACTTTCCATATTTTATCACAGTGGTGTTCCTTCCAGATCAAATGATAGAAACCTCTTTAATCAGACAACTCAGATGAATGTTGAGCTCCCACTACCATGAGGATTTAAAATGGACTTACACTTTGATTACATCCAATGGCCAGGATCTCTTTGATCTAATGGCCCATCAATGTATCGCTCCCCAAATAGCGTTGGCGCTAGAATAATCTCGTGCCTCCGATGAAATTGGTTAATAATCTCGTGCCTCCGATGAAATCCAATGCCCCTGGTTAATCACGATATATATATATATATATATATATATACTTAAAATCAATGGCTCACAATGATTTCGAGCCCCCTCTACCATGATGTCAACAAGGAGGGAGAGGGGGGATCTGTATTCCAGGTTCTACCATGGAGTTTTTCCCCTCAATATAAGGGCAGATGGTTTTCTTGCCAAGATCCATGCTTCTCATGAATTGTGATGGGGTACCCCCATGATGTCACCAAGAGGGGAGGGAAGATCCACAATCGAAATTTTGCACCCTCCCTTGGAACTCTTCCCTTTGTCGAAAATTCGTCTGTGAATTGTCAACAATTCGATTTTGTTAGTTGATGAGAATTAGCTTAATGGATCCCCTTGTTACCAAATTTAATTTGTCGTTCCACCAATTCTAAGCTCATAAACACAATTTCACCCTTTTCATTCATCATTCTTATATATTTTCCGCTCCTTACAAGTTAAATTAAACAATTCATCAATAACCTATAATTTTCCCTAAAATAATTTTTTGGCCCACAGTGAAATCAATGCCTACTTTCATTTGGTCTCAACTTGTGCGCTTTGACCCTTGGAATTGGTTTCTTGTGTTTTTATACTTGGTCAAGTTTCGAGTGTAAACATGTTCTCCTGCACATACTCCTACTTGTGCATATTCTTTATTCCATAGACATCTTCGACTCCACATATTGCTTGTTCTGCACAATTAGTTCTTTCGCATGTGTTACTTATCACACGTTCTCCCACTCACTATTATTGATTTCCTACATTCCATTTGTCATGATCACAAAATTTTGAGGCACAATATTTATCTGACTTCATTAAATTTTGTTTCCATTTAATGGAACTGGTATCAAGGATGTTAAAAATGAATCAATCTTCAAATTAAATGAAAAAATATCATTTTAAAACTTCGAGATTTATTGCTATTATCTATCACTATAGTGCTTACTCTATTAATTTTAGGAGTTGTCTACCGATGCAACAAAATAGTTATGACAATAGTCTTTTTCTAGAATCCGGTAAAAAAAAATCAAAAAATCAAGTAGTTGGAGTGTTTGAATTATTTTTTTGATGGTGGAAATGGATTCAACACCATCAAAAACCCCTAGGGCACCTAAAATCTAGAAGTTTGACAGCCGTAACCCAGATTTTCAAAAATTTCTGCCGGAATTTTTCATAATCTTGCCGAAATGAGTTGTTTTGTGGGTTTTTTAGACTACGCGTTAGTTTTATGTTTATTAGCTTCTTATGGTGAATTAATGTTACACGTGAGATAGTAATAGTTGGTAATTATATAGGAAAGCAACTAATTTAGGGGTAAGTAGTGTTGAGTAGGTTTGTAATACATCATGTATTTCTAAGCACAAATAGAATATGATTGACAAAGGAAGGAGATTAACAATTTTCAATGATTGGAAAACGACGTATGTGTGTCTGAGGTTTTTTATTTCAAGGAAAATATCATGTTTGTTTCTTTATGCATTGGCATATCTGCACAGATCTCCTTCGCTAATTCTCCATTGTGCACAACACCACTTCCGCACAACATTACCTTTGCACACACACTACTCCGCACAATATTTTCTCACACTTGTTGTTACATGCTTTTTGACTTAGTTTTACTTGTATGCCAATTATCATCATCACAACGATTTCATATTTATTTCACTCTGTAAATTTCTATCACTTAGTGTACCTATATCAATGATATTAAAACAATAACAAGTTGTGCAGTAAATGGACGAGATGGTTTTGGAATTTCAACATTTATTTCCACTATTTCCCTTAAATTCCAACTTTAGTATTTTAAATTTCTAATTATTAAAGGTGCCTTATATAATAGGCTTCACATGCGAAATAGTAACAACTAGTGATTATATAGGAAAACGAGAAACTGAGAGTTAAAGGAAATTAAGAATGTTGTTGATTAAGTGGGTATTTTTAAGTGCAAAGTGTAAATGGATGGCAGAGGAAGGAAAGAAGCTATTTGCAGTGATACAATTAACTCACTTGCTCGTATCGATCATAGATTTCATTGGTTAATTATGTATCAGTGGTATGTGAACTTGCCAATCGAACAGAAGAATATGAACAAAATTTGGATGAGTAGATTGGTGAATGTTGCATGTGTTCTAGAGGCTTTCAATTTCAAAGAAATTATTTACTTTTGTGCAAATAATTTTGGATCAAAAACAAGAAAAATCACACTAGGAGGAAAGAAGAACCCAATTTCTCTCACTCCCAAGGCATTCAAAAGGATATTCAAGCTATCAGAGCCTAATAAGTGCCTAAAATTTTCGAAAGCTGACACTCTCCTACATTCACAAGCAGGCGTGATGAACATCATTGAAGAATTCATTTTGTCAACTTCTTAGGTTTCTTCTGATATTTCCCTCCTAGATATTTCTTTGTTTAGACAACCATTTAGAGACTTCTCTTAGATTTTCGCCTGTGTGATGGGGTGAGAAACTACAACGAATTTCCCAAAATACATACTCTATGTCGTCTACCTCTCTTACAAAAGAGATTGTTTATTCGTCTGGGCTAACCTCATTCACAATTAATTAGATTTCCAATTAGTCAATTTGTCCAAGAGCTATGATTTTTTATGATGGTGTATCTGATAACAACCCTCGTGCCCAGCCATGTCATTTAGGACCTAACCCATAAACCTAATTTCATTTGGAAATACTAAGAGGGGGGTGAATCAATATTTCTTATTACAATTATTATTTATTGATTTTCATAGCATTAAACATTTAAAGAATGAACATATCAAAGAACAATGCACACCAAAATTTTAGGTGGAAACCCTTACGAGAGAAAACCCATCAAACACTTATATAATATGATTTATGAGTACAATACATCAACTCCAAATGAAAGCGAATTCCCAACTCCCTATTACTGTAGAAAAGTGTTTAAGATTTATCAAGTAGTTTTTGACTCCTGAAAGTATGCTACAACACCCTTCTTTACCAACCGTTACTGAAAGGATGCTCCAACACCCTGCAAGCTACAACTTTCCCCTATCACCATCCTGCAGTTTTTTCAAGCTACAACCTGAAGGTGACTTCAAACATATGCCTTGTACCACCCAACCACCCTGAAAATGATATTAAAAAAAAGCTATTATGGGCTCCTGTACCAGGGACAATGACCCACTTATAAGATATTATGTAAAACCCTTGGAGAAATAATGACACCCTTATTGTTGTACTCCTTTAACTATTGTAAAATGATAAGGACAATATAGCTCTAGACAATAATCCTTCTTGATTTGTTGATGAATGCACAATAATGTTCCAACTCGAATCAATCAACTGTTGCAATATTTATGTGATAAAAAACAATGTATCTTCACTGAACTACTAGAATTTCCTTAATTGTTGAAAATGACTTCTCTGAGACCCTTACCGCAAATCCTCACTACTCCATCTTATACAAATTGTTAAATACACCAATAACAAAGACAAAGGTGAAGGCTAAGCATGAGATGTCTTTCTATTAACCATAGATGTACATTTATACTATAGGTGTGACTCTTGGATTCCACATTCCAAGGTCACTTGGACTCTTCTTTGACTATTCGCCTTCACACCTACCCATAAAGGATTAGGCGTCCAACGTTCCCCCCCTTAATCTGAAGGAGTATGTGTGAGTCCAAAAAGAGAGTTGTGATACAAATCCGCAAAGTAGGCACAACAACACTGTTGAGAATTTGGAGGGCTAGTGATTAATTCAAATTCTCTTCTTGATAATTGCTTGTGAGCTTACTTGAGTTATTTATGTCTTCTCTTTGTTATCTTATTTAGTCTTTCATCAAGTCAATTATCAAAATACACAAGACATGAAATTAGGCTCCTAGAGCCAGGGAAAAACCTCTCCCTCTTGGAGAGGAAAACCCGCAAAGAATTCTTCTTATAGATCTTCAAATAACAAGTACCATGACCAAGACTTAGACCCTTGACCTAGAGATGCTTCCAAGACCTTGTCAACACTTCGTTGTATATTCACAACGTTGATCCTTTTCCACTACAATAGCTTGCATTGACCTGCACCGACACTAGAGAACTCAGTCTCTATCTTTCTTGATTTATTCTTGGTTACCCAACCTCTTCTTCATTTATTCAGATATTGAAGACAAGGTCACTTGAGACCTTATACTTTACTTTGCACATCCATGAAACAATATTCCTTTGAGACATATTACTTTATTTTACATAATATAGATAGGAAGGTAAATCACATATTTACCTTCCTTCTATTCTCGCACTGTAATTAAGATATAGCCTTTAAACTCTGCATCAAACCAAACTTCAGTGTTTTAAATTTTCATCATATGAATATCTTCCTATTGAGTGATCCGTATATCTCAGACCTTTCAGAGTGTATATTACTGCGGATAATCCACAACCCTTGCTACGCATTTAGTCATAGGATTGATTGCACTTTGTCCGCATCTTCTTCTCATTAATACGCATTCACTATATCCAAATAATATGCAGAACAGATCTACATCTTACACCTTGAACACTGCCTTTAACTCACATTTATAATTGACTTGTTCACATTGTAAACATCACAAATGTATTCATAATTCTTCTTTGTATTAAGCCCACTCTTATTCCTGATCTGGAGTCCGCAAACAAATATTTTTGCACTTTTGAGAAATCCGCATTCATATAACTTATGAAGTCTGCTTCTGTTTATCTTCTTGAATCCGCAATGGTCATCCACAGAATGGTCCATAGATCCTTGTTCTCAAATGGCTGCAAATTAGGTTATATATATAGTGCATCTGTTCCTTTCTTGGGCTGACCACATAGTAGTCATTTAGGCCGACATGTAGGCTGGCTTGTAGGCCGACTTTAGCCACCTTTATCACATATTTTCCAGCGTTTGAAAGATAGTTGTTGGAGCCTTTCTTCAACGAAGTTCATGACAAGGTCTTGGAGCTTTTAATGGTGACAATATTCTTCACATACATGAATCTAATTATACTTATAAACAGAAGACAAACCCTAAATGGACATCAAGAATAAGTCCATTAACCTAAGATAAAATATTGCTCATGAAACCCATGAAGCAAGTGCAACAAATATACATTTTATTATCTTTGTCTTCTTCTTTACATAAAATACATAATTACATAGTCAATATGAAGACCGACCTAGTTACACTTTTCAACACTCCCTCTTAACTAGGGAGGTATTCATACAGGTACATGGTCACTTTCAAACTGAAGAATCTCATAAGAAGAATCGGGTTGGTAATCGCATTTGTATAGCATCATATCAACCAGCATTGTCCTAGTGCAAGGCCTTGACTAACTGCCCCATCTCTCAACGAGACAATGGGCTACAATGTTGGCGAGACACATGACTAATAGACACCATAGTCATTGTCTCTCCAAGGTACATACCCCACATAGGTGTTCCCAGAGTATGACCTTCTTGGACTATTCTTCTCTTGGGTAGCCAGCCCTCAAAGAATATTGGTCCACGACTACTCTTATCTTGAATGCCCTATCCCATTCTCAAAGAGTATTGAATTCTAGATGATTACCCAATCCTCCATTCTGTCTTCCAGGTGAAGACCAGAATGATGTGTCTCTCCATTCTCTTCACATGGCCTTCACTAAGACTTACGGTTGTTAGTCCTAGTCTAGTGCATGACACATGTAATAGAGAATCACATATGTCACTCTCACTCAACACAGGAAGGACATACTTCAAGTTTCTTCCAAGTAAGAAACTTACCACCAGGCTCCCTCTCAACCAGGGTCCTGTAGTAGCAATCCTACTACTCATGAAGAATTCCTCCCCTCAATGTCATGGATTTCGATATTGAGGAATCTTCAATTTTTGGCTTCATAAGGCATAGATCATCCATCATTTTCAGTCACGAGTCATGTCCACTCTCAGAAAGCGATTCATCATTCCTTCTCATCTAGTCCACCTTTCTGCCATGCTGTTTTTCTTCAAATCATCTCCAAGGATCATACATCCTTTCTTATGATTAGCAGCCCTGCACAAATTCATCCAGATAAACATACATAAGAACTTTTAAAACAAAGGTTACCTCAGTGATGATCTTTTACCATGACATCTTCCTGGAGCCATCGACATCCTTTATTCAGATTGACACATCTCCTAATGATATGTTTTGACTAGGGTCTTCTTATTTAACAGACTTCTGTCAGAGTATGCATATCCTCCCAGGATATCTCCTAGTCACATCTTCTTGGCTTCCAGATGATAACTACCTCTTGACATGGTTGCATTTCACGATCTCTTCCTTTCTGCACATTCTCCATTCCCAGGAACTTACAAATTTTCTAGTTTCTCATTCACATACAACCACCTCAGATTTCAAGAGGACATATTATGTTGATTTCCTCTGTCAGTGCATCGAGAGATACTCCTCCATAGATCACACTTCTAAATACAAAAGTCTATTACTTGCAACCATATGACATGACTTCCCAGCATCTAGTGTCAACATATAAATATATACATACCTCATAACTTTTTCTCTTGAGTCATCCTATAGCAATTTCTCTAGAATGAAAAGCTTCATTCCCTTGGCCTACTCCATCAATATGTCATCACATCCCAGAAATTTGTTTCCATGATGACCCTTGCTCTTGATGACTGCTTTCCATTAATAATGTTATCAAAGAGGTTTTCTCGGTGCTGATTCACGAGGAGCCCCTACCATGCTTCAATCAGGATACTACACTGCTTCCTATCATACAACCAACAGGAATCACCTAAAGGAGAAGATGATCTCAATCATAGTGGAGATCTCTCGCTTCTTCTTTCTTAGATTTCTTTGCATCAGGTTCTTTCCTCATTTTAGAGACATTGGCTTCTTCCCTATTTCTCTTGTCCTTTTTCAGATTAAGGACAATTTCTATTATAATGCCCAAGTTCATTATATCCAAGGGATCATGCTTCGTCCATATTTCTTCTTTTACTCTGAGGACCAAAACTTACTAAATATTCCTTTCTTCCTGGACATGGTTGAAAAGGCTTGATTCCCTTCACTTGATCCTATAACAACTTTGGCTTTCAATCTTGTTTCCTTCATTTTACATAGAGATCCTAAATCGTGGAATGGTGTGGTTTCTACTTTCTCGTATAATCCTAAAGTGAAGTTTCCCCATTCTTCTGGCAGAGCATTCAACACTACTGTAGTCATCTCAGAGTCAAACATTACTTCTCCTAGTACCTGCAGTTGATCAGAGAGATTGCTTCTCCTGCAGTACTCACAGAGAATAGCTCCACCAATTTCTCATATATTCCTTTTGATGATTCTAGATTTGGTACATCGGAGATGATAGTATTTTATGGATTCTGTAAGAATCCTTTGGGCTCTTATATCTCCCTTCATTAATTTGGCATGACTTCATTGTCCTTAGCTTCTATGCAGGAAAGTTTGAAACCCTAACTAGTTTCTTTCTTTCTTTGCAAAGAAGACGTTTTAATAGATTCATATGAAGTCATAGATATACTTACTTGAGTAGATGATTTTCTTCTTCTATCAGCTTTCTTGTTGAAGATGATTGCATGAACTCCCTCTTAGATTGATTTCAAAGTCGTTGATCTTGAATCCATGCTGTGTGGAATCTTTGAAAGTCTTCTTGAGATGGCTTGAGGGTTTCCTTGCAAACTGATTTGATTTTTCAATGTAGACTTTGACTTTTGCTTTGATGTTTTCCACAAAACTGAATTTGATCATTGAGTGTCTTCTTGTCTAATAGCCCTTTGTCTTTAGCACCTTAGCTCTGATTCCATGTTGAGAATTTGGAGGGCTAGTGATTAATTCAAATTCTCTTCTTGATAATTGCTTGTGAGCTTACTTGAGTTACTTATGTCTTCTCTTTGTTATCTTATTTAGTCTTTCATCAAGTCAATTATCAAAATACACAAGACACGAAATTAGGCTTCTAGAGCCAGGGCAAAACCTCTCCCTCTTGGAGAGGAAAACCCGCAAAGAATTATTCTTATAGATCTTCAAATGACAAGTACCATGACCAAGACTCAGACCCTTGACCTAGAGATGCTTCCAAGAGGAAGAATATCAACCTTGCATAGATGGTTTAAGGTTGACCACCAACCAAAGGCATGCTCATGGGCATCTGTGTCTCTGGCTACAACTCTAAATCCGGAATGAGAGGTTGTGGCTCAGGATCGCTTGAAGTGGCTTTGAAGCTTGTAGATGACCACCATTTCCCCCCCTGTCAAGTACAAGGTGAGATGATGGCGAAAACTCAACTGCAAGACCTTTTAATATTCTAGAAGAAATTATGTCATATGACTGAAACATCTTCTTGGCTATTAATGCCCATTGCCAAGAAGCGATCCATCCAAGATGAATCTTTGTTCTTGCAGGAGGCTTGTTTCTGAAGCATCTGTGTGAAGAATGGGTGTGCCGACCATAGTGCTTGCATGGGTGAAGATCAAAACAATGATCTTTCATATGGCCAACTCGATCACAGTGTTGGCATTTTACAATCTGGTGTTGCTGTTGTGGAAGAGGAGTAGAATCTAGAACCACTGAAGGTGAGTTATCATGAAGAAATCCGACACTCTGGAATTTTATGGGCTTGGAGTAGTCTGGAATATGAAAGAACAACTCTCTGTCATATCAAAGACCAGTTCTATGCTTGTTGTGGACAAGCTCTTCCCAAGGTTTGATAATGGGCTTGGGAAATGTAGGCTGGATTTTTGCTTCTGCATGCAAATTTGCTCTTGTACTAGGCTCAATGATCTAAATAGTTTATTTTTGCTGATAAGAGTTTGTCTCAATATTCTGAACAAAAACAAGTTCAGAATGACAACTCTTTTGTTGAAGCTCATCTTACTAAATCTGAGACTCTAATTGCAAAAATTTGATGTTTTCTTCTGCATTTTGCAAACAGATTTGAATATCATAAAGAGTGTCCTTATTTATTTCGACTATGTTGTGAGCAATAGATAATATTAGAGTCTTTAATAACTCTAAAAATTCATCAAATCTAGCCATCTTTCAATCTCAAGAATCAAACAACAAATAAAGAATGTCGGCTTCAAGTTCTCAAGTAAATTTGAAATAGATATTTTCCTTTGAAGACTATAACAACAAACTAATCAAAATCTTTCAAATAAAGTGTTCCCAGACTCGAGAGAAATTAGGTGTGAGCGGAATACTGTTGTAATGAGGAAATGACTCCAAAACTCAGAATACGACCTTGGGAGAAGAGTCTCACGCTCAACACCAAAAATATGACCAACCTGTGGCTACTTGAAGCTCCCCACCATCCACACGTTCATTCTTTTAATGAATACTTTGATCAGGAAGAAATACGACCCAACTTTCATCCAACGAGGATGTAAACTCGTTCCTTCTAGAGAATTCAAGCCCAACAATTAGAAATGTGTCAACAGAAACACACCGTTTGTTTCAATAATGCAGAGACATGTCAATATCCGTCAATTAAGTAGAGTCATCACAAATCCTTGTCTCGCTCTAGGCAATCATTGGTCTCTGTGGAAGGAACATAGAGTGATGGAGAGATTGAGCAGCATCGATAGATCACAATATACAAGATAAGCCAAATCATCAAAAACAAAAAAGATAGCTCGACAATGGCACAAACTGGTCACAATTACTGCAATGATCACTGGCAACTATAGACCTAACGTTCACACTGTCAGGAACGGTAGCGAAAGCCCTTTTGTGCTAGATAACGCTCAGTTCAACGTTCCTCTCGGTCTATATGGTTTTCGATTGAATTGGAGACAAAGCCTAAATATAGCAGTGGCAGTGGCTTTTTCATTGAGTACCTTCATCATGGCTGCAGCAATTCCATCGCTCATATGATGTGAAGCCAACCAACATTCTTTTAGATGAACATTTGGAAGCCCACTGTTGGAATATAATTTCCAACTGCCACCAAGTCGCAGGCGGCTGCATCGTCGCTCAACGCAGAGGTTTAAACAGCGCATAGGTTGGCGGAGATCAACGGAGTGCGGGAGGTCAAACCACTCGACAGTTAACAAGCATCGACCCCCCGCAGTTGACCCGATGATCGGGGGTTGACCGCCGATCAACGGCTATGATTTAGTGCGGGGCCTGACCCCAATTGTCTTGTACGGGCAGAAGACAGCCCCCGCAACCACCACTTTGTGGTGGCTCCGCCCACGTGCCACCATGCTCCATCAGCGCGCCACCAAATCACCACCGCCGCGTTCAAATTTGCCATCAATGAATTTTATGCGGTGCTGACAGAATTTTAATGCCATTGGATACAGTGAGGAATCCAAGGCATACAGGTTATATAATCCATCCACCAAGAAGTTTATTGTGAGCAGGGATGTTCAGTTCATTGAAGAGGAAGCTTGGGATGGAAGCATAGAGAAAATAGTGAATGTTAAACACTGTTTATCTCATGATGAAAATGATGATGAGTTGGCTGAAATACATCCCCAAACAACAACACCAACAAGAGAGCAGCAAAGCACACCCTTGAGGAGAAATGAAAGTGCTTCTCCAAGCACACCACAAGGAGGAAATTCAAGTGCTTCTTCAAGCACTTATACATCTACTAAAAGAGGTAAGAAATTCAGAAGTTTGAAAGATATTTATGAACAAGATATAGCTAATGAAGGTATCAATTCTTTGTTTGCTTTATATTGTCATGTTGATGATTCTGTTCATTTCGAAGAAGCCATCAAGGATAAGAAATGGATAGAAGCTATGGATGAGGAAATAAATGCCATAGAGAGGAACAAAACTTGGGATTTGGTTGAACTTCCAAAAGGTAAAGATGTTATTGGTGTTAAATGGGTCTACAAGACCAAGAGTAATGCAGAAGGCAAAATAGAGAGACACAAGGCAAGACTTGTTGTCAAAGGCTATAAGCAGAAGCATGGAATAGATTATGAGGAAACTTTCGCACCGGTTGCTAGAATGGAAACCGTGAGAACAGTGTTGTCCATAGCAGCACAAAACAAGTGGAAAGTTTACCAAATGGACGTGAAGTCAGCATTTCTGAATGGAGTGTTAATGGAAGAGGTTTACATTGAACAACCTCTCGGTTATGAAAGGAAAGGCCAAGAGCACAAAGTGTGTAAGTTGAAGAAATCTCTTTATGGGCTGAAGCAAGCACCAAGAGCATGGTACAGTAGGATAGATTCATATCTACTGGAAAATGGTTTTGAAAAGTGTGAGGGAGAACCCACCCTCTACATCAAAGAAAAAGATGGTAAAATCTTGATTGTAGTCTTGTATGTTGATGATGTTATTTTCACAGGTAATGATGATTGCCTTATTGAACATTTCAAAACAGTCATGAAAGAAGAATTTGAAATGACTGATATGGGTTTGTTGAAATACTTCTTGGGAATAGAAGTAGAACAAAATGAAAATGGGATTTTTATCTCACAGGCAAAGTATGTTAATGAGGTGCTTGAAAGATTTAACATGCAGGAATGCAAAGCAGCAATCACTCCCACAGTGATGGGATTAAAACTCAACAGAGAGGACAACAGCAAGGATTTTGATCCTAGTTTATACAAGAGCATAGTTGGCAACCTTATGTATTTGACTGCAACTAGGCCGAACATAATGCATGTTGTTAGTTTGATTTCCAGGTTCATGGAAAAGCCAAAGGATGCACATTGGGAGGCAGCAAAAAGAATTTTGAGGTATGTTAAAGGTACTAAAAGGTTTGGTATTTTTTATACTACTTCAGAATGTTCAGATTTAGTTGGATACACTGACAGTGATTGGGCTGGAAGTGTTGATGATCGGAAGAGCACTTCCGGTTATGTTTTTCACATGGGTTCAGGAGCCATTTCATGGGCTTCTAAGAAACAACCCATTGTAGCATTGTCTACAGCAGAAGCAGAGTATGTGGCAGCTACAGCAGCAGAGTGTCAAGCAGTTTGGATGAGAAAAATGTTGAGAAAGTTATGCCAAGAACAGGTAAAAGGGACAGTGATCTTTTGTGACAATAGCTCAGCTATTGCATTGTCTAAAAATTTTGTTTTTCATAAGAGGACTAAGCACATTGACACCAAGTTTCACTTCATACGTGAATTGGTTAGCAATGGTGAGATTGTTTTGCAGCATTGCAGAACGGAGGATCAGTTTGTTGATATCCTCACAAAGCCACTTGCGCAGAAAAGCTTTGAACATTTCAGAAAATGCTTGGGTATGCAGGAAAACCCAGCAGTGGAAATTAAGGGGGAGTGTTGGAATATAATTTCCAACTGCCACCAAGTCGCAGGCGGCTGCATCGTCGCTCAACGCAGAGGTTTAAACAGCACACAGGTTGGCGGAGATCAACGGAGTGCGGGAGGTCAAACCACTCGACAGTTAACAAGCATCGACCCCCCGCAGTTGACCCGATGATCGGGGGTTGACCGCCGATCAACGGCTATGATTTAGTGCGGGGCCTCACCCCAATTGTCTTGTACGGGCAGAAGACAGCCCCCGCAACCACCACTTTGTGGTGGCTCCGCCCACGTGCCACCATGCTCCACCAGCGCGCCACCAAATCACCACCGCCACGTTCAAATTTGCCATCAATGAATTTTATACAGTGCTGACAGAATTTTAATGCCATTTATGAAATTTTCCAAGCGGTGATAATTTTGCAATTATGTCAATGAATGACATTAATTGTTTTTAGATATTTTTCTTGTTTTATATATATAAAACAAAATTGTAAATTTTTTTTTAGTTGTTGTTGAGAGCACAGCAGTGCGTCAATTGTTTTTAAAAAGACAGAGAGTGCATTTTAAAATAATACACAGCAGTGTATATTTTGAAAAAAAAACAGTGAGTTGATTTAAAAAGACAGAGAGTGCAAAAACTGAAAATACACAGCAGTATATGTTTTTGGAAAAACAGAGAAGAGTTTTTGTTTTGGAACTGTGCTTAGAAGCAGTCCAGCAATAGTTGTAATCCCTCTGCAGTGAGGAAGAAGTTGTAACAGTTTTTTTTTTGAAGAAATTGAATTTTTTTTTATGTGGAAACTCTGTCACTGTGAGTACAAATTTTTAAATATTTTCTCTGTGTTAAAGAGGGAGTTTATTCTCCATTGTTAAATCTGGAATTTTCAATAATTCCAACACCCACCTTGTGAACTTCGGTTTGGCCCAAATTATAAGCAATAATCACCGCAACCATAGCTCCTACAGGCCTCCCTTTTCTTTCACTGTTGGTTATACTGCTCCCGAGAGAGGTTATCTTGCCACGAAGCCTTTGCCAAAATCTGATGTATACAATTATGCTAGAGCTTAGCACCGAGTGAAAGCCAATGAGCTCAGTGACATGGGTGTCACCATTTCGTACTGGGTGAGGAACACGCTTGAAGAAAATGATTGCACGTAACTCATCGATGGGTACTTAAAAAGCGATTCTACGTTCATGCATGTTAAGCTTCTAAGGAAGGGCGACAGGACCGCAAATAATCCCACTTTATTCTACGTTCATGCATGTTAATTTGCTAGGTTTATGTGCTTTAATGGAGACCCAACTCTAGCATAGCGGCTTCGTTCTCCACCGCTTCAACTCCCCTCTTCCTAGCGGAAACCCTAGCAATCAGCAACCACACTTGTGCTGCATCCTGGACCGCATATTCCACGAACCTGACCAAATCACGCCATGCTCTACTGAGGAGGAACCGACGCAGAGGCCAAGCCACACTGTGCCTATGAGAGGTGGCAAGGTAGGGGTCTATAAACTAAGTTTCTTTACTGTTTCAAGCACAAGAATCAGCATTCAAGTCCTGGCCTGATATTGTTGTAGCAACACCAAAGAGGATGATAGATCGTTAGCACAACGCATAGTCAGTTGGATTGGAGGAACTTTCAGTATTGATTCTTGACAAGGCATACAGTGTTTTGGAGCTTGGTTTTATCAGTGAAGTTCAAGAGCTGGTTAAGAGGCAAGTTGAGGGAGCCATAATGGAGGTTGAGGCAGCGTGTTCTTAGAAGCTGCGTATGAGTCGACCAACGTGTTGCGCAGGCCGAGAGGCGTGGTGTCTTGGAACGGAGGCAGAGGCAACGTTGTCCCATGTGACCAATCCCACAATCAACACCCCGTCATCAGACTTATAAAAAGCGTAGGAAAGAAGCCCCTTTATTTGTGAATATATGCCTTCAAAACGGCAAGGCAATTGTAAGTGAGCAACTCCTTCATCTTGATGTCTGAGTATATGGAAGTAGCTCCGATGAGATCAGATGGATGCAGCCGCAGTCCAACTTTTTGAGAACGGTCGTTGCCTTCTTGCTCAAATCATATAGGCTCAACGCAGAGATATTCTGGAGGAGAGATGTGACGGTTACCACAACATACAGTTAATTTTGGACATTATTCAAGATCAATTACCCAACTCCTGCGTGGTTGTTTAGTAAATCTGTAGCTGTAATATCCCAAATGGGGAAATAGACAGCAATACAAGCATATAACAATATAGAAAATGCCGGAAATAGAACATAAGCAAATACACATAAAAATGCCGGGAATGCTAAGCCATTTTATTAATCTGAGAATATAATGAGATACAATGGATAATCAGAATCAATGCACCTATCCTTGCACAAGGCAAGTGAAGAGCCCTCTCAGAAAAACAGGAAATGGCTGCTACAAAGGACTGCGTCCCAGCTGCTGGAAGAAACTGCCGTAAACTGCTGCTGCTGGAATGGACTGGAACTAGGGGTTGATCCCCTTGCCGGAATGAGCTGAAAATCTGTAGAACACCTGAGCTCACCACCCCGGACAAAACCCAGAAACCATATAGAAAATGGTCAACCTCCGAAAATCACCAAGGAAACCCTCCTCAAGGAATTACGCTGTCCCTCCAAGCTCAGCGCAGATGCCAAATGAAAGATGCTGAAATAGGGCCACAAACTCCCCGAAAAATCTCCCACTGATAAAGACTGAACCTCCACACTGGATCTCACTGAATCTCCTGCAGAAAAACTCCACAACTGATCGACTCCAACTCAAACTGCGTCCTCTCTCTCCATATTCTCCAAAGACTGCGCAGTCACCCAATGAAGCTCGGCTCCTCAGCAAAATACACAACCAAATCACCTGCTAAAGACTGAAGAAATACCTTGCCCGAGCAGGCACTCGAAGTCCCCCGGGGCTAAGGGTGAGATCTCCGACCGGAGACACTCAATCGCACTAAACAGTGCTGCAGACAGGCTAAACAGCCAGCGTGCTCAAGAAGACAAAATGTCCAACTCCAATATCATCAACATCAACCATGAACCAAATGAGATGGCTCCCCCTCCTTTTATAACGCTGGCCCTCCTCAAAACCCTACGTGGTCCCTCTCTCTCCACGTGCTCCTCATTGGCCTACGTGCTCCTCATGGGCCTGCACAGAAGCTCCTAGAGGCTACGTGAGCCTCCTCTCATGCGTGGTGTGGACCCCCAAGGCTCCCCCTTAAGTTACAAAGTTGCCTCTACTAAGAGAACACTTTATTTTATTTAAAGTGAGTTAGGCCCCTTTCTCACTTTTATTTATTAATTAACTATAGTCGGCAAAACTATACAAAAATCAAATATTCCAATTAGCGGTGCTAATTAGGAATATTACAGTCTCCCCCGGCAAAATGTTACTTATCCTCAAGCAATTGAAGTGATGGATGCTGTAAAATCTTCTCATCCTCCCAAGTGGCATCCTCATCCGGCAAATTCTTCCACCTCACCAAGAATTCTGATCGTCCTGGCCCTGTACCGCCTCCCCGGGTGGCCGACAGCCTCGTCGCAACACCCGCATGCCCCTCATCATCCGTAGGTGGTAGCTTATCGCTGATCGTCACCTGCCGGGGCCCAATGCCTTTTTCTGCATGATACGTGAAAAACATTATGAATCTTGCTGCCTTGGGGCAGCTCCAACTCATATGCGACCTGTCCAATCCTGCGTATCACCCTGTACGACCCATAAAAGCGAGGCTTGAGCTTCTCAGCCCCCTTCTGCTTAAGTGATGACTGTCGGTATGGCTGTAATCGTAGGTAGACCAAGTCTCCTACCTCAAACTGTCTCTCCACCCGACCCCTATCAGCATACAACTTCTGCTGATTCTGCGCTGTGGCCATGTTATCCTTGAGATCTCGGAGGATGTCCTGACTCTCTTAGATCCAAATCTTGGCTCTCGGAGCCTTGCTAGCACCAAAAATCACGTTAGCAAAAGATAAAGGATGATACCCATACAAAGCATAGAATGGTGACATACCAATAGTCATGTGATGTGTTGTGTTGTAGCAATACTCTCCCAGATGCAGCCACTTCAGCCACGCTCGCTGCTGTCCACTGACATAGTTATGCAAGTAGCCTTCCAGCCACTTGTTAACTATCTCTGTCTGTCCATCCGTCTGTGGGTGATAACTAGTGCTCGGTGTCAACTCTGTCCCCACTAATCGGAAAAGCTCCTGCCAGAATCCGCCCATGAAGCGGCTGTCCCTGTCCCTGATAATGGCCTTAGGTAGACCATGCAACCTGAAAATCTCCCTGAAGAATAGCTCGGCCACCTGTGCTGCTGTGTGGTGCGTGGATATGGTGAAAAAATGAGCATACTTCGTCAGTCGATCAACGACGACAAAGATGCAGTCCTTGTCCCGCACCATGGGCAACCCTGTGATGAAGTCCATCGATATGCTCTCCCATTTCCCCTCTGGAATGGGAAGAGGCTGCAACAACCCTGTGGGATGGCTCATCTCTCCCTTGTTCCTCTGACAAACATCGCACTCCCTGACATGTTGGAGTACGTCCTCCTTGAGGACCTTCCATGAGAACCTCTCTCTAATGGCCCTGTAGGTTTTGGTATACCCCTGATGGCCAGTCAATGGAGAATCATGAGATGCATGGAGTATCTTCTTCTTAAGCTGAGATCCCTCAGTCAATAAGATCTTGTCCCTGTAGTAGATAATCTCATCAACCACCCTGTACCTGTCATCTGCTACTTGCCCATCCAACACCTCACATGAAAACCTGTCCTTGGAGTACTCTACCAACAATCGAGCCCTCCAATCTGTGTCCAAACTCATAAGAGATAACGTGGCCAGTCTACGTGAAAGGGCATCTGCTACCATGTTATTCTTACCTTTGACGTACTCTATGTCAAAGTCATAGGCTTGGATCTTACTGATCCACTTCTTCTGCCTCTCCTGCAACTGCTTCTGCTCCAGAAAGAACCTGAGGCTGTTGTGATCGGATCTCACCCTGAATCTACTGCCCACTAAATACTGCCGGTACTTGGCCAATGCATGCATAATGGCCAACATCTCCTTGTCGTATATGGAATACAACCTCTCATGCAGAAGGAGCTTCCGGCTCTCAAAAGCGATAGGATGACCGCCCTGCATCAATACTGCGCCAATCCCCTCTCCTAACGCATCGCACTCCAAGACAAATGGCTGCGTGAAATGTGGCAATGAAAGCACGGGGCAGCTGCTCATCACCTCCTTGAGCCTATCAAAGGCTCTCTGTGCTGAATCTGTCCAACTGAATGCCCCCTTCTTCGTCAAATCTGTGAGGGGTGCAGCAAGCTGTGAGAAACCCTTGACGAACTTCCTGTAGTAAGTGCAAATGCCAATGAATCCCCGAAGCTTAGTCACGTTCCTCGGCTCTGGCCAATCTCTGATGGCCCTGATCTCCTCCTCATGGACTCTCACCCCATCTACTCCTATAATATGCCCCAAGTACAACATCTCCGTCAATCCAAACTCACATTTGGAGAGCTTGGCATAGAACTGCTGCTCCTCCAAGATGTGCAACACTGTCTCAATATGCTGGAGATGCTCCTCCCAAGTCCTGCTGTATATGAGTATGTCGTCGAAGAAGACCAGTACGAACTTCCTCAGATGACTGCGGAAGATATGGTTCATGCACGACTGAAAGATAGCTGGTGCATTGGTCAGCCCAAAAGGCATAACCAGAAACTTGAAGTGCCCATAGTGACACCTGAAGGCGGTCTTGGGAATGTCCTGTTCCCTCATGCGAATCTGATGGTACCTAGATCTCAAATCAATCTTTAAGAAGAAGCGTGCTCCTCTCAACTCGTCCATCAACTCATTGATCCTGGGAATGGGGTACCTGTTCTTCAGGGTCTTCTTGTTCAGAGCCCTGTAATCAATGCACATCCGCAATGTGCCATCCTTCTTCTTCACCAACACTACAGAAGAAGCAAAAGGACTCGTGCTCGGCCGAATGTGTCCAAGGGCCAGCAAATCTTGAATAGCTCGCTCAATCTCATACCGATAGGCCTTGGGATGCCTATAAGGTGTGGTGATCACTTCCTGTATACCCTGCTCCAGCTCAATGGTATGCTCAAACCCTCGATCCGGTGGCTGCCCTGGCGGAATATCCCCGAATACTATGGCATACCTGTCAAGGATGGTCTGTACCTCTGGATGCACTTCCTGTCCTGTAGTCGCTGCCTGCAAAGCCCGCAGCTCTACTGCCCACTCTATGTCTCCCTTACGGAAGGTTGCCTCCATCCGATGTGTCGAAACAGTCTGAGGCGGGTATGTGTGCTGTCCCCGTATCTTCTCATGCTTCCCTGTCTTGGGATCATCCCACTCCATCTCTCGGGCCTTCCAATCTGTCGTGACCTTCCCTAGAGTAATAAGCCACTGAACACCCAATATCATGTTGGTGTCCGGAATATCGACCACAAAAAAATGATCTGTCAATGTATAGGTGCCCATCGTCACTGATAACTCGGGAAAATTTCGAGCACACAACATGGTCTGATCTCCTGGGACCAAAACTGAAAATCCATCAAAACTCTCAGTCTGTATACCTCTCCGCTCAACCATCTGCGCATCGATGAAGTTGTGGGTTGCCCCACTGTCGACCAATACTGAGACTCGCTGGCCACGCACTGTCCCTCGTACATGCAGCGTCAAGTACTTGGGGACTCCCCGCAATGCTGCTAGAGCTCCTCCAGTAGGTGCAAATGACGCACCACCTGCTGGTGGTGGTGGAGGTGGTAAGGTACCCTGCACTGCACAACTATCTCCTGCCTCCACATCATCATCCTCATCCTCTTCCCTGCTGCGCTCGGAGAAGACCTCAATGAAATGTGCTTTCCCTGCAGCACATCTATGTCCTAGTGCCCATGGCTCCTGGCAAGTGAAGCACAACCGCTTCTTCTTTAGCTCCCTTCTGGCCTCATCATCAACCTGCAGCCGTCCAGGATTTCCCTTGGGAGGCGGAATCGTTGTGTCCTTCCCCTTAGGCTGGAAAGCCTGTCTCTGGGGGTAAGGTGTCGGAGTCCTGGGCAAGACATCCTATAAATCTCGGGTTCTGCTGATGGCATCCTGAAGTGTAGCCGGTCTAGTCGACCTGACTAGGCCACGAAGTGGCTCTACTAATCCCTCCACAAACATGTAGATCATCCGAGCCGTGGATAGATCTGGCACCATCATTGAAACCCTCAAGAAATCCGAAATGTAAGTCTCTGGACTCCCAGTCTGCTTGAGCTTCGTCAACTCAACAAAGTGTTGCTCCGGATCCCTCCGATCAAAATGCTCTATCACCCTCCTGGTAAACTCGACATATGTCGTCACTGTATAATGCCCGAGTGTCGTCATCCCATGAAACCACCAGTCCTGGGCCTCACCATCCAAATGTAATGTTGCCACCTTAATGGCCTCTGACTGCGACATCTGATTAAGCTGGAAATAGATGTCCAAATTTTCTACCCAAGACTTTGCCGAACTGTTTGATGAGCCATCAAAAGTGGGCAAATGAAATCTGCTAGCTGCGCGGTGGTAATCATGATGATGCCTGTGCCCTCTGTGATGATCACGGGGTCTACCATCATGCTGGAGCTGAACAAAGTCTCTGAATGAGATAAGATCTCTGATCTCCGACTCGTATGCCCGGTACTCTGCAATATAAGCGTCCATCTGGCCAGGCTCAGGCTCTGGATCCCGTTGTGCTCCTACCCCTGTGTCCTCCGCTAGGAACGTGGGCATAGTGGATTGCGTGGGTGCATGCGATGCCATAACGGGGATAGCCTCACGCTCCGGCATATGGTGGGATGTGCCTGATCCCTCACCAATCTGGAAACCCCTTGGGGTTTCCAGCTGCCTAACCTCCAACGCAAGAGTCTCTCGTGACACATCCCGCATGTGTTGGAGGAGCGCTCTCTAAATCTCCTCGCATCCTCCTCGTCCGGCCATAAGACCCCGTTGCCCGACGTCCCCACAGCCGTCTCCGTGTGGGTTAGGCTGCTGCCGTCTCCCGATCTCTCGTATATCTCGTGCCGTCTCGACCAGGTCCACCACTCGAACACAATCCCCCTCTCCGTAGGTGTTCTCCAACCTACGCTCAACGTCTATGTATCTCTTACCCCTGTAACAGATGTGGGGTCTATCCCTCAGCCTCATAGACTGCTAGCTCCACAGGCTGAGATAGATCTATGCTCTGAAACCACTGTAATATCCCGAAAGGGAAATAGACAGCAATAGAAGCATACAACAATATAGAAAATGCCGGAAATAGAACATAAGCAAATACACATAAAAATGCCGGGAATGCTAAGCCATTTTATTAATCTGAGAATATAATGAGATACAATGGATAATCAGAATCAATGCACCTATCCTTGCACAAGGCAAGTGAAGAGCCCTCTCAGAAAAACAGGAAATGGCTGCTACAAAGGACTGCGTCCCAGCTGCTGGAAGAAACTGCCGTAAACTGCTGCTGCTGGAATGGACTGGAACTAGGGGTTGATCCCCTTGCCGGAATGAGCTGAAAATCTGTAGAACACCTGAGCTCACCACCCCGGACAAAACCCAGAAACCATATAGAAAATGGTCAACCTCCGAAAATCACCAAGGAAACCCTTCTCAAGGAATTACGCTGTCCCTCCAGGCCTCGCGCAGATGCCAAATGAAAGATGTCATAGAGGGCCACAAACTCCCTAAAATCTCCCACCGATCAAGACCGCCTCTCCACACTCGGATCTCACTCCGAATTTCCTTAAAACTCCACAACCGATCGACTCCAACTCAACCTACAATTTCTCCAAAGATCGCGTAGTCACCCAATGAAGCTCGCTCCTCAAAGAAATACACAACCAAATCAATTGCCAAAGATCGAGGGAAACCTTGCCCGAGCAGGCACTCGAAGTCCCCCGGGGCTAAGGGCGAGATCTCCGACCGGAGACACTCAATCGCATTAAACAGTGCTGCAGACAGGCTAAACAGCCAGCGTGCTCAAGAAGACAAAAGTCTAGCTCAAATATCATCAACAACAAGAATGCCCAAATGAGATGGCTCCCCCTCCTTTTATAACGTTGGCCCTGCTCAAAACCCTACGTGGTCCCTCACTCTCCCACGTGCTCCTCCTAAGACTGCGCAGAAGCTCCTAGAGGCTACGTGAGCCTCCTCTCATGCGTGGTGTGGACCCCCAAGGCTCCCCCTTAAGTTACAACGTTGCCTCTACTAGGGAAACACTTTATTTTATTTAAGTGAGTTAGACCCCTTTTCTCACTTGTATTTATTAATTAACTATAGTCGGCAAAACTATACAAAAATCAAATATTCCAATTAGTGGTGCTAATTAGGAATATTAAGCAAGAATGCAAGAGCGATATAAGCAATATTGGGGAAGAGATCGCATTTGAGGGGATGGTCGAATCGAGGAACCTGTTAAAATATATAATTACTTACCGCATGCAGTTAGACAAATAGTTAGGAGAATTAGTTGAGTTGAGGTACAGTTAGATTTGGTGAGTGAGTTAGAGAGTGAGTTAAGCAAGTTGATAAGTTCAGTTATGTGTGAGAGTGTGTGTATGTCAATTAGATTAAATACTTGCGGATTGTTCATCAGGATATTAAGGCAGTTTTATGATTCAGAGTGTTTTAGATTAATTGAAGAGCCACGGCTCATTGTTCATGTGTGAAATATTTGCGTTATTTATGTGATTGAATCCTCTGCCTTTCCAACAGACTGGTATCAGAGCGAGGTCACAAGGAACGAAAGAAAAACGGATTAGCAATCATCCGTGTATGAGAAGGAAAAAAAAAATTCCGCGTTTTTACACTATAACGCAGCTGTTAATTAAAGACAGTGTTATAACGTTGGTTTCCCCACCGAGAACCGTGTTAAAAATGGAAAATTTATGACACTTTTGAGGCACCCTGCATCTTGAACTTCCAAGTATAAGGCACTAACGCAACACAAGCTAAAGACGGAGGTGCGCTTGTACTCCAAGGCTAACCAGCCAACAAGCGCATTAGCGACCATTCGTATTGAATTTTAAAAGGTTTGAAAAAAATTTCGTGTTAAAATTTAATACGAATGATTCTTTAAAGGGTCTTACATAAAGCACGTGAGGTGTTTTTATTCAAAAGGGAACTTTCAAAGATTTTTGAAATTTTTTTTAAAGTGGGGACTATAATAAGGTTTTTTTTAAAAAGGGATTTTAATATATAAAGATTTTTATATAAAAGTTTTTTTTTTTTTAAAGAAATTTTTTATATAAAAGACCAAACCTAGGGTTTTATTGGAAGGTTATTGGTTTAGCTTTGCAAAGCAAATATAAAAGAAGAAATTTTAGGGTTTTATCAAAGAATTTTTCTTTGAGGCCAGATGGCCACATCAAGTTTTCAGCCACAACTTCCTTCTTTCAATGGGAAAGATTACGCTATGTGGGCTATTAAAATGGAGACTATGCTAAAAGCGCATGATGTCTGGGATCATGTCAAGTATGGGTTTACAGAACCTCAAGATGATGCAGAAGAACGAGCCCTCAATAATGCAGAGAGGGAACAATGGAAAAAAGATAAGCGGAAGAATGCGCAAGCGTTGCTTCTGATCCAACATAGAGTAGATCGAGCCGTGTTCCAGAATATAATGATAACTTCTTCAGCAAAAGAAGAATGGGAAAATTTGGCGAGAAGCTATCAAGGTATGGCCAAAGTTAATATTGTTAAATTGCAGAATAATAGGAGAGATTTCGAAATTCTGCAGATGAAGGAGACAAAGGACATTGATTCCTTCATGAATAGGGTCATGTCTGTCATCAATCAGTTAAAAATCTATGGCGAATATATTAAAGATTGAACAGTGATCGAGAAGGTTCTTCGATCTTTGTCTACCAAGTTTGATGTTATGGTAGCAGCCATAGAAGAAGCGAAGGATTTGGAAAAACTAACAGTTGATGAGTTGATGGGATCCCTTCTATCGCATGAAGCAAGGATAGACAGAAATAAGGATTCCACTTTGGAAACTGCCTTCCAAAGTCAAGTCTATATTTCAAGAGGTCGAGGAATAAGTCGATCGAGAGGCAGAGGACGAGGCAACAACTATGGCGGTCACAGAGATGGCCGAGATGATCATGAGCATCAACGTGGAAGCAGCAGCAGCAGAAGCTTTCATAATAATCAAAGGTCTGACAAATCAAAGGTAAAGTGCTTTTACTGCAATAGATTTGGTCATTATGCTCGTGATTGTAGGAAGAAGATTGCAGATCAAGGCAATTAGAGAGCTAATGTCAGTACAGAAAATACTGACTCTATGTTTCTAGCATGCAACACCATGCATGCACCGTCTGATAAGGTCTGGCTATTAGACAGTGGTTGCAGTAACCACATGACAGGCAACAAGGATTTGGTTGCTAATTTGGATGTCACAGTGTAGACAGAGGTCAAGTTGGGGACTGACAAGACTGTGGCTGTAGATGGCAAAGGAATGGTCAACATTGTGACCAAGCAGGGGGAGCCAAAGACCATATCAGAGGTATACTATGTCCCTGGACTCAAACACAATTTGATTAGTGTTGGCCAACTGATGCAGAAAGGATACAAAGTTATCTTTCAGGGGCAACAATGTGTTATTTACGACAAATCCCCAAGCAAGCAGCTGATTGCAAAGGTGCAGATGACGAGGAACATACTCTTTCCTCTCATTATGAACTACAATGATCAGGTTAGTTCTTTTACAACTGCATGTTCTGATGCATACTGGTTATGGCACTTTCGGTTTGGACACTTGCATTTTTCCGGTTTAAAATTATTGCAGCAGAAACAGATGGTGAGAGGTCTACCTCCCATCAAAGAACCTGCTAGCACGTGTGAGTGTTGCATCTTAGGCAAGCAACACCGTGAAAGTTTTCCGAAAGGAGTTTCTTACAAAGCAAAGAAACCACTTGAATTGGTGCATACTGACTTATGTGGACCTATGAGAACACAGTCGATTGGTGGAAGCTGTTACTTCCTCACCTTTATTGATGATTATAGTAGGAAGACTTGGGTTTACTTTTTGAAGTAGAAGTCTGAAACTTTTGCAAAGTTCAAAGAGTTCAAAGCTTTGGTGGAGAACCAAAGTGATCAACAGATCAAGGAATTAAGATCGGATCGTGGTGGAGAATACGATTCAAAGGCATTCCATGAGTACTGCAAACAACATGGAATCAGAAGACAGTTTACGACCAAATACACACCACAGCAGAATGGTGTAGTAGAGAGGAAGAACCGAACAATCATGAACATGACAAGGAGCATGTTGAAAGCAAGACACTTGTCTAACGAGTATTGGGCAGAAGCAGTTGCATGTGTTGTTTATGTGATAAACAAATCTCCTACAAAGAGCGTGATGAACAGAGTTCCAGAAGAAGCATGGTCAGGTATGTCATGCAGTGTATCTCATTTCAGAGTTTTTGGATGTGTAGCCTATGCACATGTGCCTAAGCAAATAAGAGGCAAATTAGATGATCAAAGTGAAAAATGTATATTTACTGGTTATAGTGAGCAATCAAAAGCTTACAAATTGTATAACCCTGTCACGAAGAAGACAATCATTAGCAGAGATGTTGTGTTCAAAGAACAAAAGTCATGGAATGGGACTGTAGACACACTAACCGATGCTCAAACACCATTGATGGAGGATGCTCTTGTAGAAGAAGAGGAGCAGCAAGAACCAAGAGAGCAGACACCAAACAGAGTCACACCAGCAAGGACTCCAAGATTTTCAGAGCAGCATGGATCTTCAAGCAGATCCACAGACCAGAATTCTCCAAGCAGCGAATCAGGTAATGAATCAAGCAATGGTAAGAAAAAGATGAGAAGTCTGAAAGATATTTATGATGATTTGGATGTTAGTTCAAATTTTGCATTGTTGGCATTCCAACCTTCTTCGTTTGAAGAAGCAATCAGAGATGACAATTGGGTGCAAGCCATGGATGAAGAGATGAATTCAATTGAAAAGGATGATACATGGGATTTGGTTGATTTACCAAACGATAAAAATCTCATTGGTGTGAAGTGGGTATACAAGACCAAAGTGAATGAGAAAGGTGAGATTGACAGATTTAAAGCAAGACTTGTAGCCAAAGGATTCTCGCAGCAACCGGGAATAGACTTTGGAGAAACATTTTCTCCGGTAGCCAGATTGGATACTGTAAGAGCAGTTCTAGCGACAGCAGCTCAGAACAAGTGGAAAGTGTATCAGATGGATGTCAAATCAGCCTTCTTGAATGGAATTTTAGAAGAAGAAATTTATGTGCAGCAGCCTCCAGGTTATGAAGTTGAAGGAAAAGAAGATAAAGTTTACAGATTGAAGAAAGCGCTCTATGGACTGAAGCAAGCACCTAGAGCATGGTATAGCAGAATCGACAGTTATATGATCAAGAATGGATGTTGCAGACGCAGCATTGAGCCTACCTTATTACAAAGGTAAATGAGCATGGACAAATTTGATAGTTTTCTTATATGTTGACGATATGATTTTTACAGGTGATCTTGAGATAGATGAATTTAAAGCAGCCATGATGAAAGAATTTGAGATGACAAATCTAGGTCTCATGAAATATTTTCTTGGCATTGAAGTTGAGCAATTTGAAAAAGGCATTTTTATTTGCCAAAATAAGTATGCAACAGATTTGCTGAAACGATTCAAGATGGATAATTCCAAACCTATACCTACACCAGTTGCAATAGGTACAAAGTTAAGTAAGGATGATGAAGGGGCAGATGTCAATCCAACTCTATTCAAAAGATTGGTTGGCAGCCTCATGTATCTCACAGCTACAAGACCAGATATTATGTAGGGAGTAAGTTTGATTTCCAGATTTATGGAGACTCCAAAAGACACACATTGGAGTGTTGGAAAAAGAATTCTGAGATACATAGCAGGAACTAGAGATTATGACATAATGTATGCAAGTACAAAAAAGAAAGAATTGATTGGATATACAGATAGTGATTTTGCAGGAAGTTTGGATGATCGGAAGAGCACATCCGATTATGTTTTCCATCTCGGTTCAGGAGTGATAGCATGGGCATCTAAGAAGCAGTCTATTGTTACACTATCATCAGCAGAAGCAGAATATGTAGCAGTGACTTCAACAGCATGTCACGCAGTATGGTTAAGAAGAGTATTGGATGGACTCAAGCAGAAACAACAAGGATCAACAGTGATATACTGTGACAACACATCAGCAATTTCACTATCCAAGAATAGTGTGTTTCATCAAAAGAGCAAGCATATTGATACTAGATATCACTTTATTCGAGAACTTGTGAGCAATGGAGAAGTTCACTTGAAGCCTTGTAGAACGAGTGATCAATTGGCTGATATATTTAGGTGTTGTAAGCCTAGCTGAGACATAGACCAACAGGCATGTTTGAGTTGTCATGAGTTATGTTTTAGTTTAGCGGTCGTAATTAAGGGGGAGTGTTAAAATATATAATTACTTCCCGCATGCAGAAGTTAGACAAATAGTTAGGTGAATTAGTCGAGTTGAGTTACAGTTAGATTTGGTGAGTGAGTTAGAGAGTGAGTTAAGCGAGTTGATCAAGTTCAGTTATGTGTGAGAATGTGTGCATGTCAATTAGATTAAATACCCTTCACGGGTTCATTGTATTAAGAGAGTTTTATGATTCAAAGTGGTTTAGATTAATTGAAGAGCAGCAGCTCATTGTTTCATGTGTGAAATATTTGTGTTATTTGTGTGATTGAATCGTCTGCCTTTCCAACAGAACCGAGAGTTCATTGAAGGGCATTCAAACATAGTGAGGTAAATGCATTCAAGCGCATTCAAGGTGCAGATAGGTCAGTTCTACAAAATAGGCAAAACAACTAAAAATGGAGATGACATAATCTGAAAATGCCAGGGCCTCGTCTGTGCTCTGATACCATGTAGGAGTGCAGGTCATACATAATAGTGTGTTACAAACTAGACAATGCAGAGAAATGGTTGAGGTCAGGGCTGAGGAAAATGTTAGCGAACCTACCTCCAAAAATAGTGTCAAGTAAAGAAACTGACACAGAATTCACAGGGGAAAAGGCGGATCTGACAGAGGTAACAGCCTTTCTTCTTACAAACCCTCATAAAGGCAGAAAATCGATAGGGAGGAGAGCATTGTTTTACAAAGGCCACACATTATGGCTCTGATACCATGTTATATACACCAATAACAAAGACAAAGGTGAAGGATAAACGTGAGATGTACATTTATACTATATTAGGTGTAACTCTTGGATTCCACATTCCAAGGTCACTTGGACTCTTCTTTGACTGTTCGCCTGTTCGCCTTCTACACCTACCCATAGAGAATTAGGTGTCCAACACAAATGAACCCTTATGCAATGTTTCAGAACATAGATCAGAACTGTGCTTAGAATCATCCAGAATTAGTGCACATGAGCTCTAGTTAGTTTATCATCAAAGCAAATCATAAATCAACTTTAAGACTTGCACGGTCACAGTTCCAACGTGCTCAAAGATTTAAGTGAGGTATCAATGTTACATGTTCATTACCAAAAGGAGGAATGTGACCTTCCAGCACAAATTTTAATCTCAAGCCACATACCTTTGTTTATGTTTGATTTATTCTTCATACTTGTACCACGAATTCTCCATGGGCAGCTTCAGAGCTCAAGCGACAGAAAATAAGGACTGAGATTCTTGCATGGAGATTCTTCACAACTTAACTTCAATCTATCTTTTCAAATGAAGGAGCCACAAATACATGCCATGAAAATGTCAAGAGGAGGATTGTATGAAACTGCCGCAATACCCTGATAAATTCTGCCTTGAAAGGAATAGGCCTTGAACAGTGCACATAATTAAATCAGGTATTCGGTAGATAAGAGTTTAGACATACTCGATTTTTTGTTAGAAACACTTCCTCAGAGGCTTGAATATGTGCAAATATCGGTCAACAACGTACCTCAGATCTTCATCAATGTACACGACCAAAACCATGACAAGAGGTCATACACACATCCTTACAAATTTTTTAGTGAATAAATGTCTCCGGTTAGGATTACAAGAAGTCTCCAATATGATCAGAATTTCGTGAATCCATCGTTGATCATACAACTTAGCTGTGCATGGATTTTGCTTCGTAATATGACTCAATTATGCTTCGAAGTGGAGCCGAATCGATCTGTCTTATGTTTCGCTTGAAGGTTTATATTCAAAGATTAGTTTTGCGCAGATGTAGACACAATAAAATAGATGAATGAATCTTCAGAAGAATGCATATGTGCTAGGTTAGATTCAAATAAAAAGGTTGAATAGACTTGGATTCCTATGATATCCCTGTGCCATCCAATCGAAGTGAACCAACTTCATTTTCCATTGATCTCCTTCGTTGGTCTTTGAGATTAAATCAAGAGCCGCAGAGTTTTGATAAAAATAGTTCGGTATAGCTCAGCGAATGCCTTGAAGGAATAAGAGAATAATCCTACGTTGTCATTATACATGCAAAACCAATGTAGAAACCCCACCGAGAAACATATCCAAGACAGAATGAACCCCTTCACTTCATAACCATTGCTTCATATCCTCTTGATTACCCTAGGTCGAATTTCAAATTATAAGATATGTGAAATTATATTGTTTCCATTTGGAGAGAAAAGAGTGTGTTTATATAGATTTGAGTAAGCTTTTATGAGAGGGGGCTCACTTGAGTATTTGGGAGGGAAGCCAAATAAATATCAAATTAAAAATTGGATTTTGGATTGGAGCCAAATATTCTCTCCATTTTGGGACCCATGCAAATTAACTTTTGAAATAAATAAAATATTACTTTGTCCTCAACTATTTAAATCCTTTTATATATATTTAATTTTAGTGAACATCCTTAATCTCCACATGATATATGTCATAGACTTGGTTAATAATATGTTTCCATGTCATCACTATTTTGGGGTTTTTGACCAAGTGGAGGGCGCACCATCTTTAACAAGGCATATTTCCCAAACAATGAAGAATATTATGACATGTTATATACTATTGGAATTGGTATGATGAGGAGTATCCAACCAAGATGGTCCGGAGCCCATAAAACTAGAGATCCTTTGACATTTTTGTCCTTAAAGGCGGGGATCTACTAGTTGTTGCTTGGGTTGACATCAATGACAACCATAGTTCATCAATTTCAACCTAGATGAAGAACCAATACAATTCTAGTATCCCATATTGTGGAAACATGAAGTTATTCTAATTTTTTCCAAATCCAAGGTTCCTTTGTAAGCAAATTCAATTACATGATAGCTAGACAACAACGCACCTGAATATCAACACAAGCCCAAGTTTTCCTATGGGAAAATGGGGTCCATGAAGAAAGAGAAAGTAATACCATGGTTTAAATTTATGGATTTCGATATAAGCCAATGTTGCTGCCAAAAATTGTTATAGATAGGTATTTTTTTGTTGAAGTATGCAGGAAATACCATTCGTGGATACTTTTATTTGAACGCAAAAAAGAAAAAAAATATATTTCTTTACCATTTTATGTTGGAGAAGTCACTATGAATAACATTGCTTGGCTGCAAAGATTGAAGAATCTTTAAATTATTTTAAATTAAGTGAATCTGAAGTCGTTCAAGGCTTTGGCATATTTTTTAAACACCTAGTTTTTGATAGGCACGACAACTTGTTTACAAGAATTGCAAAGGAAAGTGAGGAGAGTCGCACTTCCCCATCCAGAAATCAAGAGCTGACAATAGATACTAATGAAATTGTGGAATAAACTAGTATCAATACATAGGGAAGACATAAGTAGAGAGACACAAACCCTATGCAACAACCTCCACCTTGCAAACCTGGTACTAATCTGAGTTCATCTTCTAGTCAAAGGAAGAGACAAGCTACCAAAAGTGGAGGAATGATTGGTGATGAGCTATCATGTGGTGGAGATGAGGAAGAGCCCCCTCCGAGATTCACTCCAGAGAGTGCACATGGTTGAATCAACCAAAGTCACGAGTTCCAAAAAACAACAGATATTGAAGAAGTTGTGAACGTGGAAGTTGATAACACTAGACGACCTAATTGGGTTAGTGCTTGTTTAGCAAAACATAAAAAACCAATGGAACAAATTGCCGAGGAATTCACCACTTTAGACGACTGTTCCGCCACATTACAAAATGCAAGTTGTGATAAAGGCAGTAAAAAGTTGAAAATTTAAAGAGTAAAGGTTCGTCATAAAAAGGTTATTAATCAAGTACAAATGGATGTTGATGTGTCTAGATTTGGAGCCATTGGGATCATAAAGTTGCATAATTAATTATGAGGCACTGGCACACTTTGTTACTGAACAAGAAGCAGAAAACTTGAGGTTAAAAGCATGAATAAAAGAGTTAGAATAAGCTCTAAATATAATCCCTTTGTTTATGACTCCATTGGAAATATAGGCACTGGCATCAACAATTTCTACCCCCAACACCCTTGATAGAGTTAAGAAAGAGACCAACCTCCTTAATGGATTAAAATCATATATTATCACTAACGTAAACAAAAGATTGAAAATTATTGAAGAAGCATGGGAAGAGATTTTTCATTTGAACTATTTAGCACAAATAATTAAATCATTTGTTAACTTGATTAAAAATGGTCTTCAGTTGGACAAGAATTTTGTAGATAATGATAATCTACTTTTATTCAGAAGGTTGATTCACTCACATATGTAGAGAGAAAACAACTAATTGATTGAATTAGATCAAAGATGGATGGTGTGTGAAAATCAACATACTAGAGGAGATCAATTCTGAAGTAACAAGATAGAAGATAGAAAAAGTGGTGCCTTTTTCAAGGCGCTAAAAATTGTTGAAGGTCTGCACAGTCCACGCATGACAAACGACTCTAGATTAAATTCAAAAGGGATGCTAGTATTTGAACTAGACAATTTAAAATGGTCAATTAGAGTATAGTTTGATAATATAACTGATTTTATTAAGGAGGAAAATATAAAATGTCTAGTTACTTTTGTTGATGTTAATGAAGATTGGTATGTCTTTACTACACAATTGCAGGAAGAGACTCTAGAAATTGAGGAAGATATATTCAATCAATGTGTTATAATGGAAATTACAACCCGTGTGATGAAAGATTACATTCAAAATTTGCTAGAGAAATTTGTCCAAGAAATCATGAATTTGAAAGACAGTTGACACTTCAACAATCACGGTCCATGCATTAACATGTTGTGAGTATTCTTAAATCTGCATTTTCTTTTCTTCTTTCTAACATTTTATGATTTAGGTTTTTTTATTGTGTTATCACGACTTAAGCCAATTCCCAGATGTGGTTTCTTGTTTTATTGTACATATCTTCTTCACATTACAGTTCGCGGGAGCCCAATCCTAGTCCCCATTGGGAAAAATGCATTTACTTTTTCAATTAAGTGTCAAGATTTTGATGAGTGCTTTAGGCACCAAACATTATTGTCAATATCAAAAACATTGGACATCATTTATATATAAATGTAAGTTTAGTTATATTATGGCTTCCATCCACACATGCCTTTCCTTCATAGATAATTAATCATTTATTGACCACAAATTTATTATTTATCAATTAATTTAATGCTAGACACAATATAATTTTGAAACTACGTCTTATGACTTTCACTTTGTAGCTATTTTATGGAATGGAGCAGCAAACAGTTAAGGATGGAATGCACAAAAACGTCATAGTGGGTACGCTGGTAGGTTGAGCTAGCAAAAGATTCTCATTGCCAATCTGAGCAATCTTTGTGATAAAAATGTCAGTCACCATAAATCAGGGGCTCTGAAGTCTATCTTTAATTCTAGCTCTAGTGCTTTGATGGAAAGTTTATTATGTTCTTTTGTTGCTTGATTACTCTATTCTAATTCTGAGTCTATTAACCAATGTTTTCAAAATTTCTAGGATAGTTTTTGCATAAAATCTTGTATATGTCTAAATTCTATGGCGTTGGCCAAAAAACATTAATTGAGCATGAGTTTTGTAGGTTTTTTTTTCAGCTTCTATATTATATCTAATGTTTTGTTATTATGAAAAAAAAATATTCGACGAGAGTTTTGGATGTCAACTATGTGTTCCATGTTTTGTATTGATTTTAATCATGGTTATGATTTTTGGGATTTAAATCTAGATTCAGTTCTTGCTACTATAGTTGTGTTGCTTGTTGTCTAATATTTTTTAGGTTGGAAGGCTTACAATAGTGATATATCGACATTAGCAAATGAGGGATACTATGATCACTGACTTTATGGTTTGTTTTTATGCGAATAATTAAATTTAGTAAATTCCTCCAATTAAATAATTAATGTGAATTTAGACCTAATCTACTACTTTCGATCCTATGTTTGTGTTGCATGTTTCAATTAGGTGACAGACAACTTCTTTATGATTCTACAATATTGTGGGAGACAAATGATATTCACCCCTTTACCTTCACACATGCTTTACCTCTGCACATGGTTTAACAAGTCTTTGGCTCTGTACATTCTTCTACAACATAGCACTTCCCCTTAGGAACACATTCTCACTTCTGCATGCTCACATGAATTATTTCCTTTGTACAATTATTCGGTGTATCTACATCTCATACAACACTTGTTTTGTATGCACACTACTCTGCAAAATTGCTTCCCCGCATTTGTCCTTCTTCGCACACTTTCCTAGTTAACGTTATTATCTGCTTTTATGCCACCTGTTGTGATTACAAATATTTTGCCCTATAATATTTTCATTGTTTGATGGTTTTTTACATCACAAAAATTATGTTTAGAATTCTATTCCTTTGATCCATATGATATATTTGTTTTTGAATTTTTTGGGTGCATGAGGTCTATAGAAATTTTTCCAGCTAGCTCATTATGTTATGTTGTGTTTGCTTGGGAAATATTATTTTTTCCATTGTGTTTTCCTTCTATCAATTTTTCAAATCCTCTAAAATTGTACCATTGTTTTCTTTCCTCATATCGTTCTTTGAAACAAAATACAATATGAATATAATGGTTCGACATCAATTTTGGGTCTCATGTGTATGTTTGAAGTGTACCATAGATTTTAATGATGATTATCATAATTGGGATTTATATTTGGATTGAGTTCTTGCTATTGTGGCTAGGTTGATTATTGTGTACCATCATATTAATGTATAAAGAGTGGAGGTGGTTTTTGTTGTTTCGTGCTTATTTTATTTTATGAATAATGATTGAAGGGCTTTAGAAAGATGCACCCATTGTATAAATTGTAGGATATACATAGATGGTAACATATAGTTCTCTTAATTCCTTGCTTATAACATATGGTTCTCTTTAATTTATTCATAATAAATTTATTATTTATTATTTACATCCAAGTCCAAATATTTGGGTTCCTTTGCTAACGCAATTATAAATTAACATTGTTGAATTTACACTTGGTTTATTTATAAATAACATTGTATCTTTTCTAAGTGGAATTTTTCAAATATAATTAGTTGTTCCAATTAAATAATTAGTGTCAGTAATATGCATTAAATTATTCCAATATATAAAATGTTTTTTTCTTCGTGTCTTTGCAATATTGTGGAAGCAGCCAAATGGTACTACCTTTTACTACCATACATGTTTTACCTCCGCAAGTAATTTATTTATGCATATAATTTTCCTTTGCACATGTATTTATTCTACACAATCTTTTAAATTCATATATCCTTCTTCTGCATAACAATTCCCACATCCACACACTTTTCCATATATATCCATCCTATACAACACTTCTTCCATATAGGCACTACCCTGCACAATTTCTTTCACATTTGTCATTTTTTGCATGCTTTCCAACTTAACGCTATCAACTACTTCTATGCCACTCATTGTTATTACAAAGATTTCATGATATAATACTTATCATTTTAAGATGGTTTTTTACACTGTTGATGCCTCGAAAATCGTTGCACAACATCAAGGGACAACCACTCGGCCAAGGACTTGAAAACTGTCCCTTTTCCATTTGGAATGGTGGCTCCAACTAAGGATGATGGGACCAGCTTTCCAATAAATATAATTGGATGGATGTGTGGTATTTATACCTAATTGTGCCTTGGATGAATTTGAGTGACAACAAGATAAAGGAGTATATATATACCTATCTCTATCCCGAGATTAATTATACCTTTTATATGTGATCTTGAAGCATGATCTTAAGTGAATGAGAATGAAGATCATCAAGCACTTATAGAAATGAAAAACAATTTAAGTTAATTAATTTGATTAAATAGTTAATCAAATTCATTGATTAAGTTTATATCGCATCAAATTAATGTATGTCTTGTATATATAGTGAAAGATGGCAATCTATGCTTGTTCGGTAGTGAATTAATACTAGATTGTATTAAAAATATAGATATAACAAAACAGATACTATGGATACTGTGGAGATTTTGAATTCCCCAACTCAAGACTCACACCACAGAAACCTTCAAACTATTAAAGATACATATAACAAAACAGTAAAAAGGAATATAACTATCAATCACATAAGACATAATAACAATGTAAATAGATAAGTACCATGTATATCTTGACTATGCTCATGGAAAAATAGTCTTTGGTCCAGCCTTTCTATTAAGATAACTTCAGGAGTACAAAAGTGAAACTTCTCTAAAGTCTTCTTTAAAAAAATTCAGGACCCTTTCTTAATAGACATGAAAGGGTTTATATAGTAAAATAATAGTATAAAAATGGAAAATACATGAAGTACTAAGGAGGTTTAAACAAATCTCCTTAAAACAAGTGAAATAAGACAGAAATAGAGTTTGTTGGGTGACTTGCTTCAGGAGTGTGGTGTTGTCTTTGTTGCCATTCGTTGCTTGAGCTAAAGGATATTTAACATGGGCTAAACTTTAGTAGGTTGACCTGGCTTGATGCGCAACTATCTTATGTAGACTGCATCTGAAAGTGGAGGTGTCATGTGAGATGAAGTGTCAGTTAGGCAGCGCAGCATTAGCCACTTACTGTGTGGCTTGACTAAGTACTACCAATCCTTCTTCCAATTTAGCTTTGCCAATTTTCTGATGTTTTCCTCCTTTTCTTTTGAGATATCTTGCCATTGTTTCATTAAATCTTTCACATTAGGAAGAGAATCATGTGGGCATTTATCAATCAAGTTGGCAGCAAAGAGATTATTGCTGACAATTTCAACAATATTGTTGGCCACATCTCTTGCTCTGTATATTTCCCTCTCTGCATATTTTAGTTGTATGTCCCAATCAGTAAGTAGGATTTCATTTTTGAAATACTCAATCCTGGGAATATTTTCCTTTCGGCCTTCTGCACTATCCTGCCAAGTGATATATTCAGTAATTTTTTCATCAGTGTCATCAAAGTTTGTCCTCAGATCAAATAATAGTTTCATCAGTGAATCCCTATTATCTCATAGATCATTGATGATTGTCAGCTTCTGACAAAAAATTACTTATTTTTTAGCCAACAAGGTGTTCAGTTCCAAAGCTTATTTCTTGAAATCATCTACCTTTGGATTATCTTTTAGTTGTTCCACTGTAAATAGTGGCTGATGAATTTGAGCACCTTTGACACCAATGTCAGATCGATGTTGTAGCTTTAACTGATCCAAGCTTTGTTGGAGTTGCGAAATTTGTGTTTGTAATTGATGGTCAATGTTATGTTTCTCTGTTAGCAGCTCTTGTTCTAGCTGAAGGATTATTTCATCCTTTTATTTAACTAGTTGCTGGACCTGTTACAGCATAATTTGACTCAGCTAAAAGTAAAGAGAGGTTCTAAGAAATTCAAGGTTGTTGAGGAACAGTTGTTAAAATTTCAAGAAGACCTGCAACATGCTCAAAAGGATAACCACAAGCTCAACGAGGATTCATCATCACATGTGCACTAGAACCGAAATCAGGGAAGCAACTGCATTGGAGGTGTAATATAAGCCAAAGGAGCAGCAAAGAAGAAAAGTGTACAGCAAGGGTCAAGTCAAGCTTATTTGTGTGCAGAACAGTCCAAGAGTCGGGCCGATTGAGAACATTGAACACAGGTCGGGGTCGATTCGTGCAAATATACATATAGAACCAGTGTTCGGAGGCTTAATCGCAATCGCATGTGGAGGGCCTGATTGCATATCACAAATCGCAATCACATGTGGAAGGCCTGATCGCATATCGCAAATCGCAGTCGCAAAGCTCAGGAGGAATAAAACAAGGTTGAATCGCCGAAATGCGAAATGCGATACGAGGACCAGATGCGATATAGTTTGAAGCTCAAATCTAAAGTATTTAAAGTCTGGCCGTGGGACCCTCTCGCATATTGCACATCGCAAGCTCAGAAGGGATAACGATCATAAGATAATGGGATTCGTCGAAGTGCAATGTATGATAACGAAGCGGACACAATGGAAGTTATCGCTAAAGTATAAAGGTTTTAAGTCTGGGTACATGGGTTTTTCCTTTGTACAAATCGCATCAGAGGGAAAAAGCAGATTATAACATAGAAAGTTGGAATCCCGAATTGCGAAGTGCGACAAGGGTCGGACACGATGCAACTCAGAACTATGATTTAATATATTCCAATTACACATCACAAACTCAAGAGGAATGACGCTCGTGAATATGTTATGAATGTCGAAATGCGAAATGCGACAAGGTTTTATATCGCCGATTGCAATTTGTGATCGTCCCACCTCCACTTGCCACGTCATCCTTACCTTTATCGCACATCACACATCACAAGCTTAGGAGGAATGGCGCTCATGAATATGTTATGAATGCCAAAATGAGAAATTCGATAAAGGGACGAACACGATAGTTTTCAAAGGAAAATTTGAATTTATTTAAAGTCCAGGATTATGTGCAGTTGCGTTGTTTTATGAAGAAACGTGAACGTGGGCAGTGGACTCAGGTAAGTGACCCAACACAAAGCAAAGGAGAAGAGAAGACAGAATGTTGCGTGTATGAGCAGAAGAGGCAGAGTCAAGCAACAGGGGACATGATAACATTGTTTGAAACGTAGAGGCATAGGCAGAGTCGGGAAAAAGGAGCATATGGTGGAGCTGTTGGAAATGCAACAGCTGGGTCAAGTCGAGCAAAGATGCGTTATTGTATAATTGTTCAAATACCACATCAGAAATAGAAAATACATGACAACAAGTAGAAAAGACAAATATTGAACTCTGGAACAAATGCAGGGCAAGGATGTTCGATCTGTCAGGGAGACACATCAACACTTCAATGAGACACATAAGCACTTCATGGAGACGCATCAACAATAAATCAGATTCAGTAAAAAGAATAATATTTCAAGTTTTAATTTGTTTTCTTTGTTTGTTAAGATCGAAGCTATAGTGATGTCCTCAATTGCATGTAATAAGTAGATTTAACAGTTTAGGTAGTCGAAGTAGTTTCAAGAAGTTCTAGCAATTACGAACTGTTTTTGATGTATTTAAGCAAGATAGAAAGAAAGAAGAAGGGTTTCGAGTTATGGACCTCTTGGAGACTACATTTTGTACTTCTTTTTATGATGGGTAAATGACAGAAGCAGCAAGTTTCCTGCAACTGTTGATGGTGATTCGTGTTTCTTGTGTCATTTTATGTTGTGTCTTCCTTGAATGAAGTGAAGTAAAGAAGTCGCTGGTCTTTGATTTACGTTTGTAAGTAAGAGTTAAATAGCCTTAATAAGCGCTCCTTCACTCCAACTCCTCTCCCTTCACAAATTCTCTCTATAACTTAAAAGTAATAGATTATGTGATTACAACATAATATTTTGAGTTTCCTCTCTCTCCATGAATTCTCTCTTAAACTTAAAAGTAATAGATTCTATGTTTACAACATATTATTTTGAGTTTCCTCTATCTCCATGAATTCTCTCTTAAACTTAAAAGTAATAGATTTTGTGTTTACAACATATTACTTTGAGTTTCCTCTACATTTCTTCTTTTCCATTCAGATATCAACAGTCAATGGCATTGTGAAATATTTTATTATTCCAGATCATTAAGGGTTTTAGAAAACTAATTTCCAAAGGGATAGAAAAAAGACCTCATGATAAAATTATTTCTGTGACACACTTTTAAAATGTCTTAAGCACTGATTCCTTTCACAACCGAGGGATTGTCTCTTAAGAACCATCATTTTCTGGCGTCGTTTCCAGGGACGAAGACACGAAATTATTTTTCCCTGCGTATTGAGATTTATTTATTGATGGTGAACAAGATTTAGATATAAAATTTGGTTGTTTATTATTCACCTGGCAACTTCACTGATGAAGATTTCATTATATAAGGAATTTTGCTGGTAAGAAAATGAGAAAGCATTGTGGAAAGAATGGGTATCAGAGTTTGAATATTTTAAAGGAAGTTTTATTTTTCACTATCAGTTTAGTGGTCTATTTTCCCTTACATATCAAGAAGATTGTTTCCTGCTTTATATTCTCATAAGATTAGAAGGCCCAAAAAGTACATTCTTTATTGGAGAAAGACGATTTTTCTTCTGCTTGTATTATTGATCTTGACACAACTTTATCTCTTGAATATGAGAGGAGAGATGATTGTTGCATTACAATTCCTGAAGATGAACTGTCATAGTTTGGGCATAAAGGTGAGGATTCATCACCTTTGGGCGATAATATTCTACCTCATAAACAATCCACTTCTTTCCAGCTTGGAACCAAGGTGAGTTTCAAACCCTTGGTGTTGCCTACAGTTCTTCATCAATATCTTTTAAAAAACTTTAAATTTCTGCCAATTTTTTCTAGAGAAAGTGATGAGGTTGCAACTGAACAACAACTCCTAGCATTTGAATACTTTCTGGACAAATTTCAAATTATCTATGAATATGTGGCTTTAAGGATGTTTTGTCATTCATTAAAGCAGGGTGTTCAAGATTGGTTCCAGTGTTTGGAGGAAGGTTCAATTAGTTTATGGAAAAGTTTTCAAGACATCTTTCTTAGATATTGGGGTGAGCACAAGTCGTACGAAAAGAACATTTTGGAGTTATATTCCATCTAGATGCAGAGTAATGAATCAATCGTTGCGTTTAATAGGAGGTTTCAAAAAATCTATTTCAGCATGTCGAAAGAAATTCGACCTCCTGAAGATGCAACTATGATATACTATTTGAGGGCTCTTTCTAGTGTCTTGGCTTTATATCTCAAGAAGAGAAAGCCTTGCACTCTGGAGTTGATGTTTCTTTATGCACAGGAAATCGAAGATAATGTTTGGGCTTGTAGAAATTTTTCCTATCATGTTGAAAGAACAAGTTTTGTTGAAGACAAGAGGGCCTGTCAAGAAAACATTGGAATTACTTTGCAAGAGAATGCAAATTCAGAGATGAGCAAGGATTTTCAAAAGGTGTCAGAGGATTCCTGTATTGCTAAAACACAAGAATTTAAGCATTCTGAAGATTCTGGTCAAAAATTCATTGCAACAACTAAAGTACACGTTGAAAGCTCGGAAGATCATTACAATTTTCATAATTTTAATGATTTTGTGAATAGAGGAGAAACTAGTGGAGCTCCTCAAGTGTGTTTGCAGGAGGGGGAAGATTTTTGTCAAGAAATGGCATTATACAAAGAACATCAACCTTATATTTCTCTTTTCAGCCTAAATGGTTTTCATCAGAAATAAAACAATCAATCTTCTCACATACAACCTCAAATTGAGGAGTCAAACAGTGAAGGAAGTTGCATTGTTCAAAGAAGTCTACATCAACAAGATATTCAAGAAATGAAGGCAACAAAAAATTGGTCTCATCAGTTCTATGATCCAATAGCTGACTATATGAAAACTTTCTTTTGTCAGCAACAAGCATTTATGCAAAGGTATGTGCAAATCTTTGTATCTGGAAAACTTTCATGGTACCTCCCTATTGTGATCTTCAAATGTCAACAGTATGGAGGCATTAGGTCTAACATGCAGATGTTGGATTAGTGCCATTGCAAGGCTGACTTCACCTGATTAAGTTCAGACATGAATACATATATATGAGTTGCGCATAAATAAGCTCAAAAGTTCAGCATTTTTAGTTGTAGATGGAATGCCGAAATGCGAAGTGCAACAAGGGCCAGATGTGATGCAGCTCAAAACTATGATTTAATATATTCCAATCGCACATCGCAAGTTCAGGAGGAATGACGCTCATGAATATGTAATGAATGTCAAAATTTGAAATGTGACAAGGTTTTATATCACCAATTGTGATTTGTGATCTGCCCCACTTCCACTTGCCACATCATCCCTAACTTTATCGCACATCACACATCACAAGCTTAGGAGAAATGACACTCATGAATATGTTATGAATTTCGAAATGCGAAATGCGATAAAGGGATGGACGTGATAGTTTTCAAAGGAAAATTAGAATTTATTTAAAGTCCAAGATTATCTGCAGTTGTGTTGTTTAATGAAGAAACGTAAATGCGAGCAGTGGACTTGGGTAAGTGATCCAACACAGAGCAAAGGGTTTCGAGTTGTGGACCTCTTGGAGACTACATTTTGTAATTATTTTTCTGATGGGTGAATGAAAGAAGTAGCAAGTTTCCTACAACTGTTGATGGTGATTTGTGTTTCTTTTGTCATTTTATGTTGTTTCTTCCTTGAATGAAGTGAAGTAAAGAAGCATCTAGTCTCTGATTTACGTTTGTAAGTAAGAGTTAAATAGCCTTAATAAGCACTCCTTCACTCCAACTCCTCTCCCTTCAAAAATTCTCTCTGGAACTTAAAAGTAATATATGTTTTGTTTACAACATATTATTTTGAGCTTCATCTCTCTCCATGAATTCTCTCTTAAAATTAAAAGTAATAGATTCTGCATTTACAACATATTATTTTGATTTTCCTGTCTCTCCATGAATTCTCTCTGAAACTTAAAAGTAATAAATTCATGTTTACAACATATTACTTTGAGTTTCCTATATAGTTCTTCTTTTATATTTAGATATCAACAGTCAATGGCATTGTGAATTATTTTATTATTCCAGATCATTAAGGGTTTTAGAAATCTAGTTTCCAGAGGGATAAAACAAAGACCTCATGATAAAATTATTTCTATGACACACTTTTAAAATATCTTAAGTACTGATTCCTTTCACAACTGAGTGATTGTCTCTTAAGAACCAACTGGACCTTTGTAGCTTTATCAATCGTAGCAGATGCATAAGCACCTTCGAACTCTGTCAACCTTGTCAAATCCTGAGATGGATTTGTAGAAATTTTTTAATCAACCCCAGTTTTTAGTTTCTCCTTATTTCTCCCATATAGTTAAATGCCCATTCCCATAGCCATACATTAACAAGCTGGAAAAATCATTATTTTCTAAAAACACAAATTCTGGAAATTTCACAATGCTGAAATGCAGAAATAAAAACCAGAAAAATAAATCAGTGACACACTGATTTTTGGTCAATGTGACCTTGGAAAAACCCCCTACAACTCTTGGGGAAAACCAGTTCGAAAGCTTCTTCTTATTTCTGATAAATGCTTTTACAGTGAACAACAATACACAGTAAAAATTACACCAAACACTAAAAACCACTTATCTCAATTTTCGTGCCACCTTCCACCTTGAAAACCGTGTCAAACAGCAAACAAAAAATTTACAAAAAAAATTACAGCATTAAATGTTTTCCTTTCTACCTCGAAAAATGTGCCAAAAAATTCCTGTATGGACTGTATGGACAAGACAGCAACCCCTTCCTAGATTTCTGTGCCCAGAAATTCTACCTCGAAAATCATGCTCCTTTGTTGGTGATTCTGCTCCTTGAAAATAGTGTTGTCCTTTCCTCAAAATGCGTGCAAATTGTTGTACAGATTTTCTGCCTCGGTAACCGTGTTAATAAATGTTGTTGTACGAATTTTCATCCTTGGGAAGTGTGCCCTCCTGCTGTACAGATTTGTTGTGTGTCTTTTGCTACTCTCCCTCTGCTCATAAATTTCTCTTCAGCTTTCTCTCCTCCTCTCTCAATCTGCTCGTGAAAGAATGAATGACCTTTTCCTTCCTTTTCCTCCTTTAACCTAACCCTAAGTGACTTTTGGGGAATCCCTAAATCTAATGGCTGAGATAGCTTTAGATCTAGGGCTGAGATTAAATGCTCATTTAAATCTCACTTTCTATTTTTTAATTCACCCCACTTTAATAAAGACCCACTTAGTCATTTATTTTCAAAGTCACTTTTCACTTTCTAATTTCAAATTTGACTTTATTAAAGTCACTTTAAAATTAGACTTTAGTAACTTTATCACTTAAAGTCACTTTTAAATTAGACTTGACTTTATAACTTTATAAAGTCACTTTAGGAAAAAAATTAAATTCTTTTGGACACTTTTCCCTAGGCCAAAGATCAAAGCCTTAGGGAACCACCTGTCCTCCGGTAACCAAATTTCAACACTCCCTCTTACCGAGGAAGGTGTTCCTCACCACACCCATCTTGTCTTTGAAGTAGACATGCTTGCCCCATGGTAAGACTTTGGTAAGAATATCTGCAACCTGCTCATCAGTGGGAATATACTCAAGCTTCACAGCTCCCTTCTGAACATAGTCTTTGATGAAATGATATTTGATCCCGATATGCTTTGACCTGTCATGAAATACTAGATTCTCCGTGAGTTTAATGCAACTCTGATTATCACAGTAAATCACTGAAGGTCTCAACGGCTGACCAAATAAGCCAAACAACATCTTGCGAAGCCAGATGGCCTCACAACTAGCTAGACTGGCTGCCATGTACTCTGCTTCCACTGAACTCAATGCTACTGACTGCTGCTTTCGGCTGAACCACGACACCACTGTCGAACCCAACCCAAAACAACACCCTGAAGTGCTCTTCCTATCAGAAGCACAACCTGCTCAATCAGAATCAGTGTAACCTTCCAATCTCACTCCATCCCCCTGCCTATAATCCAGACCATAATTCACTATCCCCTACAAGTACCACAAAATGTGTTTTGCAGCAACCCAGTGCACCCTCCTAGGCTCACACATGAACTAGTTCATCGTGTTGACTGCAAAACATATATCTGGTCTGGTGTTGACCAAATACATCAAGGAACCAATCAGTTGTCTATACAATGTGGGATCCACCAACTCGGAATCTGAAGCGTGAAGCTTCTTCCAGTTGGTGATCATCAGTGTCGACATGGGTCTACAATCCTCCATGTGGAATCTGCCAATAATGTCCACAATATACTTCCCCTGCCCCAGGAATAAATGCCCCTCCTCCTACCATACCTCCAAACCCAAAAAGTAATGCATCAAGCCAATGTCCTTCATCTCAAACTGTGATGCAAGATCTCTCTTGCAGTGCTCTATGAGTCTCTTTGCACCCGTAATGACCAAGTCATCCACATACAACACTAGAATGAGAGGCTCCTCACCTATCACAATAAATTAAAGGTTCAGATCTGCATCACTCTTTGTGAAACCCATCTCCTGCAAGTATGTATCTATGCTGGAGTGCCAAGCTCTAGGAGCTTGCTTCAGGCCATAAAGGGACTTCTTCAGTCTGCACACATGGGACTCCTTCCCATGCACCTCAAAGCCTTGTGGCTGCTCAATGTACACCTCCTCCTGTATGAAGCCATTGAGAAATGCGGTCTTCACATCCATCTGGTGGATCTTCCAACCCATCTCTGTTGTTATCGATATGATGGAGCGAATCAAAGTATATAGAGCCACGGGAGCGAAGGTCTCCTCATAATCAACTCCCTTTACTTGGGAGAACCCTCTAGCCACAAACCTTGCTTTGAATTTCTCAATGCTGCCATCTGCAACATGCTTTACCTTGTAAAGCCATCTGGAAGTAACCACGGATTCGCCCTCAGGCCTCAGCACCACCTCCCAAACATCATTCTTCATTATAGAAGAATACTCCTCCTGCATGGCCTCTCTCCAGACTTGCTGGCTAGCTGCCTCCTCATAGCTAGAAGGCTCAGAGTCAATGATGTTGGCAACCATTTCCATATAGCTACAGAACCTATCAGGTGGTCTGCTCTCTCTGATTGACCTCTTAGGCTTAGCAACAGATGTGGCCTCTCTCAAGGTATCCTGAAGCCACTTGGGCTTCCTCTTCCCTGAGTACACTTCTCCCACTGAAGAATGAAACTCCTCCTCCTCATCATCAGGAGCCTGAACTCCTGATTGTCTGTCTGTTATCCTCTTGCATGAACCTGAACCTGTAGATGCTGAAGTACTGTGTGAACTGTCCATCAGTGGACTCCTGAGTGAACTGCTCTGCAGACTGCTCTGCATGCTGCCCAAAGCACCACCCCTCTGACTCTGTGAGCCACTACTCACTGATGGTCCTAACACTGTAATTGATGTACCTCTGGATCCTCCTAATCCCTACCCACTGGATCCCTGCGACTGACTCAGCTGCTCTTGAGGATCTGGCTGATCCAGATACTCTAATTCCCGTGACCTCCTGAAAGCCCTGTCCTTCTTGAATTTCACATCCCGCCTAACAACAACTCTCCTCTATGCAGGAATAAAATCCGAAAGGCCTTCGAGGTCTCACTGTAGCCCACAAAGACACCTTTCTCTGCAGTGGGCTCTAGCTTGGTCCTCTTCTCCTTGGGTACGTAGGAGTATGCAATACACCCAAAGATACGAAGATGACCAACATTAGGCTTCTTCCCAGAAAAAGCCTCCTCCGGAGTCACATGCCCCAAGGCATGATGCAGACTCCTGTTCTGCAAATATACGGCACTGTTGCAGGCCTTTGCCCACAAAAAAATGGTAACCCCTGATCATGTAGCATGGCTTTGGCAGCCCCTCCGATGGATCTGTTCTTCCTCTCCGCAACACTTCACCTTGGAATAGTCCTTTTGCGTGTTCCTCTGTTTACCTTTACCTTTGCCTTTGCCCCCACCAACACTTGTGGAAGCTTGCTTCTTTCCGTTGCCTTTCTTGCCTCCTGCCAATAGTGCTACCTCCTGCCAACAGTGCTACATCCTCATCCTACTCAACTGGTTTGACTGCCCCAAGTTGGCTCTTTCTGATTTCTGTCTGTATGCAATCATCCCAGAACCTCTCCCAAGTGGGAAGGGTCTCACGTACACAAACCCCATCAGCAAAGTTTAGCCATGAACTGAGAAGGCCACTCACTGCAATTTGCACCAACTCAATGGGTGGAATGACCTCTCCAACTGCTGCCAATGCATCTCTCACATTAGTAATCTTTGTGAGATATCCAGCTGCACTATCAGTCATACCCATCTTAATGGTCTTTAGCTTCTTCCTTAAGACCATTTTCCTGTTCTTATTGGTACTCTAGTAGAGATTGGTCAATGTTGTCCACATCTCACGAGCATATCTCTTTCCTCTCACATGAGGAATGCAATGGTCTTTGATTTCATCTGGAATCAGTCTCTTACCATTGTTATTATTTTTATTAAAGGCTGTCAACTGAACAGCATCAGTGGGTACATTAATAGTTTTTTGTGCGGTATGCACCATGATATCCTAGACTTCCCCCTCCTCAAAGATGCTCTGCATTCTCTCCTTCCATACACTATAGTTACTATGCCCATCCAACCTATCCTCCACCCTCAAGCCCAAAGACATGCTTGATGCCCTAATAAACTGAAAATAACACTACTGTAGTAAAGGTAATGATTTCTGTGTGAAAAAATCAACTTGCTGTAATTTCTGAGTGAAAAATGAGCTTGCTGTAATTTTTCCTTCTTGCTGTCCCAAACTGCCTTTTTCAACAAAATAGCTCTGATACCATGTAGAAATTTTATAACCCAAGCCCGGTTTACAGTTTCTCCATATTTCTCCCATATAGTTAAATGCCCATTCCCATAGTCATACACTAACAAGCTGGAAAAATAATTATTTTTTGAAAACACAAATTCTGGAAATTTCACAATGCTGAAATGCAGAAATAAAAACCAAAAAAATAAATCAGCCACACACAGATTTTAGACACGTTGATTTTTTGTCAATGTGACCCTGGAAAAACCCCCTACAACTCTTGGGGAAAACCAGTTCGAAAGCTGCTTCTTATTTCTAATAAAATCTTTTATAGTGAACAACAATACACAGTAAGAATTACAACAAACACTAAAAACCACTTATCTCAATTTTCGTGCCACCTTCCACCTTGAAAACCGTGCCAAATAGCAAATAGAAAAATTACAGCATTAAATGTTGTCCTTGCTGCCTCGAAAAACATGCCAGAATTGCCTGTACAGACTGTACGAATTTTGTACGGACAGGACAACAGCCCCTTCCTCGATTTTCGTGCCCAGAAATTCTACCTTGAAAATCATGCTCCTTTGCTGCTAATTCTGCTCCTCGAAAACAGTGTTATCCTTTCCTTGAAATGCATGAAAATTGCTATACGAATTTTCTGCCTTGGTAACCGTGCCAATAAATGTTGTTGTACAGATTCTCAGCCTTGGGAAGTGTGCCCTCTTGCTGTACGTATTTGCTTTGTGTCTTTTGCTGCTCTCCCTCCACTCAAAAATTTCTCTTCAACTTTCTCTCCTCCTCTCTCAATCTGCTCATGAAAGAATGAATGACCTTTTCCCTCATTTTCCTCCTTTAACCTAACCCTAAGTGACTTTTGGGGAATTCCTAAATCTAATGGCTGAGATAGCTTTAGATCTAGGGCTGAGATTAAATGCTTATTTAAATCTCACTTTCTATTTTTTAATTCACCCCACTTTAATAAAGACCCACTTAGTCATTTATTTTCAAAGTCACTTTTCACTTTTTAATTTTAAATTGACTTTATTAAAGTCACTTTAAAATTAGACTTTAGTAATTTTATCACTTAAAGTCACTTTTAAATTAGACTTGACTTTATAACTTTATAAAGTAGCTTTAGGAGAAAAATTAAATTCTTTTGGACACTTTTCCCTACGCCAAAGATCAAAGCCATAGGGAACCACCTGTCCTTCGGTAACCAAATTTCAACAGGATTTGCTTATGGATCCTTTCATACTACTTCCATGAGTATATTTCCAAAGACTAAAGTCTGTGATTGCTCAATTCTCCTCCTTTTTATTTGTTTTATCATTACAGCCTTATGTTTGGGGCTGTAAAAGATGTCTAAAGGAGTAATTTCTTCTATTTTTAACACAATTTCAGATGTCAGATAGGTTGGGATGAATTCAACTCCGTTTATGTTGACATCCATGTCAGTAGACCCAGCAGTGAACGGGTTCTGACCTTTGTCTTGAGGTGTTTCGACTGTCTCTTGAGGATCGATGATTATTACCTCTTGTTGTCCTTTAAGTTATTGGTTAAATTGATCCCAGACTTTATCTAAGTCACTGCTTACCATTGGCTCACAACTATGTACTTGAGTTGATTTGACTTCCTCTGTTCCCAATAGGGCATCAGTATCCTTGGGAGATTGTTCCAACTTTTGTTATTTTTGAGAAATAGGTTGGGACACCTTTAAGATGTCGAGAGGAATTCTCTCCAACCTTTTATTCCTATATTCTTTAAATTGGGCCAGTTGTTAAGGGCTAAGACGAATTTCTGATAATATTTCAACCTGTAAATATTTCTCAGCAATTTCAAATAGATCATGATAATAATCATTTTCATGAATGAATTTCTTGATCTTTACCTGAGTTGTAACATTTTGGGAAATTTTGTTTGGATCAAAATGTCTATTAGGAACTGTAAATAACTTTAAACACTGCATTTGATCTATTTCCAGTCTAGCATGCTTGTAGTTGTCCAATGCATAAACACCACAATGAATGGGGAAAGTAGGCCAGGAAGCTTTCTTAGTCTCTTTCAAGGCTTTAGTCAATCCATGCCCTATTTTCTGGTAAGAAATTTCCCTTGCGAGGAGCTTGTCTGGTACATACAATGGGAGAACATGGGATTTGGCTAAGCTTCCACAAAATCTTACATAAGTAAATATCTCTTCCCCAAACCACTTTCCTATGGATGTGCAATCAACTTGGGATTCTTTGGACAATCTTGGGGTTTTCTCACTAAAAATAGCTTGATAGAGTGGCAGAATAACTCCATGACAAATTATGTAGAATCTAGACTCATACTTGGGTTCCAGAATAATATTATGGTAAACATGAATGGGAGTGGGGATTTGGATGGTCCATTTCCAACCCATGGTTGGAAAATCAGAAGTGAAACACACAACATCCATGATATAAGCACTCATAAAAACTAGGGGGACTATCTTGGAGGTAAACAAATGATTATTTCTATATTCAAGGATCTGAGAAGCAATATTGTTTGATAAAATGGTGCCCAAATCCATAATATATGATTCTAATGCAGCCTCACCCATTTTACCATATCATTATAGGGTAGAAATTTTGGGCGCGTGGAAATTCTATGAAGGAAAGAGTTGGCAACGTCAGCGATAGTAGATTTTGAAGAATTAGGGGCATCAACTGTGGCTACTCTTTGGACTGCCCTGGGTTTCTCGTCTTCGAAAAGCCTGTACATTGATTCCTATGAAAAATAACCACTTTTTGTAGCACGTGTAGTATCTGAACACAATGGTGGCATCTCTATTATTTCTGAAGCAGGAGGTGCGGGATTTGGAGGAGCCATGGGTTTCTTTGTTTTCTTTATAGCCTTAGACATTTCGGAATAATTTTCTTTTTCTAGACTAACCTGCAAATAATGGAAAACAGGGAATGAGAAACAATACCAAAAATGTGGGAGCAATTAACAATAAAACCTAAATGATGGCGAATAAAGGTTTGAATGTGAATAAATCCAAAACATTAATTAACCAGCCAACAAGTTGTTTTGGAGACTCGAAGTTGTCATACCGTTACAACTGAGAAATTATATAAAAAGTGGGTTCACGTGCTTGACATGGACACTTAAGCTTTTTTAAATTAAAATATCGCATCGCAGTTTTGTATGGGGGCCAAGTCTTTAAAACTTGCAACACATTTGTTTCATTGATATTCTTCTAACACACTTATCAAGGTTTTAAACGCTATTGGAAAGTTCGCAGGGGAGGGGGGTGTGGGGGGAGAATGACGTCAGCTTCACAATCTCAAAAAGAATGAATGGTGGAAGTAAGATGACACTCGGTGGAAGTGCGATGCGATATATCACATCAAGAGTTTGAAAGTGGGCGCAGTAAATGGTTGTGAAAAGAATTTGCGATTGATGATGTGTCGATGAACATGTCTCTTCAATGGCTCTTTCATGAAATATAAATCGTCGTGAGCCTTTTCCTTTGTTATCGCTTTTTGCTCTTTTGAAAGCCTTTGCGCACTTTATGCCTTTGGCAATATCACATCGCAATTTTTAGATTGACCGCTTATGCATGTTGTTGGAAATGTAAATCCCCTCTACGGACAGAGGCGATCCCTCTAGCCCTAGAGTGGGTCTAGCAACAAGGGAACAAGCTAAGGTGTAGGTTCCTAACTAACAAATGAAATAGGTTGGGGTAGATTTACCTACCTGGAGTCCAACATGATTGTCGCAGGTGTAGTCGTGGCAGCCTCTCGATCTCTTTCTCAATAGGTTGTGGTCCTTCAGCAATGATACTCGTATTCCTACACAAAGATCAAAGACAAAAGCGATATACAAGACAATAACTTCATTCATAGCTAACTAGTCAGTCAAGGAGGACTAAACGCTTTGTGAAAAATAAACCATATAAACACAAGATGGGAACCGGATAATAGTCATGTATATATAAATAGAAGAAAGAGATTACAACAGGAGCCTTGATGTCGCAGCCTCCTTCAGTGGGTTGAGTCGAAGCACATCTCGAAGATCGTCGAGAATTGGGACAAGGCGAGGACACAAGCCTAAGCTCTCTCTCAACAAAGGTCTCTTTCTGCTCTATCTCACCAACAAGATGTTCAACAATTCTCTTCAGCCTTTCAGCTCTAATTGTTCAGCTAGTGCATCAATGGAAGATGCCTTTATTTATAAAGGAAGAGGAGGAGGTTAGGCTCCTCACAGTGGCACTATCTCTTTTCAGCTATAATCGTTCAGCTAGTGTATCAATGGGAGATAGATTTATTTATAGAGGGAGAGGAGTAGGTTGGGATCCCTACAATGGTGGTGTCAAGTGTCGGCCTTTCTTGACCTTCCTCCGGTGATCAAACATGCTCTTACAAAGGAAGTGATTTTAAGGTGTCAAGGTCAAATTTTGTCAATTTTCAAGAGTAGTCAAGCAAGGGTGGTCACTATGCATTAGGTCTAGGGAGTTGCTTTTACTCCTGTCAAAGTTGTGCAAATGTCAGTCCATGTCACCATTCGGCTGATTGTACCATCATTCAGAGGGTTTTAATCATCATTTCAAGTTCCAAAGGGTCATTTTACAACTTGTTCATGCTTTAGTTGTGCCTAGGTAAGGTTCATTTCCCTCTCCTAGGGTTTTGGAGGTAATTTCTCTTGGATGGTCAAATAATCAGCAAAAATTGTATCCTGATGTTCATACACCTTCCCCTATCCTTAATGTACCTTATTAAACACTTCCCATCACTGAGATCCCCCAAATTCTTCATTTTTGCACAAACCCTAGTTTCTTGCTACAACTTGGCAATTTTCTAGGCTAGGCCTGTGTTTTTCCCTTTTGGACCCCTTCCCCTCACTCAATCTCTGAGATTCCACTTTCCCCTACTTCCTAACATCCCTCCCTACTTCCAAAAATTTCCCCAAGAATTTAGAAGCCCCTTATCCCCTTCATTTCGCTTCATTTTGACAAAATCCCTTGTTTCACACATCGGGATAAGTGTCACTCAAATGATGTTTCAGAGCAATAGAAGATGAATTTTGGAAAAATGAGAGAGGTTTTTGTACAAAACATGCCAAAGAAGAAAAAACTCCCTAAATTTTTACACAGGTATCATGGTTTTAGAGAAATGTCAAAAATACCGTTGCCTCAGGAGAATTGAATGCACCTCTGAAGTGACCTTGGGAAAATCAAGATTTCTCCTAGCATGGTTGGCTAAATGACTTTTTTGAGGAGTCAAAGGATAACTAGACACAAGGATCTTTCCAATGAGCTATCATGAGCTCAATTTGGAGTTGAGGAAGACCTTCAAAAGTTGACTGCAACAGCGCTTTGCCTTGAGGCAGCCTCATTCTGCTCATTTTGACTAGTGTTGGGAAATTTGATTTCTGACAGGGCAAATGAAGTCCAAATTGAAAAATTCCACTTGGGTTGGAAAGTAGACTCCAAGAGCTTTCCAACGAGCTATTACACGCCTAATTTGGACACCGGGAAGGCCTCCAAAATCTTCCTGCAAAATGCACTATGTAGCTGCTCATAGAAAAGTGCGCGCTACCCATACAGGAGGGGCGCTACCCACTTAACCTCCTCAGCACATGTGAAATAACAAGGGTGCTACCCACTTGAGGGCGCTACCCACTTGACGAGTGCTACCCACTTAGCAACAAAGCCCGAAAATTTGTGTTTTGCGCCCGAGTTTTGATTTAAATAGAGCTCTGACAACTTGCAAACGGAGTTTTATCATTGCTCGGTAGATTTTTAACATGGTTGTGATGTTATTGATGTTGGGGAAAGGCCATGTTTGGAGTAGAATGCTTATAAACTACATTCACATGCAAATTAATTCCTTAAAGGTTTTGAAAGTAGGGCGCGGTTTACTGAAAAATTTGAAAATAAGATAAATATCCTCATGCCTAGCACGTTGTGTATATCATCCTCACGCCCTAGGTTATCATTTTATCAGCACTGTCATCATCATTCTATTGCCACTGTCATGGCCATTTGTGTCACTATGGTTATTGTCATGTTGTCCCTATGCTCCAGCTCATAAAACACAGTCCCATACTTGTGTGCTCCTTTGACAAATTTTAGCCATCATTATAAAATTGTACCATACATTTGCATTTGGTATTCATTTGTCAAACTTACTTGTGGTCAAAACAGTGATAGTTTTTATGCCATTAAAACAGAGTCATCCTCATTATGATTTTGTTTTCCTGTGATACTTGCGTACATGGGTGACATCTATTGGGTGTTGAACATACATTAAAACTTTGCTTTCACTGCACCTATATCAGCATCCATATTGCAAATATCTTGTTCAAAGCCATGTCAGAAACAGATTCAGTTTATGAGCAGGATATGAGGCCGGTGACTCAACTAGTTGAGGTTGATGTGCGAGATGGAGCATAGCGATTGCACCGGTAGTGGTAACATATCGAGAGGGCCACGAGCTTTGTTTTGCGGCATCACGGCAGAGTACTATCTCCACCGGGGTGGAAGGGGTGGAAGGTGTCTCGTTGACTTCATGAACGAGCGCGAGTACTATCTCCACATGGCGTGGAAGGGGTCTGTACTGTTCATCGAGCGTGATGCATTCACGGGATCATGATAGAAGCAAAGACATGTTGAGTCATATGAAAAACCATTATTGGGCTACTTTATGCATACCCATGAGCGAGAATGAAGATTCTGAAGAGGAGGTTGAGCGAAGCACTAAAACGGCGGAAAAGGCCTGATCCACTCCGGATTTTGGCCGAGGCTTCGTTGGCTGGGCATGATACATGATGGAGGGTCTTCGCTCCGAATTTGAGCAAATTCGGAAAATTTTTTGTCATTTTGAAATATTTTGGTCTAAAAACAGGTTTTTCAGTTAAGCAGGGAGCGCGCCCATATGCTCACTTTTTTTCGGGACACTTGCTGAAGGAAATCTTTGCATTTTTGGATTTGTCATGGTAAGTTATGCATCCTCAGGCATTGCCGAAGCATTTCATCAGATTCTTGATGGTCAAAAAGCTCAAAAACACCATGAAAACCACTTTGCTGCCACCTTTTGCACCAGCAGGAAGTACTTCTGGGAGAATGAAGTTTTGGAGGGGCAAATGAGCTCCAAATTAAGAAATTCCACTTGGGTTGGATAGCCAACATCCAGGGCTTTCCAACGAGCTATCATGGGCTCAATTTGGATACCGGGAAGTGCCTCAAAATCAGGCTGAAAGGTGTGCTACCCACTCAGCTCAGGGGCGCTACCCACTTAAATTTTTGGCTGAATTTTCAACTTCCAGCTCAGAATTTCGGCCAGTTGGAACCAGTTTTGCTTGTGGATGAAATTTTTGGGTTTTCATGATGTAAATTTATGGTTGACATGTAACTTTGGCTCATTTTTACCTATTCTAGAAGATTCACTCTCAAAAAAGTGAAAATCATGTAAATGAATCAGTTTCCACTCTTTTAGAGGCAAGTTGTTAGCTGCCTAGATTTTAGCTCCTTGATTAGAATTAGTTGGAACTGCTCCTAGAAGGAGGAATTCGACCCCTAGAGGCATGGTAAGGGGTTAGGATGCTCTATATGATGTAATTTCTCAATCATTTTAAGAGGTTGGAGAGGTTGGACTCTTGGGAAACTTTTGGCACACATTGTAAATATTTTTCATATTTTGGCTAAGGAAAGATCAGAGGTTTTGCGGCACCTGTTGGGATCCTTGTGGTGTTCTGTTCTTGATGGTGTTTTCTCTCTGTTTACTGTAAGTTCTTCATGTTTAATGTATGCCATTCCTTTCATATGCTTCTGAACTAAATTGAATGAGTAGATGAGGTTGAATCCATTGTTTACAGTGCTCTGCCTTTGAATTCATTTAGTTCTATATGTTTTCGACTGTTTGGAGAGGATCCAAGTTCTTCTTTGCCCTCTTCAGCTCCTTGTCGGTCTAATATGTCCATATATCCAATCAAAAGCATCAAGACAATCGCCTACCTCGCCCCAACTCGAAATTTGCAAAGGTCTGACCTTATCCCCGGACCCAAAATTTGCTTTCCCCATTTCTCCAGCGAAAACCCAAAAAATCAAAATCAAACTTACCTATCTCTTTACTATCCTAAAATCAGCTCCTATCGTAAGTCATCTCGCACCCCATTGCTCATTTTATCGATATTGACAGAGAGAGCCCTCTCCTGCCCTCGTAGGGCTAGCTACGAGGCTGAGCGTGGTTTGATGTAGCCTTGAGTTTTATCTCATTTCAGCCTGAGGTAGATTTGAGCGCTAACATAGTGGCGACCATACTGGGGAGAAACTCAAAACGTTTGCTTGCTATAGAAGGAGTCTAAAGTCACGCCAGGTAGCCTTCGAAACGCTGTTGCTATGCATCAGCGAAGTAGATAAACGCTGCTTCAGTCGATCTCCGGTTTAACTTGTAATCATAACACTTAACCTATAAATTGCCCCAGTAAGTGTATCATGTTCAGATCTGATCGTTGATGGTGAACAACGATCAGACACCGCAAGGCTGAAATCATTCACCTGGCGACTTCATTCACTGAACAATTCAGAAATCGATGCTTCATGGTGACTTCACTGCAGGGAGATCAGTAGCTGTGAGATTTTCAAGATGGACCGAATCACGAGAAGATATGCTCCCATGAGCCGAGATCACATTCCAGGTTTTCCGAATAAGATGCCCAAGGTAGATTGGTCAAGGAATCTGCCTACGTTTAACAATGATGGTAAGAAAGATGCTGCTTACATCTGGTTAGATTTCACATGCATATTCGCAAGTTGAAGGTGGATTTTCCTGAAGATTGCTTGATGAAGATATTCCTAGCCACTCTGGAAGGTGAAGCCCAATCTTGGTATGAAAATTTGCCGCTGGCTTGTATTTACTGTTTAAAGGATTTTCATGCCCTGTTCATTGAAAGGTATCAAGTATCTTACCCATCATTAAATTTAGTTCATGGCTGTTGCAAACATGCTTCTTCTTTTATTGAAAGCCTTGAGAAATATTATGAAGATGATAATTTCATGGATGATGAGATCATGGAAGCCCTATATGAAAATCCATTTTAGCAACATGAAGAGAACCTAGAGGATACCCATCAAGATGCTCAGGAAATTTCGCAGCTGAATCAATATTTTAGTGCGGTGGAAGATGAAGGAATTTTGAATCTTGACAGTCAACAGGAATTACATGAAATGGATCAGCAGAATGAAGAAAATCTGTATACTCCTTCACTTGAAATCAATGAAGACAATCATTGTTTGAGCCAAAGAAAACATAAAGCATTATCCCCTCTGACTGAAGATGAGATAGATCAGCTATTGAAAGGTCATGTTCCAGCTCAAGTTAACGCAGATCCGCAGTGTGCACATGGTCAAGAAGGTGATGGTGGACCTTCTTCCTTTTTTGAAAAGGATGACAGTCCTGTAAGCAGCTTTATAGATCAGCAAGTTGAAGTTGAAGTTTTCCATATGGTTGAAAATGATGAAAGAGAAGAGCTTGTTTCAGATCTGCCCACAGAAGAAGACAGCATGCAGATTGCATATTTTGATAATGTCCAGTCAGCTACTTCAGATCCAGATTCAAATTGTGATGACCAAGCATACCTTGTGTTGAATTCTGAAAAGGAGAATTTTGTTGTTGAGATCATAGACAGAGTTTTTGATCCAAATGTTCTCATGTCATTAGAACACAGTCTTCATAAAGAGGTAATTCAGTCAGTTCATGTACAACAAGATGGGATCTTCGCTCAAGTAAGTGAAAAAGTTTCTCTTGATGAAGTTATGCTAGATGATAGAAATGATAGTGTTGAGCATCAAGAATCAGCTGAAGTTGTCTTCCTTATGATTGATGAATGTAATGATAATCTGGCTGTGATATCATATGAAGATGACCTACATTATATTCAGGCTACAGAAGATCAAAACATTCAGGATTTCCATTCAGATTCTTCTTCATATGTCCCATGTGTTGAAATGTTTTCTCAAGAAGAGATTTGCTCACCTACCTGTTCAGAGTTTTTTGAAGCCCAGGAACATATTGTTACTGAAGTACATGATGAAGGAAGATCAGAATTAGAAGCAGGAGAAAAAGACACCTTGTTCTTTCAGCGAGAGGTAAATCTTCATGTTTTTCAGGATCCAATGGCAGATTTGTTACAGTCAGCAGTGAAAGCGATTATTGCAGTGTTCAGTGATGAAGGAGATCATGGTCAGCTATGTTTTTGGATGCCCAGTTATCAGTTTGTATTGTTGACCAGGAGATCTGATCGGGAGAATCAGTCAAGAGGGCATCTGCTGGTTTGGTTACATTGGAAATCCCACTATACATGATTGTATATGTTTCATCAATATGCAGGCGGTTTTCATCATGATTCCAAATCTTGATGGATTGTTGCCTTTTTTCCAAAAGCTTTGTAAAGTCTTGTTTTAAATCAGTCATGAGTTATTTGTGTTTGGTCTGTTGAGTCAGTTTTTTCAAGTTATTTCAGTTTGCCATCGAGTCGGTTTGAGTCAAGTTTCAGTCAAGTTTCAGTCAGTTTTCAGTCAAGTTTTCATTCAATAAATGTGTCAAAGGTTTTGTGTTATCCGTTCAAATAATGATTCCATCGCCCAATGGATAAGGCACTGGTCTGCTCTCCCAAAGATCTGCCGTTCTTGGCACCTCCAAGGAGCTACCATCCCCATTGGAGCCAATGTTAGTGTCAGCCTTTGCAGCTTTCCTTCAGTGATCAAACATGCTCTTACAAAGTGATTTTAAGGTGTCGAGGTCAAATTTTGTCATTTCAATGAGTCTTCAAGCAAAATTTGGTCACTAGGCATTAGGTCTAGGGTTTGTTTTCACTCTTTTCAAAGTTGTCCAAATGTCGGTCCATGTCACCATTCAGCTGAGTGTATCATCATTCAAAGGGTTTTCATCATCATGTCAAGTTCCATTGGGTCATTTTACATCTTGTTCATGCTTCAGTTGTGCCTAGGTAAGGTCCATTTCCCTCTCCTAGGGTTTTGGAGGTAATTTCTCTTGGATGGTCAAATCATCGGAAAAACTTGTATCCTGATGTTCACACACCTTCCCCTATTCTTAATATACCTCATTAAACACTTCCCATCACTGAGATCCCCCAAATTCCTCATTTTTGCACAAACCCTAGTTTCTTGCCACAACTTGGCAATTTTCTAGGCTAGGCCTGTGTTTTGCCCTTTTGGACCCCTTCCCCTCACTCAATCTCTGAGATTCCACTTTCCCCTGCTTCCTAACATCCCTCCTTACTTCCCAAAATTTTCCCAAGAATTTAGAAGCCCCTTATCCCCTTCATTTCGCTTCATTTCGACAAAATTCCTTGTTTCACACATCGGGGTAAGTTTCACTCAAAAGATGTTTCAGAGCAATAAAAGATGAATTTTGGAAAAATGAGAGAGGTTTTTGTTCAAAACATGCCAAGGAAGAAAACCCTCTTTCACTTTTTACACAGGTATCATGGTTTTAGAGAAATATCAAAAATACCGTTGCCTCAGGAGAATTGAATGCACCTCTGAAGTGACCTTGGGAAAATCAAGATTTCTCCTAGCATGGTTGGCTAAATGACTTGCATGATGAGTCAAATGATAACTAGACACAAAGATATTTCCAATGAGCTATCATGAGCTCAATTTGGAGTTGAGGAAGACCTTCAAAAGTTGACTGCAACAGCGCTCTGCCTTGAGGCAGCCTCATTCTGCTCATTTTGACCAGTCTTGGGAGATTTGATTTTTGACAGGGTAAATGAAATAAAAATTGAAAAATTATAATTGGGTTGGAAAGTAGACACCCAGAGCTTTCCAACGAGCTATCACACGCCTAATTTGGACACCGGGAAGGCCTCCAAACTTCTCCTGAAAAATGCACTATGTGATAAAAGGTGCGCTACCCATACAAGAGGTGCGCTACCCACTTGAGGGGTGCTACCCACTTGAATTCCATAGCCAGTGTAAAATAACAAGGGCGCTACCCACTTGAGGGGCACTACCCACTTGAGCAGGGGCACTACCCACTTAGCAATAGAGCCCAGAAATTTATGTTTTGCGCCCAGTTTTGATTTAAATCGACTCCAAGAACTTGCAAACAGGTTTTTATCATTGCTCAGTAGATTTTTAACAATGTTGTGATGTTATTGATGTTGGGAAAGAGGCCATGTTTGGAGAAGAATGTATAAACCCTACATTCACATGAAAATTAATTCCTTAAAGGTTTTGAAAGTATATGGGCAGTTTTATGAAAAGTTTGAAAACTCTTGAATGGTAAATATGCTCATGCCCTAGCACGTTGTGTATATCATCCTCACGCCCTCAGTTATCATTTTATCACTGCTGCCATCACCATAATATTGCCACTGTCATGGCCATTTGTGTCACTATGGTTATTGTCGTGTTGTCCCTATTCTCCAGTTCATAAAACACAATCCCATGCTTGTTGCTCCTTTGACAAATTTTGGCCATCATTATTAAACTATACCATACATTTGCATTTGGTATTCATTTGTCAAACTTACTTGTGATCAAAACAGTGATAGTTTTTATGCCATTAAAACAGAGCCATCCTCATTATGATTTTGTTTTCCTGTGGTACTTGGGTGCATGGGTGACATTTATTGGGTTTTGAACAAACATTAAAACTTTGCCTTCACTGCACCTATATTAGCATCCATATTGCAAATATCTTGTTCAAAGCCATGTCAGAGACGGATTCAGTTTATGAGCAAGGATATGAGCAGGACAGTGACTCAACCGTTGAGGTTGATGTACTGAGATGGAGCATAGCAGTGCACTAGTAGTGGTAACATATCAGAGAGGCCACAGAGCTTTGTTTGCAGCATCACGACGAGTACTATCTCCACCCGGGGTGGAAGGGGTCTCGTTGACTTCATCAGCAGCACGAGTACTATCTCCACATGGCGTGGAAGGGGTCTCGCCTTCTTCATCAGCGTAGGTACATTCACAGGATCATGATAGAAACAAAGACATGTTCCGTCATATGAAAAACCATTATTGGGCTCGCATGCATGTCTGCAAAGCGAGAATGAAGATTCTGAAGAGGAGGTTGAGCGAAGCACTAAAACGGCGGAAAAGGCCTGATCCACTCCGGATTTTGGCTGACGCTTCGTTGGCTGGGCATGATACATGATGGAGGGTCTTCGCTCTGAATTTGAGCAAATTTGGAAAAAAATTTGTCATTTTGAAATATTTTGGTCTAAAAACAGGTTTTTCAGTTAAGTGGGTAGCGCGCCCATATGCTCACTTTTTTTCGGGACACTTTCTGAAGGAAATCTTTGCATTTTTTGATTTTTCATGGTAAGTTATGCATCCTCAGGCATTGCCGAAGCATTTCATCAGATTCTGGATGGTCAAAAAGCTCAAAAACACCATGAAAACCACCTTGCTGCCACCTTTTGCACCAGCAGGAAGTACTTCTGGGAGAATGAAGTTTTTGAGGGGCAAATGAGCTCCAAATTGAGAAATTCCACTTGGGTTGGATAGCCAACATCCAGGGCTTTCCAACGAGCTATCATGAGCTCAATTTGGATACCGGGAAGTGCCTCAAAATCAGGCTGAAAGGCGCGCTACCCACTCAGCTCAGGGGCGCTACCCACTTAAATTTTTGGCTGAATTTTCAACTTCCAGCTCAGAATTTCGGCCAGTTGGGACCAGTTTTGCTTGTGGATGAAATTTTTGGGTTTTCATGATGTAAATTGATGGTTGACATGTAACTTTGGCTTATTTTTACCTATTCTAGAAGATTCACTCTCAAAAAAGTGAAAATCATGTAAATGAATCAGTTTCCACTCTTTTAGAGGCAAGTTGTTAGCTGCCTAGATTCTAGCTCCTTGTTTAGAGTTAGTTGGAAATGCTCCTAGAAGGAGGATTTCGACCCATAGAGGTGTGGGAAGGGGTTAGGATTCTCTATATGATGTAATTTCTCAATCATTTTCAGAGGCTGGAGAGGTTGGACTCTTGGGAAACTTTTGGCACACATTGTAAATATTTTTCATATTTTGGCTAAGGAAAGATCAGAGGTTTTGCGGCACTTGTTGGGATCCTTGTGGTGTTTTGTTCTTGATGGTGCTTTCTCTCTGTTTACTGTAGGTTCTTCATGTTTAATGTATGCCATTCCTTTCATATGCTTTTGAACTAAATTGAATGAGTAGATGAGGCTGAACCCATTGTTTACAGTGCTCTGCCTTTGAATTCATTTAGTTCTATATGTTTTCGACTATTTGGAGAGGATCCAAGTTCTTTTTTTCCCTCTTCAGCTCCTTGTCGATCTAATCTGTCCGTATATCCAATCAAAAGCATCAAGACAATCACCTACCTCGCCCCAACTCGAAATCTGCAAAGGTCTGACCTTATCCCCGGACCCAAAATTTGTTTTCCCCATTTCTCCAGCGAAAACCCAAAAAATCAAAATCAAACTTACCTATCTCTTTACTAGCCTAAAATCAGCTCCTATCGTAAGTCATCTCGCACCTTATTGCTCATTTTATCGAGATTGACGGAGAGAGCCCTCTCCTGCCCTCGTAGGGCTAGCTACGAGGCTGAGCGTGGTTTGATGTAGCCTTGAGTTTTATCTCATTTCAGCCTGAGGTAGATTTGAGCGCTAACAGGTGGAAGGGACGCCTTATCCTTTGGGAGGTTTCCCTAAAAGGTGGAAACAAGAGGCCAAAGGAGGATGGTCGTAGTTATTCAGTCGAACCACTCAAGCTGACTTGCCCATGAAGTTGTTATGATGGAAACTTCACCTCTATTTTTAAAAAATATTCCAAAAACAGCTTGGCGCGAGTAGCTAACTGGGACAGAGCACCAATGAGGGTGGGGACCAGTGTTAATATTCCTCATTGGCACGAGAGCATAACAATCTACTAGCGCCAAGGCAAAAACATGTGTTTCTGATGGTCTACTCAGGAAATTGTCAACAGAAGGAATGTTGTCCTCATGGCAAGGGATGCAATGATGGTCTTTGCAAGGCATGACACTTTGTATTAGTCACAGAAATGGTCCTCCAATGTGTGGGATGGGGATTGCAGGGACGGTGACAAAATGCTGTGTAATAGATGCCCCCTAAAGCATGAGGTCCGAGAGAGAGGGAGGGGTGAAATGCTTTATGAGAACGCGTTCGAACAAAACAATGTTGTCAGAAGACCTGCAATTACAAATACAACTGATATCTCTGATACATGAACATGTGGCATGGGCGCAACCATCCATAATGGAGTGCATAAAAACTGAGATCTGAGGTATGGACGCAGCCATCCAACAATAAGGATCAACAAATAGACTCAGGTATGGTCGCAACCATCCAATCAAAAGAGTCATGCAATAAGTCATGATAAACCACAAAATCTCGCAGCTTGGATCTTATGAAAAATAAACCCAAGGTCTTGCGCTCCATCTCGAATTGAACAAGTACAAATTCAAGCATGTGAATATGTGAGCTGAAGTCGAACATGCAAGAAATTCACCCGATTACCAACCAGTGATGAAATTTGTTAACAGGCACGAGAGAAACCACCAATAATGAAAATGGCTCTCAAGATACAACAGGTACAATCTATGGAATGTGAACATTGATATGGCGTCGAACACCCATAAAGTCACTCAATCGAAGGCCAATGATGTGAACCTGTCGTCGAATGCGAAGAACTTGCCATTGAGGCATGCAAGCTCCAAGGTACTAGAAGGGAGTCTCTAGGTCAACTCCCTAGATAATGAGTTGAAGTCGACAAGAAGTGACCCGGTCGAAGGGGGGCCATAATGTTTCCCACATCATCGACACGAGATAGAGGATCATGATGATAGTGAATCAGGACCAAACAGAGGATCAAAGTAAGGTTGAAAACTACAGAGGTAAACTTCTCTTGAACATATCAGCGACATGACTCTGGATTTGGCAGTATTTGACATCAAGGGATCTGATGTCATGATGATGTGGCAAAGAGCAGATGAGAGGCAAAAATAGATTACCCAAACCCATGGAGGAATAAATGACAAAATGAGATATCCCCAACTCGACACAAATGCAAATGAGTGTCATGTTTAAGAGCGACATACTGCCGACACGACTAAAATATAGTATCATTTTCCCCCACCATTTCTGGTGAGTACCCCAATTATTTTTGGAAAATAAGCTTGAAGGGGATATCATATGCTTATGTTGTAAGTTTGTCCTTCATACAAATCCATCCTAGTACATTTTATGAGCCCTGGGAAGGAGGAACTCGTTGAACGTCATGGTGACGATGTCCGATGTTATCAGGGTTTAACGAGTCTGAAAAATGAAGAACTCTGTATCTTTTCATGTTTAGAGAGTTTGAAAATAAGCGGAAAAGAAAACTCCAACAGGTCCCTTTTCGTAAATGGTCCCTCAGATCCGAAAAGGTAGAAAACAATATCCGAGAGAACCTCTTAGTCGCGATAGGCTAAGGTATTCATTTTTCATAAATAATCTATCCCAGCCCAAAAAAGGGGTAAACGTATACTGGGTAGATATCGTTTCGCAGTCATTTAACGAGTTCAAAATGACAAAAGTCTCGATAATCTTTTCAATTTTAGAGAGTCAGAAAAGAGCTGAAAGATGACTCCTCCTGGCGGAACGAGTGGTATAAAGGATCACAACTAGTTCTAGTGATGGTGAAACTGCTCAGAACAAGTAAAGGTTAAGAGGTTGGCTAACAAGACCACTCATTGCAGCGGTTCCTCAGGAATGTGTGAAACAACCAAGTGAAGGCGTATGATCGGCCAAGCAGTGGTAACAATGGAATGAGAAAACCAAGGCTCGTCCGGAAAAACAGGCTGATAAAATGGCAATCCCGAGAGGTAAAATAAGAATGGTTTCATTTTTACACAAGCTTGCAACAAAGATAAACTGTGCTTGAGATTGGTTTTATTTTTACACAAGCTTGAAACAAAGATAAACTGTGCTTGAAATAAGTTTGCATGCCCCCAGCATGATGACTCAAGTCAAGGTACATGCCCCCCAAGCTTCAGGGCATTACTAACAAGTGGATGAAATGAAGGTTCAACTACAAGATCAAGTGAAAAACTCGACTGGGAAAGGGAACCCGATTCATTTTTTAACGAGGTTGACACAGTAAAAGAACTATCCTCATAACATATTGTTTCATTTGTTAACGAGCTTGACATAAGAAAAAGAACTATGCTCCGATGAGCTTGTTTCATTTTTTAAGGAGCTTGACACAAGAAAAAGAACTATGCTCCCTAAACCTTTTACCATAACGAATAAGAGGTCATGGCTTCCAAGAGGTTCACATTTGATGGGAGAATAATGTCTTGGAAATCGCGATTGAATGCCCCTAGTAGATGGTAATCGATGGCACTATCACTAGAAGAGGGCAACGAGCAAGTGGCCACATAATTAACCCATGGTAGGGAAGATATGACCGGCGAATAAAGATCCGGTAGGGATGATGGTGAACCAGCAGCCACCTCAAGACCAAAGAATGAAAGCTAATCAATTGTCACAATCTGACCTTTGTGTGGAAAACAGATCACATGAAAGAGGGAGGAGACAAGTGCGTTGATGGCATAAGCATAGTCGCACCCAAGAGTAAATTGAAATCCAAGGGGCCTGGAACAACCATCACGTCTATACATATGGTTTTACCTCCTAAAATGATCGACAACTTTGGAAGGATCCCTAACGGTTGATTGGTTCCTCTGTTAAATGCCAACAAATTCTGCGTAACAGGCACAAGCAGTGAAGAACCAAAATCTTGCCAAGTAGTTGAAGACATAACACTAATAGACACACCTTCATCTATAATTGTGCTCGGTATGACCACATCAAAGGTTTGTACCATGATCTCAAAAGGCACATAAGAAGGAAGGCAATATCTCGCCAATCGACTCTAATCGAAGGAAGCAACCAAACTACTTGGAGGGGGTATCATTGAATGAGATGGTCAGCCCCTGGTGTTACCGAAGCAAGAGGAGCATCCTCCTGGACCACAGACATGGGAGCAGTAAGAGAAACTTCTTGAGTCACAGGTACGGGAGAATCTGTCTCCAAGTCCGAGGAATCTGAAGAAACAAGAAGAAAGTGAGGGGGATGAGATCCACCCTCGACGGAAAAGACTTGATGAACCATAGGCGGGATCAGATCGACCGATTCCTCTGTGGGAAAGGTAAATCCCCTCTGCAGACAGAAGCGATCACTCTAGCCCAAGAGTGGGTCTAGAAACAAGGGAACAAGGTAAGGTGTAGGTTCCTAGCTAACAAATGAAATAGGTTGGGGTAGATTGACCTCCCTGGAGTCCAACGTAATTGTCGCAGGTGTGGTCGTGGCAGCCTCTTGATCTCTATCCCGATAGGTTACAGTCCTTCAGCAATGATACTTGTATTCCTGCACAAAGATCAAAGACAAGAGCGATATACAAGACAATAATTTCATTCGTAGCTAACTAGTCAGTCAAGGAGGACTAAACACTTTGCGAAAAATAAACCATATTAACACAAGATGGGAACCAGAAAATAGTCATGTATATATAAATAAAAGAAAGAGATTACAACCAAAGCCTTGACGTCGCAGCCTCCTTCAGCAGGTTCAGTCGAAGCGCGTCTCGAAGGATCATCGAGGGATTGGGACAAGGCGACTACACAAGCCTAAGCTCTCTCTTGACAAAGGTCTCTTTCTGCTCTATCTTGCCAACAAGATGTTCAACAATTATCTTGAGCCTTTCAGCTCTAATTGTTCAGCTAGTGCATCAATGGAAGATGCCTTTATTTATAGAGGGAGAGGAGGAGGTTGGGCTCCCTACAATGGTGGAAGGGAGGCCTTATCCTTTGGGAGGTTTCCCCAAAAGGTGGAAACAAGAGGCCAAAGGAGGGTGGTCATAGTAATTCAATCGAACCACTCAGGTTGAATCGCCCACGAAGTTGTTATGATGGAAACTTCGCCTCTATTTTTAAAAAACATTCCAAAAATAGCTTGGCGCGGAGCCCAGTGTTAATCTTCCTCATTGGTGCGAGGGCATAACGGTCTACTAGCGCCAAGGCAAAAACATGTGTTTCTGATGGTCTACTCAGGAAATTTTCAATAGAAGGAATGTTGTCCTCATGGCAAGGGATGCAATGATGGTCTTTGCAAGGCATGACACTTTGTATTAGTCACAGAAATGGTCCTCCAATGTGCGAGATGGGGATTGCAAGGACGGTGACAAAATGTTGTGTAACAGATGCCCCCTAAAGCATGAGGTCCGAGAGAGAGGGAGGAGTGAAATTCTTTACGAGAACGCGTTTGAACAAAACACCACTGTCGGAAGACCTGAAATTACAAATACAACTGATATCTTTGATACATGAACATGTGGCATGGGTGCAACCATCCATAATAGAGTACATAAAAACTGAGATCCGAGGTATGGACGCAACCATTCAGCAATAAGGATCAACAAATAGACTCAGGTATGGTCGCAGCCATCCAATCAAAAGAGTCGTGTAATAAGTCATGATAAACCACAATATCCCGCAACCTAGATCTTATTAGACAAAAACCAGGGTCTTGCACTCCATCTCGGCCCGAACAAGTACAAATTCAAGCATGTGAATATGTGAGCTGAAGTCGAACATGTAAGAAAGTCACTTGATTACCAGCCAATGATGAACGTTGTTAACAGGCATGAGAGAAACCACCAATAATGACAATGGCTCTCAAGGTACAATAGGTACAATCCACAGAATATGAACAGTGATCTGGCGTCGAACACCCGTAGAATCACTTGATCGAAGGCCAATGATGTGGACCTGTCGTCGAATGTGAAGAACTTGCCATTGAGGCATGCAAGCTCCAAGGTATCGGAAGGGAGTATCTAGGTCAACTTCCTAGATAATGAGCTGAAGTTGACAGGAAGTGACCCAATCGAAGGAGGGCCATAATGTCTCCCACATCATCGACATGAGACAGAGGAACAGGATGATAGTGAATCAGGACCAAACAGAGGATCGGAGGAGGGTTGAAAACTTCAGAAGAAAACTTCTCTTGAACATATCAGCGACACGACTCTGGATTTGTTAGAATTTGACATCAAGGGATCTAAGGTCATGATAACGTGGCAAAGAGCAGATGAGAGGTCAAAACAGATTACCCAAACCCATGGAGGTAAAAATGATGAAATGAGATGTCCCCAACTCAACACGAATGCAAATGAGAGTCATGTTCAAAAGCGACATACTGTCGACACGACTAAGATCTGGTTCCATTTTCCCCCACCATTTACGGCGAGTACCCCAATTATTTTTGGAAAACAAGCTTGAAGGGGATAGCATATGCTTGTGATGTAAGTTTTTCCTTCGGACAAATCCATCCTAGTACATTTTACGAGCCCTAGAAAGGAGGAACTTGATGAACATAATGGTGACGATGTCCGATGTCATCAGAGTTTAACGAGTCTGAAAATGGAAGAACTCGTCATATTTTCATGTTTAGAGAGTTTGAAAAGAAGCGGAAAAGAAAACTCCAGCAAGTCCATTTTCGTAAATAGTCCCTCAGATCCGAAAAGGTCGTGATAGGCTAAGGTATTCATTTTTCGTAAATAATTTATCCCAGCCCGAAAAAGGGGTAAACGTATACTGGATAGATATTGTTTCGCAGCCATTTAACGAGTTCAAAACGACAAGAGTCTCGGCAATATTTTCAGTTTTAGAGAGTCAGAAAAGAGCTGAAAGATGACTCCAACAGTGACTTTTTCGTGTTTTTACCGAGTCCGAAAAAGTATAAAATACAACTTGTTACTTCATCGCCTTTAGGTTAAAAACCTGTCGCTACACAAGAGACGCACGTAAAACCCATTTCTCGAAATAACATGGTGAAATAATCGAAAAATATGTCTTAAAACGTAATTAGGGTTCTGAAAAGTTATAAAATACCAAAAATTGTAAAAAATAATTACGTTTCACTTTACCTCTTGCGAAGCAATAGTTACCCATTTCAGACTGTGATTTTGCGGCGGCAATAGCGGGCAATCCGGTAGATCAATCTCGATTCCGTCAGTTCCAGGTAAGAGCTATCATTCCTCTGCATTTTTATTGTAATTTCATCACCTACAATTCTAAATTTGGAAATATATGGTAGAATTTTCAAAAAGTAGGGCACGACGGTTGGCACAAGTATCGGGCATGAACTCGCACCAATCACCCAAATTTCTGAACTGGGGCATGCCCATTGGCGCGACTGTTTCGAAAACAGTCGTGCCAACTGTGACGACCATTTTTTCTTGAAAATGCAAGCAAAAAACCCAATTTCTATTAATCAAGAGCTTTAGATTTGGCTAATGACATCCTTATGAATGTGTTCGCAGGTGTGAAGCAGAAAAATGGTGATCGAATGGAAAGAATGAGAACACAGTGAAGAAGACGAGCTTGCCATGGAAAATAAAAGATGCATGGAAGCTCTTAGAGATTGTGGGCTCAAGAAATTCTTCATGACACCATGCCTCAGAGCTCAACCAGAGCTGTTGCAATACTTAATCAGTATCTGGGATGAGGATCAAGAAGAATTCGTTCTTCGTGATCAGGTATTCGAGATTGAAGTTTTAGACATTTATTTCATAACAAGGCTGTCACGGAGGGGAGCAGTGCCAATCCTGACCAACATTCGGCCCACAATGGAGAACATGAGCATGGTGATCAACAGGGTGTATTCCGGAGCAAGGAAAGGATCAGGAAGAGGAAAAGTTGATATTCAAATGATTCCAGACTTGGCACTAAGAGTAGTGCTGCATACCATCATGCGAGCTGCAAGATCGCAAGCACCGCACAAAGCAACAAAGACACAACTTCTTCTTGCTGTAGACTGTCTTACACCAACCCTCTACAACTGGGCAGAGGTAGTGACAATCAACATGAAATGTCAACTAATGAAGTGCAAGAAAACCAAGTTGAAACAGTTTGGCTATGGGTCCATTCTAGTATTGTTCATCTTGGAACGATTACCAATCTTTCAGCGTCAGGAGGTTATAGTCCCGACACCACCAGCTCAGGAGCCACGGATGGCCCGTTGGGCAGCTCTGATGCCAAGGTCAGGGGGCAACCAACAAATGTCCTGGAGACCAGAGTTCTTTGATTGGCTCCATTGACAGTCGGTTGTCGTGGAGGATTGGCCCTACTCTGGCACAGATTTCACTGGTGATGCAGATCTCCCACTCCCGAAAGGAGAGGATTGGGATGAAGTACTTGGTAAGACTCATTTTTAATTTTCATGAGTATTATGATTTTTTTTGTTATGCATGTTCTGACATTAAATCCATGTGATGCAGATGTTGGCCTAGAAAGGCGTGCAGGTATGTCCCCAATAGCGAGACGAATTCCTCACGACTTTGATATTGCCCCTCATGGTGAGGGAGGCGAGGAGGAGGAAATCATACACAATTTGGAGGGAATTTCCCGTGGGATCCCGGATTATGCACAATTTCATGATGTTCCTCGTGCATACCAGAGACACACTACATGGGTGTCAAACCGATTTCGCCGCTTGTTGAGGTGGCTTGTACAGACAGTGACATGCTATCATGAGCATCACGCCGAGTAGACACCTAGGTTTTATTTCCGCATATTTTTGAGAGACATGATGTCTCAGGATGTAACTAAAACACGCATATTTTTTGAACTTTATGATACAAACTGATGCAAACGTTCGATATATATATATATATATATATATATATATATACATATGTTTTCCTATACAGATTTTTTCATGTGATGATGATTTTTTACAAATTACGCAAATGTCTATCTAATACAATGTTAGCTAATGTATCAGTTAAATAGTCTGCATAATAAGTAACAACCCAAAAGAAAGGAAAATGTTCACAAAGCACACCAAGCCAAAAGGTTTCATTTTTATGCAAGCTCGAAAACAAAAGTAAACTATGCTTGAAATTGGTTTCATTTTTACACAAGCTTGAAAAAACAAGTAAACTATGCTTGAAAATGGTTTCATTTTTACACAAGCTTGAAACTTTAACAAACTATGCTCGAAACCGATTTCATTTTTACACAATCTTGAAACGGAAACAAACTATGCTTGAAATGTTTGCATGCCCCCAGCATGGTGACTCAATTCGAGGTACATGCCCCCCAAGCTTCAATGCATTCATCGGAGTAGACTACTAATTATTGACAGGTGGATGGAATGAAGGTTCAATTACGAGATCAAGAGAAAGACTCGACTGGGATTTTACGAGATCTAATCAAAGGCTCGAATTGAAAAGGGAACCTGTTTCATTTTTAAACAAGGTTAACACAATAAAAGAATTATCCTCATGACACCTTGTTTCATGTTTTAAGGAACTTCACACAAGAAAAGCGAATTCTGCTCCAAAGAGCTTGTTTCATTTTTTAAGGAGCTTGATACAAGAAAACGAACTATGCTCCGACGAGCTTGTTTCATTTTTTAAGGAGCTTGACATAAGAAAACGAACTATGCTCCGAGGACCTTATTTCATTTTTTAAGGAGCTTGACACAAGAAAACGAACTATGCTCCCCTAGACAATTTATCGTGTCGAATAAGAAGTCATGGCTTCCAAGAAGGTCTCATCTGATGGGAGAACAACATCTCAGAAATCGCGATCAAATGCCCCCAGTAGATGGTACCCGATGGCACTATCACTGGATGAGGGCAACGAACAAGTGGCCACATAATTAACCCATAGCGGGGAAGATACAATCGATGGATAAAAATTCGGCAGAGATGTTGGTGGGCCAACTGCCACTTTAGGACCAAAGAACGGAAGCTGATCAATGGTCACGATCCAACCTTCATGTGGAAAACAGATCACACGAAAGAGGGAGGAGACAAGTTCCCCCATGGCATAAGCATAGTCGTGCCCCAAGAGTAAATTAAAATCCAAGGGGCCTGGAACAACCATCACATCTATACAGATGATTTTCCCTACCAAAGTGATAGGCCACTCGAGAAAGACACCTAACGGTTGACTGGTTCCTCTGTTAAATGCCAACAGATTCTACGTAACAAGCACAAGCGGTGGAGAACCAAAAGCTTTCCAAGTAGTTGAAGACAGAATACTATCAGACACGCCTTCATCTATAATGGTGCTAGGTATGGCAACATCAAAGGTCTGTTGTCCTCATGGCAAGGGATGTAATGATGGTCTTTGCAAGGCATGACACTTTGTATTATTCTCAGAAATGGTCCTCCAATGTGCGGGATGGGGATTGTAGGGACGGTGACAAAATGTTGTGTAACACCTGCCTATTGGATTTGGGATTTGCGGTTTGCGATGGGGGTTTTAAATGAATTTTCCACTTAAGGGATTGGCCATTAAGATACGAGTTTGATCTTTGAAATACAAATTCCTATCTTATAAGTCACAAAGTGTTTTGTTATCTTAATCTAAAAAGTTTAAAAGAGTCCCCATTATTTTCTAAGACATCTACTCACAAATAATGGGGGGTTGTTGAATAACACAACAATTGGTGATAACTGGAAGAACCAATTATCTTTGATTTATATGAAATTTCTGAAATTTTTTTCTAAATATTTGGATAAGTAAAATTACTTTGAATATAAAAAAAATCGCCTTATTGTGATCCTTTTCAAAAACCTTTTACAGATGAAAACCTTTATTTTCCTATATCAATGATTAATTATTTATAAAGATAAATCAGGGGGTTTTTTGAAACTTATCCTTTTGATATACTCATTTTTTCATAGGTAGAACCACTGTTACCAGTAGACGTTCATAGCCTTGATAGGGTTACCTTTCAACCAATCAATGATCTAGTATCCCATCCATTTATCATTGCAATCTTTAGAGATAAATTCAAAAGAATATATATTGTTTTATTTTTTATTATTTGTATTCTTGAAAAGCCATTGTCCTGGTTTGGTGACCAGATAGTGACAATGCCATTCACTGGTTATAATTGAGCTAAACAAGCTGGCTCGTGATGGGATCCCTTGTCTTATGGTTAAAATAATCATAAGCCATTATCCTAGTTTGATATTCAGTAGTGGTAATGTTAGCATATTATTTCCCTATGATCATGGTAAGGAGGCTCATGATGAGGCCTCTTGTATTTTAAGTTTAATATATTTTTTAATTAAACTCTAAAAAAGTATAATTAATGGATGGGGAGAATCATTGACTCCTTAAGATTTTTGAATGACAAATTAGAGTTAAAAATGCTTAGTGACAAATAGTCTTTGCTTTGTAAAAGTAAACCTTTTTTGACTGATAAAAAAATGAAAAGACTATGTAAAGTTTGAGGTTTTGAAAGAAGTTACAATTTCAACGGAAAAAGATTACATAGTTCTATTAAAGTTATCCACTTTTTCAATTTTGTAATCATTTCTATAAAAATTCCTACTTTTCAAAGTAAAAACAAAAATCATAAAAGATTCAGTGACGTTGATAAAAATCCAAAAGTGTATTATTTAACATATTTTCTACAAACTTAAATATGTAAATACAAATATATTACATTAGAAGAAATGTTCTTCTAAGAATTTTTTTTTTTTAAAATCAACCCATTAACAGGAAGAGAATCCCTCTTCCCTTGTAGATATTGCAATATGAAGGTTGACGGGCCTACTTGTTCAACAATTTGAAATGGTTCAAGCTGCATTCTTTGGAATTTCGTATGCTTACCTTTTTCCTCATGTGCCTTGTCTCATTTAAGAACAAGATCTCCAATTTGAAAAGATTTTTTGGCAACAAAACTTGCATCAAAAGAAGATTTAACACTTTTTTTATGTCAAGCATGTGTAAATTTGGATTTTTCCCTTTCTTATTCTAGTTTAAGGATTTGAGACATTCTTAGTTGTAAAGAAAAGCAAGGTATTTCCTCAGTGAATTGGACTAGGGCTAGTGAGGGAAGGGCTAGATTTGAAGGAATGTAAACCTCTTTTCCATATACTGGATTGAAGGGAGAACTACCTATAGAGGCCTTCTGGGTTATTCGATTAGCCAATAGAGAAAATGTCAAATATTTATGCCAATTCTTTTGGCTCTGATCAACAGTTATTTTTATAATCCTTATGGGTTTTTTATTGGTTGACTCTGCTAGTCCGTTTCCTTGGGGATAGTATGATCCGGATTTATGCAGGAACGCAATAGAATACAGAAATAACCATAAACATAGAGATGCAATGGAAATAATGCTTCATTTCATTAATATCAAATAACAGAAATATGCTTATAGACATAATGGAAATAAAATAGCTAGGGTGCTAGTAGCGAATCTTTGAGAAGAGATGTGGCGGCTACAGACCTCTGAACTGTGTTACAATGAGGATTGAGGGCCTATTTATTGTTGAGAAACAATGGAGAACTTTAAATTTCTAAAAATCTAACCCTAGGAGATGAAGAGCCAAAACTATGGGCCCCGTTTGGGTAAATTGGTGTTTCAACTTCCCGGGGACGTAACTTTGACATACGATCTCTGTTTGACGCATATGATACACCGTTAGAAATATCTGGGGGTTCAAATGGAATTGGTGGGTGGCCACCAATGTCCACTTGGATCATTAAGGCCCCAAAACGGCTCCAGGAGTGCAGGACTCGAAAACCTGCTAAAAATAGTAAGTTGTGTTGAAAGAGAAAAGCTGCAAGAATTGATGGTGCGGGTCCAAATGGAATAGGTGGGTGGCCACTGATATCCACCTGGATCATAGTAATTAGCAGAATATTTGAGCTTAAAACCTCTCTTAAGAGAAAATTTAGTCATATTATTACCCGAAAAGTAAGAAGCATTATCGAACATAAGTGCATTTGGTAAGCCAAACCTGATAATAATGAACTGGTCGATGAATTCAATAATAGAATCATAATTGGCTACCTTTAGTGGAATTGCTTTCACACACTTAGTAAAGTAGTCTTACAGTGAGAATGTATTTATGCTATTTGGAAGAGTTTGGAATGATCTCACCTATGATGTCTAGTCCCCATTGTTCAAAGGGTTGTTCTATGTTGACCGGTTGAAGAGGTAAGGCTGGTCTTTTTTGTCTTCCTACAGCACTCTGAAAAACCTTGCATTTCCTTATGTATTCATGGGTATCTTTGAGCAAAGTTGTCCAATAGTACCTTGCATGTAGGATTTGGTGTGAAGTGGTATCTCCTTCTAAGTGCCCACCAGCTGGTCCATCGTGGAGTTCCTACAAAACCTTTTGTGCTTCATACTTTTCAAGGCATCTTAATAATACAAAGTCATATTTTTTTTTCTGAATAACGTATCATCAATGATTTCATATCGAATGGATTTTAGCCTTAAAGCTGTTTTTCTTTTGTAATTAAGTTTAGGGGGAGCATACCCATTCTTTAAGTAAAATATAAGATCAACATATTGGGATTTAGATTCAATCAGGCTTACCTTAGAAATGTGTACAATATTACTTGAATCCTCATGAATTGGTATGTTGGAATAGTCAGTAATCTGCGAAAACCTTGGCTTCTAACAATTTTAGCTGGTATAATATAAATATCATATTCTTGCAGAGTTGTGACCCAATTTTCCCTTTTTTCTCCTAGTACGTTTTGGACAAGCAACTATCTCATTGTTGAGAATGGAACTATTACTTTAATGTGTGTGTTTAGAAGAAAATGCCTAAAGTGCTTTGTGGATTTTTAAAAAGCAAAAGTTTGTTTCTGCACCCCGGAGTAATTTAGTTCAACAACTTGAAAATTTGAACTAAAGAACGAGATGGGTGCTTCGATTTGTTGATCAGTAAGTTGTTTTAAAAGAACAACATATGATGTTTCAGAAGAAAAAGTATATAAAATAAAATGATCTGAGAAATTTGGGGTAGTTAAAGAGGGAGCATTTATAATGGCTTGTTTGATTGAATCGAAAGCTTCTCTTTCATTGTGACCCCACTTAAAAACTGAAATTTTCTTGATCATGGCTTGTAATGGAAGAACAATTTGAGAAAATTCGGGAACAAATCTCTTGACAAAATTTATCTGTCCTAGAAAGGACTGCATGGATTTCTTATTATGGGGTAAAGAAACTTTAGAGGTTGCTATAAACCTTTCAGCATCAATGCAAATGCCTTCTTTGGATACAATGAGTCCTAAAAGTTTTCCTTCTCTAAGAGTGAAATAAGAATTTTTTGGATTTAATAAAATCCCATGTTTTTGGCAACATTCGAAGATCTGCTTTAGATCATGGAAATGGCTGCTTCTTTTCTTGGAGTAGATTGTTATATCGTCCAAGTAAACAACATATGTCTTATTTATCATACCTCTAGAAGTTATATTCGTAGCTCTTTTGAAGGTAACTCCTGCGTTTATTAGAGCAAAAAGCATTTTTTGATAAGCATAAGTCCCCCATTTGGTTTTGAACATAGTCTTTAACCTATCATCTGGATGATCTAGTATATGATTGTATCATGAAAAACCATCAAGGAAATACATGAGCTTAGAACCAGCAACTGATTGTAAAATTTGTTCCATGGGTAGTAATGGAAAATTATCCTTTTGACAAGCTTTATTAAGATTTCTAAAATCTATACAAATGAGTATGTCACTATTTTTCTTCCTGAATGGCACTAAATTTGATACCTATTTGGAATGTCTAACATGAAAAATGATTTTTTCTTTAAGGATTTTATTCAGCTGAGATTTGATTTGACTTTCAAGGTTGGTGTAAATTTTCCTTAATTTCTGTGTACAGGTTTGTCATCAGATATCATTGGGATAATGTGTTGCATAATGCAGTTGTCGTATGTTCTAAGATCATCATAGCTCCAAGTGAAAACATTATTGTATATTTATAATAAATAAATGAAGGCTAATCTCTCATTTGATGAGAGGGACCTGTTGGGGTTCCCATGTTTTGGCCAGATTGGCAAGACCAAAAGATGAGACAACATCAGAACCACTTTCAGACCTCAGGATCTAGCCCCCCTGGGTCCAAAGAGGGATCTCTCTATATGAGCAAAGGTTTTATGTCTTTGAAGCTCAATGTTAAGATATTAGGCTAGTTATGGGCACAGGATTTGTTTGTTTGATTTTTGGTTTGGTTGTTGGGAATCAGGAAAGAAGGGTTCAGTATGAGACAAGGCTGAGCAGAGAGGATTTTAGGCAAAGAGAGATAATTCAGAGAACCTTCAAGACCATTGGGCAATGGAGTCATGGAAAGGGTTTACTTGCTATTCAATATGCAGGCTTTCAGTTGGGCTAGTCATCTAAAGCATTGGATCTTAAAGATGATAGTGTGACATGAAATGGTAGGAGAGAGGGTGAAAGCAAGGAAACCTCCAAGGTGACCTTTTAGAAATCAGGTCCAGGGACAGGACATGCCATTGGACAACCTGTGATCCAAAACCTAAAAGATTAACTCTTCAGACAAGGAAACATAAAGGTTTAGAGCACAAAGGTGAAAACCTGAGATCAGAGAGAGACTTTGAACTCTCAATGCTTTGGCCTCCAGCTTAAGGGAACTTAGAAAGGTTTAATTAATTGAAAAGGATCCTAGTGAGATAGAGACAGATTTCTAGACCTCCCAGTGTTCCCAATTCATTCAATTAAATCCTAACAAGAACATCTAAAGACAGATTCGTTAATTCATACATCAACTAGCAATATATTAGACCACTACACTGGTTAAATTAGCTGAAATCAATCCTCGGATAACACATACAGTAGAAAACATTGAAGGAAAGGAGAGAAGAAACATAGGGTACCTAACAAGGGTAAATCCTATGCCAGATTTCTGATTCGAGCCAGTAGAAATGAAATGAAATGAATTACCAGGTAAAACAAATACAAAGATAGAAAAACATCACCGCTGCTTTAAATCAGGATCCAAACAAATGTGCTTGTCATATTAAAGAGCGACACCAGTCATGTACAACATTGCCAACAGCTTGAAAATTCAGTCTAAAAATGCCTTCCTCAGCCTATCTTACAACTTTACACAGAGACTATGTCTCAAAAGAAATAGCTTGCAATTCTCGGATAGCCGATCAACAACCTTTACAATGAGTTTCTTCATGAATTTTATAGCTGAAAGATGAGAAGAGGAGGTAGGTGAAAAACTAAATGTAGCATTAAACTTCAAAAAAGAAAGAGGGTCAAAGCCCATTCTGTTTAAATTCTGTGCATTTATCTCTGGCACTCTTTGGATGAAAGAGTGGTCTTCTTCAAGCTTCCATTTACTCCAGTATGTCTCTGATGTACTTTGGCTGCAGTACTCTGTAGTACTTTTGGTGAATAAACAAAAAGGAAAATAAATCACTGTGAAGTCCGCCATACTACATAACAAATGCTCTGGTAGCTTAAGACTGTTGTCAAGGCTGAATTTTCTTCAGGATCACGGTAAATAAAAGCAACAATATGGGCGCTTTGTCCTTCCACAGGTAGGAACGTTCTGTTAATGTAGCTACCCTGATGACAGGGTTTTTTGTGTGTTAGACCTCTTCAGGTCTCCTGTGTCAATCACGAGATCCTCAATCTGGTACCTTGCCCTTTAGAACTCTAAATTAAGGCTTAAATTTTCAATGATGCACGTTTGAACTCCTTAACTCTGTACTGATACTCTTTGTCGCTTCGACTGTCTCTGTTAGTGAAATCTGGGCTTTGGTGGCGCTGGAAAGGTTTTGTACAACTAAGCTCTATACTTTTAATGAAAAACACGCTCCAGTACCTTCCCAGGCTCCTCTTTGTGATATCAGGCTTTGAACTTCGTTTCACTGAGCTCTGTGTCACTGTAACAGTGACTGTGAACCATGGCGGCGTTCATCGCCCATACCCTGCAAAACACGCAACTCTGTTATGAAATCCATGCATAGGGAAGGATGGCTATGGAGGGCGGGGGGAATGGTAGCGCGGCGGTGGTAAAAACAGTGGTTTTAGATGAAGCAATGGTGAACAATGCAGTAATATGGTGTAAACTGCGACTGATAGGGTTTCGGTGGAGAAATGCGCGTGGGCTGCTCGATCACGGTCCAGTGGCGAAGATTGACGGTGGAGACTTAAACAGTGGGATGGCTTATGAAAGTTGGGTGGAATGCATAGACTCGAATGTAAAACATTAAACTTTAATGTACATCAAGAGAGTTAGAACTTAGGCGAAAATGCAAAGAAACGAATGAAAATGCAATGAAATTGGTTGTGCGTGGTGGGACCCGGCATGGGTGGAGGGCGATTCTTTAGGACCGTCGGATCTCAGGAGGGGATCAATGGCCACGATCCAATCGGAGGGAAGAGATGGGAGGATCGACACTCCGGTGAACAATGGTGCGATTAGTTTGTGACCGTGGGATCTTGGATTAATGGACGGACATGATCAAATCGGGGAATCGCAATCGGGGGAAACAAGGGTGACACATTAAAAAGAGTTCTGATTGTGATTGGAGCGGGGATGCGATTGAACGACCGTCGTCTGATCTGGAAACAGATCGACGGCTCACACGTAATCGGAGGAGTGGATGTATAGGGGCGATGGGCGCAGTGCAATTAGCGCTAGACCGTTGGATCAAAGGGGAAAACGACGGCTAGGATTGGATCGGAGGATCGCAATCAGGGGACACGTTTAAGAAGCTCCGATTGTGATGGAGCGATTAAGCGCCAGCCGTTGGATGTAGCAAGTTGATCAACGGTGGAGACTATCATCGGCGGATCGCAATCGGGGAGCACAGAGGAGGGAACGCGATGCAATGGTGCGATGCGATCAGCGCCAAGTCGTCGAATCTATATGGATCGACGGTGGAGATCACGGCGCGGGGCTTTCAGACCAAACTTCAATCGCATCGGGATTTTTGGTTTAACAAAGAAACGCGCTCGCCCGAAACTTTGCGATTGCGATTAGCGCCTGGGGCTTAAGCGCTTGGTCCTGGGCGCGGGCATATGGGGGAGTGGTTTGAAGAGGCTGGCTGAAAGGGGCTGGGCCTTAATATAAGGTGGAAAGTGGGTTTTCGGGCCCTTTTTAATGCGATTTGAGGTTTGGAAAGGGTAACAGTAAGGGGAAAACGGGGAAATTTGACCAAACAAGGGGTATGTGTAGGATTTAAAGGGGATTTTGGGAGGATTTAGAGGGTATAAAGGGAACTTTGACAAAGGGGAAAAAAGGGTAAAATGGGACATTTTGCATGGGAACAAAGGCAAATGAGAGCCTTTTGGAGCTCAAATTTTGACAATCAGTGAGACTTGCTGGATGGAAACAGCAGTGAGGGTCGTTAAAAAGGCAATGGGCACACAGAGGCTTCAAGGATGAGATATTTTCATGGGAAATGTATCTCTTGAAGGCTCATAAAACAATTTAGCCACCTGTTTGCTTGACAAAGATTTCATAGGTGGTTAACAGTGGCTCCACATGGAGATGGCTCCTTCTTGAAGGAGTCAAGAATTCAGGAATGAACTTTGGAGGAGGATAGGTGCCTTGTTTCTTGACCCATTCTGCTCTTTCTTGGATCAGCTGCCACAAATTGTGAAGACATCAGATCAGCAGAATATTCTTCCCAAACAATCTACCTACCCATCCTACATTCCTAGCATTTTTTCTTCTAGGGTGCATTTGGACTAGCAAACCCTTTACAACATTTATTTTTACAAACAAGAAAATAAACCTATTCTACCTCTACCCTTATTACTCCATGAGACCAGATTAAACTGTTGGCCTCACATGTTTCTCTACCTAATCTAATATCTGATGGGATTAGACTGTCCAGCAGATTTCTTCTCTATATTCTACAACAGAAATTTAAAAACAGTCAAACTAGGATTAGACAGTCTAGTTTGTTGTGGATCCAAGGCATAAAGACAGTTGCACATGGACAGAAACTTGCAGAAAATTGCAAACAAAAATTTGAAGGCTTGAAATCTAAAGTTTGAAGCATCCTTTTTCTCTTTGTGACTCAAGTTTTGAGCTTGTTAGAGTCACTTTCTTTTCTTCATTTCAGCTCTGATTTTGGGCTTGTTAGAGCTGATTCTTCTTTCTTCTTTGCTGGTTCAGGTTTTGGGCATGTTAGAACCAGCGATCTTTACTTCTTTTGGCTCAGGTTTTGATCATATTAGAGCCAATATTTTTCACTTCAGAGGTTCATGTTTTGAGCATGTCTGAACCTCTCATTTCGCTCTGTTTTTTGAAACATTTTCTCTTTTTCTTGAAAACAAAACACTGCAATGGTATGTACAATGGAAATGGAAACTAGAAATTGGAAATCAGCAGTAGTAGTGTTTGAGCATCTTGTCGTTGACAGGACCCCCAAACAGCTCTGTACCATCCAGTTCTTGTAGAAAAAATGCATTTGGACCTACATTGGCTTGGATGATGTATGGACCTTGCCACAAACTGTCAAAATTGTCGTGCTTTCCTTTGTCCTCCCTCCTTGAGTCCCACTTTAGAACTTTATCTCTGATTTTGAAATCAGAAGCTTTGGTTCTCTTGTCAAACGACTTCTTTATGTTTTCCTGAACTCTCACAGCTCTGTTATAAACCTCTTCTCTTGTTTGTTGGAGATGAATTGTTTGGTTTATCCTCCTCCCCATGTTGTCTTCTTCTGTCTGGATTTATTGGACAAGTTTGATCACTGGTATCCCAAGGCTGGTAGGAAACACTGCTTCTATTCCATATACAAGCTGATATGGTGACATGCCAATGGATTTCTTTTTTGTAAGCCTGTCAGCTCACAAAGCATGCACCAAATTCTTATGCCATGACTTCTTATTCTCTTCCAGCAGCTTTTTGATGATAGTCACCAGGCTCTTGTTTGATGATTCAGCTAATCCATTACCTTGAGGGTAATAGGCAGTTGAATGACCGAGTGCTATTTGATACTTGTGACAAAAATCAACCACTTTCTTGGATCCAAAAGTAGCAGCATTATCAGTGATTATTTTCCTTGGGCAACCAAACCGGGAGAGGATGTGGTCTTCTAGGAACCTAATGATGACTGAATCTGTGGCATTCATAGAAGGTATGGCCTCTATCCATTTGGTGAAGTAGTCTGTGGCTGTAAGGATCCACTTGTGTTGCGCAGAAGAAGCAGGGTGTATTTATCCAATGAAATCTAGGCCCCATTGCATAAAGGGACCCTCAAGAGTGATGGGTTGTAGAGGTAAGGGGAGGAGCTTTCTTCTGCCTTCAAAAATCTGGCATTTGTGGCAGGCAATTATCATCTTATGGATGTCATTGAAGAGTGTAGGCCAGTAGTAACCAGCTCTGAGTATTTTTTTTGCAGTGGCCTTCCAGTTCAGGTGGCCTCCACACTCTCCCACATGGAATTCTTGTTTAATTCTTTCTGCCTCATTTTCAGGCAAACATTTAAGCAATAGGCCATCTGTACTTTTCCAGTATAAGCATTCATTCAGTATGCAATAGTTTCGGGCTTTTAGCTTTAGGAATATGGCCTTGGTCTTGGATAGTTCTAGGGGGACATTAAGGTTTGTGAGCACGTACAGAATGTCAGAATACCATGGAGAGTTCTGAAATTTCCCCTCCACAGTGGGATCAGGAAATCCCTCCTGCTCATCCAAGGCACCTACCATGTTTATGTCAAGGGTTTGTAAATTTGATTCAGCCATTAATTGAGCTAAGCCCTGACCTTTGATCAGTTTTGTGGGTTTTATCTCAAGGTCATACTCTAAGATCACAGCAATCCATTTGCCCCTCTTTCCATCTGGGTCTTGGGACAAGATATCTTTGACCACTATGTTAGGCACGTAAGCTATGGTGTGAGAATGCAGTATGTACACCCTAAAGTCTTTCAAGGCCTTTACCAAGGCATAGGCCTGTTTTTCCATTATGTTTTATTTCAAGGGTGCATCCCTCAGAGCTTTGTTGAAAAAGGCAATAGGCTGTTCCATTCCCTCTGGATTTTTCTGCAGTAGGACTGTAGCCACTATATGCTCGGAGGCGAATGAAAATATTAGGAAATTCTTTGAGAAATCTGGGCTAATTAGGACAAGAGCCTGGGTGAGTGCAAATTTAACTGTTTCAAAAAAAAATTTAGCCTCAACAGTCCATTTAACTCCTACACCCTTTTTCAGCATATTAGTCATATTCTTAAGGTGTTCAGCTAAGTTGGGAATAAACCTCCTTAGGAAGTTGATCTTCCCAATGAAGGACTGCAACTCTTTGATGTTTCTCGGGTGTGTGATTTGTAGTATTCCCTCAACTCTTTGTGGGTCTATCCTAATCCCCTTCTCAGATATAATATGGCCAAGGAATTTTCCTTCTTGCAGCCCAAAAACAGTCTTTTTAGGATTCAATGATAGAACAAACCTTCTACATTTTTCAAACACTCTTCTCAGATGTTTTAGGTGTTCTTCTTCAGTCTTGGAATAGACTGTTATGTCATCCAGGTAGATGACAATGAAGTGTCCTATCTCATCGGAAAAAGCTATATCCATCGCTCTTTGGAAGGTTGCACCAGCGTTCATGAGTCCAAAGGGCATCTTTTCATACATAAAAGTACCCCATGGAGTGGTAAAAGATGTTTTGAGTTGGTCTTCGGGGAGCACTAAGACTTGGTTGTACCCTGAAAAACCATCTAACAGGGAGATCCTTTTTGAGCCTACTACCTTCTGAAGAATGTGTTCCATTTTTGGCAAAGGGTAATTGTCTTTGAGAGAGGCTCTGTTAAGATTCCTGAAATCAATACACAGCCTAATCTCCCATGTTTTCTTTCTCACAGCCACCAGGTTTGATACCCAATCAGAGAACCACACAAGAAATATTATGCCAGCCTCATACATCTTTTTGATCTCTTTTTCAACTGCAGGCAATTTCTTTGGGTTTATTCTGCGAAGTTTCTGTCTGAAGGGCTTCTAATTTTCTTTCAAAGGTATTTTGTGTTGTATGATGTTTGTATCATAGGCCTTCAGGTCCTCATAGCTCCAAGAAAACACATTGATGAATTCTTTGAATAGGTCAATGTATCTCTTTTTCACCTCTGCGGGTAAGGACTTAGCCAATTTAATCATTTTGGGCTTATCTTTTATGCTTATGTTGCATTCTTCAACGTCAGAGTCTGCGTGTTCTATGGTGGGCTTTTTTGCTACATCATCGAAGCCAAAAAGGTCCTCTAAAGGTGCCAGACCTCGAGGTCTGTTCTTATCTTTGGCCTGCAGCACCTCAACTTCTTCATTTTCTGCGTTTCCACAATTTTCGTTTGGATTTCCAATATGTTCATTCAAAGTGTTTATTTCTATGTTACGGGGTGGTTCTTCTTCATCTGAGGGTTCCTCACTTAGGCAGCCATCATTGGACATAGAGTCTGAATCAGAGAATTCAAACTCGTTCCTACATATCAGGAAATCTTCAATCTGCTTATCACCCTCGAAAACCTGCCAATATTTTGCGTTATCTGGCACTGCAGGCCTAAATTTGGTCTATATGATGATTCACTGGTCACTTGGAGTCTTAGGGTATGAACTAGCTAGGCAAGCTAATCCATTTGCGAGGACGTTTTGAGTCCTAGGAACAAACACTAATTCATATTCTACAAATGTTTTCAATATATCCATGGCATCGTTCCTATATGCTCTCAACCTAGGGTGTTTTGCTATATATTCACCGTTTACTTGTTTTATAACCAACTCAGTCTCCCTGCATGGCTATCCTACGGGCTCCTAATTTCTTCAACAGATTTAAGCCTAGGATAAGAGCCTCATACTCTGCGACATTATTTGTACATTTGAAGTGCAGGTTGCAGGCATGGCTCTCCGCGTAGTCACTCTCTGTGTTATGTAGCCACACCCCTGCTCCAGTAGTTCTCTTGGTGCATGACCCATCAAATTCATTTCCCACAGGGGATCATTTTTCGTTTCATCATCGTTTCCTTCCCTAACGAGGGTTTCACTGGCCTGTTGTGTCACGGTCTTTGCATTATGCTGTGGAAGTTTTCGTTCTTCACGCGGTATAAGAGTCTGTGAGGGGTGACTAACCGGCTGATTGCATTCGATTTCTTGTTTGGTCCGAATTTCTATTTCAGTGCACTCTCTAAGGTTTCCTTCTTCGTTTCCCTCGAAATCCAGAGTGACCATTATGTTAAAATCTGTGGTCTCAATCCCCTTGTTTGTATCTATGTTTTCTGATTTTGGCTCTCCCAAGGACTCATCGTTGCAAAAGATAAAGGAGTCCAGATCTGTGTGTACATAATACAGGGGAGTATTTTCAGGCTTTTCAGGGCTACTAACCAGGAATTTCATTTGTGCCTCCCTGTACAGTATTCTAAGTTGGCTAAAAACAGGGATTGTGGCATATGCCCCATCCATCTGCATTGTACCCTGCAGCTTGGCTCCCCACGACCTTGACAGTAGCATACCATACTTAGGTGGCACATCTGCCACCACAACATCCATGACCATACATTTTGCTGGAATTTGGGTAAGGCTTACACACAGGTCTTTGATTAGGCCCAGATATTTTACTCTGCTAGAGTCAAACGAATACAAATCTTTATAGGGGCGGGTTATCTCTAGGCCTAGCTTTTCCATAACCACCTTAGGAATTAAGTTGTGAGATGCCCCAGAATCATGCATTGCATTGTGAAGGATCTTATCATGGATATTAAGACTGATATAGAAAGGGGGTACTACCCCTTCTTGAAACTTCCCTTCTATCTTGGGACCAAATAGGAGGGCTGGTTGATCATCACTCAGATTGACCGTGTCACTGTTCTCACCTAGATTTAATGCTTTAAAAATTTGGCCTTTATATACATCCTGAGTGGCCAGCTCAGAGAGTGGTACAGAGATTTTAATCTTCGCAATCTCACTTTCCAAATTGAAAGTGGACTGACTCTTTGGAATGCTCAACTCTGTTTTGTTAGCCACTGCCTTGGTGGCTGAATCAGTGTGCTGGTTCTTGTTATGTACAGTGTTGGTGACAGTTTTGTTAGGAGCACTAACTGCAGTGCTAGTGCTGCTAGATGGTTGGCTTTGTTTATCAACGTTTTGGTTGTCTTTCTCTTTGTTTTTCCCAGAACTCTCAGCTGCTGATTTGTTGCTCTCGGCAGCTGCTTTATAAGTTTTCTCAGGCCTTTTCTTGATAGTGATCTCAGAAGCTTTGGGTTTGGAATTTTCTAGGCTATTTTTGCTCCTAAGTTCATACTGTTCTCTGACCTGCATGATAGCATTTTCAAATCCAAGTCTGTAATCCTCAGATTCTAATCTTTCCTCATCCCAATATGAGGGTGAGGGCTGATCTTCTTCTATGGAACAGTTATGGATTGAATTTTCTACTTCGAAAATGTTTATTGTAGTTCCCTCAGACTCTTCTATGATTCCTTCATCTTCATCAAGAAAGTTCTCTTGAAATGGGGGAATAACTTGCTAATCTGATTCTCTTTGTCTGATGGGAGTGGTGTTGTTTGTCCTAAAGTTCTGGTTCTGGTTATGGTTTTGGTTTCTGTTTTGATTGCTCACTGTGACAACCATTTTTTCCATCAATTGTTGCAGCTTTTCCACATTTTTAGATAGACGGTCGTAATTTGGATCAGATGTGGAAGCTACATTGTCCTCTCTATATGTTACCCTTTTCTCAGCTCTCAATCTTGCTTTTTTCTTAATTAGGTTAGCCTCTATGCTCACTGCTCCTCTTTGCATGTCTTCCAAAGTGTTGTAATCCCTTTCCCTAAGCTGGTAGGCCATATCAACATCAAAGCCTTCAGGGTATTTCACTAAAGCCATACCTTGGGGAGGTTTCATATGTGGAGGAAGAGCGTTATAAACGCTGTTGAACCTTGTAGAGTAGTCATGGATGCTCTCTCCTACGTTTCTCTTAAGAGTCTTGTATTCTGCTAAGATTTGGAGAGGGTTGGCCTTAACTTCCCATTTGTTTATGAAGGTCTGATATAAAGCAGGAAGATCTTGGATACTATTAGGAGGTAGGCCTTTGAACCATTTCTTCACATCACCTCCTAAGCTCTGGGCAAAGATTCTCATTTTGACAGTATCATCATCTATCTCCATGTAGTCAAAAGAATCTTCCATCCTGTCTACATGGTGCTGAGCTGTGGTAGACTCTTTGGCAGTGAAATGTGGGATCTTTGATTGATAATCATTGGGTAAAGGTACTAGAGGCTGGGGTAAAACCAGGGGCGCATACCAGGCTGCCATGATGATGTTCTGAGGAGGTAAAGGGTTAACTTGAGCAGCTGGTATATGGATGACAGGGATATTATGACCAGCAGAAGACTGTTGAGCAGATTTAGGATGGCTGAGCCCCAAGTTTTGAAGGAAGTGAATATCAGGGGGTGTAGATGGAGGGGTCTCTCTGTCCCTAATGTGTTTACCACTGTGAGATGGTGAACCAGGAAACTCAAGGTCTGGCTGGTTTAGGGCATTGAATGACCTAGTTCTAGGTACTCTGTTTTGAAAGTCTAGGTCAAAAGGTGGGTCTGATAGAGCTGTAAAATCTTCTAGTGTAGAGTTAGCTCTATGGATATGTCTGGAAACAGTTGGTCCTTTAGGTGTAGGAAATCTCTTGAAGATGCTCTCAGGGTTATCAACTATTTCAGGTGGGTTTGGGTTAGGATAAGCTCTTGTATGAACGTTTCTTGAAGCCAGAATGTTGTTTAGATCAAAGGAGCTTAACCCTACTTGTTATTTTCTATTGTGGCTGATGTTATTAACGAGGCTGGTCTCCCAGTGGGGTCTTATGTGAAACCAAGATAATCAACAGGCCTACTGATCACCAGTGGAGTCTTTTAATCGTTTAGGAACTATGGAGTCACCAGGTGGAAGGTCATGGGATGTTTCTTGGAGGTACACTGTCCACCACAGTGCTTATGTGAGGTCCCTTTTCAAGGATATTCTCAAACACGGGCAACTCTAACCAGAGATTGACTGGGAGGACGTTTACCAGATATTTCACCTCTTAAAGAGGGTGAGATCCGGAGGCTACCTGGCCCTTTCCAGACTCTGTCTAAGAGTGTGGGAGAACACAACAAAAGGTATAGAGGTTGCTTTGTAAATAGGAGTGTTTAACTGCCAACCTAACCAGAGCTTGCAGGTTTCTGAGGCTCTTATGATCTAGTAAGTTGGAAAATACTCAGAATCCCCAGTGGAGTCGCCATTATGTTGGAGACGACAATGGGAAATAGACCAATTGTTTGCAGCTATAGACTCTCATATTTTTTCCCCAGTGGAGTCGCCATTATGTTGGAGACGAAAATGGGAAATAGATCAATTGTTTGCAGCTATAAACTCTCAAATTTTTTCCCTAGTGGAGTCGCCATTATGTTGGAGACGACAATGGGAAATAGACCAATTGTTTGCAGCTATATACTCTCAGATTTTTTCCCCAGTGGAGTCGCCATTATGTTGGGGTTCCCATGTTTTGGCCAAATTGGCGAGACCAAAAGATGAGACAACATCAGAACCACTTTCAGACCTCAGGATCTAGCCCTCCTGGGTCCAGAGAGGGATCTCTCTATATGAGCAAAGGTTTTATGTCTTTGAAGCTCAATGTTAAGATATTAGGCTAGTTATGGGCACAGGATTTGTTTGTTTGATTTTTGGTTTGGTTGTTGGGAATCAGGAAAGAAGGGTTCAGTATGAGACAAGGCTGAGCAGAGAGGATTTTAGGCAAAGAGAGATAATTCAGAGAACCTTCAAGACCATTGGGAAATGGAGTCATGGAAAGGGTTTACTTGCTATTCAATATGCAGGCTTTCAGTTGGGCTAGTCATCTAAAGCATTAGATCTTGAAGATGATAGTGTGACATGACATGGTAGGAGAGAGGGTGAAAGCAAGGAAACCTCCAAGGTGACCTTTTAGAAATCAAGTCCAGGGATAGGACATGCCATTGGACAACCTGTGATCCAAAACCTAAAAGATTAACTCTTCAGACAAGGAAACATAAAGGTTTAGAGCACAAAGGTGAAAACCTGAGATCAGAGAGAGACTTTGAACTCTCAATGCTTTGGCCTCCAGCTTAAGGGAACTTAGAAAGGTTTAATTAATTGAAAAGGATCCTAATGAGATAGAGACAGAGTTCTAGACCTCCCAGTGTTCCCAATTCATTCAATTAAATCCTAACAAGAACATCTAAAGACATATTTCGTTAATTCATACATCAGCTAGCAATATATCAGACCACTACACTGGTTAAATTAGCTGAAATCAATCCTCGGATAACACATACAGTAGAAAACATTGAAGGCAAGGAGAGCAGAAACATAGGGTACCTAACAAGGGTAAATCCTATGCCAGATTTCTGATGCGAGCCAATAGAAATGAAATGAAATGAGTTACCAGGTAAAACAAATACAAAAATAGAAAAACATCACCGTTGATTTAAATCAGGATTCAAAGAAATGTTCTTGTCATATTAAAGAGCAACACCAGTCATGTACAACATTGCCAACAGCTTGAAAATTCAGTTTGAAAATTCCTTCCTTAGCCTATCTTACAACTTTACACAGAGACTATGTCTTAAAAGAAACAACTTGCATTTCTCTGATAGCCAATCAACAACCTTTACAATGAGTTTCTTCATGAATTTTATAGTTGAAAGATGAGCAGAGGAGGTAGGTGAAAAACTAAATGTAGCATTAAACTTCAGAAAATAAAGAGGGCCGAAGCCCATTCTGTTTAAATTCTGTGCATTTATCTCTGGCACTCTTTGGATGAAAGAGTGGTCTTCTTTAGGCTTCCATTTACTCCGATATGTCTCTGATGTACTTTGGCTGCAGTACTCTGTAGTACTTTTGGTGAATAAACAAAAAGGCAAATAAATGACTGTGAAGTCCGCCATACTACATAACAAATGCTCTGGTAGCTTAGGACTGTTGTTAGGGCTGAATTTTCTTCAGGATCATGGTAAATAAAAGCATTAATATGGGCGCTTTGTCCTTCCACAGGTAGGAACGTTCTGTTAATGTAGCTACCCTGATGACAGGGTTTTTCGTGTGTTAGACCTCTTCAGGTCTCCTGTGTCAATCATGAGATCCTCAATCTGGTACCTTGCCCTTTAGAACTCTGAATTAAGGCTTAAATTTTCAATGATGCACGTTTGAACTCCTTAACTCTGTACTGATACTCTTTGTCGCTTTGACTGTCTCTGTTAGTGAAATCCGGGCTTTGGTGGCACTGGAAAGGTTTTATACAACTAAGCTCTGTACTTTTAATGAAAAACACGCTCCAGTACCTTCCTAGGCTCCTCTCTGTGATATCAGGCTTTGAACTTTGTTTCACTGAGCTCTGTGTCACTGTAACAGTGACTGTGAACCATGGCGGCGTTCACTGCCCATACACTGCAAAACACGTAACTCTGTTATGAAATCCATGCATAGGGAAGGATGGCTATGGAGGGTGGGGGGAATGGTAGCACGGCAGTGGTAAAAATGGTGGTTTTAGATGAAGCAATGGTGAACAATGCAGTAATATGGTGTAAACTGCGACTGATAGGGTTTCGGTGGAGAAATGCGCGTGGGCCACTCAATCATGGTCCGGTGAAGAAGATCGACGGTGGAGACTTAAATAGTGGGATGGCTTATGAAAGTTGGGTGGAATGCATAGACTCGAATGTAAAACATTAAACTTTAATGTACATCACGAGAGTTAGAACTTAGACGAAAATGCAAAGAAACGAATGAAAATGCAATGAAATTGGTCGTGCGTGGTGGGACCTGGCATGGGTGGAGGGCGATTCTTTAGGACCGTCGGATCTCAGGAGGGGATCAATGGCCAGGATCCAATCGGAGGGAAGCGATGGGAGGATTGACACTCCGATGAACAATGGTGTGATTAGTTTGTGACCGTGGGATCTTGGATTAATGGACGGACGTGATCGAATCAGGGAATCGCAATCGGGGGAAACAAGGGTGACACATTGAAAAAGTTCCGATTGCGATTGGAGCGGGGATGCGATTGAACGACCGCCGTCCGATCTGGAAACAGATCGACGACTCACACGTAATCGAAGGAGTGGATGGATAGGGGCGATGGGCACAGTGCGATTAGCGCTGGACCATTGGATCAAAGGGGAAAACGATGGCTAGGATTGGATCGGAGGATCGCAATTGGGGGACACGTTTAAGAAGCTCCGATTGCGATGGAGTGATTAAGCGCCAGCCGTTGGATTTGGCGGGTTGATCGACGGTGGAGACTATCATCGGCGGATCGCAATCGGGGAGCACAGAGGAGGGAACGCGATGCGATGGTGCGATGCGATCAACGCCAAGCCGTCGAATCTATATGGATCGACGGTGGAGATCACGGCGCGGGGCTTTTAGACCAAACTTCAATCGCATCGGGATTTTTGGTTTAACAAAGAAACGCGCTCACCCGAAACTTTGCGATTGCGATTAGCGCCTGGGGCTTAAGCGCTTGGTCCTAGGCGCGGGCATATGGGGGAGTGGTTTGAAGAGGCTGGCCGAAAGGGGCTGGGCCTTAATATAAGGTGGAAAGTGGGTTTTCGGGCCCTTTTTAATGCGATTTGAGGTTTGGAAAGGGTAACGATAAGGGGAAAAAGGGGAAATTTGACCAAACAAGGGGTATGTGTAGGATTTAAAGGGGATTTTGGGAGGATTTAGAGGGTATAAGGGGAACTTTGACAAAGGGGAAAAAGGGGTAAAATGGGACATTTTACATGGGAACAAAGGCAAATGAGAGCCTTTTGGAGCTCAAATTTTCAGAATCAGTGAGACTTGTTGGATGGAAACAGCAGTGAGGGTCGTTAAAAAGGCAATGGGCACACAGAGGCTTCAAGGATGAGATATTTTCATGGGAAATGTATCTCTTGAAGGCTCATAAAACAATTTAGCCACATGTTTGCTTGACAAAGATTTGATAGGTGGCTAACAGGACCTAGACCTAGATTGATGTTTTGGGGTTTGAGGTCAGTTCCAAGGTTTACTAGCTCAAACGTCAAAGTTGAACTTTGAAGTTTGGAATTAGTAACCTTATTAAATCTGTCTTTCAAATCATAAAGATCTTCAAGCTTAACTATAGATTTATGTATAACATTTTATTCAGTTTTTTGTTTTAATTGTGCCTCATGTTCATCCTCAGCAACTGTTTGATCATCATATTATCCTTCAGATGTTAAGAAGGTCAAAATGTCTTCATCATCATTGAACACATGCCAATTGGTGACATTTTATGGAATGGATGGTCGAAAATTTAACTCAATAGAAAATATATATGGACTATAATATTAAGATGGTATAACTATAGATGCTACATTGGCCATAAGATCATCGTTGGTGTTTTGAAGTCTTAGGACAGGAGAGATGTTAAATGCCAAGAAATGAGAAGGGTTTGAAACAGAGAGTGATAATGTTTTAAATGGGAAGAAACACAACGAATGGTATTTCTTACCTGCTTTAAAATAATTTCAGGATCTTTGAATACTTGCAGATATTTGACATTTAAATCTATTGCTTTATATATTCCTTGGACCATTACCTCATATTCAACAATATTGTTTGTGCATTCAAACTCTAATCTACAAGCTAACATGATTTTTTTCTCCTTCTGGAATTATTAGTATACAACATGCTCCGCACCATCCTTAGATCTAGATCCATAAAAATACAGAGTCAAAAATAAAGATTTAACAAACGTTTTTCCTACAATATTCACATTTAGAAGAAGCTGATTGTGAAAAGTTTTTGATTTGAGAAGTAACTGAATTGATTAGAAATGGTGATTGTTGTGCATTGAAATTACCCAAGAATGATTCAACAAAGTAGTTCCCAAGGATGTTTTTAGTAGAGGCCATTGGTTCATTTTCATCCTCAAAATTAGTTATTGAGTATTTCATGTGTTTTTCATGGTCAACTCAAATTTGATTTTGCTTACCATTGTAAGAAAGCCGCATATGAGACCAGTCTATGTAAAAATAACCATGAAGCTTTTCAAAACAATCGCTACTAGGAATTAAACCATAAAAGTCAGGTATATCAGCAACTAGAATGTCAATTACAGATGGAATTTTAAATTAGAAGCAATTCTAATGAGGAAAAAATTCATTTCTCCTAAAATCTTGACTTTAGTTCTATATAATTGAACAATGTGAACAACAAAATTTTGGGTTGAGATGTTTAACTTTAAACAAACAGAATATGACATTATATTTGAATAAGCCCCAGAGTCTATCAGGCAATTGTGCACATTTTTATTGAAAACTTCAAAAGTCAGAAGGAAAGGAGGAGTATGTGAATTGGATCTATCTCCAATTAAAATGTCATCCGAGGAATCAATCTTTTCAGATGTATCATTAGGAGGTTTACATATTCCTTTAGAGGCTTTGGATGTAATAGGAGCAGGTAAAGGAGAAGTGGGGACTACATTTAATTCTTTTAGTAGAAATTTTTGTTGTTGTTTCAATTTATCCACCTCATGCAGGGATATATTTTCTTTGATTTTCTTCATATCTTCGACTATATTGTATTCAATGGTGTAAGAGACTACCAAGGTCTTTGATGTAGAGGGAGATATGAAGAAGATGGGACTAATTTAGATGATGTGGAAGGATATTTTTTATTGACAACTTTATATTTAGCAGCAGGGGGCGAGGTTTTATGTTTCTGGATTGGTTGTGATGAATCAATAGGACCTTTACTTCTAGTGCTAACAGGTAAGGCTTCATGATCATCATTATCAGAAGTAGGGAGTATGAAATCCCATAATCCATGTACTTCGACAAGTTCCTCATCTTGAGATTCTTCAACAGATAATATTGTTTCATCTTCAGCATTGGATATAATATTAGGTGGTTGAGGATTAGATGTTTGAGCAATCTTGAAAGATCTAAAAGGTTTCTTAGAAGAAGACTCAACTACTTGCTTCTTGATTTCTACCATCTCATTAGACATAGATTTAAGGACTTTTTGTAATCCTTCAAGATCAAAATGATCTTTAGGAGTTTTCTTTTTTGGCTCATACTTAAATGTAACCTTTTTTGTTTCCCTTCTTCTTGAGTGGTTTTCTTCTCTAATGCAATTATTCTATTTTCAATTAACAATTCTTCTTTCGTGTTCTCAACTAAATTTGCTTTGTTGGCTCTATCTATAAAAATTCTAATATTAGAAGGAAGAGAGGATATGTACCATTCAATCTATACATCAACACCAAGCTTTGATGTAGTTAGGATTTTGTTTAACAATTTATTAAATCTGCTATTAAAGTCTTTGATATTTTCTCCTGAATTAGATTTGAGATTAAAAATATCATTTATAAGAGTAGTAGTAGTGCGGTCATCACCAAATTTGGTTAAAAATTGTTCTTCAAAAATGTCCCAACTAGTTATGGTGCCTGATGGTAGTGAAAAGTACCATGATCGTGTTGATCCTTGGAAAGTATAAGGAAATAATCTAACTACACAATATTCTTCAGACACTGTATTGAGGTTCATGGCAAGCATGCAATTATGTAGTTGCTCTTCAGCAGGGAGTCCATCATCAGCATTATACTTAGGCAGACATTTCTCTAAGTGCTTAGCTAAATCATGAAGAGGTTCAACCAATTGAACAACTCTAGGATTAGTCCATGACCTATTTTCCATTGTATGACCTGTATAATTTGAATATGTTGTAGTGGTTCCAGAGGTTTATGTAGTGGTAAAAGAAACAATCGTTGAAATAGTACTGCTTGAGGCAACACTAGTTGATAGATATGAAGAGATATGAATAGATGAGGAAATTAGTTGGGAAGAAGGAAATGATGGAGGAATGAATGATGGGGTTTGTGGAAGAGAAGATGATATATTATCAATAGCTGATGTTTGAGTTTGTGATGTAGAAGTCTTCCTTCGATGGGAATGAAGAGGAAACTGAAATGGAGTTATCCCAAGTTTTTTACTTTGAGAACAAGTTAACACACTAGTCCCTTGCAGGATGGAGGTTACACTTCCTTAAGAGGTTTTAGAAAGCACATGCTTCTCTGTTGAAATAGAAATCTATTCTAATTTCTTTATCAAAGTCTAGTCTTCAGGTGATTATGGAGTATAATCAGGGGAAATATCCTTAGGAAATGAACTAGGAGATTTAGGAGATGATTGAACAAATTCATATCTATAGGTAGGAGACTTTGAACATGGTCTTGAAGTTGTAGGAGATTTGGAGGGAGATTGACTCTTTTGATGGGCTTTAGATTTAGGATTGGACCTTAATTACATTCATAGTCTATTGGATCTCCTTCTAGCGCTAAAAATGTTGATGCCTCAAAAATCGTTTCACAACATCAGGTGATAACCACTCAGTCAGGGACTTGAAAATTGTCCCTTTTCTGTTTGGAATGGTGACTCTGACTAGGGATGATGGAACCAGTTTCCCAATAAATATAATTGGATGGATGTGTGGTGTTTATAACTAACTATGACTTGGATGAATGGGAGTGACAACAAGCTAAAGGAGTATATATATACCTATCTCTATCCCGGGATTAATTATATATTTTATATGCGATATTGAAAGATGATCTTAAGTGAATTAGAATGAAGATTATCAAGCACTTATAGAAATGAAAAAAAAATTAAGTTAATTGATTTGATTAAATAGTTAATAAAATTTATCGATTAAGTTTATATTGCATCAAATAAATGTATGTCTTGTATATATAGTGAAAGATGGCAATCTATGCATGTTCGGTAGTGAATTAATGCTAGATTGTATTAAAAATATACATATAAAAAAACAATAAAAATGAATTTAATGCCATTCATAGTCTCTTGGCCCTCCTTCAAGCGCCAAAAATGTTGATGCCTCGAAAATAGCTGCAAAACATCGGGGATGACCACCCGGTCAGGGACTTGAAAATCGTCCCTTTTCCATTTGGAATGGTGACTCCGACTGGGGATGATGGGACCAATTTCCCAATAAATATAATTGGATGGATGTGTGGTGTTTATAACTAATTGTGACTTGGATTAATGGGAGTGAAAACAAGCTAAAAGAGTATATATATACATATCTCTATCAAGGGATTAATTATATCTTTTATATGCGATCTTGAAATATGATCTTAAGTGAATGAGAATGAATATTATCAAGCACTTATAGAAATGAAAAACAAATTAGCTTAATTAATTTTATTAAATAGTTAATCAAATGCATTGATTAAGTTTATATCGCATCAAATAAATGTATGTCTTGTATATATAGTGAAATATGGCAATCTATGCATGTCCAGTAGTGAATTAATGCTAGATTGTATTAAAAAGATACATATAACAAAACAATAAAAAGGAATTTAACTATCAATCACATAATACAGAACAAAAATATAAATATATAATTACCATGTATATATTGACTATGCTCATGGAAAAATAGTCTTTGGTCCAGTCTTTTCTATTAAAATAACTTCAGGAGTACAAAAGTGAAACCTCTCTAAAGCCTTCTTTACAAAATTTCAAGACCCTTTCTTAATATACGTGAAAGAGTTTTATAGTAAAATAAAAGTATAAAAATATAAAATACATGAAGTACTGAGGAGGTTTAACAACTCTCCTTAAAACAAGTGAAATAAGACAAAAATAGATTTTGTTGGGTGACTTGCTTCAAGAGTGTGGTGACGGTCTTTGTTGCCATTCGTTTCTTGAGTTGAAGGATCTTTAACATGGGCTAAACTTCAGGAGGTTAACCTGGCCTGATGCGTAGATGTCCTGTGTAGACCACATCTGAAAGTGGAGGTGTCATGTGAGATGAAGTGCCAGTTAGGCAGCGCAATATTAGCCACTAATTGTGTGGCTTGACTAAGTATTTCTAGTACTTCTCCCAATTTAGCTTTGCCAATTTTCTAATGTTCTCCTCCTTTGCTTTTGAGATATCTTGCCATTGTTTCATTAAATATTTCACATTAGGGAGAGAATCAGGTGCGAATTTATCAATCAATTTGGCAACAAACAAGTTATAGCTGATAGTTTCAACAATATTATTGGCCACATCTCTTTCTCTGTATATTTCCCTCTCCGCTTGTTTCAACTATATGTCCCAATCAATAAATAGGATTTATTTTTTGGAATCCTCAATCCCGGGAAGATTTTCCTTTCGGGCTTCTTCACTATCCTGCCAAGTGATATATTCAATAATTTTTTCATCAATGTTATCGAAGTTTGTCCTCATATTGGAAAATCAATTCATCAGTGAATCACTTTTATCACACAGATCATTGATGATTTTCAGCATCTGACAAAAAACTATTTGTTGTTGAGCCAACAAGGTGTTGAGTTCCAGAGCTTCTTTCTTGAAATCACCTACCTTTGGATTATCTTTTAGTTGTTCCACTGTAAACTGTAGCTGATGAATTTGAGCATATTTGACACCAATGTCAGATTGATGTTGTAGCTTTAACTGATCCAAGCTTTGATGGAGTTGCGACACTTGTGTTTGTAATTGATTGTCAATGTTTTGTTTCTCTGTCAGCAACTCTTGTTCTAGCTAAAGGATTCTTTCGTCCTTTTCTTTAACTAGTTTTTGGACCTCTGTAGCTTTATCAATCGAAGAAGATGCATAAGCACCTGCGAACTATGTCATCCTTGTCAAATCCTCAGATGGATTTTCTTGTGGATCCTTCCATACTTCTTCCATGGGTATATTTCCAGATACTAAAGTCTGTGATTGCCCAATTCTCCTCCTTTTTATTTGTTTTCTCATTACAACCTTATGTTTGGGGATGTAAAAGATGTCTAAAGGGGGAATTTATTCTATTTTTAACACAATTTCAGATGTTAGGCAAGATGGGATGAATTCAACTCCTTCTGTGTCGAGAGCCTTGTCAGTAGACCCAACAGTGAACAAGTTTTGACCTTTGTCTTGAGGTGTTTCGACTGTCTCTTGAGGATTGCTAATTATTACCTCTTGTTGTGCTTTAAGATGTTGGTTAAATTGATCCCAGAATTTATTTGTCACTATTGACCATTGGCTCACAAGTATGTACTTTACTTGATATGACTTCCTCTGTTCCCAATAGGACATCAATATCCTTGTGAGGTTGTTCCAACTTCTGTTCTTTTTAAGAAATAGGTTGGGACACCTTTAAAATGTCGAGAGGAGTGTTATCCAACCTTTTGTTCCTTTATTATTTGAACTGGGCCAGTTGTTCAAGACTAAGACAGATTTATGCTAATCTTCAACTAGTAAATATTTCTTAGTAGTTTCAGACAAATCGTCATAATGATCATTTTCATGAATGAATTTCCTTATCTTTACTCGAGCTGTAACATTTTGGGCAATTTTTTTTGGATCAAGCTGTCTATTAAGAATTGTAAATAACTTTAAACACTGGATTCGATCTATTTCTAGTCCAACATTCTTGTAGTTTTCCAATGCATAAACACTGCAATGAATGGGGAAAATAGGCCAAGAAGCTTTCTTAGTCTCTTTCAAGGCTTTAGTCAATCCATGCCCTACTGTCTAGTAGGCAATTTCCCTTGCGAGGAGCTTGTCTGGTACATACAATGGGAGGACATGGGATTTGGATAAGTTTCAATAAACTCTTACATAAGTAAATAGTTCTTCCCAAAACCACTTTCCTATGGATGTGAAATCAACTTGGGCTTCTTTGGACAATCTTGGGGCTTTATCATTAAAAACAACTTGATAGAGTGGCAGAATAACTCCATGACAAATTCTGTAGAATCTAGACTCATACTTGGATTCCCAGATAATATTATGTTAAACATGAATGGGATTATGGCTTTGGATGTTCCATTTCCAACCCATGGTTGTAAAATCAGAAGTGCAACACACAACATCCATGATATAAGCACTCATAAAAAAAGGGGGGACTATCTTGGAGGTAAAAGATCGATTCTTTCTATATTCAAGGATCTGAGAAGCAATATTTTATGATAAAATGGTGCCCAAATCCATATTATATGATTTTGATGTAACCTCACCCATTTTACCATATCAGTATATGGTAGAATCTTTGGGCATGTGGCAATTCTATGAAGGAAAGAGTTGGCAACTTCAGTGATAGTAGCTTATGAAGAATTAGGGGCATCAACTATGGCTACTCTCTAGACTTGCATGGGTTTCTCGTCTTCGAAAAGCCTGTACATTGATTCCCATGAAAAAGAATCACTTTCCGTAGCGCATGTAGTATCTAAACACAATGGCGGCATCTCTGTTATTTCTGAAGTGGGAGGTGCGGGATTTGGAGGAGCAATGGGTTTCTTTGTATTCTTTGTAGCCTTAGACATTTCAGAAGGTTTTTTTACTTTTATTTTTCTCTGGACTAACTTGCAAATAAGGGAAAATAGGGAATGAAAAACAATACCAAAAATGTGGGAGCGATTAACAATAAAACTTAAATGATGGAAATAAAGGTTTGAATGTGAATAAATCCGAAACATTAATTAACTAGCCATCAAATGTTTTGGAGGTTCGAAGTTTTCATACCGTTATGGCTGAGAAATTATGAAAAACGTGTGTTCACGTGTCATACATGGGCACTTAAGTTTTTTTAATTAAATATTACATCACAGTTTTGTATGGGGGCCAAGTGTTTAAAACTTGCAACAAATTTGTTTCATCAATATGTTATTAGGCTTTACTTTCTAAATATTGCTTCTAACACACTTATCAAGGTTTTAAATGCTATTGGAAAGTTGGCAGGGGGGAGAGAGAGCGACGACAGTTTTGGGATACGATATTCATATCGCAATCGCAATCTCAGCAAGAATGAATGGCGGAAGTAAGATGCGGCTCGGTGGAAGTGCGATGCGATATATCACATCAGGAGTTTGAAAGCGAACGAAGTAAATGGTTGTGAAAAGAATTTGCGAATCACTATTATGCGAATGAAGACGTGGTGATGAGTAGGTCCTGTCAATGGCTCTTCCATGAACTATAACTCGTCGGGAGCCTTTTCCTTTGTTATCATTTTTTCCTCTTTTGAAAGCCTTTATGCACTTTATGCCTTCGGCAATATCGCATCGCAATTTTTAAATGGAATGCTTTATGCTTTCCTATTGCATTTGCGATTTTTGATTTGCGATGAGGGTTTTAAATGATTTTTTTGCTTAAGGGATTGGCCAATAAGATACGAGTTTAATATTTTAAATACAAATTCATATCTTATAAGTCACAAAGTGTTTTATTATCTTAATCTAAAAAGTTTAAAATGGTCCCCATTATTTTCTAAGAAATCTACTCACAAATAATGCACCTTAAAAATTATGTTTAGTGCTCTATATGCTATGTTTCTTTTTCCATGTTTTTAGATGCATGGAATCTACAAAAAAAAAAAATTGTATCTAGGTCATTTTTTTATGTCGTATTGGCTTGTGCAATGGAATTTCTTGAATTTACTTATTGTTTTATCAAGTTTCCAAACCCTATAATTGGTAAAACAAAATTCAAAATCAATTTACTTCCGCAAATAGTTTATTTTTGTATATAATTTATAGTTTATTTTTGTATAGAATTTACCTTTACACATGAATTGGCTCCACGCGGTCTTCAACCATGTACATTCTTCTACCACACAAATAGAATGGGAAATATTTCTAAGTGGAATTTATCAAATTTAATAAGTTCTTCCAATTAGATAATTAACATCAATTTAAACCAAATTTACTACTTTTGGCTCTATATTTGTGTTACATGTATCCAAGTAATCATATGCATTAATTTCTTCCGATGTATAAAATATTATGAACTTTTTAAATCATTTGAAATGTGTAGTCTCATTGGATGACATATTTCTCCCAACCTAACAACTCTTAAAAGTATGATTCAAGATAAGGAATCCGTTGAATGGGAAGTATTTTAGGAGGTTATGCAAGGATATCTCGTATTGTTGAGTCGAGCACCTTTCTTACAAAAATTGGAAATACAAGTGTTTCAACCTATTTTAGTAGAATGATGTGTCATTCATAAACATACATTGGCTTTTTCCTTTGCACATGCCTTGCTTCCGCACAGTCTTTAGCTCTGTACATCCTTTTACCACACAACACTTCCACTTCTGCACACATTCCTGCACACTTCCTCCATACATATTCACCTTGAACAACACCTCTTCCACACATGCACTACTCCACACAATTTCTTTCTCACATGCTTTCCTACCAATGTTATCAACTGCTTCTATGTCACCTGTTATTATTACAATGATTTCCTAGTATAATATTTGTCATTGTTTGATGTTTTTTTACACCCATGATCAAACTTGTTTACTTAAGTCTGAAGTGATAATGAAAAATCCGATCAATACACTTCTTGGTAACAAGTTACAAGAAGAGATGATGGTAAGTTATTTGTGCACCATTGAGATGGAATATATTCCTTTTGGAAAATGTAACTAGTTTCGGTCTTCATAATTGTCATTGTACTCATGTCAACATGTATATATTATTTAATAAGCAATAGAAGAAAGAAAAAGTATTATTTTAAAGCATGGGTTTCATGATTCTTTTTATTGGTCTTCTAGGTAAAGCATGTTTTTCATGATTTTAGAGTTTTCCATGTAATCATATTTATTGTCATGAGTCAAGAGAGTTTATGTCATGTATATAATACCCATCTAGGAAAGTTACACCATCTAAAAGAACTTATTTTGAGTCAAGATAGTCAAAATAAGCCTCCTAGCACAAGTCGGCCTTGCCATAGACAAGTTGGCTCAAAGAAGGTTATTCTACCCACACATATGAGTATATATAGAAGTTGTTCAACCTCATTTGATTACCAATTTGATCTACAATCAAGGGAGCTTTCTCTGAAGTGTGAAGTTCAAGAAGAAGATCAAGAAAGTAAAAGAAGGAGGAACCAAAATATAGAAGAAAGAAAAATCTAAGTTTTTCCCTAGTTCTCTCTCACATGTATGAAGTAGTTGTGTTGTTGGAGGGGCCGAAATTGTAGAACTATTGCAGGTTTGAAATCTTGAAGTTGGGGGAAAAAATTCTGATTTTGGTGCAGCTTTGGAAGGATTTGTCTCTCGTTGACTTGGTTTGGCTTTGACCTAATTGGAAGGTCTTCTCGGAGGGTTGACTTGGTGCTGGAGGAGGCTTTGGTCTTCAATTTTGGGTCTTGGTTTTCTCATTTGAAGCAAATTCTATAAGAAGAGGAGATATTCTGGATTTTCCCGCTGGAGGGGTTTTGCCCTAGCTTGGAGCCTCATTTCTATGTCCACTGTCTTTAATTTTTTTCTCTTGATATTTGTTTGATGAAAATATCTAATAAAGAAACATAAGAAGATAAATAAATTTCACAAGAAAATATAACAAATAAGGATAAATTGAATTAACAACTTCCCTATTATATTCTCCAACATGGTATCAGAGCTAAGGTGAACAAGAAGAAGGAAGATTGAAGTATACACAGAAGAGGTTACTTGTCAAGGGGAATCATTTGTAGAAGTACACAAGGAAAGAATAAGAATACATATTTATCAAGAAGGAGGGTTTACACATCAGGCTTTTGTTGAAGAAGACCTCATCATCATGGTCTCATTAAAGGAAGGAAGAAAAAGTATTTTTTGAATATTTTCCAGTGCATCATCTTGAAGAAGAGGAAGTATCTAGGAATATTGATATCACCTTTAAATCTTTGAAGATATTTGAAGACATCATTGTTGAAGGCATCCTAGAAGACGTCTTTCTAAGACATCTTTGAAGTCTCCTTAAAGGTCTTGAAAAACATCAGGATAGTTTTGCAACTAGCATCTACTCAAAGAAATATACTTCAAGTTTTGATGAATTCTGGGCTCAATGTATCTTGGAAGAATCTAGGATCAAGGCAAAGGATGATACTGAATCAAATGAAGGATCTCAAGCCTTTATTTCAAGAACCAAGAAGTTGAGGAAAGGGAAGTTTGGAAAGTCTAAGAAGAAAAACATTTCCAAGATTCAATGCTTTGGATGCAATGAGTATGGACACTTTAAAAGGGATTATCCAAACAATAAAGTGAACAACAAAAGGAAGGAAATAAGTGAAGCTCACATAGCTGAGGAAAGGGGAGAACCCGAGAACAAGTCGAAAGGAGAATATCCCAAGGATCTCTATTATTGAAATAAGTCTCATCTCTGTCAGGTTATTTATGAATTTTTATCTTTATTTTATTACGTAGAAAGTAGAGCGACATGCGTTATTACTCTAGAAGATTCTTGGTTTTGTTAAAATCATGACATCATAGATATAAGCACATGATAGTAGAAATATTAGAATCTACTTGTTTAATTTTCTTTGGGAAAGATCATCTATTTTAAAGAGAATGATAAGTTTGGAACCATATAGCAAATTATAGTTCATCCAAGCATTTTATAACATCATGTTAGAGGTATTCATTTTTCAAAGAAGGATCATCAAGATACTATAAGAATAATCATTATAGAAGATTCTGGGAAGCAACATTATAACTGGTATATATTCTATATAGTATGGAAATTGCATTTATAAAGGATGAAGGAATTACAATGGTCAAGTTACAGTGTGAAAGGCATAATGAAATTCTTTATCTTCTTGGAAAAAGGAAACCTATATTTGACAAATATAAGAATCAATCTCAATCAAAGAATGGCTATATGATTATATGAAAGCAAAGGTATGCCTATTTTAAGATATTATTCCCTAGAGAATGGTTCACATCTACAATAATCATGAAGGAAGAATTATTTATGAATGTGATTGATAAATATTCCATATGGCTTCATGATGCTCAAAAGATGAAATTCGACATACTTTGGAATGAATGGAGATCAAGACTCTCTCAAAAAATTGCATGACATATGATAATGTTGATCGACATCAAGTATAGTCTCTGCAAGAAAGAAAGGGAGTTAACAATGACAACTCCAAGGAATATATTGTAGCTTGGTAATTAAGTTCGATCCATAGGAACTCTAATTAAAATGAATGCATGGAATAATGTGGAGATATATTATATGAAAGGATGTTGATCTCAAAGGAATCAAGTTTGAAAGTATTTTGAAATGGGGCCATCATGATAAGGTAAGTTTGATATTTATATTTTGATATTTATTATCTAGTTAACATATTTCTTTGCTACTTTGTAATGTCCCAAATCAGGAAATGCTCATGATTCCAGCAAACGAAGATCCTTTTTCAAGAAAACATTAACAATCAACAACTGGATCTATTCCAGAGATTGAATGTAGGGGCATTTACTGGATATGTCACCTCTGAAAATAGGGTGAGATCTAGAGGCTAGCTAGCCCACTAACAGACTCTGTCTATAAAACTATGTTGGAGGCTAATATTTCCCTTTCAAGACTATTGACAAGCAGCTCAAAGAAAATGCTACATAAGCCAAATTGTGCCACAGAAACACATAGTAATGCTTGGTTCCTCTCATATGAGCTGTATGTGACTTATGTATGAAATTTCAGTTGAAACAAATGAACTTAGAGACCTTTAACAGATCTCCCACAAACTAGACTAGCTGAAAACTGCTAAAAGAGGAAGGTTGCAGCAAAATGGAAATCCTTCTGCAGAATTGCATAATTTCTTCAAAAACTCAAGAGGAATCAGAAAATTATCAAATCAGAGGTTATATCAGATTCATAGATCATTATTTGACAAAAGCTACAACAAGCATTACTTCCGAAAGACACCCAAGTGGGGAAAAGCACCACTAGTGACCCAAAAACGTTGTTTTTCTGAGTTTTAAGTTACAACAGTATGAAATAACAATTTTTTCCCTTATATTAGACAATATAGGAGCTGTATGCAAGAGGATATCAGAAACAAATACCAACAACAAAGTTAAACAGGCCTCCCATACTCAAATAGCTGAAAATGGACAAAACCCCCAAAACATGCAAATGTTGGAGCTGCTGCAAAAGACACTGCACAGTCTATTGAAGTAAATACTCAGAAAATGGAGAAAGAAATCTGATATTCATATTATATTACTCAATGAGTCAAAGAAACAGAGATCTAATCTCCTTTACAATGAAACTATGATCACCCGGCAAGGGTTTTCCCACATGCAATGAAAACACAATGAAGTAGCTGCAGATATAAACTGAAATAACGTAGTATGGCTATAGCGCTGCATGAAATGGCTGAATATACATGAGAAATGGTTGCAATGCTATTAATCAGCTCCTAGAAGAAGAATTGAGCTTCCCTTTGGGAAACTAGCTAAAAAACAATGGGGTTTTAACCCCTTCCACTGCACCTATAGAAAATAACACAGTATCCTCAAGGGACTGCACAGATATGGAGCAAAAGTGCTTGGCCTAACACTTGAAAGTGGAAATTTCAGATCGGAACCTCCCCTTAGATCTCTTGCTACAATATCTCTAAGAAAAAGCTGGGCATTCCCGCATGAGAAAAACCTTGCACTAAGAAGTGCAGCAACTTAGCTAAACAGCTAAGTATGCAAAAGTCTAAGCGGACCTCAAGAAAGTATAATCTTCAATCTAAACCCAAATGGTTTCCCTTCCTTCATTATATAGAAAATGTGCTTCTCCTCCATGGGCCCCACTCCACTAGGGTTTGCTTCCTTGCCAAGCTTCCCTCCTCTAGGATTACGCTATCTCATTAAGTGGGAATCTTCTAGATGCTGCGTGGTTGGATTTTAGGCTAGTACATATTCTTGGAACCTTCCTTGATTGAGCCTCCATGCCTTGCCCCTTTTCATACTCAAAGAATCTTCAAATGGTCTTGCCCTCTATTCACATTGAGCTACTTTATTCATGGATCCATTCTTTTAAAGACAAGTTGAGTTGACTTGGTCAACTTAACCTTGTTCACTCATGTGGATGCTTGAGATGGTTATTTCATGGCCCCTTTTCACATTGTGAGGAGTTTTTTATTCATGCTTGAGTAGTTTATGAGCCTCCTTGCTCAATTATTCATGCACTTGAATCTATTGGAAAAAATTAATGTCCCACTTAGCTATGAGCTAAGTTGGGGACATTACAGTCTCCCCCTCCCAAATGTTGCTTGTCCTCAAGCAACTACAAGGGTGCTACAAAAATTTCCCTCCTTCTTGTGGCCTTCTTATCCATAGTCTCCTTCTTTGCTTCAGATTTTCTGCAAAAGTGTTGGCTTGTAGTGAATAAGCCCAATGGCTCTTGTCATGGAAGAATGGAAGGTTGATATGTGAACTTCCTTGCTGATCCAAGGCCTCCTCAAGATAAGAGTGGTGACAATCATGGAGCACTTCATCATCAATGAAAGACTCTCCTCCCCATGCTATCATCCAAGCAAAATTTGTTGCCTCCCAAGATGGAAACTCATAATAAATCTTCTCCACCTTGAGCTCTTGCAAATAAGGTGGGTTGAATGGCTGAACATGATAGGCAAAATAACATATCCCACACTGTCTCTCTCTCCACTCATGGCAAGAGTAGAGCACATACTGATTTTGGGCTGAAATAAGGGTGCCCTTTGATGGCAAAAATAAGGTTGGATCTCCAAAGATCCTTCCTCCAAAGTCATGGATCCTGCTGGCCCATATCATTCCATTCAAAGTGAATGGCACATCACCACCATATGTCATCCAAATCTAAAAGTTGCTAAAGTTTATGTGCAAGTGAAGATGATACATATGGCCTCCATGGTGGGTATACTAGAAAGTAGTGAGCACCAAAAATATATATCAGCTGCATACAATCAAGACAACAAAGCACTTGCTCCAAGTCATGTAGAGATGGGTTAACGTCATTACAAAATGTGGCCCTAAAGTGACCATAACACCCATGAATAATCTTGCTCTCTTGTAGAGAAATGCATTGCTTACAATTGGTGAGAAGATACAAAATCTTAATGGAATAATCAATAGGCACATAAATTTATTTCTTACCATGCCTCATGTGTGAGCTGAAGATGTGATCCATGAGTGAGTCTTCCCACAACAATCTTCTCATAACTTTATGCAAGATGAAAGGATGCACACTTTTTTGGAAATACTCCATCATCAGAAACTTGCTCTTAGTGAACAGCGCTATAGGCTTAAGTAGCAATGCTTTTGTCACTCCATGACTCTTCCCCTTGACATTCCACATGCCAAAACTATTCACCCTTGTGTTGCTATGTGAGAGGATCTCCCTCCCTTCCATCATTGCTGAAAGGTAACCTTCTTGCACTTGGGATGTGCCATGCATTCCTCTTGGAATGTTGTGTTGAGTATGGAGAGTTTTCAACCCACACTCTCCCAAAAGTAAACATAGCAACAAGGGCTCTTGTTTCTTCCTTACATTTTCAATGTGTGGATCATGGAGCAATGATGTAATGATGGACATGTGGGATGCTCCATCAACATAGTGCAAGCTAGCTCTCCCATTCCACACCATATGGGAGTTGTTCCTCCTCCCAAACCAAGATACATACTTGAAATACATCTCAACCCAAAATACATGTGAATGCATGAGACATACCTCAAACATGGGTAAGTATTTGGACATAAGATTTAGCATATAGTTTCCAAACCTTCCTTGTGACAACCATAACAACCATGCCTTCCCATTATGCAACCTTCTCTTGGAGTATGAGGCATGAGTCATGAGAATCAGAAATTTTGGGGAGAATCCACACTCACCCAACAGAACTCAGTGCAGGTTTCCTTCTCCCTGCTTCATATCAAGACATGGTAAGAGGTTTGCATGCCACTTGCTGCTCTTATCACTTTACCGTGGCTGAAGGTGAAATGTATATTTGGGGCTTTAGGGAAGCACCCATCATAGTGCATCACCCCCTTCAACTCATCAAGGAGGTGGGCCATATTTGAAAACAATCTTGGCCCATAGTTGGCCATGAAGCTTATAAGGTAGAAAACTCCCCTTGGGAGTTATGGCCTGCACATATAAGGTAAGAGAGCACATGCAATCATAAAATAAAATGTTATTCTCATAAATATGCTTCTTACCCACAACCTCCAACGCTGTGACAGTGTCTCCTCTAACCCTTGGTGTCTTCATTGTATCATGTTGAGGGAACAATTTGTTTTTCTTCTCATCAGGGGATTGCCCTAATGGCCCTTCTCCAAATAAGGAAGCATCAAGGCATAGATCATGATGGAGAGATGGATGAAATGATGTGCATATATCTTCTTTCCTTTCTTATGCATCACTCTTCAGAAATAAAGAGGGGTAGATATTTCTCACCCTATGAAACTCTGTAATATTCCAGATCTCGCCATTTGATGATGATGGCACATACTGCACATGGATTGTGCCACAATCTCTATATGTGAGATTCTCTGAAACTCCTTGCAAAGGTGCAAGAGCTTCTCTCCTTGGTGCAACTACCCTCACCATTTCTTCTTCTTGAGATGCTAGAGGTGCCTCTGTTATGACTGCGCTGTCAGCCCCAGCTCTTTCTCTGAATGTAGGAAATGTCCCGTCCTCAATAGGAAACCCTAGATCTTGGTCTTCCCTTGAAGGATGAATTCCCATGTCTTCTTTTTCTTCTTCTTGAAACCTCATAAAGGTTTCACTGCAGTCCTCTTCTCCTTGAAACCCTCTTGGAGTTTCACTGCATCTTTCTGCTTCCAACTGTTCAACCCCTTTTGAGGGATTCTTCTTGGATCTGAATATTGATGAGAGTAATCTCATCCTCTCCATACTTTCTGCTTTCTACTTTCTGCTTCTCCTCGGCACTTCTCTGATAGCTTGATCTCATAGGTTGGGCCAGAGATCATGCTTTGATACCACTGTAATGTCCCAAATCAAGAAATGCTCATGATTCCGGCAAATGAAGATCCTTTTTCAAGAAAACATTAACAATCAACAACTGGATCTATTCCAGAGATTGAATGTAGGGGCATTTACTGGATATGTCACCTCTGAAAAGAGGGTGATATCCATAGGCTAGCTGGACCACTAACAGACTCTGTCTATAGAACTATGTTGGAGGCTAATATTTCCCTTTCAGGACTATTGACAAGCAGCTCAAGGAAAATTATGCATAAGCCAAATTGTGCCACATAAACACATATTAATGCTTGGTGCCTCTCATATGAGCTGTATGTGACTTATGTATGGAATTTCAGCTGAAAAAAATGAACTTAGAGACCTTAAACAGATCTCCCACAAACTAGACTAGCTGAAAACTGCTAAAAGAGGAAGGTTGCAGCAAAATGGAAATCCTTCTGTAGAATTGCATAATTTCTTTAGAAACTCAAGAGGAATCAGAAAATTATCATATTAGAGGTTATATCAGATGCATAGATCATTATTTGACAAAATCTACAGCAAGCATTACTTCCGAAAGACACCCAAGTGGGGAAAAGCACCACTAGTGACCCAAAAACGCTGTTTTTCTGAGTATTAAGTTACAACAGTATGAAATAACGGTTTTTCCCTTATATTATACAATATAGGATCTGTATGCAAGAGGATATCAGAAACAAATACCAACAGCAAAGTTAAACAGGCCTCCCATACTCAAATAGTTGAAAATGGACAAAAACCCCAAAACATGCAAATGCCGGAGCTGCTGCAAAAGACACTGCACAGTCTATTGAAGTAAATACTCAGAAAATGGAGAAAAAAATCTGATATTCATATTATATTACTCAATGAGGCAAAGAAACAGAGATCTAATCTCCTTTACAATGAAACTATGATCACCCGGCAAGGGTTTTCCCACATGCAATGAAAACACAATGAAGTAGCTGCATATATAAACTGAAATAACGCAGTATGGCTATAGCTCTGCACGAAATGGCTGAATATAAATGAGAAGTGGCTGCAATGCTATTAATCAACTCCTGGAATAAGAATTGAGCTTCCCTTTAGAAAACTAGCTCAAAAACAATGGGGTTTTAACCCCTTCCATTCCACCTCTGGAAAATAACGCAGTATCCTCAAGGGACTGCGTAGATATGGAGCACAAGTGCTTGGCCTAACACCTGAAAGTGGAAATTGCAGATCGGAACCTCCCCTTAGATCTCTTGCTACAAGATCTCCAAGAAAAAGCTGGGCATTCCCGCATGAGAAAACCCTTGCACTAAGAAGTGCAGCAACTTAGCTAAATAGCTAAGTATGCAGAAGTCTAAGCGGACCTCAAGAAAGTATAATCTTCAATCTAAACCCAAATGGTTTCCCTTCCTTCATTATATAGAAAATGTGCTTCTCCTCCACGGGCCCCACTCCACTAAGGTTTGCTTCCTTGCCAAGCTTCCCTCCTTTAGGATTACGCTGTCTCATTAAGTGGGAATATTCTAGATGCTGCGTGGTTTGATTTTAGGCTAGTACATCTTCTTGGAACCTTCCTTGATTGAGCCTCCATGCCTTGTCCATTTTCATACTCAAGGAATCTTCAAATGGTCTTGCCCTCTATTCACATTGAGCTACTTTATTCATGGATCCATTCTTTTAAAGACAAGTTGAGTTGACTTGGTCAACTTAACCTTTTTCACTCATGTGGATGCTTGAGATGGTTATTTCATGGCCCCTTTTCACATTGTGAGGGGTTTTTTATTCATGCTTGAGTAGTTTTATGAGCCTCCTTGCTCAATTATTCATGCACTTGAATCTATTGGCAAAAATTAATGTCCCACTTAGCTATGAGCTAAGTTGGGGACATACATACTTGGTATTATATTGCAGGAATGCATGGTGACAATTGAGTCAAGTTCAACTATGGGTGATGAACTCAATTCAATGAACATATGAATTGAGTATATGGTTTTATAAATTAAGAATTCAAGGTGTTCATATCATCACCTTGGGTTTTAAAGGTATCAATGTAAGAAGATAACCTGAGGATCATGTTCTCATATCAACAAGGATCACTTTCATGTTTAGAGAGAGTTGTGGCTAGCTTGAAGTTTGACAAGGCTCAACAAAATGCATTTTTTGATTGAGGAAAGTGATGTTCTAAGTTGATAGCCCGAACCCTGTCACAAGTTTGAATAAAGATGATGGCTCCTTGATACCCAAGAAGGAATAAAACATGATATAATTATATGAAAAGAAAAGAGGGAGCCATGAAACTATCTCCATGAAGAATTAATAGTTGCTGCATGAATGAAGACAAGCTATAAATCTTGTGGTGGTGACTTCCAAAATTCCAAGGAAGTCAAGGATCTCCTATATATTTGAGAGGGAGTAAATGAGTCTCCTTAAATATGAGTGAGAATCTATTCAATAATCAAAAGGGAATGGGGATAAACTCTATAGTTGAGAGGGAGTGATGATGGACATCACATTTGTATTCTCTTCTTCACGTTTCATACCCCTGAATCCAAGATAAGAATAGTCCTAAAAGGACATACCTAGTGAACATTTGGATGTGTTATGTGCCTTGTAGAGGTAGTGTGTGTAAGTTTTAATCTTGTACATAAATTGCCTGCAAAAAAATTCTTAAAACAAAAAAATATACAATGGTGAGAACATAAAACAAAAATACACAGATTTTCTCCTGGATCCCAAAACTAGTACTACCAGATTGATTTTTCATTATTCTTTTCAATGTTACAATAAATATATATACATGTCGAAGCATTCATAAACCCCAACCCACTAACCCTGAATTAGAACATAATGGTAGTTCCATTTGCTAGATCTACAAAATACCATGGGCAAAAAACCATCATGCCCAAAACCATGTGCAAACCCCATGCACAAAACCATGGCTAGGTACACCCACCATCTTTGGGTCTATCCCCTTATCCTTAGATTCACCCAACTATTATTGGACCCACATAAAAAATAAAATTGACAGGGGGAGTTGTCGCCCCCCACTACGCCCAACGCAATGTATAGCGTGTGGTGCTAATCATGGAAAGAATATAACATATACCCAAAAATGTGGTATCTCACATAAAATTTTCCAACATTATGATCTTATATATGAAAGTTAAGGTCTTACTATGTTTACAATGTTGATCATGATGTTGATGCTTAAATATGGATTACCAATCCAATTCTTCTTATGATAACTCTTCAATTTGAGAATAAATATGTACTAGGGTGTACAATTATGAATACATCCATAGTTAAAAGGGAGTCCTGGAAAATTTAATTAGTTTCATTATTCATAATTGTCATTGTACTCATGTCAATATGTATATCTTATGTAATAAGCAAAATAAGAAAGAAAAATTATTATTTTAAAGCATGGGTTTCATGCTTATTTTGAATAGTCTTCTAGGTAAATCATTTTCTTCATGCTTCTAGGGTTTGTCATCTCATAAGATTTTAAAGTCATGAGTCAAGAGAGTCAATGTCATGTATATAAGACCCATCTTGGCAATTTGTACCATATAAAAAATTTGTTTTGAGTCAAGACAGTCAAAATATGCCTCCTAGCACAAGTCAGTCGTGCCAGAGACAAGTTGCCTCAAAGAGGGCTATTCTACCCATAGAGATGAGTATAAATAGAATTGTTCGACCTCATTTACTCAATAATTTGATCTGCAATCAAGGGATCTCAATCTAAAATGCGAAGTTCAAGAAAAAGATAAAGAAAGGAAAGGAAGGAGGAAGCAAGAGCTAGAAGAAATAAAATTCAAAGTTTTTCCATAGTTCTATCTCACAAATGCAAAGTAGCTATGTTGTTGTAGGGGTCGAAGTTGTAGAACTAGTGCAGGTCCGAAATCTTAAAGCTGGGGGTTGAAATTCTGAGTTTGGTGCAGTTTTGGAAGGATTTGTCTCTCATTGAATTGGTTTGACTTCGAACTAATTTAAAGGTCTTCTTGGATGGATGAATTGGTGTTGGAGGAGGCTTTGGTCTTGAGGTTTGGGTCTCGATTTTCTCATTTGAAGCAGATCCTATAAGAAGAGAAGAGATATTTTGGGTTTCCCCCTGGCTTAGAGCCTAATTTTGGTGTCCATTGTATTCATTGTTTTTATCTTGATATTTTTTTGATGAAAAGATCTAATAAATAAACACAAGAAGATAATTAAAGTTCACAAGAAAATATTAAGGAATAATGAGAAATTGAATTAACAGTTTCCCTATTTCATTCTCCAACATTTCCCTAGTGGATTCATATTTCAGTCCTAAAAATAAAGTAGGGATTAAAAGAAATAGAAAGAAAAGAAAAGTTGAAAATTAAAAGGAAGCACACAAAGTATCATGGGAAATAGTTTGGGATGGAGTTTAATTAAGTGAAAATCAAATAATGTAAGAATTGGATTATTCCATTGTAGTGAATGAAAATTCCAATATGTTCCATGTCACCAAATTGGTGAAAATTCTTGAGGAAAAAGATGCCAAAATCCACAATTAGATCAACAATTATTAGAGAAAGAAGATAAATTGCAAAAATAGTTGAGACAATAAGAGATTGAATGTGAACAATGAAAAATCCAGAGAATAAGAGTTATAACATAAATTAAAAGATGAAATCAATGTACTTTACCATGAATTTCATGTTTCAAATCACAAGAAGGATGCTCAATCGACTTAACTTCAATCAAAAATCCAAGAAAAAATGAACAATATAGTTAAGCAAGAAAATTTTAAGCCATATAAGGCTTTCCACCCTCATTAAGGTGACTGTGGAGGGAATTAATATGTAATATAATGAATTTAGCTAAATAACAATCTACAATTGATTTGAATTAAGGGCATCTTTTCCTCCCAGTATTGATGTCTACAAACCTAGTTATTGGTGGCTTGTTGTACTATGTGATATTTATTGATGACTTCTCCCATAATACATGGATATATATCTTAAAGACTAAAGACGAAGTCTTCGACAAGTTCCAGGAATTCAAAGCTGAAGTGGAGAACTTGATAAACAGGATTATCAAGATATTAAGATCTAACAATGGACGAGAGTACACCTCAGAGGATCTTGTTACTTTTTGCAAGCATAATAGGATTAAGAAGGAGCTAATTGTCCCCTATAATCTAGAACAGATTGGTGTAGAAGAACGAAAGAACAGGTCCATTGAAGAAATTTTCAAGCCCATTATGTATGATTTGGACTTTCCATTATTTTTTGTTGGGGGAGGCATCACAAAAAGTTGTGTAAATTAAAAATATAAGTCCTCATAAATTTCTGGAAGGTATGAATCACAAGAGTAATTCTCTAAAAGGAAGCTAGAAGTTGGAAATATGAGATTTTTTTTTTATCTTATATATATTCATGTTCCTAAGGATAAGAGGAACATGCTTGAGCTTTTAGGGAAAAAAGGAATATTTGTTGGTTACAGCGAATCATCGAAGGCCTACATAATATACATTCTAGAGAAATGACAGATTGAGGTAAGCAGAGATGTCACCTTGTTAGGTCCTTATGTTACTAGTTTAGTCCCTTGTTGTTATTAGTGTACTCTCCTTATTGTTATTGTTGCACCCCCGTAACCCCAATATTGTTATTATTGTGCCCTTACATTATTATTGTTAGGTCAGCTAGGATTATATTGTGGCCCCATAGACTCCTATATATAGAAGGAGGTTTTGGTCATTTGTATCATCCAAGAATTATTCATTTATGTAATGTATTGGAGGTTTCCCTCTCGAAGTGGCTTATTTCTAAGGTGTTGATCTCTATTTTCTTCTATTTTTGGAGCTGGTTTCATAACATTTGGTATCAGAACTTTGGATTCTAGGGTTTTGCTGCTCCAAAAAGGTCATCATGGCATTTTCACTATAACATTTTTTTCTACAAAGGTTCAGAAGCTAAAATTTTCACAAAGCGAAGCTGAAATCCTAAGGAATATCGTGGAAAATTTTTAGATCTTGGTTCGCAATATTTTCGAAGCTATGATATGTGGAAGTTAGGGCTTTTTGCAGGCTCCTAAATTTAACCTAAACAGGGCATCGCGGTATATTTGCTATAAATTTTTTTCTATGAGGTTTTAGAAGCTGAAATTTTTACAAAGCGAAGCCAAAATCCCGAGGAACGTTGTGGAAAAATTTCAAAGCTTGATTGGAAATATTTTCTTAGATATGAGCTATGGAAGTTAGGCTCTTTAATTTCATCTCAAAGAGGTGACCGTGGGAAAATTGTCATAACTCTCTCTCTAAGCATCGAATTGAAATTATGTAAAAAGTGGCTGTAAGTATGCAGACTGTAGTTTTTTATGTATCAATTTCAGACCTGAAGGAGGAAACAGTGACACGTGGCATAGGGTACAAGTTTGCTCTACTAAAACTGTCCATAATTAGGTCATTGTGGGAGATTGGGTATAAATTTGTCTTGAAGAATCCAAATTAGTTCAAACCTGTGGCATTTTAAAGAAGCTTCAGAGCGCTACTACATGGCCGAATTTCAGATATTGAAGATCCGAAATCACAGAGATAATTCAGTTTCAATATCAAGATCCTCAAAAGTAAGAAAAAGGTGTGTATTTTTTTTTTGAATTGGATAAGTCTTGTGTGAAAAATCAGTTTGAATTGATTCCAAGGGCATATTGTAGAATAGATATCAGTATTGGGTTCTAAAAATGCCTCCTAAAAATAATTCAACATCCATTAAGCCTTTTGAAGGCTCTATTATGAATCTTGAAGACGAATAATGGCAACATGACATATCAAAATTACAAGAGCAAGTGCACCAAATTTCGCTCTCGCAAAGAGAAACAAAAAATGAAATGGAAGTTTTGAAGAAAGGCATGGAAGCTAAGATGGATGGCATGGAAGTTGGCATGGAAGCTAAGATGGATGACATGGAAGCTAAGATCGATGAAAAAATGAAAGACAACATGGAAAACATGAATAATGATCTAAAAGAAGACATGAAAGGTTTGAAAAAGTTGATACAAGAAATGTTTCCTAATGGTGAAAAGATGGTAGAGGAAAATCATGATGAGAACAAAATAAATGTTAATCGCGATTTCATAAACTCTAATGTTGGATGGAAGAACCACCATATTCCAAAGATGGATATGAGGAATTTTGATGGCAAGGATCCCATAACATGGATACTACATATGGAGCAATATTTTGATCTCAATAATGTGCAAAACACACAAAAGGTACGCATTGCAACTTTACATTTAGAAAAAAATACATTTGTATGGTATTGATGGCTTTGCTCCCATAAAAAATTGTCACTTGGCCAAATTTTACAGAGGAAATGATAGCACATTACGAGAATACAAAAAGAAACACCTTCTTTAGCCAATTGATAAATCTCAAACAAAAGGATTCAGTGGCGGTGCACATTGAGGACTTCCAAAAATTGAATATAAGGGTAACTGATATTCCAGAGGAACACAGGATTGATGTCTTCATAGGGACTTTAAAGGATAACATCCAACATGAAGTTTTTGTTTTGAAACCTGATTCATTGGAAAATGCATTCAGGTTGGCAAGAAAAATTGAATGTAAAATTATGGCGACAAGGAAGCCTACCACTCACATATATAAAGATGGAAGTGTTGCTACTCCTAGACTTCCACAACCTACAAGGTTGACACCAAAAAAATTGGAAGAAAAAAGAGAAAAAGGACTTTGCTATAGTTGTGATAGAAAATACACTAAAGGTCATAAGTGTGTTGAGAAGAAATTATTTTACATAGATTGTGAAGATGAAGAAGAAAATGAACAAGATCCTTCAAGAGAAGAGGATATACACCAGGAACCAACCCTAGAAGAAAAAAAAATGAGTCTGACCATATCGTGTCATGCATTGGCAGGAATTACCACTCCTCAAATTCTCAAGATAGAAGGACATATCAAGAAGAAAAAGGCAATAGTGTTGATTGATTCGGGTAGTACCCATAATTTTATTCATTGTAAGGTAGCCAAGGAATTGAATTGTTTCCTATACCCAGCACCATAATTTCAACTGATGGTTGCAAATGGAGGAACTATAAATTTCTCTGGAAAATGCCATAATATCAAGCTAACCACAGGGGAATATGTATTGAATAGTTCAATTCTTTCCATTCCAATGGGAGGTGTTGATGTTGTACTAGGAGTACAATGGCTACAATATTTGTGGACGATAGCTTCTAATTTTCAAGAACTTTTCTTGAAATTTTTTCAGAAGGAAAGGAAGTCGAATTAGGGGGTATCGCAGGGAAGTCAGGGAAGATAATAAGCTTTTATGTCATGATAAAGCTTCTAAAGAAAGAACAATGAGGTGTAATTGCACAATTATGCTCCCTAGAAGTTCCAACATTAAAATCATATATTTCTGCAGATATCCAAAAAATATTGGACAATCATTCCAAGGTGTTTTAAACTCCCAAAGGACTCCCACCTATTCATGATCATGATCATGATATTCATTTGATTCCAGGAAGTGTTCCTCCAAACATCAGGCCTTATAGATATCCTTATGTCCAAAAGAGCGAAATTGAACGTATGATTGTAGAAATGTTAGAGGCTAGTATAATTCAACCTAGTCAAAGTTCTTTCTCTGCTCTAGTAGTATTGGTGCACAAGAAGGATGGATCGTGGCACATGTGTCCGGATTATAGGGAGCTCAATAAGCTCACTATTAAAGATAAATTTCCCATTCCTGTGATTGATGAATTATTAGATGAATTACATGGAACAAATTTATTTTACCAAGTTGGATCTTCATTCAGGATATCATCAAATTATAATGAAGACTTAAGATATTCCGAAAACAACATTTCGAACTCATGAGGGTCATTATGAATTTTTGTTCATGTCGTCTGGCCTTACCAATGCACCTTCTACGTTTCAAGGATTGATGAATTCCATTTTCAAACCCTTCCTTAGAAAATTTGTGCTATTATTTTTTGATGATATACTAATCTACAACAGGTCTTGGAAGGATCATGTTCAACATGTTGACAGGGTGCTCAAACTATTGCAGAAGAAACAATTATATGCAAAAACATCCAAATGTTTCTTTAGAGTACAAGAGGTGGAATATCTGGATTATATTGTATCTCACGAGGGTGTTAAGGTAGACCCTAACCAAATTAAATCCATTAAGGAATGGAAAGTTCCCACAACCATAAAGCAGTTGCGAGGATTTCTCGAGTTAACAAGGTATTATCGCAAGTTTGTTAAGAATCATGGGAGAATAGTTACACCTCTAACAACATTATTGAAGAAAGATGCATTTTCATGGACTCCTGAAGCAACTAAGGCCTTTGAACATCTTAAAGAGGCAATGTTCCTAGCACCGGTATTAGCTACGCCAGACTTCACAAAAACCTTTATTGTGGAATGTCATGCCTCAGGAAATGGAATTGGTGTTGTTTTAATCCAAGAAGGAAGACCCATTGCTTTTGAAAGTCGTCCAATCAAAGGAAAGTATTTACAGAAAGCTATTTATGAGAAGGAAATGTTAGCAATACTAGATGCACTAAAGAAATGGCAACCTTACATAATGGGAAGACACTTCAAAATAAAAAATAATCATGATAGTCTTAAAAAATGTTTGGAACAAAGAATATCTTCAGAAGAGCAGCAAAAATGGGTCACAAAGATGTTGGGTTATGACTTTGAAATAATATACAAAAAAGGGAAGCTAAATGTTGTTGTAGATGCACTGTCAAGAAAGAATGAAGAGGTGGAAACATTGCTTTGTGCCATTTATATTATCCAACCAGATTGGATAACCAAATCAAGGAATGAATGGAAGAAGGATGAAGAAGTGTGGACACTCATTCAAAAATTGCAGCAATATCCTAGTACATATGATACATTTAGTTGGAAAAATTATTCCTTATGGTACAAAGATCACTTGTATCTTTGTAAGAATTCCCAGCTAAAACAAAATATTCTTTTGGAATCTCACACTTCTCCTTTAGGAGGACACTTAGGGTTTTAAAAAACTTACCACAGGGTGAAAGAATTTTTTTGGGATGGCCTTAAATCTGATATTTAAAAGTTTGTAGCGGAATTTTTGGTTTTCCAACAAAATAAAGTGGAGACAATTAAGACCCCAGGTCTTATACAGCCTTTATCAATTCCAAGTCAACGTTGGGAGGAGATTTCAATGGATTTTATCATAGGTTTACCTAAGTCCGAAGGAAAGAGTGTCATCATGGTGGTAGTTGATAGACTTACCAAGTATGCACACTTTTGTGCATTATCTCATCCATTTAAAGCAAGTATAGTTGCTAATACATTTATGGACACAATTCAAAAGATACATGGAAACCCAAGGGTTATTGTGAGCGACAGAGATCCCATTTTTACTGGAAATTTTTGGACGGAGTTATTTTCTTGTTTGGGTACTCAATTAGCTCATAGCTCATCTTATCATCCTCAATCCGATGGTCAAACCGAGATAGTAAATAAATGTTTGGAAGGATATCTTCGTTGTTTTGTATCTGATAAACAAACACAATGGGTCAAGTGGTTACCTCTCGCTGAATGGTGGTATAACACTTCCTTCCATACTGCAGCAAAAATGACCCCATTTATGGCACTTTATGGATATCATCCACCTTCCATCACATCATCTTTAAGAGAAAATTCTAAGGTTCAAGCAGTGGAAGATAACATCGAGCATCAATAAGAAGTTCTCCAACTCTTAAAGGATAACCTAAATTTGGCACAAAATCAAATGAAACAACAGGCAGATCAACATCGCAGGGAGAGAAGTTTTGATGTAGGAGACTGGGTACTTTTACGGCTACCACCATACAAACAAATGTCCCTCAAGCAAGCTAAGAAGGACAATAAAATCACCAAAGTACTATGGTCCTTACAAGGTGTTGCAAAAGATTGGTATTATGGCATACAAATTGGAGCTTCTTGCTTCTTCGCAAGGGCATCCAGTTTTCCATGTTTCATGCTTAAAGAAGGTTATAGGTGAAAATATTCCAGTTCCAACAATATTTCCAAAACTTTATGAGGAAGGAAAAATCATATTTGAACCTGAAGCAGTCACGGAAACAAGAACTCAACAGCTACGAAATCGATCAATTTCAAAGTATCTCATGAAGTGGAAGAACTCACCCACTGAAGATTCTACATGGGAGGATGATAATTTTATAGAGAAGCACCCAGAGCTACTCAAGTGTTGAGGACAACACTTTTTTGAAGGAGAGGGGCATGTTAGGTCCCTATATTACTAGTTTAGTCCCTTATTGTTATTAGTGTAGCTCCCTTATTGTTATTGTTGTACCCCTGTAACCCCAATATTGTTATTATTGTGCCCTTACATTATTATTGTTAGGTCGGCTAGGATTATATTGTGGCCCCATGGACTCCTATATATAGAAGGAGGTTTTGGTCATTTGTATCATCTAAGAATTGTTCATTTATGTAATGTATTGGATGTTTCTCCCTCGAAGTGGTTGATTTCTAAGGCGTTGATCTCTCTTTTCTTCTATTTTTGTAGCTGGTTTCATAACACACCTTCAATGAGAAAGTGGCATATTGGAAGTCTAAGGAAGTCTCCTAGATTCCTTAGATGAAGTGAAGAAGGAGGCCTCAAGGGAGGAGCATTCGAGACCTATGGAATGTATCAAAAGGCCAGAAGGGCCTCAAAATATAGTAGAACTATTCATAGTTATAGAGATCAAGAAGAGACCGACATGGCTTAAATATACATTTGAAGAGGAAAAAGGACATGCAAGTCTTGATGGCACATCTAGAGAAGTTAAGAAACCCAAGATTTTTCTAGCTATGCAGCCCTGATGACAACCCTTATTGATGCATAACATTCCACATATGAAGAAGAAACAAGCCAACGGGTGTGTAAGGAAGTGATGAATAAAGAATACCAATCAATCATGAAGAATGATGTCTAGGAGATTTTGTTGAATCTTGAAGGGAATTCAGTAGTGACTTCCAAGTGGATATACAAGATCAAACATGTTGCAGATGGTAGTATCGATAAATACAAGGCACGACTCATGGATAGGGGGTTCTCCCAAAAAGAGGGAGAACACTACGATGAGACCTTTGGTCCAATTTCTAGGTACACCTCTATTAGATCCATCATTTATCTTACCACTTTGTTGGGATGGAAATTGCACCAGATGGATGTGAATATTTCTTTCCTCAATGGTGTGATTGAGGAAGAGGTTTTCATTGAGAAATATTAATGATTTGAGGTACATGGAAAGGAATCTCATGTTTGCAAATTGAATAAATCCTTTTATGGACTCAAGCAAGCTCCTAGAGCTTGGTATGCACGCATAAATAACTATTTGACGAGACTAATATTTACCAAGTGAAATGTTGATCCAAACCTTTATTTTAAGATTGTGAATAATGTACCTATGATATTATTGTCATATCTTGATTATTTGTTTCTAACAGGTGCCAAGTTTCTTATTATTCAGTGAAAGAAGTAGTTGGATTCTGAGTTTGATATGAAGGATCTTGGATTGATGCATTATTACTTGGGAATATATAATAAGTATGGAAAAAACCTGGCCAATTCTTCCTTGGTCAAGGAAATTAAGTGTTAGAGATCCTTCAGATATTTGGTATGATGTATTGCAGATCCATGGTGACTCTCGATGATCCTTGTTATTTCACAAAGGATGTTGAAACTCCCAAAGGCTTCTCAACTTTAATTATCAACCCAGGGTTTGTACAAACTTAGATGTCACAGTGCTATATGCACAACAGGTTAGGTTATACTCATGCCACTCTTATTCATGAAATCATATCAAGCCGTTCAGAGACCACTCCTCTAACTAATTGCAATGAAAACATCTTGTGAAAGCATAAATGAACATGATTCTAAAAGGTGAAAATTCCAATCATCAAATGTAAATGATAATTAAAATTTCATAAGGGAAAACAGGCTAATCTACTTACATAAATAAATCATACTACTTTGATTACCATTCATCAAATGTAAATGCTAATTGAAATTGCACAAGGAAAAAAATAATCTATTTGCAGGAATAACTCATGCTACTCTACTTACGCAGTTGATTCAAATCAATAACCTACTTTAGATGCATCATTTATCTACACACACTTGCTTGAAATTGAGAAGTTAAACATTTAGCATGCCTATGAATAAAAACAATAATTATAACTTTGTTTTGTTGTTTGATGGTTGTGGTGAGTAAAGGAGGAGGTTGAAGCGGTCTTAGATCTTATCTTAATCATCAAATTACAATTTTGGGGCCAATATTCATATTAACTAGGCCAAGGTCAAAGTTTGGAGTGAAAATTTTTGAGGAAAACAATGCTACAGACCTGCTACAGGAGGTCCTGTATTGCTATAGGAGGCCTTGCTTTGCTATAGGGGGGGTTCCAAGAGCCTTTTGAGGATAGAAATCATGTCTTGAGGGCAGGACAAGATGGGTAGGAGGAATTGAATTAAGGGTGTGGAATTCCCCTGGCCAAGCCTAGGACCTCTCAGAGGTCTATCTTGCACCAAGGTTGATGTACACATCGTCTTCCATTCGACTTAACAGAATGATTGTGGAAATAGTGCTTAGGAGCAGTGTGAGGTCCCTAGGAAGAAGATGTAAAGGTCCAGGTGGAGACGGAAAGATGTACCCACCCCTGCAGATCAACAAAACCCTGCATCTAGCCAAATATATACACCAAATGACTAATAACATAGTGAGATAAACTATCATGGAAAAGATGAGTTGAATTTGACTAAAATATATTTTATTCCACAACACTACACTAATAATTGAACTAATGACACTAACTCTTAAGTTTCAAACCGTAATCATGCAAAAGGATCGCAAACTAGCTTGTATCCATTTCCAAGAAATAATAAACAAATATTTTTGGACTGAGATTGTAAATCTTTCTAATCACTCTTCCCATAAGCGAGGTGATAGGCAAGCCTACAATCACAATTTTTTATAGCTTAACATCTATTGAAACAAGAGAAAGACATGAAATGTTGTGAAACAAGAACAAGAAAGAAATATAAAAGAGGGACTAAAGCCTCTAGGTTGGGCCCAAACACAAGGGTTTCATCCCTCTAAAACTAACTTAGATGTATATCAATGGAAAAATTCTCATTAACAGAAAATAGTAGTCACATACATCATATGAAAGTTAAGAATAACAATGTCAAGAACTATGCTCAGTAGATAATCTTAGCTTAATCAAAAACTTGAATCTTAATGAGTCTTTCATCTATTTTATTTATACAAAAAAGTAGTTGATGGCAGCTCCCTTGAAAATAGTAGTGATTCCATCCAATATCTCGAGAATTGTGGATCTAGACCTTGAGTTTCACATGTACTTGGAGTCACTTGGCTTCCAATGAATTCGAGCTTGTGAGTGAGGATTTTTTGATCTCAAGCCAAGTTAGAGAGTTAAGGATGTGGACAAGCCTCCCATATTCTCTCTTGGTTGTCTCCATCAAGGCCATGCATATTAAATGCCTAAAAAACGCTTCATTTCCTGCAATTTAATCACATTATGCGACACAATATGACAAACACCTTTTATTATTCTTATTGAGTGTATTATGACTAAAAATGTGAATTAATGTGAGAATATGATTGTTTTAAGGGTTGGAGGATATCATAATGAACTTTAAAATATACCTATTAATGGGACCCATCAACTCCCATGGTGACTAACTTGAAAAAGTTAAGATGTGCTGACTCTAGTTTGGTAGATCCATCTATATACCGATGATTGATTGGTTCACTGATGTATTTAGTTAACACTAGGCAAAACATATGCTTTGTTATGAACACTTTGAGCTAGTTCTAGGTAGACCTGAGGAATGAGAATTGGATTATAGCAAAGAACATATTGAGGTATTTGTGTGGTACAATGAATTATGGCTTGAGATATGTTGCAAACAAGGATGTACAACTTTAGGGATATACAAATGTTGATTGGGCTAGAAGTGCTGACGATAGGAAGAGTACCTCAAGAGTATGTTTCAGTTTGAAAACCGCTATGATATCATAGATGAGCATGAAGCAAAGGTCGATTGCACTCAGCACTATTGAAGCAGAGCATATCATAACAAATGAGGCTTGTACCGATGGATTATGGCTTCAAAATTTCTTTGCAGGATTCTTCAGCCAAAAGTTAGAACCAATGGTGATATACTACAATAATCAAATTTTTGTGAAGATTTCATAGATCTCATGTTCCGTGATAGGTTGCATGATATTGAGATTAAGTAACACTACATCAATGATGTGGTGCAGAGGAGAGAAATAAGGCTTGAGTACATCTCCTCCATTGAGCATACAATAGATGTTATGACAAAGTCGTTGTCGAGAGATAAGTTCATCTACTTCAAAGACAAGTTGGGAATCATAGATATTATGCCTCTTGCTGAGAGGGAGTGTTGATATGTCTGCACCACAAATGGAAATTATCCCATTAGGGATAAGGCATCCAAGGGACCCAGAGTGCTCAACAGGTAAGGTTGAGTAAATGTATTTTGGAGGAGGACCTTAATCACACACCAGGAATGGTGGAGTGAGCATTGGACCCTGATCACTGATCCAAGATCTTTTGCTTATAGATGCATTAAATAGTTTTATATAACATAGCACTTAAAACCATGAAACATAAGCACATAAAATTAAGAACAAAGAAACCATAACACACATGAGGTTAAGATACCAAAAATTGATGATGGAGTTTGTCCAATTCGGACTACGTCTTAGGGCCCTGCTCAACAGTGGGGAGACCTTCATTTAGTAAGTGGCGAGAAGAAGAGGAAGTATAAGAAAAATTACATAAATCACCCTTATACCTACAATCTGGAAAATTTCTGAAAAATGGAGAGCTCTGATGCTGAAACTGACATCACCATTGAGTTCCTATCGCCGATAGGTGTAAAATCGACATAAAATTTGTCTCAAATGGACACTGGCAAGTTCTGCACCCCAGGGAATATTTTGATGCCCCTCGATATTCCCTGGGCATGGTTCCACCCCTCTGGCACGCTCGTGGTTCTGCTCCTACTCCTGCTGCTCTGCGTCAATGCACTATGGAAACGAGGTTTTTATGTATGAAGTTGGGCGGAGCTATCAAAGCTCTGCATGTGGTTTGTTGGTGTCGTTAACAAATAACGTGGAGGCGGGTCGGGTTCAAATCCCGCCCACTCCAAAAATGGTGTGGTATTTTTTAATGCAATAAATTAATAGGTGGGCGGGGTCCATACCATGCGGCCATGACCCAACCTTTCGTTGTTTCAACAGTCATTGTTTAACAAATTTCGGAGTTGTGGTGGGCAGGGTTTGCTCCAGGCGGCCCCGACCCATCCCTTTACCTTTATATGCTTCTTTGTGATCCACTGGGGGTGGCGGGTCCGTCGGAGGTGGCCTACCCCCACACCACCCTTTTAAATATGTAAGGTATGATTGCATGCAATGGTGGCAGGGGTGGCAGCCTGCCACCCCCCTTTTTTGAATATTATTTTGGTTTTTAATAACAACCTTTTTTATTTTTATTAACAATATGGCCCGTTTTAAAAATTCTCAAACATGGAGGTTATTAGGAAAATTAAACATCCAACGAATTCATCCAATTCTCAGGTGCTAGGTTCCCTGTCTGTTGGTGGTGAAATTGTGGGACATTTAATCCTGGCCCACTGCCCAACTTTAACCGCAACTTTTACTTGCTCTAACTTCTCCATACGAACTCGGATTGGAGATCCGTTCACACTGTTGGAATCAAAATGGAGAACAATTAGACATGGTCCTAGTCTTGTTGTCATATGGAAAAATTAATTTTTGAGCAATTTTAAGCCACTTGTACTCTGAGATCATCCTAGATCAATCCTCCCCACTAAGGAGCTTTTGGAACACCAAAAGCATTAACACATCCAACACACTGCTTGTGTCTTCACCACACCATACTTTTAATCACCTACACACAAATTTGGTACATATTTTGCAAACCACACATGACTCAAACAACCCCTCACTTGCCAAGATTTTATAACACACACTCATTGGTCAAGTATTACATAATAAAAACCCTATACTTCATCTACTCAAAAGGCCAAAAATATCATCATTCCATTTTGAAGCGATGGAAGACACATCATCACTTTTACATTTATTCGCAACGCATGATTTACAAACTGTGGCCATAAATAGATAAAGTAAATGGGTCACCTCACTGTGGCGGATTTGTTTGTGGAATTTCTTCGATGAATGGATTCTTCATGGGTGATTTTTGGGCCTAAAATGTTTGACTTGCAGATTTCTGGTATTCATCCTTATGGCAATGATCCTTCCTCTTCTAGACTTTCCGGATCATCTTGGCACGCTTCCTCCCGATGTGCCTCTTATAAGTGCTCTTGGATCCCTCATTGTCACTAGAATGTGATGAGGTGCTCTCATCATCTGTCGTTGGTGGGTTGTTGGCTGTCTTGGGGGATTCCCCAACGTTTTTCTTCACATACCCAAGTTTCGCATGATGGGGTAATTATTATACTTTAATAGGGTTTATGATTCATTGGTCATTAATGTCGAGGCCCTTTCCCTAATACCCAATCTCTTCAATAGTTTGGATCTGATACCTGTAGTCCGTTTTTCAAAAGCAACGAAATTTTCATCATGAAAAGTATATGAAATCGAAGAAACATTTTTTACCTCAAAGGGTTTATGCCGAAGCTTCTCCAATGCCTCGTCCTTAGCTCGCAACTGTCATAGCAACCTTTGTTTCTCCTTTTCTACTTCCTGTAGGAGTCTCCTTAGCTCGTTATTCTCTGCTTGAATGCTTTGATTGATCTCCTCAAGTTCCTGGATCCATGCCGCATTGGGCGAACTTTTCATCTTTGGTACACTATGTGTTGAAATTTTGGTTTCATCGCCCAAATCTGAACGCAAATCGATGGGTCCATTTGCTGCAATTCCAAGAGCTGCAATCATACTTTTATCACCGGAATATGATCCCAAGTCAATTGGTGTACCTCGTGCAACTCCCGCAGCCATTACCTTCTCATCTTCCTCTGATTCATACTTTAGATCTTGTTGCATGGTGTCAAATATCTTTTGCCTCTCATTCCTGTCATCCCTCTTAGGTCTCAGCTCAGGGTGTAGTTTCCAGCAATTGTCTTCATCGTGTCCTTTCTTTTTTATGAAACAAACTCCAAAAATAGAAGAAAAGAGAGACCAACGCCTTAGAAATAAGCCACTTCGAGGGGGGAACCTCCTTTACATTACATAAATGAACAATTCGATGATACAAATGACAAAACCTCCTTCTATATATAGGATTCCATGGGGCCACAGTATAATCTTATCCAACCTAACAATAATAATGTAAGGGCACAATAACAACAATATGGGAGTTACATGGGTACAACAATAACAATAAGGGGCCTACACTAACAACAATAGGGGACTACACTAGTAATATAGGGACCTAACATGCCCCTTTCCTTCAAAAAAGTGTTGTCCTCAACGCTTGAGTAGCTCAGGATGATTTTGTATAAAATTCTCATCCTCCCATGTAGAATATTCAGTGGGTAAGTTCTTCCACTTGATGAGATACTCTAAAATTGATCGATTTCATAGCTATCGAGTTCTTATTTTCGTGACTGCTTCAGGTTCCAATATGATTTTTCCTTTCTCATCAAGTTCTGGCAATATTGTTTAAACTAGAATTTTGTCACCTATAACCTTCTTTAAGCATGAAACATGGAAAATTGGATGCACTCGTGAAGAAGAAGGAAGCTCCAATTTGTATGCCATAGTACCAATATTTTTCAACACCCTGTAAGGACCATAGTACTTTGGCAATAATTTATTATCCTACTTAATTTTCTTGAGGGACATTTGTTTGTATGGTTGTAGCCGTAAAAATACCCAGTCTCCTACATCAAAACTTCTCTCGCTGCGATGTTGATTTCCCTGTTGTTTCATTCGATTTTGTGCCAAATTTAGGTTATCCTTTAAGAGTTGGAGAACTTGTTGTTGATGCTCGATCTGATCTTCCACTGCTTGAACCTTAGAATTTACTCTTAAAGATGATGTGATGGACGGTGTATGATATCCATAAAGTGCCATAAATGGGGTCATTTTTGCTGCAGTATGGAAGGAAGTGTTATGCCACCATTCAGCCAGAGGTAACCACTTGACCCATTTTGTTTATTTACCAAATTCAAAGCAACGAAGATATCCTTCCAAACATTTTTTCACTACCTTAGTTTGACCATCGGATTGAGGATGATAAGATGAGCTATGAGCTAGTTGAGTACCCAAACAAGAAAATAATTCCGTCCAAAAATTTCTAGTAAAAATGGGATCTATATCGCTTACAATAATCTTTGGGTTTCCATGTATCTTTTGGATTGTTTCCATAAATGCAGTAGCAACTGTACTTGCTTTAAATGGATGATATTATGGACAAAAGTGTGCATACTTGGTAAGTCTATCATCTACCACCATTATGACATTCTTTCCTTCAGACCTAGGTAAACCTGTGATAAAATCCATTGAAATATCCTCTGAACATTGACTTGGAATGGATAAAGGTTGTAGAAGACCCGACGTCTTAATTGTCTTAACTTTATTTTGCTAGCAAACCAAACATTCTGCCACAAAATTTTGAATATCAAATTTAAGGCCATCCCAATAAAATTATTTCTTCACCATGTGGTAAGTTTTTAAAAATCCTAAGTGTCCTCCTAAAGGAGAAGTGTGCAATTCCAAAAGAATCTTTTGTTTTAGTTGGGAATTCTTACAAATATATAAGCGATCATTGTACCATAATGAATCATTTTTCCAACTAAATGTATCATATGTACTAGGATATTGCTGCAAATTTTGAATGAGTATCCACACTTCTTCGTCCTTCTTCCATTCATCCCTTGCTTCGGCTATCCAATATGGTTGGATAATAGAAATGTCACAAAGCAATGCTTCCACCTCTTCATTCTTTCTTGAGGGTGCAACTGAAACAACATTTAGCTTACATTTTTTGTAGATGGTTTAAAAGTCATAACCCAACATCTTTATGACCCATTTTTGCTGCTCTTCTGAAGATAGTCTTTGTTCCAAAAAGTGTTTAAGACTATCGTGATCATTTATTACCTTGAAGTATCTTCCCATTAGGTAAGGTCACCATTTCTTTAGTGCATGTAGTATTGCCAACATTTCCTTCTCATAAACAGCTTTCTGTAAATAATTTCCTTTGATTGGATGACTTTCAAAAGCAATGGGTTTTCCTTCTTGCATTAAAACAACACCAATTCCATTTCCTAAGGCATCACATTCCAAAATAAAGGTTTTTGTGAAGTTTGGTGTAGCTAAGACCAGTGCTAGGCACATTGCCTCTTTAATATGTTCAAAGGACGTAGTTGCTTCAGGAGTCCATGAAAATGCATGTTTCTTCAATAATGTTGTTAGAGGTGCTGCTATTCTCCCAAAATTCTTAACAAAATTGCGATAATACCCTGTTAACCCGAGAAATCATCGAAACTGCTTTATGGTTGTGGGAACTTTCCATTCCTTAATGGATTTAATTTTGTTAGGGTCTACCTTAACACCCTTGTGAGATACAATATGACCCAGATATTCCACCTCTTGTACTCCAAAGAAACATTTGGAGGTTTTTACATATAATTGTTTCTCCTCCATTAGTTTGAGCACCATGTCAACATGTTGAACATGATCCTTCCAAGACTTGCTGTACATTAGTATATCATCAAAAAATACTAACACAAATTTTCTAAGGAAGGGTTTGAAAATGGAATTCATCAACCCTTGAAATGTAGAAGGTGCATTGGTAAGGCCAAAAGGCATGACCAAAAATTCATAATGAACCTCATGAGTTCGAAATGTTGTTTTCGAAATATCTTCAGTCTTCATTGTAATTTGATGATATCCTGAACGAAGATCCAACTTAGTAAAATAAATTGCTCAATGTAATTCATCCAATAATTCATCAAATCAGAAAATTCATAGATATTTAACAAGTAAAGCTTATTGAACTCTATAATCCGAACCGCGCCATGATCCATCCTTCTTATGTACCAATACTACAGGAGCAGAGAAAGAACTTTGACTAGGTTGAATTATACCTGCCTCTAACATTTTTGCAATCATACGTTCAATTTCGCTCTTTTGGACATAAGGATATCTATAAGGCCTAATGTTTTGAGGAACACTTCCTGGAATCAAATGAATAGCATTATCATGATCACGAATAGGTGGGAGTCATTTTGGAGTTTCAAAAACCTTGGAATGATTGTCCAAGAATTTTTGGAGATCTAGAGAAATAGATGATTTTGGTGTTGGAAATTCTAGTGAGCATAATTGTGCAATTACGCCTCGTTGTTCTTTCTTCGGAAGATTTGTCATGAAATTAGAGCTTATTATATTTCTTGGCTTCTCTATGATACTCTGTAATTCAACTTCCTTTCCTTCTGAAAAAATTTTCAAGAAAATTAAAAGCTTCCATCCCCAAAGATTGTAACCATTGTACTCCTAGTACAACATCAACACCTCCCATTGGATTGGAAAGCATTGGACTATTCAATACATATTCCCCCATGGTTATCTTGATATTATGGCATTTTCTTGAGCAATTTATGTTTCCTTCACTTAAAATTCTAGTGCTGGGTATAGGAAGCAATTCAATTCCTTGGCTACCTTACAATGAATACAATTATGGGTACTACCCAAATCAATCAACACTATTAACTTTTTCTTCTTGATATGTCCTTCTATCTTGAGAGTTTGAGGAGTGGTAATTCCTGCCAATGCATTGCATGATATGGTCGGAATCATTTCTTCTTTGTCTACGGTTGGTTCCTGGTGTATATCCTCTTCTTTTGAAGTTTCTTGTTCATTTTATTCCTCCTATTCACAATCTATGTAAATAATTTCTTCTCAGCACACTTATGACCTTTAATGTATTTGCTATCACAACTGTAGCAAAGCCCTTTTTCTCTTTTTTCTTCCAATTGTTGTGGTGTCAACTTTGTAGGTTGTGGAAGTCTAGGAGTAGCAACACTTCCATATTTATAGATGTGAGTGGTAGGCTTCCTTGTCATCACAATTTTACATTCAATTTTTCTTGCCAACTTGAATTCCTTCTCCAATGAATCAGGTTCCCAAAGGGGAACCTCATATTGGATGTTATCCTTTAAACTCCCTATGAAGACATCAATCCTGTGTTCCTCTGGAATATCATTTACCCTTATATTCAATTTTTGGAAGTCCTCGATGTGCTCCACCACTGAACCCTTTTGTTTGAGATTTATCAATTGGATAAAAAAGGTGTTTCTCTTTGTATCCTCATAATGTGCTATCATTTTCTCCATAAAAATTGACCAAGTGACAATGTTTTTACAGGAGAAAAGCCATCGATACCATACAAATGTATTTTGTTCTAAATATAAAGCTGCAATGCGTACCTTTTGTTTGTTTTGCACATTATTGAGATCAAAATATTACTCCATCTATAGTATCCATGTTACGGAATCCTTGCCATCAAAATTCTTCATATCGATATTTGGAATATGGTGGGTCTTCCATCCAACATTCGAGTTTATTAAATAACGATTAACATTTATTTTTTTCTCATCATGAGTTTCCTCTACTATATTTTCACCATTAGGAATCATTTCTTGTATCAACTTTGTCAAACCTTCCATTTTTTCTTCCATGTCTTCCATGCCACTCTTCAAACCATCCATCTTATCTTCCACGCCTTTCTTCAAACCATCCATATTAGCTTCGATGCCCTTTTTCAAACCATCCATCTTAGCTTCCACGCCTTTCTTCAAACCATCCATATTAGCTTCCAAACCTTTCTTCAAACCATCCATATTAGCTTCTATGCCCTTTTTCAAACCATCCATCTTAGCTTCCACGCATTTCTTCAAAACTTCCATTTCATTTTTTGTTGCTCTTTGCGAGAGCGAAATTTGGTGCACTTGCTCTTGTAATTTTGATATATTATGTTGTACTTCTTCATCTTCATGAGTCATAGTAGAGTATTATGAGGGCTTAATGAGTGTTGAGTTATTTTCAAAGGGTATTTTAGAACCCAATACTGATATCTATGCTTCAATATGCCCTTGGAATCACTTCAAACTGATTTTTAAAACAAGACTTATGCAATTTGAAAAATAATACACACATTTTTCTTGCTTTTGAAGAGCTCGATATTGAAACTGAATTGTCTCTGCAATTTCGGATCTTCAATATCTGAAATTTGGTCTTGTAGTATCCCTCTAAATATTCTTTCAAATGCCACAGGTCTAACCTAATTTGGATTCTTCAAGGAAAAGTTATGCCCAATCTCCCACAATGACCTAATTATGGACTGGTTCAATAGAGTGAAATTGTACGGCATGTCACGCATCATTGTTTCCTCCTTCGACTCTGAAATTCATACACACGAAACTACAGTCCATGTAATTTCAACCATTTTTAACATAATTCCAATCTAATGCTCAGAGCGAGAGTTATGGCAATTTTCCCAAGGTCACCTCTTTTAAATGAAATTCAGGAACCTGAAAAACCCCTAACTTCCACAGATCATATCTATGAAAATATTGCAAACCAATATCTGAAATTTTTACACAAAGTTCCTCAGGATTTCGGCTTCTCGTGGTAAAATTTTCAGCTTATGAACCTTCGTAGAAACAAAGCTATAACGAAAATTCCATGATGACCTGTTTGGAGCAGGGAAACCCTAGAATCCAAAGCTCTAATACCAAATGTTATGAAACCAGCTCCAAAAATAAAATAAAATAGAGATAAATGTTGGAAATATTGAGAGCGGGGTGAATCAATATTTCTTTCAATTAGTATTATTATTAATCTTTCAGAGCATTAGTTAATCTTCAATTATTATCAGTTTTTGTGCAATGATAGCATTAAACAAAAGGAACACAAATGCACATGATTTTTAAGGTGGAAACCCCCTCTGGGACAAAAACCACCTGAATGATTTTCTAATAATTCTTTAATATTAAAATCCAATTGAAAAGAAAGCTTCAACTTCCTAGAATCTAGAAAATCATTCTTCTCTAGCTCCCACTAGATGGACGCTCCAATGCCAGAGATTCTTCAGTAGTCAACTGAATGGATGCCCGAACACCCGATGAGATACAACTCACCCTAGAACCACCCTACCACCCTATAGAAGAATAAAAGAATTATGGAATCTCGTACCAAGGAACATGGTCCACTTACAATGATATAGAATTGTGTAGAAGAAGAAGACGCACTAGACCATAACCCCAACTATGATACAACCACCTAATGATGATCCTAGACCTCCTAACACTGCCTCTTCAACTGTTGGAAGGTAGACACTTGTACAATTTTTACAATGATGTTTTTAAAATGACTCATTACAATGATACCTTTACAATGACTGTATGCAGTGTTGCCCACATGAAGACTTCATGTGGTGAACTTCTTGCTGTTGTTTTTCACCTTGATTTCTGTTGTTGTCATGCTACCCTTTCTCACTCTTCAGAACATTAGATCATGCTTTTAGTATTATCTTGATGAATATATAATACCTACAAAAATTCGTCAAGGAAATACCCATGACATGATAATAACAAAACTTACCTCATCCTGCAGAGCATATGTCAGTGCTAAACAAAAAAAACAAATTAAAATATAATGAACCTAATCCAATTAAGAAATGAACATGCATATACAAAATATACTTACCTGGAGCTTACCTCTCCTACATCATTTTTCTACACCTTGCTTTTATTTACTGCCCTAGAAAGTCTGATCCTTTGCAACCCTTGACAACACATGATCTAGCTTTTTCTTTCCTTCTAGGAGATCGATATTGAATCTAGTGTATCTTTGTTATTTCAAATCCCCAATATGTAATTTTCGATCTTGTAGTAGTCCTCTGAGTCTTATTTCCAATTCCATAGGTCTGACCCAATTTTGATTCTTCAAGACAAAGCTATGCCCAATCTCTCACAATGACCTAATTATGGACTGGTTCGGTAGAGCGAACTTGTACAACTTGCCACGTGTTATTGTTTTCTCATTCGGTTCTGAAATTGATATATAGAAAACTATAGCCCGTGCACTATCCACCACTTTTTTATAGAATTATAATCCGATACTCAGAGAGAGAGTTATGACAATTTTCCCAAGGTCACCTCCTTGAGATGAAGTTCAGGAGCCTGCAAAAACCCTAACTTCCACAAATCATATCTCCAACAATATCGTGCACCATGATCTGAAATTTTTACAGGAGATTCCTCAAGATTTAAGTTTCGCCTCGTAAAAATTTCAGCTTCTGAACCTTCATATAAAAAAAAAGTTAAAATGAAAATTCCACGATGACCTATTTCAGGTAGAGAAATCCCTGCATGAGGAGGATATGAGGATAACAATTTATATAAATGCTTAGGTTGAGAGGGTCTTCAACAAGTGAACGTGGGAGGGATTTTAGGAGCTTAAAAATGATTAATTATTGACTGTTCAATGACCACAACCAATTATTAGAGTCATGCCACAACCCCATGGGGTTTTAGCTCACTAACCGAGGTTACTAACTTCAAACATGAATATCTCTCAAACTGTGAAGAATTACGTGGCATGCCATATATCAACAGAAACATCTCGACAAATAGAAACCATAATAAATATCCATGACTTGGAATATAGTAATTTGGTAGGTCAAAATTTCCATGCAATATTGGGGTATCCCCTGGCGCTGTTTGGGTTGACATCAATGACAACCACTGATCAACAATCAATGCCTTAGAAATAAGCCACTTTGAGGGGGAAACCTCCTTTACATTACATAAATGAACAATTCTTGGATGATACAAATGACAAAACCTCGTTCTATATATAGGAGTCCATGGGGTCATAATATAATCCTGGCGGACCTAACAATAATAATGTAAGGGCACAATAACAACAATATGGGGGTTACAGGGGTAGAACAATAAAAATAAGGGGGCTACACTAACAACATTAAGGGACTGCACTAGTAATATAGGGACCTAACGTTCTCACAATGGGTGCAAGAGGTCTTTGCTCCTCTTCTCTTTGTTGTTGCAACTCTTTTTGGGTGGTCATTTTGTTCATATGTCTCCCTGTTTTCAATATGCATGGCCTTAACACTGGCCTCATCGATAGTAGTAGGCTCAAACAATAATAATGAATGTCTTATGTAACATGTAAAGAACCGATATACTTAGTTACAATCTCTAATGAATCTAATAGAATGTCTAAGTTCAATGCTTGTTTCCTAAATTATTTAGTGAAGTTTTGAACATTTTTTCATTTTCCTTGCTTTAGGTGTTGCCATTCCATTAATGATTTTTTCTTATAGCTCAATGGGTAAAGTTGAGTTTTCAATGCAGAAGTAAAATTTGACCATGAGGAGAGAAGGTTACCCAAATTGTTGCTGCCTTGCAATTTTCTCTCCTACCAAACGAGAGTGGTGCCACCCAGTCAAAGGGATGCAAAATGGATATTTGCCTCGTCTTTCTTGATCTGTTGAATCCAGTAGTAGACCTAAATCTGTCTAATCCAATTGTTGAGCTTTTCTGCATTACATTATCATGTATACATAGGCAATTCAAACTTTACATCTAGTTTAAGGAAAGGTTTCTTAGATGTATGCCTATGACGTTTGTGAGAATGATGAGAAGAAGAAGAGTAACTAGCACTATAATATGGAGAGGGAGGGGGCTCTTCTCCACCATCTCCATGGTTTACTAATTTGTGGTCATCTGCATTTTTCTTCTCGGGCTTGACGGTCTTCTCATACTCTGCAAAACAATTTGTCTACTTTCTCTGCCATGTTGTAGAATGCCTTGCGGTAATTTCACTCTTCTTCCCAACAAGCTTCCTCATCTTCCATGTTTCTTCTTCATAGTGCACGTCTTGCTTCGGGATCAAAATAGTTAAGCTTTCCTTCGCCCCTTTGCAACTTGTTTTTGGTTAGCATATGCTCATGCAATTCGCATCGACAAAGACCTGCTCTAATACCACTTGATCCAATATCTTTTGCTTATAGAGGCATTAAAGAATTACATATAACATAACACTTAAAACCATGAAACATAAACACATAAAACGAATAAAAAAGAGACCATAACACACATGAGATCAAGACACCAAAAATTGATTACAGAGTTCATCCAATACGGACTATGTCTCTGGGCCCTGCTCAATAGTGGGGAGGCCTTCATTCATTAAGTGGCAAGAAGAAGAAGAAGTACAAGTAAAATTACATAAAGCACCCTTATACCTCCAATCTAGAAAATTCCCGAAAAATGAAGCTCTGATGCAGAAACGGACATCACTGTTGAGTTCCTGTCGCGAAGAGGTGTAAAATCGACATAAAATTTGTCTCAATGGACACTAGCAAGTTCTACACCCCAGGGAATATTTTGATGCCCCTCAATTTACCTGGGCATGGTTCTGCCCCTTCGGCGTGCTCGTGGTTCCGCTCTTACTCTTGCTTCTCTACCTCAGTGCATTGTGGAAATGAGCTTTTTAGGTATGAATTTGGGCGGAGCTATCAAAGCTCTGCATGTGGTATGTTGGTGTTGTTGGTGGATAACATGGAGGTGAGTCGGGTTCAAATCCTACTTGCTTCAAAAATTGTGTGGTATTTTTTAATGCAATAACTTAATAGGTGGGTGGGGTCCGCACCATGCGGCCTCGACCCAAACTTCCATCGTTTCAACAGTCATTGTTTAAAAAATTTCGAAGTCGTGGTGGGTGGGGTCCGCTCCACGCGGCCTTGACCCATCCCTTGGGGGCAGCGGGTCCATCAGGGTTGGCCTTCCCTCTACCACCCTTTTAAATATGTAATGTATGGTTGCATGCAGGGGTGGTGGGGATGGCAGCCTGCCACCCCCCTTTTTTTAATATTATTTTGGTTTTTAATAAAAACCTTTGTAATTTTTTTAACAATAGGGCCGGTTTTAAAAATTATCGAACATGAAGGTTATTAGGAAAATAAACATCCAATGAATTCACCTGCTTCTCAGGTGCTAGGTTCCCTGCCGGTTGGTAGTGAAATTGTGGGACATTTAAACCTGCTCCACTACCAACCTTTGACTGCAACTTTGACTTGCTCTAACTTCTCCATACGAGCTCAGATTGGAGATCCGTTCGCACCATTGGAATTAGAATGGAGAACACTTCAACATGGTCCTAGTCTTGTTTTCATCTAGACACTTTGATTTTTGATCATTTTTAAGCCACTTGTCCTATGAGATCCTCTTGGATCAATCACACATCAGGATTGGTGGAGTGAGGTATTGGACCCTATTCACACACCAAAAATGGTGGAGTGAGGTCCTTCAACATCTTGACCCTAATCACACACCGGGAATTGTGGAGTGAGGTCCTGGACCCTGATCACACACCAGGAAGGGTGGAGTGAGGTACTTTCAATATCTAGACCATGGTCACACACCAGGTAGGGTGGAGTGAGGTCTTAGCCCAAATTTCTCACAAGGAAGGGTGAGTGAGTGATTCCTAGTTGATGTTATAAGAATTTTGGCCTAGGAAGAGGCCATGAGATTTGAGGACCGATCACTCTAGAGGAGTGAGTCCTAATATGTTGATGACATTTCCATGGGTTTGGTACCACCCCGAATATTTCCACTAGCAGATGTTGATAATAGATGATGATGTTTGTAACAATGGATAACCTTTTAATTTAGATAAATTTGTCAATTTGAGAATGCATATTACAATGATTATGAATACCTCCATAGTTGAGAGGGAGTGTTTAATTTGTAACTATTTTCTTCATAATGTATATTTGGTCACTTGATTTATCTGTATTTATCATTTTAAAGCATATTTATAAATTATATAGTCAAAAGAAAAATAATTTTGAGTGAAATTCCCATTGCAACTTTTTAATGATGAAAATTTGAATTTTTAAAATGTAATTTTTGGCTCCTAAAGTTGTCAAGTGGGCCTCCCTCCAAGTCAAGTTGGCCCTGGATAAATACACACCCATTCGACCTAGACAAATCACCATATAAAGTTAGTTTTTCCTTCTTCACTTGTGCATACAATCTCACTCACAAAATATTGTTTTTGGGAAGCTAGCGAACGAAAAGAAGGATGAAATAGGACAACAAAGAAGGGTGGCGTTTCTCTCTTCTCTCTCTATTTCAAATCACACTTGTGTATTGGGTTCTCTCTCTGTGGTTCTCATTTTTCTGAGTTTCTTCTTGCAAGGGGGGAGAAATTTTCTGGGTAACTAGGTAGCTGCTGCTGGGCCGAAATTTATGGGGTGATTAGTAATTGCAAGAGGGCCGAAATTATGGTTTAGACAAGCAGAATGAGTTGCTAGATCATATTGGGTGACTTGAATTGGAGAGGAAGACCAAGTTTGACCATAGGTATAGGTGTGTCTCTCATTGAATAAGAAAAATTTCTCAATTGAAAATGTTTCTTGGGTTTTTCCCCATGGCGGGCTTTCCCAGGCTAAATCTTGTATTCTTTTGTGTATTGTGATATTTATTGTTCTACTGTTCTTTATGGTTGAATTTTCTAAGTATAATTGTTGAATGATATATTTAAATAACCTAAATGAATATCTACATCAAAAGTAATTATCATAATTTCAAAATATTGTGCTAATCTCAATTGCATTAAGAAAATCAATAAATGGCACACTAGTGCATATGGTCAATTTTCCGACACTTTAGTTCTGACAGTTTTGATGTATTTTTGGAAAGTTCCCCAATTTTTCTCAATTTTTTTTAATTCCGCCAAGTGGTGTCACTCTTGCGACACCACGAAAAAGTGTTGCTATTTTGATGCACTTGGCTAGGGTGTCGCAATAGCGACAATAATAGAAGACAACGTCACTATAGTGGCGTCCATGTTATGTGTGTCGGTATACCGACAGATATAAAAAGGATGGTCACTTTCCCTTTGAAAAAGTAAAAGTTGACTTGGTCAACTAGCATCACAATAGCGATGGTTTATTTTAAATATATAGGGCACGTTGTAAATATGTTTTCTGACAACCCTATAGTCCTTAATCCCCTAATTCCCAACCCATAACCCATTTAACCCACTATACCCGTAAACCCCTAACCCATTTAACCCCCTAAACCCTAAACCTCTAAACCCTTAACCCCTAACCCCTTAAATACTAATTACCAACCCCTAACCCATTTAACCCCCTAAACATCTAAACCCATAACCCATTTAACCCTTAAACCTTAAACCTCTAAACCCTTAACACATTTAACCCCATAAACCCCTAAACCCTTAACCCTAATTCCCAACCCCTAACCCATTTAACCCCCTAAACCCTAACCCCATTAACCCTAACCCCTAACCCCTTGAAGGCACAAGGGAGCAAATGGAAAATGGGTCGCATGAATGTGCACAAGGCACACGGGCGGTCACAACTTAGCATTTTTGATATGACCTCCCTCACACGACCCAACCCGACTCGACACGAACGTGTTTCCTTAGGCACCCTCACACCACTCGACCCGACCCGCCTGAACGAAGGCACAAGGGAGAAAACGGAAAACGGGTCGCACGAATGTGCACAAGGCACACGAGCGGTCACAACTTAGAATTTTTTATACAGCCGCCCTCACACAACCTGACCCGACCCGACCTGAACACATTTCCTTCAGCGCCCTCACACAACCCAACCCGATCTGACCCGCCTGAATGAAGGCACAAGGGATAAAATGGAAAACGGTTCGTATGAACATCCACGAGGCACATGGGCGGTCACAACTTAGAATTTTTGATATGGCCTCCCTCACATGACCCGACTCGACCCAACCCGAACGTGTTTCCTTGGGCGCCCTCACATGACCTGACCTGACCCGACCAGAACACGTTTTCTTGGGCGCCCTCACACGACACGACCCAACCCGACCCTACCCGACCCGCCTGAACGCAGTTTCTTGGGTTCCCTCACACGAATCGACCCGACCCGCCTGAACATGTTTCCCTGGGCGCTCTCACATGACCCAACCTGAACTACCCGAATGCGTTTCCTTGGGTGCCCTCACACGAAACGACCCGACCCAACCTTCCCGAATGCTTTTCCTTGGGCACCCTCACACAACGTGACTCGACCCGACCCGACCCGCCCGAACGCATTTCCTTGGGCACCCTCACTCAACTCGACCTGAATGCATTTCCGTGGGCACCCTCACACGACCTGACTGAACGTGTTTCCTTCGACACCCTAACATGACACGACCCAACCTGACCCGACTCGCTCGAACGTGTTTCCTTCGTCACCCTAACATGACACGACTCGACCCGACCAGACCCAACCCAACCCGCCCAAACACATTTCCTTGGGTGCCCTCACACGACCAGACCTGAGATGCCCCAAATGCATTTCCTTGGGCACCCTCACAGGGCACGACTCGACCCAACCTAACCCTCCCGAACAAAGGAACTAGGGAGAAAACGACAAACTGGTTGCACGAACGTGCACAAGGAACAGGGGCGGTCACAACTTAGCATTTTTGATATGGCCTCCCTCACACGACCCAACCCGACCCAACCTAAACACATTTCCTTGGGCACCCACACACGACACAACCCAACATTCCCGAACAAAGGCACGAGGGAGAAAATGGAAAATGGGTCGCACTAACATGCACAAGGCACACACACAGTCACAACTTAGCATTTTTTATACTGCCACCCTCACACGACCCGATCTGACTTGCCCAACTGCATTTCCTTGGGCGTCCTCACACGACCCGACCCGACCCAACCTGCCCGAACGCGTTTCCCTTGGCGCCCTCACACAACCCAACTCAACCTGACTCGACCAGCTCAAACGCGTTTCCCTGGGCGCCCTCACACAACCCAACCCGACCCACCCGAACGTGTTTCCTTGGGTACCCTCACACAGTACGAACCGACCTGACCTGACCTGGCCCTCCCGAACGTGTTTCCTTAAGCACCTTCACAAGACCCGACCTGCCCGAATGCATTTCCTTGGGCACCCTCACATGACCCAACCCAACCCGCCCAGACCCGACCCACTTTAATGAAGGCACGAGGGAGGAAACGAAAAACAGGTCACAAAAACATACATAAGTCACACAGGCGGTCACAACTTAGCATTTTTGACACAGTCGCCCTCACACAGCCTGACCCGACCCACCCGAACGAAGGCACCAGGGAGAAAATGGAAAATGGGCCGCACGAACGTGCACAAGGCACGCAGGCGCTCACAACTTTGCATTTTTGACACGACCGTCCTCACCTGACTTGACTTTCTCAAATGAAGGCATGGGGGAGAAAAAGGAAAATGGGCCAAACAAATGTGCACCAGGCACACAAACAGTCAGAACTTATCATTTTTAACATGACCGCCCTCACACAACTTGACCCAACCCGCCCAAACGCACGACCCGAATGAAGGCACAAGGGAGAAATTGGAAAATGGGCCACACGAACGTGCACAAGGCACACGAGAAGTCACAAATTAGCATTTTTAACACGGTCCTATGACATGATCTGACCCAACCCAACTCGCCTGAATGCACGGCCTGACCCGCCTGAACGTACGAACCAAACGGCACGACCCGACCTGCCCAACGACATGCAATGTGAATTCATTATTATTATTTTTTCCAAGGAAAATCTCATGGGGAAATCCAATAAGGGATGCTTCCCCACATTTGTGAATGATATCCCTTGTAAACCTGTTGAATAGACTTGTTTGTTTAACCTAGGGGGATTTTATTTTGAGCTTCAAAAGAAAATGAGCAACTGTTGGAATGGCCCATTTTAGGAATTTTGAGCATTTTCAAGGGAGTGGAGGCATAGTGATTTCTCTTTCTTTGTCTTTGTAGAATCATGTGATTTCTTGTGGTGTGGATTTAATAGGAATGTGTGTTTGGGTCATGCTCTTGATTTAGGACCATGTGATACATTTTTTGTTTTGTATGCCCCTATCCTTAGCTTTGAGCAAGAATAATTCTGGAATTGGATGACCTCTTCTTTATTGACAACTTAATGCATCTTTAAGGGGGACCTGACCATGTTTGAGTGAGAAGGAGACAAGTGTGGAGGTGGGGTTTGGTATATGGAATTTATATATTATACATATGTAGTAGTGGTATCCCTTTGTCTATATTTTCTCTTCTTTCTTTGAAAAATATTGTGGGTGTTGCCCAAGATGCTTGTTGCATGATAATCCTTTGCAAGGTCACTATTGGGGACAATGATATGTTGGTTTAGGATATTATGAGAGATGATTTATGTGCTTCCTTTAATTCTATGTAAAATGGAAAGTTCTCAATATTGGATGGTTTGCCTTATGAAGTCTCTAAGTTCACGTGGGACTTTATTGGGGATCGTATTTGTTTTTTAGATGTATATTTTTTTTTCTAGGTTCCTCTTTGAGTCTCTCAAGTCTCAATTATGGCTTGATGAACCCTATTCCTCATAATTCAATCAGATACTTTATAGGTGGTTGGAAGCGTATTAATTTTCTTACGATTTCTTAAAAACTTGTGGCAAAGGCTTTGGATTTGAGGATCTGGTCAGTTTCCAAGTATGTAGTGTGATCGAAGTGGACTAGGTTTGTCCACAGGCCTGGTCAGCGTAGGAGGCAATGGAGTGGTCCAGAGAGATAGGGAAACATTTCCTTAAGTTTAAGATTGACTTGGAAAATACTATGATAGATTTGGTTGTTCTTTCATCTTTAAGATACGTTGATGTGCTTAGGTTATGATTCACAGTGTGTGGGTATAATGAGTGATATTTTCACTAATCCCTTGGACTTCATTTTTGTCACAAAGACTTATTCCTACGGATAATGTTATATTATTTGATTCAATAGGGCCATCCTTTGGTGCCTTATCTATATTTATGCATTGTTGATGCCTTGGGTTACTTTTTGGACGCAGCTTTCATTCTAAGGAATATCAACATTATTATGATTTTAGATGGCTAACAGAGGTTAATAACTATTTTGAAGATGACTTTTAATTTCTAGGAAACCTTTTGTGGTGTCTTTGGTGCCATTTTCAGCCCTCATAAAATTGATTTTTGACTTTTTGGGTTGGATTTTTCTCTGGAGTGGACTCCTACTACTTGCTTTATATTTCTCATGGAGTGATTTTCAATTTTGATATTATTTTTTGGACTGGGTTATCACCTATGGACTCATGAGATGCATAAAACTTATCTATTTTCTTTCATTTATTGAAACTATGTTTCCTATTCATGTTAGTTTCTTATATGTGACATCTCAAAGACTTGATTGGTCCCTAGCTTAGGAATTTATTGTAAATAAAATTTATTGTTACCAGGCTTTCAAGTTTTCAAATGGAAACTTGTGAATCTTCTTGTCTCTTTGCCTTACTTTTCAAATTGCATAGGTTGTTGACTTCAAAAGTTCATTTTGTCATATAGTGAGTTCTTAACCAAACAAGACAACAAATACCTACCCAAACCCTAATGAAATGAGAGGGGATGAGGACTAATGCTATATGAGGTACCTTGTAAACCATGAAGCATATGAGTGATCTAGTTTTGAGATAAGATGAGAAGGTGAAGATGATAAGCACCCTCAAGAGTAAGGATTAATTCACGACAGGGTTGGACCTTTAATCACCAATTCCTAGTGTTTCAAGGATGTCAGGGAAAATATATAATTATTTCAAACCCTAATGCACATGTTGAGGCATAGGACCAGTCAAGGACCTAGGGTGACATGCTATGCAATAAATCTCACCATGATGTCATGTGATGTCGATGAGACTGTGACCTTAGAGGCATAGGTTGAAAATAGAAAGGGGGGTCACTTTCTTTCCAAATTAGAGTTTCTCCCAAACCCTAGTATAGTCAACATAAGGGAAACCAAAAATGAAATCGTGTTTGTCCACATGTAGTGTTTCTGCTGGTTGCGATACATACTAGGGAAAGATAAGTTTTGAATTCATGGGAGTCTCTTGGCACGTCATCGAAGCGACACATCTTTGAAACCCTAATGTAGTTATAAGGTCAACATTTGAGGCAACACATGATGTGTGGGGGAAACATGTAAAGCGTGAATGGGGACAACATCAGAGTTTTCCAGAAAGGGGGAGAGGAGAGTAACTAGTTAAGAGTCTGATCGAAACCCTAATGGGTTGAGCAAGAAAAACAAGGGGAACCCAAAATTTGAATATGCCCAAAATTTTGGAAATTGGCTACATTGTGATAGATGGAATCTTGGTAAAAAAAATAATAGTAATTGTCAAACCTTAGGAGAGGCCATGTTATCATACCTTTTTATGTCTATATTAAAACAAGAAGAAACCACATAATTTTAATTTTGAGTATTTTAATTTAAATATGACCACATAAATAACTAAAACTTCAAAAAAGTTATACTCTTAACACACATAAATATCACTGCATAAAACTACTAATTGTGTTTGTAAGTTTTACATATTAAATAATTTATATATCCCTTAATATCTTATTTATTTATATTCAATTTTTAATTTAATACTATATATAATTTTTTTTAAATATTATTATTTACATTTATTTTTTATTTTTATTTTAATTCCAATTCCCTCCTGCAAAAAATACACCCTTTAGGAGTCGAAGCAAGTGGAACCGTGTGGTGGCCATTTTGCCGGATTTCGAGGAGGGATGCTCTTCTCATTTATATCGTTTGAGATAGCTGTTTAATGCCATAGATGTGGAGATGCACGCCGAATTGACCTCTAAGGGGGAAGTAAGATGTTTCTCACCTTTGTCGACAGCCTACCATCAGGTATTTATAAAATGAGCCAGGAGAAATGACCAAGTTGAATCTTTTTCTATTTTCTGATTATGTTTAGCTTGTCAAAACCCCAGATTTTAATGCCTTTGAAGCGAATTTATTGAGATTGTTTGATTTCGATGTCTTGAATCTGAGTTTCATGTTGCATTTGTTGTGTTTGAAGTAGTTTATAACCCATATTAGTATTTTTTTTTCTAGACCCGATATTTGATGTGTCTGTGTCTTGTCAACGCATCAAAACCATTACTAGACAACGCATCAAACTTACCCACAGAGTCTCGTCCTGAGATCCTGCCTCTGATGGATCAGGTGTAGTATAGAGAGCTTTAAATTCAGATACTTGGGTGGGAATCTTTCCATACAACAAATTATTGGAGAAACTGAGCACGTGCAAATCGTTGGATTTCCAGATCCATTCTGGAAGAAACCCTGTCAACTCGTTATGTTCCAATGATAACAATTGCAAACTTTGAGACTCAGATGAAACACTGTCTTGCATGTGAGGGTTTTGAAAATAGAATGGTCCGTTGTTTTGTGCAGGAATTTCCAAAAAATAATACAAAATAAATATTTCCTAAAATGCAAGAGCGCTCAAGAGACTTTGTAGTGTATGCAAGAGGGCCAATCGGTTTTGAGGGGAAAATTCATTTCAGACCTAATCTAAGGGACTCTGAGCTGCTTTGTGACTAAAGGAGACATTTTCCTTGAAGTAGATGAGTTTCCTAAGGTCAACCAAAGTCCAATCTAGTCGATCCAAAGGGTTTGTGAAACTATTCGCAATTATGTGGCGGTCCAAAATTCTGAAGCAATTATGTGATAAAGGCGAGTCAACTTGTGGGTTCCTGTAGTCGAATCAAATGCTAATTTTGTAGCAGAGTGGGATGGAAAGGTTCAAGTCTATTGTAGAGGATTGAAATAGGATTAGAGTGCACATTTGAGGCAAAACTTGGATATCTTGAGTAGTCTAGGTACCTTGTAGGGTTAGAAATCAAGTCACTAGTTAGGGTAGTATTTCAATGGTTAAATTGTTTATATCTGTTAAACGTGAATCATATTGTATGGATATTTACTATTGTGCCAAATTATTTTATGGGTTTGAAAAAAAATACACTATTTTGTTGAATATTGTATTGGAATGTGGATTAATTGAATTCTAATTTTCTTTATTCAGCCTATTATATCTTTGAAAAATTGATATTGTTCACTGAAGATTATATTAATTGTATTAAATTGACTATTATTTGTAAAAGGAAATTCTTTTGAAATCCTAGTAACCTATAAAACCCTAGGGCAGAATTACCCTAGTTCACTACATAGAGGGTCCCCCATCCCCCTTGAATTTCCCTAAAATTTGGGTGTGCAGAGAATATCAGAGTTTTATTCAAGTTCTCCCAGATGCACCCTCTCACCTTTTGAGGTAAGCCAAATGGATTTAGTTAACCAAATTCTAATCTTTAGAAATATTGGAATGTCGTGTCTTATTATAAGATTGGGTAGATGATTCAGGACCTTTGAAGATCAGACTCATGGCTCAGTTTTGTCAGGTGGGGTGCCTCTTGCTATCTGTTTTCATTAATAAGTAGAGCCCATGAATGTTGCAGACCCATGTTTCGTTCTTGTCTAATTGGTTCTTGTTGTTTTTTGTGACCTAACATATGTATATGTGGGCTCTTGTAGGGTTCCTTATTGTAGTTTATAGTCAATTTTTAGAATAAGTTACATAAAGATACTTGTCAAATAGCTTGTGGTCAAGTGGTTAAATAAAACAACTTTTCAGTGTTAAGACCTAGGTTGAAACTCCTAGAGAAAATTTTGTTATGTCAATACAATGTGGCCAAAAGAGCCATATTTCATCTGAGACCAGGTGAAATTCCTAGAGACCTCCATGACTCATGGTGATTAGAATTTGGATCGGGGCCTAAAATTAGCTAAAATTTCAAAGTGCTCGAAATTTCTTTGAACCTGAACGACCGGATAGAGTTCATCGCCAAGATTCTGGCGCAACTTGTTTCATCAAAATCCGAGTTCGTATGACTGACTTATCGTCTACTGTTCGTTTTCCAAAAGAGGTACAAAAGGAGAAGAATAGGTACAATGATTGTGGTAGTGTGTTTGGTGCACGTATGTACGAAATCACAACAACTTAAGGGGTGCGGTCTACCCACTTAAGTTATTGGTAACAAGCAGAAAAAGAAGTGGAGTCAAGCAAGTTAGTGGAACAAGATAGAATCAATAAGCATACTAGATAGAGAAATAACATGCATATATAAACTAAAAACTAAACAAATAAACACGAGATCTGAAAAGAGTCAAACGACAACAATAATACGAACAGTGGCTCTAGGCCCCTCTTATTGAGTGCTGGTAGTAATAAGAGTGAAACTTTACCCTCTTACCAAAGGGCCCCTAGACAATGGTTCTAAGTCTCGATGCAAGGATGTTTTTATCCCAAGCATTGCCTCAGTGCAGTCTCCCTCTCTCTCTATTGTGTTGGACTGAACTTGTTGGGTGGCCAACAATTGAGTCCCCTCTATCTTCAGCTCTGGCTCACACACTGCTAGTATTGCTTGGGAAATTCCAGCCAGCATAACAATGTGTTCACAAACTCTTCATCTCATGGTGGTCTTATATAGGATATTTCAAACCCTCCCTTCCCTCTCTTGGTACATGGAGGATGGTGACACAAGAGAGGGGTATGATTCCTTTGTGTGCTCCAAATATTCCATTGTGTGCTCACATAGTGTCTAAGGAGGCATTGGCGGCTATCCTTAGGCGGCTACAAGTAAGGCATCACTTGTCATTTGCTTTGTGTGGTCCCGGATAGTGACATTTTGCCGCTCCCAGATTGCGCACATATCGGGAAAAAATGTGCGCGGAAGGTGCTCTTCACGAAGGATTATGCACACAAATAACATTTAGGACTAGTTCAAATTTGATTTTCCTCAGACCTTAGAGATTTTTAAATACTTTCCAGATTCTGTAATGTCTTCCAACCGTGTAAATCATTTTGTTTGATATTAATTAATGTCGTCTTCTGTTGTACGATTTTCTAGTGTTAACAGTTTCCCCCTAATGTGTGAGATCTAGGAAGAACTGTATAGCCGAAATACATTATAGTTTCTTTTCTGTATCGTGCGTAGAGAGAGAGAGAGACCTGCGTGAAGCTTGGAATTGAAAACATCCTGCACCGTTTCCAAGAATGAACATGGCCTAAGGGATCCCTGTAAGCAAATACAATTTACAATTCATATACAAATTTTCTACAAGGTGGGCATGTCCCATGCTCATAATGCTATGGCTAGTTAAACAAAACTATTTTGACAGATACATGTTATGTCGGTATCACTGATATGGTAGTGATGTTGGCGGTTGTTGAAGATGACTGCTGATGCCCTCAGGGGCATTTTTTTTTCTTTGACAATAGGTGGAATATAGTACCCATATGTGTAAACTTGGTATGGCATATAGCTGCGCATTGTATGCATAGGCACTAGTTGGGACCTTCCCGTGTAAGCATTGTTGAAAGAGATGCTTATGGAGGCACGGGTCTTTGACGAATATAATCAAAGTGCAATGGTTGTAAGGTATGATACCATCTTGACATGAAATCTTTTGTCAAAGTCAAATGTAAGGAGGATCAATGACATCTGTGGACAAAGATGTCTCCCACAGTGCCACCTGACGATGCCCCTTGTATGGGGAGGGGTGATCCAAGGTACCGCTTCCTTTTTGGAATATAGGTGTTGAAGTCAAAAAAAAGGAAGCCTCAACCGAATGAGGGATCGCTGACATAAGGGGTCAAGGACCTGGATGTGATGAGTTTAACATAGGCATGCAGGCGAGGGGTGACTGAAAAATAATGATGGGGATTCAGTGGCCCAAGGTCAAAGTATACTTAAGCAACTTGGCAGCAGTCATATTTTTTTCTGATGGGGAAATCCCTGGAGTCGGTAGGACTTCTAGGGTGGGTGTAAACCGGCTATGAATGTCATGATGGCGTGTGCATGGGGGGTATAATACTTCAACCAAGGGTGTTCAGGGACTGCTGCCGTGGGAGAAAAGATGAAATGAGAGGGTGAAGGACATAATGCACCATTAGGGGTCTTTGTACACTTACCAAAAGAATAAAATAATGGGGTTTGGTTTGTACAAAACACAGAGACGGGTACCCCAAAATAGGAAAGTGTTTGCTCACTAATGGTGTGAGGAAGGTGTTTTACTTAAGGTGGGGGTCCCATTGGTTGGTCTCATGTGTGGGGTTGATGAAGCGGATGAAAAAGTATCACGTATGGGATTATGCTGGTGGAGGTATGGTGGGCCAAATGCGAGGCATGATGGTGCACTCTTGATCTTCTTGTACAACTTGGTCATCTGGTAAAGGGGGTTTAGCTTGTATGGTAAACTTGACCTTATGCACGGTGAATGGGTGGGCATGAGGTGCTTCCCGGACTGAAGTGGTATTGCCATGGCATCACTTATGTTGTGATATATGGTTTATTGTGGGTGACGGGCGCCATGGGGGGGGAAGCTCTATCAACCAATGTAGATGATTATCATGTGTAGGGTGAGGTGATGATAAACATGGTCAAATATGATGACCTTATGGTTTATTTATGATGGAGAAATGATGTCAGGATATGCAGAGTTTTCTGGGACTCTATCATGCTGGCGGTAGAATGATACCTGCTCTGGAACTTTCAGGGGAGAACGTTGTGGATGCTTTGCGAACTTTTCCTACAAAAAAACCTACCTCAAGTGAAAGCATCTTCTTTATCAAATATTATTAAAATTCATGAGCTTTAAAAACGAAGATGAGAGAGGGCATACCTGCCGGCGCTGAAGATTTATTTTTTCAGGAGTGTGAATGTGTGGCATCGCCTCTGTTCATCATGGAGTGCTAATTGTGGCACAACTTACAGTGGAGAATGGACCTTGTGATCTCTGATTATGGTCCTCCAAATTTTTTGAAAAGGGAAATATATAGGTGGATATGGCCCTAATACAATTCATTTGTACTTGCTGAGTTTTTCAGAGGTCAGAGGACTCTGCGTAGCATTTCTTGCCATTGCGGTCAGCCTGAGCACCAAGGATTTGCGAGATCATGCCCAGGTAACCTTCATGATGTCCCATACTTGAATGTTTTTAGTTTGATGGTGTCGGGTTCTGTACAAACTGGGTTTTTGCGGATTCTAGGTGTTTTTTGCCCTAGATTGCGCAGGCAATCATGGCAAAGGCACGCCCCCTTGTGCATTTTTTCGAGGGATAAGCACGCTAATGCGCTCATTTCCCCATTTTCAGCGCGCCTCAAGCACGCTTGTGCAAAATACAGGTGCGTGCTAAGCACACCTGTCTGAGGGACAGGGGTGAAAATTCGAGGCAGAAAATATTTTTTGGATTTTTGCCTATTTTTGGGTTTATATGTACTGATAGGTACCTGTTTTGATGACAAGTGATTATGGAGGGAACGACACTGCCCCGATATCCGTGATGAGCTGGCTACTGATGCTGGGGCGCGCCATCAGCTGGCGCTATGGGGACTCCTGAAGTTCGTGGAGAACGAGCTTCTTCGGCCGCAAGACCAACTGCTATGTTATGTGATCCGTCATTGGCACAAGAGGCGCAACACACTTGGTCATCCGTCCTGAGACAAATGTTTACTTTGTGACCGGGTTACTGCCTCAGGGTGAGGCGTTGAGCTATCCACTCCCTATCGGGAGAGTGGACTTGGAGAGATTTAGGAGACGCCACTATGGTGTGGCGCCTCTTACAGAGGGATGCATCAGCGTTGCATCAGTTACAGATATGGAAGAGCGATGTGCTCTGGCAGTGATTGTGCGATTGGAAGGGTTGATTGCTCTGCATCGGGCATCAGGCCCGCAGGTTGGAGTGCTGCGCCGGTTGAGGTTCGAGCATTTTTTCGACTTTTCCCATTTCTATTTTTATGGGATGGTGTCGCAACTCAACAAGTTCCAACATGGATCTAAGTCATTTGCGTACACCATTATCTTGTGTAGCATTATGTACGAGAGAGTAGTGTTGCTGAAGCCAGTAGTGGCGGTGCCTTCTAGGGGGCCATGGGAGCTCCGTATGAGGAGATGGGCTTTGGTGATGCCACAAGGTGGTGGTGGTATGGTGGGGCATTACTAGATTGCCATGATAGAGGCCTGGTTCGAGGCCAACCCGCAGATGTTCTTACCATATCCATTTGCAGGGATGGACTTCCGAGGGGATCCAGACATGAGTCTCCATTTTGGTTATGCTTGGGGCCCCGCAGGTATGTTTTGTATGTTTTATGCGTTTATTTGAGTTTACATGTACTTATGTGTTTTTGTAATGACACTAAAATTATTTTGGTTACTCTTGCAGATGTTGGTGAGGTGGGTCGCCCCATGGCTCAGTTGGTCCTCCACGACAACCTAGGGGTGATCAGGGAGGAGGTGCTGCTGGGGGACCTGGCAGTGGTGTTGGCCCTTCAGGGGAGGGCAGCAACTCGGCTGCTGGAGAGATTGTGGTCGAGCGAGCTCGTGCCGACGTGGCAGTGGTGCATGTAGATACGGTAGATGCTCGTATTGCAGAACTGACAGCTCAGGAGTCAGTTCTTGAGGATTTCTGGGGTCAAGTGGACCACTTGACCCAGGGGATGCCTACTCAGGGTTTCATGGATGACTTCGAGGAGCTCTGGTTGGAGACTGTGATGGCATATTAGAGGGACTATCAGCCTGTTCTTCGTCGGGTGGCGATCACGGTTGCGACGACATCTCTAGTGATGGCACCGGGGGCGATGGTGGGTCCAGTTGCCCCTCCTGAGGGGGCACCACCCTAGAGTATTTTTGTACACAGAGAAAGCACCCATTATGAGGATGCTTCCCTTATTTTTGAACACTTTTGTATCTTTGGGCTGGCAGTTGGGCCAGTGACACAATTTTTTGTACTCAGACATACATATTGTGACATGTATATATGAGGGATATTTTTTGCGGCTCTACATGATGTGTCACCTGTTTCATTTTATGTATGATGTTATGCTGATGGATATCTATATTTTTGGTTTTTTATATATGATGGTTTATTCGAGATTTATTCCAGTTTAGGATATTGTTAGCTATGTGATCAACTATTTGGTTTTGACCCTTGGTACATGTGTGAATGTGATATAGTCAAATTGTCTGCTTAATATTTTGGCACGCAAATATTTTCTAAACGTATGTGTATCTCTTATCTCAAATGTTTGGTTTAACTGCAACACTACTAACTGGGAATTGAGGTAGATATGCATATGGTGTATACTCTGATGGAGGGCATCGCACATAAGTTTGATGATGGCATCATATTCTTCCTGATTGTTTGTTGCTGAACCGATGCACACACCATTTGAGCAGAGTGGCAATAAGTTAGGGTGGTAAATGACCTAGGCAGCTGCAGCTAAACTTTGAGACCATCTTGATGCTCCATCAATAAATCCGAAATAGAGTTCAGGTTGGTGTTCCATGGTGGCACTTTGAGCACTTTTTAAGTAAGTCTTTTGGTCAAAAATATTAAGTGGTTGGAGTTGTGTACGTTCACTCTAGGGAAGGGTCGTCTTGGCCCTTATGGGTAGAATTTCTTGAGGTAAAGGCCGTTGACGGGGTTATTGAGGCAGATTCTGTCCGGTTCCGTCAAGATGTATGCCCCCTATCGAAGGCAATGTTTAATGATGTAGTGTCATTTCCATAAGGTTTCAAAATTTCCTGGCCCTATGGCTTCTTTTGCGACATCATAGTAGAGGACTAATTCTCTCTCGGTGAATGAGCGAGGGATGATGTGGCGGTCGAATGATGCTGTTACCCTTTTCTTGTGGGCCTCGTTGTGTTGCAGCGACTGTCATCGATTTTCGTCGACAAGCTCTAGTTGCACTAGGTGCTGTTCTAGAGGCTGGGTATTATCAAGGATTTCGATGGCTGCATGTAAATTTGGGATCTTGCAGAAATCAATGCAAAAGCGCAAGGTACCTTGACCTTTTGCGATAGGAATAGGGTGGAAATCCTGGGACGTGGGGGCAGTTGGAATCCATTTTCGATATGTGATGATACAAAACGTATATGGTGGATTGTGTCATCGACGTTCGATGGGGGAAGAATCTCCATAATGGGATTCTGCGTGAGTGCAAAGTTCGTTTCCCCTATAGGATGGTCAATTTCCGGTAGGTGGAAATTGTGCCTGCCGCAAAGGTGCCTGAATGTTTCCATTAGTGGGCATACATTTGGTGTGTGATTTTGGCCCGTGCAGAAAGTGCATGGTATCACTGTGCCAACAGAGTATATTGTGTAGGATTCTGTACTACTCGTTGTTCTTGATGTGGACACTTGGAAAGGGTTTGTTGTAGAAGAGGTTATCTTCTGTTTCAATTTCTGTATTTTTGGCTTGGGTGTGTTTACTTATTTGGGGGAGTGTAGACTCAACGCTGCTCTTGCTGCTCTTAGCTTGGGGAGGTGTACACATTTAATCGTATGGTGAAATTGTGAATAAATCCGGCAATAGGTACGCGTGATTTTCTCTTGGTTAGAGAGAATTTTCTGAGGGAGAGAAGAGACTATACAAAAAATGTTTGCAAGGTGCTTCAATTCTCTGCACTGGTTGACTCGGTGGTCGTTTAGGTCACATAGGTCGCATGTTATCCTAGGCTTGGTCGGGGTCATGCTTGGTTGGTGTGTTATCTTAACTTTCCTAGTACGCCATCGTGGGGGTGGGGACATTGACCCGACGATGTACTTTTTATGCCATTCCCAAAGGTCATCCTGTCTCTTCTCTATGGTATTAATCATGTCGATGGTGGGAAGAAGTTGCAAGGCATAAGTATAGTGTCGCTCATAATTATTGCCCTGAAATATAAGGCAAAATATCCTTGATATGAAGGTTCCGTCATGCTTAATTTGAGGTCTGGCAAGGAACCAGTGCCGTAATGCTGCTAAATCAGGACAATGGACAACCGGATGATTTGGAGTTTTGCATAACTTGCATGTTGGTCTTATCTGTGGAGGGCGGTTAGGGGTAACTAGGGGTTCCCTAATCAGTCGCTCTTCAACAGACAAGAACATGATGGATCTGCTCGTCACATCTTCTTGGGTTGTGGAGTTGTCTGTGGACTCCGCTTCCATGTCATCTTCTTGGGAGAGGCGGACTATGGCAGAGCATAAGCTAGCAAGGGCTCGCCGGAATCAGGGGATATAGTGACAATTCTCCAAAATGTGATTGTCGGTGCATAGCGGAATGTGAATTTCGTTGCCCGCAATCCAACATAGTAAACCCTTTCTATAGGATACCATCTGTGGATGAGTTCCGGGGTTGTGCACTCTTCGAGGAAGTGACCACGTTCATCGCATAGCGTGCAATGTATGATGGGCATGACTGGGGGTCTTTCTTGTGCCCTTCTTTGTTCCTCCTATAGATATAGGATCGTATGAGGTTCATTTCCAGATGCCTAGGTGGAGGGATACTCTTGATAGGATCGCTCAATAGCGTGTAACACATCCCTATATCACGGGATATTTGGGAAATGATGGGAATAGTGCCCGTAGTTACTGCAGAGAGTGCATGCATGATTGGTACGCAACGCTTTGCCTTTACCTTTGGTGGTAGGTTCCTTTTTACAGGAACACGGCGTCGCGATGTCTGTCTCATATCCAAGGAGTGGTTTTAATTCATCCAGCTCTAGACAGATATGGGTGAGTGACCGATTACGTCGCATATGGAGTAGACTGGTGATTCTCGTTGAATGGCGGGGGTTACCATATTCTTTCCTCTCTTTCGGTTTTCTTAGTCGTAATCACCGGTTTTGCAATTGAAATTTCCTTTGCAGGGGTGGTTTCGACCTTTTATTGAATGAGTGGGGCCTCCTCGGGACTGAGGGACTTCAATCCTATGGCATTAACATGGGTGGCTCCTGTACCTGCAAGGGGAACAAGTTACCAAATTGGGATTTCCAATGATATGTTGGGTAATACCAGTGTTGCCAAAACATGCTGGGAGACAAAACTAGCTGGGGGGTAGAGGAAAGGGGTTTGGGAGGCAGCGTAGGCTAGAGAGGTTGTCGTGGCCGATGACTTGGTGCCATTACTGCTTGTGTCTGTGTCCTGACCACCTTCGGTGCTTGATGTAGACATCATGCACATCGAAGCCCCTGTGACATCAGGCGATGACTCAGGGATTATGGGAGGATATCCTAGGAATGACCCTATAATAGACGATGGTTTGAATTGGCTAGGGCCATATTCCTGGTATCGTGAGAGAGCACCTGAGACTATATCTACATAGGGTAGAATTACATCTATGTTTGTTAGGGGTCATTTATCATTGTGCTTCAGTTGGTCTACAGTAATGATGTCGTCCTCATGGGGGAACATCATGATGCGAAAGATGGAGGAGGCTATGGAAGACATGGCGTACATATAACTCCGCCCAAGGAGTATATTGTAGTCCAAGTGAGCATCCAAGACTTCAATGTCTATGTGGACAATCTTTCCGGCTAAGCAGATTGAGACATTTTGGTAGAGGCCGACGGGGGTCGAAGGACGACCATTGTATGCTCGAAGCATAATAACTGAGGGTTTTAGTTCGGGAGAACCTAACTTTTGCCAAACATTTTTGGACATGATGCACGTGGATGCACCCTCGTCCTTGACACATCGGTGGATAGTGATATTCTGCACCGACACTGGTATTTGGAAGGCAACCATGGAAGTAAGCTGAGTGGTGGCTTTTTCTAAGTCAAAATCCATTAGGCATGTATCTGCAGGGTCGATAGCACCTAATGTGGAAAGAAGGGCTTTTTGTTTTTTTGGGCATGACTGCAATACTTCCAAAGCTGATAGCAGCAGGAGATTTTCCTAAATCGTCCACGATACTATAATTATGGGTTTCTTTGGAGTAGTTTCATGCTCGCCTATTAGGTCCCTTTTTCATTTTTGGCAATGGTTCTATAGGCATCTTTGAAATGGTCAAAGGTGCAGTTGGTGCACTGGTACTTGCCCCTGACGTATTGGTGTCTGGTGGGGTGTCATAATTGCGATTCCATGTTTGGAAAAACATCTCTTCATTTGTCATGTAGATTTCATGGCTTATTTTCCTAGAATCGCCTGTATTTTGCTACTGAGTGCTTACAGCTGGTTGCTGGGAAGATCCTCCTTGTCCTTGGTTACTCTGTAGCTTCTTCAGCTCAGGGAGATCAGGACAGTGGTGAGTATAGTGACCGTACTCACCACATATTGAATAGTAATGGGTTGTTTGAAGAGGTGGCCTTTTTCTCTGCCGTTGGGCATTGCTCGGCTCCTGGCTCTGATTTCGGTTGGAGTTGCCTCCAGCTTGGGATAGCCGTGGGCGCTGTTGGTTGCTGCCCCCTGTCCAGGGTTCCCTTTTGGCTTGTTTTTGGATTTTTTCTTCACCACGTTAGGAGGGTAGTTCTCCTGATTATATTGGCGTGGTTGGTTTTGGGAGGGTTGCACAAGGTTCACTTGTGCATTGCTTTGCATAGGTGGGTCGTGTGCTAGGGACTAAGCATAACACAGTCCCTGGTTTTCACCTGAATATTGGAGGGGAGTTCTTCTGTTAGTGTTTCTTTCTGCGTACTGATTCCCCTGAGCCTGAGGATAAGGTCCTCCCTGGTGATACGCTGGCGCCCTATTGGTCAAATTTTGCTGAGGCATATGATGACTTTGAAAACTAGGTTGAGGCATGGTCTAGGTAGAACTGTATGTGTAACCAGGGTTTTTACTGTTGCTACCTAGGTAACCTTGGGTCAATGACCCAATTAGTCAGTCTGCAGAGTTCGACGCGCCAGGAAATTCTTGATAAGTTTTTAGGCATGGGGCGTTAGGCGGGATGTCATAAATGTATCCTAAATGCGTATAAATTAGCTCAAGCTTATGGGCTTTGCTGATAACGTCCTCTTCGGATGTGGGATTCTACTGCACCACATTCTTTGAAATCTCTGCTGTAAGAGTTTTCAAGAAAAAATCTAAGAGAACCCAATCGTCGAGTTTAGCTTTACATAAATTGCGACGCCACCTCCATTCATGGAGATGATCCGAGATATGGATGGCGAAGGTTTGTCTAAAATGCGTCAATAATTCCATTTCAGAATCATGGTGAATGGGTAACTGAAAATATGTTAAGAACGCGGTAGCGAGGGCACTAAAGGTTCCATGTGAAGCTGAGCCTGTTTCTCCATGTACCACTTCGCGGCTAATCTTGTAAGAGTGCGTTGAAATAATCTCAATCGAATAGTGTTGTCAATGATACTATTCGATGAGCACCACAGGTGAAAGGTCATGACATGATTACCTGGGTCTTCCGCTTGGTTGCCTTCAAATTTTGGAATATTCGAAGGGAGCTTCGTGGGCATGAGAGGCCATGTAGGACCATGTGCGATGGGGTCATTCATCAACTTGGTTAAATCAGGCAGATTCAACGAAGCTAAGAAAGATGACTGAGAGGTTGACACCATTGCAAAGTGTGAAGACATAAAGTTCGGGTTAGAACGAGGGTTAGTCTGTGACGTACCCTGCTATGTATTCGACTGGCTTCTCGAATGGGACGCACTCCTTTGCCCCTTGGGGGTCGTGGGAGGAGTGGTGTGCGGTGTGGCATTGGGAGACCGACTAGGGTTCCCAACTATGACTGCCCCAATAAAGGATGAACCAATAATGGTGGCGGCATTCCGTCTTTGACGCTTGAATGGCGAAAGACTTGGAACCCCTTTCGGTAATGGGGGGAGGTCCAAAAGACGCCTTGATCGACTAGGTTCCGTTGGGACCGTTCGGGTGTCGACCAGGTTTGGTTTTGGAAAAAATTGAGAGGTTAGAGTCTATGATCAAAGAAAACTTCTTATCACATACATAAAACAAAGTGAAAAATAAAATAAATTTCCCTTTAAATTAATCTATGTGAGCAAGCAATCAAAAGGGTGGTTTTTGTTTGTTTGCGTATGATACTCAAAAACCTAGAATACCTATGCGTCCTCACACACTCAAAAGTAACTGGGCCTTGAGAATATTTCTTGCGAGTGCTGGCACAACATCCCGTAAGAGCTGGCGACACCCCTAGTTAGCCGAAGAGAATCCACCAAGGTAAGGGTAGAGGGTCTGGAACTTGCTTGCACCGTCGCCTACAGGGAAAAGGCTGCCCTATTTTTTGGCCACTAAGAACCACTGTCCCACGTGAGCATTCGAGTCTTGGGCTTATTGGTAGTCAGCTAACATTATCGAGTATCAACGAAGTCAAGTAGCCCCAACTGATACCGCACGCACTGCGCCTAAGCTTAACCCCCTTTGAAACGGGTCTCTGTCACACTCGGGTTTTCTTTGTCGTGGGCTGATAGGTGGATTTGAAGCTCCCTAGATAAACAAATTCTATGTTTCAATATGAAGTATGATCAAGGCGGCTTATTGGATTCCTACCCCCTTGATCCTAACTTAGGCTATAAATTCTTTTGTGGCCCCTATGGAGAGAATTTAGTGAGTTTGTTTAAGTTAGTTTTACGTGTCTTTTCTTCGCTTAGTGGGTGAGTGTGTGTGAGCACAAAGTGGGAAAGCACATAGTTTGAACTTGTGGATATCGATGATCCTTTACAAAATCCCCTATTTAAACTATGTTGTATTGTTCATGGCTCAAATGAAAAACATGTGCGGATAATGGGCCGCTTTCTATTTTTCCTAGTTAATCTATGTGACTAACTATAGGGAGATGACCAATTGTGAATAGGGAGTGTTCATATGCTTACCTAGGATCAGTGGAGGGTGCAAAGGTAGTAGAGATTACTTGCTCTTCTATAAACAATTCAATCTTAGTCCCGAGATTCCTAGTGCAAAAATTGAACTAAACTAAAACTTTTACACTAGGAAAAAGAAAACTAGCTATGCATGCATGGTCTTGGGCCACTTACTTGGGCTAGTTATCTAGGTGTGTAAGTACCAAAATTTGCAAAACATAATTTTTTTTCGGAATGCAAGTTATTTTCCCCCCCTACTTAAACTATGTGTAAACTTTGCAAAAATCAACTTGAAGTAAAAATGACACTAAGCCTACAAAAAGCAGCTAAGAGTGAGCTTTAACAAACTGCGGGGTACCACAACTAGTGCTAGCAGGTATATTAGGGGCTGCCAAGCACCTTATAAGCAGGAAAAAACAGAAACTTGGGAGGAATTTCTCATTCTGTATTTTGCGTGCAACTGGCTTAAACAGGCACGATTTCTGTGCGCGAGTCATCTCTGAAAGTACGCCTTGCACCTCTGTGAGAAGAAAACACGCGTAAATTCCTGCAAAATTTTTTTTTGGAGCTATTCTGCTTTAGTTTGTCACCTGGGATGAACTAGGGATTGCAAGAGAAATTAGGGGAAATTCATCTCCACTCCACAGCGCAGACAAAGGTCTCTGCAAAAAAGGCACAACCACATAAACTTGGTAATAAACATTAGTGGAGTTGCCAATCTTGTTGTAGTGTGTTTGGTGCACGTATGTACGAAATCACACCAACTTAAGGGTGCGGTCTACCCACTTAAGTTATTGGTAACAGGCAGAAAAAGAAGTGGAGTCAAGAAAGTTAGTGGAACAAGCTAGAATCAATAAGCATACTAGATAGAGAAATAACATGTTATATAAACTAAAAACTAAACAAAGAAACATGAACTCTAAAAAGAGTCAAACGGAAACAATAATACGAACGGTGGCTCTAGGCTCCTCCTATTGAGTGCTGGTAGTAATAAGAGTGAAACTTTACCCTCTTGCCAAAGGGCCCCTAGAAAATTGTTCTAAGTCCCGATGCAAGGATGTTTTTATCCCAAGCTTGCCTCAATGCAGTCTCCCTCTCTCTCTACTGTGTTGGACTGAACTTGTTGGTTGGCCAAAAATTGAGTCCCCTCTATCTTCAGCTCCGGCTCACACACTGTTGGTATTGCTTGGGCAATTTTGGCCAGCATAACAATGTGTTCACAAATTCTTCACTCATGATGGTCTTATATAGGATATTTCAAATCCTCCCTTCCCTCTCTTGGTACATGGAGGATGGTGACTCAAGAGAGGGGTATGATTCCTTTGTGTGCTCCAAATATTCCATTGTGTGCTCACATAGTGTCTAAGGAGGCGTTGGTGGTTGTCCTTAGGCGGCTACAAGTGTGGTCCCAGATAGTGACATTTCGCCACTCCCAGGATTGCACACATATTGAGCAAAAGGGCGCGTGGAAGGCGCTCTTCACGAAGGATTATGCATGCAAATAACATTTATGACTAGTTCAAATTTCATTTTCCTCAGACCTTAGATATTTTTAAATACTTTCCAGATTCTGTAATGTCTTCCAACCCTGTAAATCCTTTTGCCTGACATTAATTAATTTCATCTTCTGCTGTACAATTTTCTAGTGTTAACAATGATGATGTGGCAGGAACAGTCAGCATTGCAGGAAATATTCTCTAGATTGCAGCCAATGACATTGTGACCAGTGTTGTCTTTAGATTCGCCAGATGGGTTAAGTGAAGAAATAAATTGTCCAATGACCTCCAATATTCTTCCTAAGTTGGAATTTGAATTTTTTTTAAGGTTGGACTACAATCCAACCAGAGGGTGCCACGTGTCCTCTCTAGTGGGCCCTCTCCAACCTTTGGGTCGAATCATTTTGTTATATATATAGGTTTGGACATTAATCTGAATGGTGGAATTATTTGATATATATATATATATATATATATATATATATATATATATATATATATATATATATATATATATATATATATATATATATTATAAAGTTTTAAACCCACGGCGAATTTAACTAGTTTTGGAGGAGATTTTAACCAAAGTTGGTGGAGGTTAATTTGGAGACAAGGCCTAAGTCTAGCAAAGAAAGTTCTTTATACAACTGTGCAAAATATTATGGCAGAGTGGGGGTCGAACCCATGACCTACCGCCCGCCAAACGTGTGCTTTGTTGTCTCCTTTGCCCAATGGATCTTACCCTCTATGTTTTTCGTTTATATTTAAATAATGTCGCTCGAAAGTTGGGGGTTGGAGGGGGCCAGCCCCCTCCTCATGTGGCCAGAGCTTGAAAGCCAAGTGCCAAATCAAAAAAATGGCAGAGTTGTATTAATCGTGTTTAATTAAAGTTTAAACATGGTTTAACAACGTTAAACCATCATTAGCTCGTAAAACACACTTATCATAATTAATTGCGCTTATCCGCACGATAACCACTATTTAACGCTAATCAACCCACAGTTTAAATTGGCAGCATGTTTGGTAGAGCGCGCCAGATTTGGAGGAGTTCCAATTTTAGTGCACTGAACTGGCAGTCCACTAAATTTAGTGGCAGTTTAATAGGTCTAGAGTAAATGAGACCTATCTTGGGAAATATTTGACCAAATTGAGCTCAGTAAAAGTCATTCTTAGCATTTTGGCATGCTGGGAATTCATTGGAACAGGTTTCAGAGGTAGAGGAGGACTTCTTGATGGAGTTTTTCCCACTTTAATATTTTTTATGCTGAGGGCCACCAGGAGAGGAGGCCATGTCTAGAGGACCTGATGTCCAAATGAAGAACCATAAGAGGCTACTCATGTTGAACCCTTAGTTAAACTGAGAGGGGGGGGGGTGAATTAGTTTAATACATTCATGGTCTTTTACAACTTTCCTTTAAACTTATTTACACCTCCATTTCATGATCAACTTATTATATAATGAAACCACAATCTTAATAAGCGAGCAGCAAGTATTAAGCAAATTAAATACAGAATATCAACACATAATCATCATACATATGGAGAACATATATAATTGGAAACCCATAAGGGATAAAACCACATCTTATTATTGTTGTGATGCAAATGCAAGATCCAACTCCCTCTCACCATTGATTTTCTATAGGCTCCAACCTACAGGAGGCTAGTACCTCAATTATGCAAGCTACAACGTGTAAGGAAGCTCCAACTCCCATTTGTTTTCTGCAGGCTACAGCTCACAGGAGGCTCCTACCTCAGCCAGCTACAACTGGACATCTATCAAGCTACAACTTGAAATGGAAGTGCCAACTCCCATGTATTTTATGTAGGCTACAACACATAGGAGGCTCCTACCTCAACCAGCTACAACTGGACATCTATCAAGCTACAACTTGATATGGAAGCACCAAATCCCTTACACTACAATAAAATCATATGCAGATTTACCTGGATATCAGCGCTTTTTTTCTCCTTCTTCACTGTTGTCCTTCTAGCCTTCATATCTCCTTTAAATCATCTCTAGATCTTCACATCTTCTCTATTTGCTCCTTCTTCTTCTTCCACTCTCTAACATCTTTATGCATATGACAATAACATCATTTATAGAGGTCACCTCATAGCTATTTGCATTCCATATGGGAATATGAAATGAACAGGTATGACTCTTTTCCTTCCACCTTCTCATTTTCTCGCTCAGCACATTTAGGATGTTACAATTCTATGTACTCATTTCAGTATGACATTGGAGTTTTGCTTTGCCTATGGAGACTTTCCTTTGCATCACATACAATAAAAATAATTAATTCATTTACATTTACAGTTACAACAAATATATTTCACCCAACCCTTTCATCTCTTTGCTCATTGTGCATTTGTATTTTCTGCTGCTGTCAGAGTCGTTTCAGTTCCTGCTATTATATTCAACATAGTTCTGCATAACTGTCATTTTGGCCTAACTTGACCTAGCTGTTGTGTTTCCAACAGTGCCACCATGTTCTCCTATTTCCTGAATCTGCCTCTTTTTCTCATGCCCATAGCGTTCAACCTTCACCGCTCTTATAAACACTCGATTCTGCCCTTTTCTCTGTGTCGGGTCCTTACCCGAGCCTTTCTACCCGCGTTCATACTTTCTTCCATTATCAAGGTGGAACTGCTTTACTCTCTACACGTAGTGTCGAGTCTTATTCTACCCGAGTCCTTCTGCCGTGTTCAACCTTTTCTTCATAAACTATCATTGCCGCATCAACCACTATTCTGCACAAGTGTCGGGTCTTATTACTTACCTGAGTCTATTCTTGCATTCAAGATTTCCTTTTTGTACACCTGAGTCAACTCTTTGTTTAGCTTTACTTCTTTGTAAAAAGGTGTATCCAAAGAGAACCCTGGATCTGAAATGTATTACAATGGAACTTCTGAATGAAATCGCATCCGACCTCCTTTATCGCATTTCGATGTTTTCGGCATGGTTCTACGTTATATTTAGCTCTTCCATTCTCTGATGCGATTTCTTAACAAAAAGAGTCCTTACATCCAGATTTGAAATCCTAAGCAATTTAACTCTGAAACTACATCACATCCACTTTCTATCGCATTTCGGTATTTCAATCGTTCTTTGCTATATGGCTCCTTTGCTCTCTGATGCGATTTACAAAGATAAAATCCATATTCTTGGACTTTAAATCTCTTAAGTAATAGCTCTGAGCTACATCGCATCAGGCCCCTTTATCACACTTCGGAAAGTCGACCTTTCAACATGGTTTGTGAGTGCTATCTCTTCTGAGCTTGGTGATCTGCGATATGCAATTGGGTCCCACAGGGGGTGCCACATCACTACCATGACATCTGCCATGTCATCTTCTGTACTTCGCAGTTCGCAATTTCGCATCGCAATAACGGCTATCACATCGCAATATCGACTATCACAATATCGTTGTCACACTATCCATTGCTCTTGCTTCCGATTTGCGATCTAATTTATGCCGATGTGATCATCACCGTTGATCTGCCCAGATCTACGGTCCTTGTTTCTGTTTGCAATTCAATTTTATTTCTACCCCGCTTATCTTACGATGAATCATATCCGTCCATTTCTTGCCTTTGTTGTTGCGATATAATCGTGACCATCTAATCACCTCACTTGGAATTCTTCAAAGACTCCTCTGCCTTAGTCTATTTTCCATTTGTTTACACTGTCCCGCTATGTGACACCGGTTCCTCCACACTACTCCTTCTGAGCTTGTTTTGTTTTCTTCAACGTGATTCTCTAATGAGCTTTATACTGTTTCCGCTCTGCAACACTGGTTCCTCCATGCTGCTCCTCCCTGAGCTTTATTTAGTTTCTAAGTGCGCTGATCTCTCCTGAGCTTGTTTTGCTGCCTTTGCTCCTTTTCTTTCTTAACTACTTCTTTGTTTCCTCTGCTTTTTTTTGGTTGCCTTTGTTGTTTAGCTGCATTCGCTGCCTCTACTATATTTGCTGACTCTTTACATCCGCTTCCTCTCTGCTTTCTTACTGCATTATTACTCCACTTCTTCTTTGGCTTATTGTTGGTTCTTCTCTGCTCCTTTGCCTTAGTGATAATTTAGGTGCTGCTCCTTTGTGATCCTTTACCATCAATGACAATATTTCCAACAGTCTCCCCCTTTGGAATTGATGGCAACACATCTACCAATACTCCAATACTTCCTCCCCCTTTCATTCTGAAAGGTGTGTTTCTTCCTATGCTTACTTTTCCTCCCCCTTTGACATCAATGGCAAAGGGTTACATATTTCCTAGTGTGGTTCCTATCTTTTCATAATACTCTAATCTTGAGGACCTGTGCTATGCACCGCTCCTTTGCTCTAGCTCTTTTGTGACAATTTTTATTGACTGCTCCCCCTGGAATGATGCTTTCTTGTCTGATACAGACTATCACTTGTCTACTGCACTGATCCCCTTCTTTTTATGCAACCTTTACCTATATATATATATAATTATTTATTTTTTATTTTTTTTATTTATTTTTATTTTATATTTTATTTATTTATTTTTATTTTTATTTTTATTTTTTTATTTTATTTTTATTTTTATTTATTTTTTTATTTTTTTCTGATCATATCAGAGAGTAACATCTGCAGATACTACTCCTAGTTTGTCTCTTAGATATTCGAATGGTTCTTTAGCAAGAGGTTTTGTGAATATGTCTGTTGTTTGTTCCTTTGTTGGTACATATTCCAACTTCACTAATTTCTGTGCTACTTGTTCTCCGATGAAGTGTTACTTTATTGGGATGTGCTTTGTTTTTTAATAAAGTACAAGATTTTTTTATATATTTATTGCACTAGTATTGTCACATTTGATAGATATAGGTTCATCAATGCTTACCTTCATGTCTTGGAGAGTTTGTTTCATCCACATTACTTGTGTGCAACACACTGCTGCTGCTATATATTCTGCTTCTGCTGTAGATAGAGAGATAGAATTTTGCTTCTTGCTTAGCCATGCCACCAGAATTTTTCCCAAATAGAATGCACCTCCACTTGTGCTTTTCCTGTCATCCACACAGCTGGCCAATCTGCATCTGTGTATGCTGTCAATGTGAAATTTTTTCCTTTTGGATACCATAGGCCATAGTGTGCAGTTCCTTGTAGATATCTAAATATTCTCTTGATTGTAAGTAAGTGATTTTATTTTGGTGCTGCTTGATATCTTGCCACAAGTCCTACTGCCAACATATTCTCTAGTCTAGAAGCAATTATGTATAGTAGACTTCCTATCATGGATCTATAAAGTTTTTTATCTACATCTACTGATCCATCATTAGCACATAGTTTGCATCCACTGATCATGGGAGTTGACATAGGTTTGCAGTCTTCCATTTGAAATATTTTCAACATTTCTCTTAAGTATTTTTCTTGCGAAATGAATATTCCTGTGTTCTTTTGTTGAATTTGAAGTCCTAAATAGAAGGTGAGCTCTCCAATCATTGACATCTCAAATTTTGATTTCATTTCTTCAGCAAATCCTTTTTCTAACTCATCTTTGTTGCTACCAAACATGATGTCATCTACATACACCACTACAATTAAGAGTTCATTTTCATTAGCCTTTATGTACAAATTGTTGTCTACTCCTCCTTTCTTGAACCCTTGTTTTTGCAATTATTTGTCCAGCCTTGAATACCATGCACGAGGAGCTTGTTTCAGACCATATAAGGCTTTCTTTAATCTGCACACATAGTCATGTTTATCTATTAATGAGAATCCTTCAGGTTGTTCGATGTAGACTTCTTCCTCTAGATCTCCATTCAGGAAGGCAGACTTCACATCCATTTGATATGCCTTGAAATCATGATAGCATGCAAAGGCCAAAAAAATTCTGATTGCTTCCATTCTGGCTACAGGGGCAAAGGTTTCATCATAATCAAGTCCTTCAATTTGAGAATATCCCTTGCATACAAGTCTGGCTTTATTTCTGATTACCTGCCCTTGTTCATTCATCTTATTCTTGAATACCCATTTTGTGCCAATGACATTTTTCCCAGTGGGTCTTGGAATTAATTCCCAGGTATTGTTCTTCTCAATTTGTTCTAGTTCTTCATTCATAGAATTTACCTAGTTTTTGTCTTTGCTAGCTTCTTCGAACTTCTTTGGCTCTATTTGAGATAGCATGGCTAGGTATACTTCTTTTGTCTGTTCAACAAGCTGTCTTCTTGTCTGGACTCCCACACTCTTTTCCCCAATGATTTGATCTTTTGGATGGTTCTTTTGAGTGTGTCTTGAGGGACATTTTGAGTTTAATCCAGTATCTTCTGTTGTTTTTATATGTTCATCATTATCTTAGTTTTCAGCTTCATGATCATCTGGAGGATTGGTGCAGCTTGTGCTTCTTGTTCTGTTTGGTAGATCTTCGTCAAATCTTACATCAATGCTTTCCACAATTTTGTGCAGTCTTTTGTTGTAGCACCTGTAACCCTTACTCTTGTATGCATATCCTAAAAATATTCCTTCATCGGCTCTTGCATCAAACTTCCCCAGTTTTTCATCATTATTTTTTATGAAACACTTGCTTCCAAAGACTCTAAAGTGCTTGATTGATGCTGGTTTACCATGCCATAATTCGTAAGGTGTCTTGTAACAATTTGGTCTTAGATGAGCTTTTTTAAGAATGTGAACAACTGTGTGTACTGCTTCTGCCCAGTATGTTTGGGGAATATTACTTTCTTGCATCATGGCTCTGGCAATCTATTGTACTGACCTGTTTTTCCTCTTTGCCACTCCATTCTATTGAGGTGTACCTACAATTGTAAACTATTGTTTTATCCCATGTTCATTGCATAGATCTGCAAAATCATAGTCTGTGAATTCACCTCCTCTATCTGATCTGATGCACTTTAGCTTGCATCATGTTTGATTTTCTGCCAATGCCTTGAACATCTTGAATTTCTCAAGTGCTTCAGATTTATATTTGAGAAATTCCACCCACGTCAATTTGGTAAAATCATCTATTATCAACATGGACTTGTGTGCATTAGTTCTTGAAGGTCCACACAAGTCCATGTGTACAAGCTGAAGTGGCCTACTTGTAGATATTTTATCTTTGGTCTTGAAAGATGTGCGGGTCTACTTTCCCAGTTGGCAGGATTTACATATGGTATTTGGAGGCTTCTTTATCGCAGGCATATCTCTGACTGCATTCTTCTTTCTCAGACTGATGATGTGGTCAAATTTTAGGTGTCCCAATCTTCTATGCCATAACCATGATTCGTCAAGATTTCTTATGTGGCACGCTTCATTCTCTTCTTTCACTATATAGACATTACTTTCTGTTCTAACACCTTTGATCAAGGTCTTTCCTGTGGTGCTAGATCTTACTTCACAATCTTGGGCTCTGAAAAGGACCTCACAACCTTTATCACACATTTGACTGACACTTAGCAGATTGGCTTTCAGCCCATCCACAAATAGTACATCTTGAGCCTCTCCTCTTCCATTTTTCAGATTGACTGAGCCTTTTCTTTTGATTTTCCCTGCTTTATCATTGCCGAATGTTACATTTCTAGATTTATTTTCATCAAAGGTTACAAACTTGCTTCAATCTCCAGTCATATGCTTTGAGCATCCACTGTCCATATACCATCGACTTTTCTAATCTTGAGCTATTAGAGCTAGGTCACCTTTTTCCACTGCATGTAGCTATTTGTTTGGTACCTTTCTTGAGAAGATGGACCACAATCTTTGAGAGGACATTTGTGAGACTTGTGCTTGATTTGATGGCAGACAAAGCATTTGATTATATTTCTGAATGGATTATGTATATGAGTGAATTTTTCATTGTTCATAAATCTCCTTGAGTTTTCATACTTCAATCTTTGTCCATACATTCAGCATTCCACGACTTTATGACCGAACCCCTTACAATAAAAACAATACCCATGGAAATAATTAGTGTACCTGGTGAAAGGTAGTCCTCTCCATTTTTTTACTTGAGGTAGTCTTTTCCTTTTCTGCATCCTTTGTTGGGACTCGATTTTCTTTTTCTGACAATATGCTACAATATGTCCTAGTTTGTGGCAGACAAAAAAAGTGATATTTCTCATAGGATGAAAGAATCTCTTTTGACAGCTTCCGAATTTATTCAATTCATATTCAGGATTGTAAGAGCCTTTTTCAGTTGACTGTTTCTTCATTTCGTTCTTTGTCATTTGAGGTTTTTGCTTGTTTCTGTTTACTTCATTGCAGGTCATGTTCTTGCTCGCTTCTACTTCTGTAAAAAATTTTTGAGCTGCTTCATTATCCTTTACAGCTTTTACAAAAATTATAGTTTGGTTATCTTCTCCCTTGGACTTACGTGTTTCTCCTTCATAGCCTATCCCAGTCTTTATGAGAGGAGATATTTGAGCATTTAGTATTTTATCCAACTGTTCAGAGCCTGTTAGTCGTGGAGTGTTCATTGATAATTCCCTTTGGGTGTTTTCTAATTTCTTTCTCAGACATACTACTTCTTCTTCCAATTTCTCTTGCTTCTGAATTTTATCCTTAATTTGCTTTAGTAGAGTGTCTTCTACCTTCTTAGCTTCTTCAAGTTCTACTTTCAACTGAATGAGGTCTTCCGAATTTGGTTCTTCTTTTACATATTTCAAGAGAATGTCTTTCTGTTTTCTGTACTTGAGTTTAAGTATGTCTATTTCTTCCAGGGCACTTATTAGCTCCCCCTCAAGTTCTACCTCACCTTCTTCCTAATCTTCTAGAGGGAATCCTTTAGACTCTTCCTTGGCCATCAATACAAATTTAGAGGTTCCTTCTTCATTTGAGGATTCATCTGTACTTTCAGATGCACTGCTATCTTGCTGAGCATAAAACAATTTCTATTGAATCTCTTCCCTTTCTGCCAGTTATTTGTTTTTGTTTTCTCTGTCTCTTGTGTCTGATTCCTTGATTTCTTATGAGGACAATTTGATGCATAATTTCCAACTCTTCCATAGTTAAAGCATTTAAATGGAAGTTTACCCTTATACTTGCCAGAGCCTCTATCCAGTCTTCTGAAAAAATTGGCCTCTTCTTCATCAGAGCAGGAGCATGTATCTTCCTTTTCTTCTTTGCTCTTCTCTACCTTAAAGGTTGCATCCCTCATATTTGACTTCCTATGTGGAAGTATCATCTCATAGGCTGTTAAGTTTCCAAGTAATTGGTTCATGGTCAATGTTTCCCAGTCAGCTATTTCTTCTATGGCAGAAACCTTGGGGTTAAACCTGGATGGTAAGGACCTCAATATCTTTTGTACAATTACACTTTCTCTAATGGTTTCTCCTAGAGCTTTCATGTTATTCAAAATTTCTGCAACCCTTAAGAAGAAGCTGGCAATATCTTCTTCTTCATTCATTGTTATATTTTCAAACTGAGCTCTATAGACTTGCAGTTTGGCCATCTTCACCTTTTTATCTCCCTTATGGATACCTTCTAAAGTATCCCATATTTCTTTGGCAGTGTTTTTGAGCATTACTTTGATAAATTCTACCTCACACAGACCACTTAGGAGTGCATTCATGGCTTTTGCATTAGCTGCAAAATCTTGTTTGGCTTCCTTCTCTGTGTCAGAATCCTTTGGGGCATATCCTAATTCCACAACAGCCCAAACTTCTATTCCTAGAGACATTATGTACGTCCTCATTCTTATTTTCCAGAAGGCATAGTTTGTGCCAGTAAACAAAGGGGCTTTATTTGTTGAGCATCCTTCTAGACTAGCCATCTTGGGGACCAAGGATCTCCTTCCAGTTGTTAAACTTATACGGAAGGAACTAGCTTTGATACCAATTGTTGAACCCTTAGTTAAACTGAGAGAGGGGGGGGGGTGAATCAATTTAATATATTCATGGTCTTTTACAACTTTCCTTTAAACTTGTTTACACCTCCATTTCATGATTAACTTATTATATAATGAAACCACAATATTAATAAGTGAGAAACAAGTACTAAGCAGATTAAATATAGAATATCAACACATAATCATCATACATATGGACAACAGATATAAGTGGAAACCCATAAGGGAGAAAACCACATCTTATTATTGTTGTGATGCAAAGGCAAGCTCCAACTCCCTCTCACCACTGATTTTATGTAGGCTCCAACCTACAGGAGGCTACTACCTCAATTATGCAAGCTACAACGTGCAAGGAAGCTCCAACTCCCATCTATTTTCTGCAGGCTACAACCCATAGGAGGCTCCTACCTCAACCAGCTATAATTGGACATCTATCAACCTACAACTTGAAATGGAAGCGCCAACTCCCATGTATTTTCTGTAGGCTACAACCCACAGGAGGCTTCTACCTCAACCAGCTACAACTGGACATCTATCAAGCTACAACTTGATATGGAAGCACCAACTCCCTCACACTACAATAAAATCATATGCAGATTTACCTGGATATCAGCTCTGTTTTTCTCCTTCTTCACTGTTGTCCTTCCAGCCTTCATATCTGCTTTAAATCATCTCTGGATCTTCACAGCTTCTCTATCTGCTCCTTCTTCTTCCACTCTCTAACCTCTTTATGCATATGACAATAACATCATTTATAGAGATCACCTCATAGCTTTTTTCATTCCATATGGGAATATGAAATGAACAGGTATGACTCTTTGCCTTCCACCTTCTCATTTTCTCGCTCAACACATTCAAGATGTTACAATACTATGTACTCATTTTAGTATGACATTGGAGTTTTGCTTTGCGTATGGAGACTTGCCTTTGCATCACATACAATAAAAATAATTAATTCATTTACATTTACAGTTACAACAAATATATTTCACGCAACCTTTTCATCTCTTTTCTCATTGTGCATTTGTCTTTTCTGTTGCTGTCAAAGTCGTTTTGGTTCCTACTATTATATTCAATACAGTTCTGCATAACTATCATTTTGGCCTAACTTGACCCAACTGTTGTGTTTCCAATAGTGCCACCATATTCTCCTATTTCTCGACTCTGCTTCTTTTTTTCGTGCCCACAACGTTCAACTATCACCGCTCTTCTAAACACTCGATTCTGCCCTTTTCTCTATGTCGGGTCCTTACCCGAGCCTTTCTACCCACGTTTGTACTTCTTCCATTATCAAGGCGGAACTGCTTTACTCTCTACACGTAGTGTCGGGTCTTATTCTACCCGATTCCTTCTGTTGTGTTCAACCTTTTCTTCATAAACTGCCGTTGCTGCATCAACCACTATTCTGCACGAGTGTCGTGTCTTATTACTTACCCGAGTCTATGCTTGCATTCAAGCTTTCCTTTTTGTACACTTGAGTCAACTCTCTATTTAGCTTTACTTCTTTGTAAACAGGTTTATCCACAGAAAAATCTGGATCTGAAATGTATTACAATGGAACTTCTGAATGAAATCGTATCCAACCTCCTTTATCGCATTTCGGCGTTTTCGGTGTGGTTCTACGTTATATTCATCTCTTCCATTCTCCGATATGATTTCTTAACAAAAAGAGGCCTTACATCCGGATTTGAAATCCTATGCAATTTAACTCTGAAACTACATCACATCCACTTTCTATCGCATTTTGGTATTTCAATCATTCTTTGCTATATGGCTCCTTTGCTCTCCGATGCGATTTACAAAGGGAAAATCCATACTCTCAAACTTTAAATCTCTTAAGTAACAGCTCTGAGCTACATCGCATCTGGCCCCTTTATTGCACTTCGGCAAGTCAGCCTTTCAACATGGTTTATGAGTGCTATCTCTTCTAAGCTTGGCGATCTGTGATATGCAATTGGGTCCCACAGGGGGTGCCACGACATCTGCTACGTCATATTTTGTACTTTTCAGTTCGCAATTTCGCATTGCAATATCGGCTATCGCAATATCGTTGTCACACTATCCATTTCTTTTGCTTCCGATTTGCGATCTAATTTCTGCTGATGCGATCATCACCATTGATCTGCCCAGATCTACAGTCCTTGTTGCTATTTGCCATTCAATTGTATTTCTGCCCTGCTTATCTTATGATGAATCATATCCATCCATTTATTTCCTTTGTTGTTGCGATCTAATCGTGACCGTCCAATCACTTCACTTGGAATTCTCCAAAGACTTCTCTGCCTTAGTCTATTTCCGTTTGTTTACGCTGTCCCACTCTGTGACACCGGTTCCCCCACACTACTCCTTCTGAGCTTGTTCTATTTTATTCAACGTGATTCTCTCCTGAGCTTTATATTGTTGCCACTCTGCAACACCAGTTCCTCCATGCTGCTCCTCCCTGAGCTTTATTCAGTTTCTAAGTGCACTAATCTCTCCTAAGCTTTTTTTACTGCCTTTGCTCCTTTTCTTCCTTAACTACTTCTCTGTTGCCTCTGCTTTTTTTTTGCTGCCTTTGTTGTTTAGTTGCATTCGCTGCCTCTACTATATTTGTTGAATCTCTACACTCGTTGCCTCTCTGCTTTCTTACTGCATTATTACTCCACTTCTTCTTTGCCTTATTGTTGGTTCTTCTCTTCTCCTTTTCCTTAGTGATAGTTCAGGTGCTGCTCCTTTGTGATCCGTTGCCATCAATGACAATATTTCCAACAATTCAGGGGTTTAAGAATGTTCTAAATCCAATGGTAACTTCTGTTTTCTATTTTGAACACATATTTAAGGTCAATTTGCAAGTTTGACAAGAAGTGTGTATGGATCAAACAACCATTTGAAGTAGTTTTGTTAGATGTGGATCAAGGAGGAGACTTTGGAGGGGTTGTTCTCATTTACAGAACTATTGTTGCAGCAGCTATGGATAACATGGTTCAATTATCATTCATTAATTTTATGAAGATATTTTATGTATGCTTTAGTGTGTAATTGGAGTGTACTTGTGAGGGCTTTCTAGCACTCTTTGGTGAGGTATAGATCATCTCTGTAGGATATTGTTGTATTGATGTTATATGTGAGAGTTCTTTGCAGGAGAGCGTCATCTTGAAGGGGTGATAGCCACATAGTAAGGAAGTATATTGGTTGTGCCTTTGTTCACCAAATAGAAGAGTGGTCTAGTCATGTTGACAGGCCAAGAAGATTTAGCCCAGGCGAGGTGATCTCCTTCATCAAAATTATTGTCTTATGGTTTGATGTATATGTGTTTTTCAGCTGTTGATGTTGGAATTTTATTTTTAAGAAATTTTAACATTTAAATCCTAGAAGCAACCTAATCATTACAAATAAAACCATGCACATAAGAAACACATTTCTTATACAGATGAGGGAGCTTGCATAGCATTAACAAGTTTGCACTCATTTCAGATCAAGTTGGTATCAGAGCATAAGGTTCATTGTTTCTTTGTGCAAAGAGGGTTGTTTGTTAAGAAGAAAATTCTTACCAGGTTGAAGCTTCGGAGAGGAGAAGGAGAGCTTGTTGGTATGACTTCCCAAATAGGAACAAAGAGAAGGCGGCTAGGGTTGCTACTAGCCCCACCTCAAGTTTCATCTTTGGAAAATATTGAGACTTCAAAGAGCATACTTCAAGAAGAAAATCCTATAATTCTCTCAATGTGAGAAGATAAAAAGGATGATGTTTCACCACCATCTTCACCAACAACTTCTTTGTTTTCTACAGATTTGAGGCAATATGCTGATGTATAAAGTCCTTCTAAGATGGAACATGGAAACATTTGTGCTTTCTGTCCACATAATGTGGGATAAGTTCAATCAAAAGTTTATGTTGCGGAGCAAGAAGAAGAAGACATAGGAGCTCAAGAGGAAACCTTGAGAATCCAAAAGGAGTTTGAAGCCATATTTGTGTCTCAATCAAAAGATGATACAAATGGTGAGCATGCATATGCTTCTTACTTGTATGCACATATTGATACAAATTTTTTTGCATCCTTTGAAAGATTCAGCAAAGGTATTGGATCCAAGATCTTGACAAAGATGGGATACCAAGAAGGCTTGGGTCTTGGTGCAAATCAACAAGGCATCAAGAACCCAATAGAGGTGAAATAAAGGCCTAAGCATGAAGGCTTGGGTCTTGGTGCAAATCAACAAGGCATCAAGAAACCAATAGAGGTGAAAGAAAGGCCTAAGCATGAAGTCTTGGGGTATGTTGCACCGAAAGAATGGTCTTCTAATGACAGTGATGATTGGGTATCATGTACCTACAATCAAAAAAGAGGACATGAAGCAACAAGGTCCTGGATTTTGCATCCAGATCTCATACCTGGTTGGCTCTCCAGATAGGCACCATTGAAATGGTTTGTCTCTTTACTTGTATGATGCAAGATTGCATGTGAATGTTTTTCAGTTGAAGGCATTTCTATTTGTTGCAAAAATTTTGCCAAGATGGTATAAAAGATGGGTATGTTACTCATTTATGTTGCAGCAATTTATTATTCAGTTAAGCTCTTATGATCACTCATATGTTTTGGGTTTTTGTACTTGTTTATACTTGAAAGAGAGAGTTTAAGAGTGTACATATGCATGAGATTTTTTATATGTAAATAGAGAACTTGTGATAAGTTTATTGTAAATAGATACATGCATGAGTATTGTCAATATGTATCTTGGAATGTCGACTTGTGTCGATTTTACTGCACATATGTTTGTCGATTGTGTCGATTGTGTCGTACACATTTCATATCGATTTGTGTCGATTGTGTTGTACATTTGTTTATCAACTTGTGTTGATTGTGTCACACACATTTCATATCGATTTGTGTCGATTGTGTTGTGCATTTCATGTCGACTTGTGTTGTTGATCTCGCATGCTTTTTTTCGACTATGTTTGTCGATAATGTTGATTGACTTATGATTTATTTGATGGTGTTTTTCGATTGTGGGTCAATATTGGATACACCAATGTGCAAGAAGATCACCATGTATTTGATGTTATAAGAGGTGACAGTCATTTCTTTGAAGGAGAAAAAAAAAAAGGTGGTCGTCATTTCAATTCTTGCATTATGTTTTCTTTTCAAGATTGATTGTGTGTTCTTGTGACAAGATGTCGCAGGAAGTTTGATGTCCATTCAGTGAGAAGTGGACGAAATACAAAGTGTTTTTTAGCCATTGCAGAAAAAGTTGGTTTCTTGTGTTGACATCAAGAGTTCACTCATATTGCAAGTGTAATTTGGATAAGAGGATTTCCAAGAAGAAGCTTGTGTGCATTTGTTGCAAGAGGGACTTCATTCTCAATGGGAAGGCTAACCGTTTTCCAAGCACATAGAGATCGATGTGGTACAGCTGGATATGTATCATTCAATAACAGTCAACAATGTTGAAGTGGTTCAACAACAGCCATAGAGCAGTTGAGAGACATAACCAGTTGCGATGCAAGGCATGTCAACGTGATTATCAAATAAGACTTGTCAAGTAAAATCAGTTGATATAACTTGAAAGCAGAAGAGTGTTGAAGCTCAAGAAGATAATTATCATCTTTTGTGGGTTCAAAAGCCCGTAATTGGGAAGGTGTGATCAGAATTTGGATCAGGGCCTAAAATTAGCTAAAATTTCAAAGTTCTCGAAATTGCTTTGACCCTGAACAACCAGATAGAGTTTGTCGCCAGGATTTTGGTGCAACCTGTTTCATAAAAATCCAAGTTCGTATGACTGATTTATCGTCTGTTGTTTGTTTTCCAAAAGAGGCAAAAGAGGAGCATAACAGGTACACTGATGATGTGGCAAGTACAATCAGCATTGTAGGAAATATTCTCCAGATTGCAGCCAGTGACACTGTGACAAGTGTCGTCTTCAGATTCATCAGATGGGTTAAGTGAAGAAAGAAATTTTCCAATGACCTCCAATATTCTTCCTAAATTGGAATTTGAAATTATTTTAAGGTTGGAGTACAACCCAACCAGAGGGTGCCACGTGTCCTCTCTGTTGGGCCCTCTCCAACCTTTGGGTCGAATCTTTTTGTTATATATAGGTTTGGACATTAATCTGAATGGTGAAATTATTTGATATATATATATATATATATATATATATATATATATATATATATATATATATATTAAAGTTTTAAACCCACGATGGATTTAACTAGTTTTGGAGGAGATTTTAACCAAAGTTGGCAGAGGTTAATTTGGAGACAAGACCTAAGTCTGGCAGAGAAATTTCATTATACAACTATGCAAAATATTATGGCGGAGTGGCGATCGAACTCATGACCTACTGCCCACCAGCTGTGTGCTTTACCGTCTCCTCTGCCTAGTGGATCTTACCCTCTATGTTTTTCATTTACATTTAAATTAATACCGCCCGATAGTTGGGGGTTGGAGGGGGGCAGCCCCCTCCCCATGTGGCCAGAGCCCGAAAACCAAGTGCAGATCAAAAAAACGACAGAGTTGTATTAATCGTGTTTAATTAAATTTTAAACGTGGTTTAACCACGTTAAACCACCATTAGCTCGTAAAACACACTTATCATAATTAATTGTGCTTATCCGCCTAATAACCACTGTTTAATGCTAATTAACCCATATTTTAAATTGGTGGCATGTTTGGCAGGGCGTGCCAGATTCGACAGAGTTCCATTTTTAGTGAACTTAACTGGTAATCCACTAAATTTAGTGGCAGTTTACTAGGCTTGGAGTAAATGAGGCCTATCTTGGGAAATATTCAACCAAATTGAGCTTAGTAAAAATCATTCTTAGCATTTTGGCATGCTGGGAATCCATTGGAATAGGTTTCAGAGGCAGAGGAGGACTCTTGATGGATTTTTCCCCACTTGAATATTTTTTATGCCTAGGGCCACCAAGAGAGGAGACCATGTCTAGAGGACCTGAAGTCCAAATGAAGAACCAGAAGAGGCTACTAAGGGGTTTAAGAATGTTCTAAATCCAATGGTAACTTATTTTTTCTATTTTTAACACATATTTAAGGTCAATTTGAAAGTTTTACAAGAAGGGTGTATGGATCAAACAACCATTTGAAGCAGTTTTGGTAGTTGTGGATCAAGGAGGAGACATTGTAGGGGTTGTTATCATTTACAGAATTGTTGTCGCAATAGCTATGGACATCATGGTTCAGTTCTAGTTTTATTTCTTCATTCATTAAGTTTATGAAGATATTTTATGTATGCTTCAGTGTGGAATTGGAATGTACTTGTGAGGGCTTTCTAGCACTCATTAGTGAGGTATAGATCATCTCTGTAGGAGAATGTTGTATTGATGTTATATGTGAGAGTTATTTGCAGGAGAAAATCATCTTGAAGGGGTGATAGCCACATAGTAAGGCAGTATATTGATTGTACCTTTGTTCACCAAATAGAAGAGTGGTCTAGTCATGTTGACAGGCCAAGGAGTTGTAGCCCAGGCGGGGTGAACTCCTTCATCAAACTTCTTATCTTATGGTTTGATGTATATGTGTTTTTATAATGTTGATGTTGGCATGTTATTTTAAAGAAATTTTAACATTTAAATCCTGGAAGCAACCTGCTCATTACACATAAAACCTATAGAAATTATATAACTAATGCGTTATATGTCTAAGATTCTCCTGATCATACACTATTTGACTTCATGCACAATACAGAATCTATTCCACCATTGATCATCACATGCAGAAATTAACACAATTGCAATGCACACATGAAACCATAAAAATTCACACGCATTAACACAGTGATTTTACAGGAAAGCCTGAAGCTAAAAACCCCAACTATCTGTATATAATATATGTCATAGAGATCATGTAACAATCCTCATACAAAGCTGATCATATCAAGCTCTTAGTACAATACAATCGCTACACACTAATCAGGCCCTGATCTAGCAAATCCATGCACCGATCTCTGCCACCTGCTAGCCTGCCTCTACTGCGCAATCCCTGCTGAAGAATGGCTCTAAATGAACTTGAATCCACTTGGCTTGCACTGCGCAATCCTCATTGGCATATCCACTAAGTGTTGGATGCAATCAATGCATCAGTATAGTCACAACTGATAGTCATCTTGCCCTTTCAACTATCTCTCCACTGGTCTCCATTGAAACTGTCCATGCACTGTAGTTAACTGATGTATTCTTCAGTTGATTAATGAGTTAATATTTAGTGAATTAATTATTAATTAATTCACACCACTCTCACTAGTGTGTCAATCAGTTAGACTAGATACAACTAGCTCAACTGTGTCTAACTGAGTTAAACTAAACACAACTCCACCAACTACTTCTACAACTCCACCAAACTCTGTCACATGAGTTCTAACTGAAGTCCTCCATGCAATAGCTCCACTAAACCCTTAGGAATAGCGTAATTCCTTCTGTCAGCTCCTGTGCCACATCTGTGCACTTAAATGAAGTGCTCCAAGAGAATAAGATAATGTTTAGAGTCCAAATATTATTAAGAGCTAATAATATTTGACATATCTATTTTTAGACTGGAAATCTAAAAATAGATTCTGCCCAATATGTCTAAAAATAGAAGTCCATCTATTTTTCCAACTTCACCAACCATCCACAAATAGCATCCTACAACTCATAGAATATGATCGACATGTCTAAAAATAGACTTGCGCCAAAAATAGCCTGCGGGCCCACTTAGTGAAGGAAACTCTTTTCACTAGACTCATCATCTTGTTGAATCTCAACAAAACCATGCCCATAACAAACACATTTCTTATATGGATGAGGGAGCTTGCATAGCATTAACAAGTTTGCCCTCATTTCAGATCACATGGATGTATTCAATCTCAATGGGAGAGGCCAGGTGCAAATCCTGGTAGAACTTGGTGAAATAGAATACCTTTTGGTCATGGAATCTAAGGCAATCATAGACCCACTTCTGTTACACCATTTTTTGGTCATCTAACCTATTATCATTAGATGGACCCAAGTACACCATGTAAGACCAATTTTACCCTAAGTAAAATTGCTTTCACTATGTAAAATAACTTAATGAAACACATTTATTAGGTTGTTTATGGTCTAAACAGAAAACCCCAAAAGGAAATATTAAACAAATCTATATTTGTTTGATTTTTCTCATGGAATAATTAATTAAACAATAAATTAATTATTATTCCTGGTTATATTTAACCCAAAACAAGGAAATTAATTAGATAAATCCTCATTTATCTTATTATTTTCTAGGAATGATTATTTAAATCTTATTTAAATAATATTCCTTGTTAAATATGACTAAATTATTTATAAATAATTAAATAAATCATTATTTATTTAATTATCATTCAACCACTTCCTTAAAATAATAAATAAATCATTTATTTATTTATTATTTACAAATAAAGGGATTTGACCCAAGTCAAATACCTTTTCCCTCCAACAAATATAATAAAATATTCCATAAAAGGTGGATCTAGATTTGGTCAACATTATTTTAATCATGCACCAAAATCTAGAATGACCCAATATTTTGTTATAAATAGGAGGGTTTTTCCTACCATTCTTCACCTTTTGTTGCCTATTAGATCACTCTGGATCTATACACTTGGTCCCATTTTTCCATTATTTGCTGTGTGAGCTCCCTTTGAGTTCTATTTTTTGTCTGGGTTTTCTATACCAACAAGAGAGAGAAAGTCTAGATCTGAAGTGCTGAGGACTACAAAGAACCCATCCCATTGAGGAGAGATGGATACACCTTCTTGTTTTCCTCCCAGGTGCCCTTAATATAACAAATTCTTTCAAAAAATCTTGTTCTTGTCTTGTCTGTTGGATGCATGGAGCAAACCCTTTATTTTACTGCTTAATGTCTTTCTATACATAGATCTGGTTTTTGCAGCATTTATATTACTAACCGCAGATCTGAAGATATTGGCAGCCACTTTTGTTGTTAGGGCTATTATTTATGCGTAGCTAAAGTGGTCTTTTTTCGTGCACTTCGACAAAAGATTCATACTAGCAAATGGCGACTCCACACGGGTTTTAAATTACGACCGCTGTCATTTTTCATATTCCTGGATATCCAGCTACTTCAGACCCTAGGGTTTCTTTTCAACTTTTTGTTCTTCCTATTTTCATGTTTTTTTTCACCTATAAAACCCTAAAACTTTAAAATTTCTAACTTCTGCGTGTTTCTAGCCCTATTGCGCAGGTGACAGACATCAGCCGCAACTGAGATGACAACTTTTGCGAAAATCTGCCACCGAGACAACCGGAGCTGGAGGTCGCACTTTTCAGCCCATAAACTGCGACCTGGACCTCCAGGTCGCACTTTTCTGCCCATTTTCTGCGACCTGCACTGAAAACAGGTCAGAACCTACAACCTACCAATTTTTCAGCTGTTTTTCTGCAATTTTTCTGGGTTTTTCTGAAGCTTCTGTCAGGGTTTTCCAGCCTCTGTCTTAGCCCGTTTCGACCGTTTCCTGATGTTTTTTGCTCATCTAAGTGGGAACCTAGCCCCCTAGGGCTTCATTACCCTCCACTTTTGGTGGAAGAGTTTTAGCTGCTTCAGGTGTCTGATTTTTCAGAGTTTCAGCCTCCCTTTTTCCAGATCTGATACCTCCTTTTCAGATCCCTTTTAATCAGCTCTTCTCCCTATCAAATCACCTCCTGAAGATTTGTTTGGACCTTCCCTTAGGGCCTCCTCCTTGCCCTTTCTGCTTTGTGCTGATTTCCTCCTGTTTTTACAGCCACCTTGCCTCTGTCTCTTGGCTATATGCTGCACCTCTTTCCAGCAGCCTTCACCTTTAGATCCCTGTCCCTCCCGACCTTAAATCTTTTGGCCCCTTTTAGTGCGTTTTGACTAGATTTCTTCCCTCTTTTAGACTAGTTTTGAGAGACCCGCCTTTTGGGGTTAGATTGCTGCATTATTAGCTGTTAATTTTCTGTCATTTCAGCATTATATATTATTCTCTGCAGATTTATTTTCAGTTACACAGCACACTTTTTCTTTTTCTCTCAAAACGTCTGGGTTTAAAAATTAAAATTTACGCACACCACACACTCACCCTAAGCGAAGAAGAGCCTGGTTACCACCGCCAGGCAAAGACTTTAAAACATTGTAAAATCAATTAACACTGCACCTTTTATGCCCTTGTTCCGACATTGTAATCACTTGATTCTGCACCTCCCTGCCCTTGTTGGTCGTTCTTCTTCCTCTTGTGCCGTGTTTGTGTTGTCATCATTGCGCCCCCAAGGCGCACATCCCGGAGACTTCTTGGCCTTCACCCTCAGTTTCCGGTCAGTCGACCTACTCCTTCCCGCCGTCGTCGAGTTAGTCCTCCTCCGAGTCCGCCCTCCGACCCCTCTCCTGATTCATTGGGTTCTCTTTTTACTTTTGGTTCTCCCCCTATCACCTTCACTATGTCTGGTCCAGGGCCTAACACTAGCGGTAATCCCGGCCCTAATGCTAGGACTACTACTAGCAGAACCGCCACAGGAACTACCTCGGCTGCGCCCTTGCTCCCCTTCATGTCAGGCCTCAGCCTCCCCGATTTGGACCGGTTGATAAACGACCCTATACACCATGACGCTAGTTGGCCTGCTATGCCGACAAAGCTCCCTTCCGACATCCCAAAGTTTGAAGGCCGTGCTGGAGAAGATCCTTCAAATCATGTTCGATCTTTCCACATGTGGTGTTCATCCCATTCCATTACTGATGACTCCATTCGTCTTAGATTGTTCCAACGCACGCTTACAGGCGAAGCTTCTAAGTGGTATGTTGATCAGCCCACTTCCTCCCATACCACCTTTGAACCTCTTGCCCGAGATTTTTTATCTTACTTCCAGCTTCCCCTTCATTATGACACTGGTATCGAACTCTCGACTTCTTTCCGTCAATCCTCTTCAACCCGCCTTTCCGCCCATGTCCAGGAATGGCGGCGAAGAAGGAGCCTATGTCAATCTCCTACCTTCGAAGACCGTGTCTACATGGACTGGTTCCTTAGATCTCTCTTGTCCCATATCGGGAAAGATGTCGCATTTTCCTCAAACCGAAGAAGCTGCCCTCCAAATGGCGTTAAAATATGACCTGATCTATGCTCAGACCGGTTATGTTTATACTGTCATACCTGATCTCCCCAGACCCGGTGATGCCCATACACCGGGGGCACCTCATGCCGCCGACAATATCGTTGGAGCTATCTCTCATCCATCTGCTCAACCTCTCATGAGCTATGGTTTTCCTGGGGGAGAGGGCACCACTCCTTGCACTTCTCCCCCTCCCGGTAGCACGCATCTAGGATCCGGCATGCCTCCTCTTTCTGCCCAACCTCCTGTTCACCATACTGTTACCCACCCCCCTTATTATTCGTATCCGGAGTTTGGTGCTCCAGCTCCTCCAGCATCAACACCTCCACCTTCCTTGCCTTCTCAACCCCTGCAACAACAGTCACCGCCCCCTCAAGCGCAGGTGGATGCACAGCAGGGATTCGTGGCTACCCGACCACCTAACGGACAGGTGGCCACTCAACCTTCTGGTTCCTCCAATTACCAGATCCTCATGATGAAATATGATCCACCTCCAACCGTCGACCTTAACCTTCAAACTCGGTCTCGTCAGTACCCCAAGCCTCCCGCTCAGTCTGTCTCCGAGTCCCCTTCTTCAGGTTCTTCAGAGCCTCTTTTGACACCCAATGGTCCCTTACATATCCCTCAACCCAAAGTTGAGGTTCATGCCAAGATTCCTAAGGGACCGTTACGCCAAAATGCTGCTTCTGTTCGAGCCGCTCATTCGTATAGTATAGTAGATGATTTGGCGCAATCTCCTGCTGCCATTTCCACACTGGAACTACTCCAGTCGTGCCCTTCCCAAAAGAATGCTCTACTATCTGCCATGGGCGCTGTAGATCCTACTGATGACCAAATGATTGTTTTCGATGCCCATCAATCAGAGCATCCTCCTCTTCCTGCTTCCGTCGCCTTCCAAATCCCAGTCAAAATCTGGAACGCTAACGTTTCCCGGTGTATAATTGATGAGGGGGCATCCACCTGCGTGATGTTCGCTTTGGTTTGGAAGCAACTCGGATCTCCTGAGTTGGACCCTTCCACGATCACCCTTCGAGCGTGGGATGGCCACGCCTCCCGGCCCATTGGCCTCTTCCGTAATTGCCCTATCACTCTTGCGGGCAAGACTATTTGCGTTGACGTCAAAGTCATTGACGCCCCTCTAGATTACAACATTCTCTTGGGGCGAAGCTACACCTATGCTATGTCTGTTGTCCCATCTGCGGTTTTCTGCAAGATGTCTTTCCCTCATAATGGAAAGATAGTCACCATTGACCAGTTGACGTATCATGAGACAAAATCTCAGACCTCCCCTGAGACGACCATCTCTTCTGTAGCCAATAAGAAAACCATCGATTCTTTGACTAGTCTCTCTCCTAGCGTCTACAAAGACTCCTCTTTGCTTGGAACCTTCCCTGGTCTTCCTCCTCCTCCTGCTTCCGACCCCAGCTCATCGAATGTTTGCATGATGCAATCGTCTTGGGCTGCTCTCAAGCAACCTGCTTCAGCTAGTCCACAACTGCGCTCTCCACAACCTGCTCCTAGCCCTTCACCTGCAGCTGGTATTCATGAGCCTCTTTACCCTCCTGGAACAGTTCCTCCAAGCCTTAGTCATTTAGGAGCCATCCCACCTGGCCATTACCCCTCTGGTCAGATGCCATTCCCATCTCCCCCACCAGGAGTGTACACGGTACCTGTCATGGCCACCCTCTCTCTTCCTAACATGACCCTTGGGATTCCCATATAGTACCATGATCCTCCAACCGCACCCCTGCCTGGTCAACCCAAACCTTATATTGCTTTGACCCTAGTTCGACCGGTCCCCATGACTTCTCCTGCTGCAACAGTGCCTCAGTCACCTCAACAGGAACCACCTCCTGTTGCGACCACTTTGGGTAAGAAGGGCAAAGCTCGCAAGGGGGCATCAAAGGACAAGGCTGCCCCGACAAACCCTGCCCCTCCTCAGCTTCCAAAGCATACCATCCAGTGTGTTTTATGTGATGTTTTCAGTCACACCACCCATACTTGTCCTGAATTGCTTCATCTCAAGCCCATGGTTAATGTCGCGTTCCCTGAGTTCACGGTCCTAGAAGCCTCTGTTCCTTCCGTGACCGTGACCAAGAACCCCAAGACTATTCACACCAACCACCCCTGTGCTTTGTCTGATCTCCATGGCCATTACACCCACCTTTGTCCCCACCTCGAGGACTTCTACACCTCTGTAGCCGTGGTCCGCCAATTCGAGGCCAAGCACAACGAGTCCACCTCTCCCCTATTTGCGTGTTTTGCATCAGCAGAACTACTATACATGACTTCTCCCATTGACATTCCCCCTCCTGATGTCAAGGTGACAGAGCCTTCATCCACCATTTTCTACCTATCATCATCCATGAGACCCTTGGGGAACATTCCCTCTAAATCCTCCCCTGTTGTTTCGCTTGACCTTCCTTCAACGATCACCTTGGGCTCAACATCGGTAGATCCTTTATCTACTTACTCTTCTGTCACCCCTTGTGACGATGCGCTGTGAACCTCTCTTCTCATGATGATGAGTTAGGTAGCTCCTCCGCGTCAGGTGGTATTTCTTCCACCAGTCATCCCATCTTCTATCATGATGACAACATTATGGAAAAACCCCCCACCCCTGACTTTATCTATTCCCCCTTCCATCGAACCCATGCGTTCAAACCACATACACCTTGTGGCCATTACATTGAAATCTAATGTTTAGGTAAGGGGGCACCCACATTTGAGAGACCAAGAGAAGCAATTCTCCACAACTCTCTTAGTGTATCTGGTCTTGTTGACTTTAGTACCATTATTCTTCCACATTTCAAAGAACCTCTAGAGTCCCATATCACTTCATATCACTCTAGGGACGATACCCCTTATCGTTCCCTCACCTTCCATCAGCAACCCAATCTCTTAGACATTGTTGTTGACCAACCTATGGGTTTTCTAGGAGAGCATCAGTTCATTATCTCCAAATCCTCTCTTTGGGATAGTGACACCAGGTATTCCAAACAGGAAAATTAAAGTCTATTTGCTTCATATATGCAGTACTAAAAGAGATTGGTAATCCTCCATTCCCTTTCTCAAACTGCATAACCATAACGAAAACAAATGGCGCACCACATCATTAACATGTGTTTAGATTCCCCTTTTTCTAAATACATTTTGGCATAACCACACCATGCTTGGGGGCACCTATGCCCCTCAACCATAACCCTCCTCAAAATCAAATTTCTTCACTTGCAACACTCATACTGGGGGCACCATTTGGCCTCCATACTTATCCATGCTCGTGTTGATGTTCGTCGTGAGTTACCATCTTGTACTCATGTTTTCATGGTCCCCCATTGGACCTTTACTATGTGGCAGCACCATCAAGTCGCCCTTGTTTAGAGCATCCAAGTTGAGTCATCCTCGCAGTCATGGAGTCTATCCCGCGTCCCTTTGTACCCCGCTATAGTCCTCCATCCTTCATTGCTTGGTCTCTCTCTTGTGTCGCACATTATGGCCCTCAGTCCCACTGTCCCATATCCCTTATGATATCATGTCAGTTGCTGCCTTGTCATTCATGCCCTTTATGCTCTGACAAGGGAAGTCGTCCATTCGCTACTCAGTCCCCTCCATTCCATCGTCATCATTGGTATTAGTCTGTCCGTTGCTCGACTTTTTTCTCTCGTGCCTTAGTTGAGGATCTCTCATTGCCTCACCTATGGCAGACCTCCTTCTGTCGACATCAACTCATTCATTCCAGAAGCCAGGTCTAGAGGGCCGTGTACCTTAGTTCCAGCTTCCACTCTTGTTCGGTGCCTCGAATCAGGAACTGACACAAAATGAGGAACAAGAAAACCTATTACTTTGTTGTGTCACTGAAGGATTGTCAATGACGATGGCGTTCCTTACATGAGGCCACATTGATTCAATGTCATGTAAGAATAATAAAAACAAACTAAAATTAGGCAAAGGGAAAAGTTTGAATCATATTCTGATAATCATTAATGAATTAGATGGGCAGTTCAAGTTTTCCCCAATAGATAATGGGGGAATATAACATAGTGCCATCGATTTGGCCAATGGTTTTTCATTAGATCACTATGAGTAGTGAAATCGAAATAGATAAACCATGATGATCAGAAATTTATAAGTGGCTAGTGTAGATGTCTCAACCCATGGTGAGAACATGAGTGTCTGATAAGCGCAAAGTTATCTAAGATAAAGGTAGACTGATTTCCTTTAATAAATCGACTACTGAAATAAAAGTTTCAAAAAGAAACTTGATATTTATGTGGAAACAACACACTAGATCTCTTTGATATAATGCCATGTGAGAATACAATGCGTTAATATGCAGATACTAAAATGGGTTTAAAGGAAATTTTGAATCATATTATGATAATTAGTTAATGAAAAACATGATTCACTGAGGTGCTCTGCATAAGGCATAGTGAGGGAATATTGTATAGTGCTAACTCTAGCTAGACTTCTATAGAAATATTAAGTAGATAAACCATATTATCAAGCAAATTGTTAGGGGATAGTGTAGGTACCCCCAAAACTATGGTGCAGACATAGGTTCCTAAAGAAGCATGGAATTATATTTGAGGCTTGAACTTTGCCAGCTATCATGTACTCGAAGAAGTTGGAGTTATGATTAAGGCAGTGACATGGAAAATAGTAGAAGAAATTTGTGTATAAAAACATCATTCACCCCTTCCATGTGTGGATTATGTTCCATTCAATCTTTATTTCTCTCCACCTTTTGCCTTGAAGATATCGAAGGAAGGTTTATGAATTTGAGTCTTTGATAGAATTATTGATTATAAGTCGCTACAAATTTGGGCTCTAAACTCTTGTCACTCTACGCTGGCTTTGATTATTTTCTACCAGATAATAATGACTTGTAAAGGTTCACATTTGCTAAGGGTTTTGAACATCTATCATTAATTAGAAGAATTGTTTCCAGATCCCTATTTGCTGCCCTTTTTTCGATTTCTATTTGCAAGTCCAGTCCCACTACTGCCAAGCTTTGTCATGGAATTTTCATTATGTCAATATGGTTATCTGATACATGTTTTAACAGGTTTATAGAAGTCTTGCATGACAATATTGTAGCCTTAAAATCCCAGTTGTTAATTCTCCCATTTATAGAACTGAAATTTTAAATGGAAATGTGAAGGAAATTATACCTCAGTGCAAGCATTGACATTACATAGCAAGAAACTTCATTGTTACGAATCAATACATCTTTTTAAGTAGAATGAATAATGACATTGGCTCTGGTTTCTCTCTCTATTTACCATCCTACCAAAGGCACACACACTATATTTGTGTGCCATATTCTCTCAACTTGGATTTGGATATTTTTTTGGAATCAGTCTTGCAATCTAATCCTTCATTTATATTTTCCAGTTGATAATAATACATCCACATAATCGCCATATTATTTTCTTTCCTAATTTGAATCAGTTCCAAGTTGGTGGCTAATCATATTTATGATTCATTGAGTTATCTGCATAGAACAATGGAACTTGAAAATTTTTAACATGGCGCACTCCTTTGCATCATTCCATCCAACCTTTCTCTTCTCAAAGATACTTCTAGGAGAACATTTTTATCTATTGCATAAAATCATATAAATTGTATCAATGACACAAAATGTTATAGTTACATGGCTAAGGGGTTGTCACTGTGTCTCTTTCCCATCAACATTGGAAACATATCGTAGATGGTTTAGAATCCTGAAGTTGTTTGTGTGATGATGACATCACTGAAGACACACATGCATGCCAATATGGGACTTTGGAGTTTCTCCAGCGCTAAAGCTCACTAGAGTGCTACTTCCATATTCACAGTCTAATTGATAAGATGCAAATATTTTCTGGTAATGGAGGTCCTCTTTATGGGCTTGCAATGAGTCAAAACATCATGATTCTATGTGATCCTGAATGACACCATAACTGAAGGAAAATTTTTAGCTTGCACTAGTAAGCCATTTAAACATATATATCTTGAGATCAATTGCCGCTAGTTCACCCCCTACAGAAACTTTACACAAGAGAGACAGGTTGTTGCTCCTCAAAGACCACAAACTCATTTCAACAAGATACTCTCATTGCACATCAAAAGGCATATCTAGGGAATCAGCTAATCATATTGTCCTAGGTGCTCATTGAAACTGTTTCATCTCAATTGCACAAGTGATTGATGTTAACCATAAGTTTGTATTGGATGTGGATATAACTTGTGGGTGCCAAAAGCAAAAGGCTCTAAGGGTGAAACTATTGTAACTGAAGTTTCCTGAAGAGAAATGTTTCTAAGACACCATTAACATCCTAGCTCCAGTGACCAGATTTCTTGTAGAATACCACTTGGCTTTATCTAGTTCAATAATTCGTTGCTCATGTGCAACCCCAAGACACACTCACTAATGTTCAAAAGCTGATCTCATTTAAGAAATAATAGTTCTTAACACAGTGTTTTCTAGATCTCTTGCTTCCTGAATGAGCTTCCACTTGGACTACCAACTTAGCCACCAAGGAATCTTGATTATGTTGTCCCGTATCATTTAAGGAATCTTGATTAATATCATTTAAGTTTGCATTAATTTTCAACTTTTGAATGGTCCAAAGGACTTAAGATTTAATAATGTGCTAGAAAGCAACAAAATCATTATCTTGATAATGTGTGCACCTCATAAGGCCCATTTTTAAGATAGAGGCTCGAATAAGAAGTTGCTAGGAGAAAAATGACCAATGTGCCAGGAGAATAAAGTCCTTCATATACAATTGGACAAGGGTGATGGGCACGAGGAAAAGATACCATCCATGAGAGAAGCAAGTAATCAAGGATAAATTAGAATAAATTCAAAATCACATAAGACATCCAAGGTATGCATCACTATTTTGAATCTCATCGTTTCTGGATTTTGATTGATTTCGAATCAATGCATCATGAAGTAAATAGCGATATCATTATTCAAGTAATTGAGATCTTGAATGTGGCCATGCCTTATTCAATAGATAAATATTATAATGACCAAGTTGTGATTGGATATTGCTTGGTTGTTTGGTGTCTTTTTTATTAGTTTATAGTTTACATTTACTTCATTTTAATTCAATTATATTTAATTTATTTTAATTTTCATGTAATAACAGGAATAATTAATTGTTTTATATTAATTTATAACATTGAATGTAATTAACTATTTTATATTAATTTATAATATGAAACAAAAGTCTATTAATATTATTGATTTGGTAAGTTATAAATAAATTATTGTCCTTATGGCAGCATGTAATTATTTTTAAATATTAGATATAATTTTTGAGGATTTAATTGCTTTAAGTAAGTCATTCATCTATGAATTAAATAGTTTCAGGATCTCCTTGTGTATGCATTATAGTAGTTCATGAAAGTTATCATGCTACCATCATTTTTAATTATTTTATCAGGGTGAAGTAAACCCCCTTGGTTGCAAACTTATTGAAAACAATGTGGCATATCCTTGAGGATTTAACTAAAAACTAAATTTACGGAAACATTTTAAAACAAAGTTGATTTAATATTAATGTTTTGCTTTAAATTTATGATGAAAAAAATGATTAAAAAAAAAAAGAAAATTCACTATCACTCTTCTCATCATCATTATTATGAATAAGATAATGTTATTAAGGTTTTATTTAAAAAATGAAAGAAAATTTGAGATCTAAATTGTTCTAATAATAAGCATATTATAACAACTATAAAACAATGTGGTCAAAAATATATATATATATATATATTTTTGTTGAGTGTTTTTTATAGTAATTGTTATAGGTCTATTAATAACAATTATGGGTTGCATTCATACGTATATAACTTAATACAAATTTGAGGGGGTTTAGATCTCTCAAATTTTCACCTAGTCTTAAGAAAAAATTGCCTGCTAAAGGAGTATTACTTTTATGAGCTTCTTATTTTATTTTAACTTATGAAATGACTTGAGCATTGCTTGATAAATTTTCTTTACACAATGAAAAAATATACCTTAATTTCGATGGAATTTCACATAGAGTAGCCAAATTTGGCAAGAGATGCTTGTGAGCCTAGTGTTATATTCAAATGAGCATCTCTTTCTCAAGTTTTTTCTTTTTTCTTTTTCCAAATTTATTTTCTTTCTCATTATTGGCAAGGAGCTCCATGATTCTTTTATTTGATCCAAGACATGAGGGATTTCATGAATCCATTTTGTATGCTTCTTGAGTGCAAAGGGTTTCCTTTCCTTGATTTTATCTCTTCATATTTGTCATTTTTTTATTCTTACCCCACCTTGGTACTTTCTCCACTTCTAAAATGTCATATAGTAAAGCATATGATGAGAAGGGAGCACAAAGAGGAAGGATACCATCATTACTATGCCATTATTCTGGGACAATTATGTTAGTGTTACTTTATGTTACTGTAACTTTCTTTTTAAATTTAACCTCATATTATATTCTTTAAAATATATATATATATATATAGAAACTAAAATTTTCATATATTTCACTTAATTATTGTTTTCCACAATACCCACTCCCTAACATTACTTTGCACCTCTCGGTGCAAATGCTAGTTGTATATTTTATACTATATTTCTAGTTTTGGTTAAGGCTAATGTAGTCAGCTCAATGTAGGTCCATAACCCAATTCTTATGGAAGATACCTTTGTAGGGGCAGAAGTAAGCCTGAGATGATCTTCCACTTTAGGAAGGAACTCAAATTTTTCTTTTGGTATGATGCCAATAGTTGATAAATGAGAAACGAAGATCGACGACCTCCCAAGCGAGTTAGGCTAGGATGCAAGACAACTGAGACAGTTGTCCTGCATCCTAGCTCGCTTTAGAGGGCGTACATCTTCCTTTCTCCTTTATCAACTACTTCTATAATGCCATAAGCCAAATGTGAGTTGATTCTTAAAGTGGATGATCATCTTAGGGTTACTTCTGCGCCCAAAAAAAATTTCTAGGAGGAGCGTCGCAATTCCAACAGTTGCTTTCATCGCAAGTCTGATGGTCGTTTATGTCGCAATTCCGATGGTATGACCCAAATGTTTCTAGAATAGTGTCGAACTAGCGACGGAAAATGTGGCACTACTAACAGTTGTTTCCGTCACTGATATGGCCAAACCATCACAACAATGTTATGCCAGTTGTCAGAATAGCGACAACTTTCGTCGCACTTCCGACGGTTGTTTTTGTCGCTGGCCGTCGGTATTGCAAAAAATTCTGGAAGGCATCGGTGTATTAATACCGACATCTCCACATGATGTTGGAATAGTGACAATAAACAACATGGTTACAATATTGACTAAATGAAGACATGTGTCGTGTAGAGTGTCACTCTACCGACAGTTATTAGAAGTGTCAGAATTGCGACGGGACAAAAAACGATGTTTTTACCAACCTCAAAGTGTCGCTCTTGGGAAACCTATATGTCGCAAGAGTGAAATTTTGGTCATTGGAAATTGGTCCAAATGTGCTAGTGGCACATGAAATATCTATTAAGGAAGAAACATTCGCCTTCAAATTCCCCATTCAAGATTCATATAAGGAAACTAAACTGAATAACATTGCACATCATGTCTTATCCAAAGAATATGCATACCTTCCTCTTCGAGTTTGATATCCTTTTCAGAATTTATGCTATGTATCAGATGCCCACGAATTAAAATTTTTTCCTACCACAGACTAATGGGCCTTGGCAGAGATACAAGTATCAAGATTATTTAAAGTACAAGAAACAATGGGAGGAGGTATTCCAAATTATTTAGAATGAGGAAGAAATCCTAAAATACTATGTTGAATGATTCCTACAATATATAACAACCAAGACAAGGACATTTATCTCCAGACACACTATGTGTCTTGGTGTTACATGGAATTTGTGATGATTGCATTGAACTCAAAAATATTATGGGTGGAGGAGATGTCTGCTAACAATATTATGATGAAATTATTGAATTATGTTGAAGGTATTCCCAAGGAACATCAAATACTAGAAGAGGACCAAGAGATCTATAGGAAAAAACAAGCAAGACTACAGGAAATGGAGTCACTAGAGAATAAATTGGAAACATGTTAGAATACTTCAAAACTAATATAATTATCTTTGTGATTTCTCAATTAGACACCTTGAAAATGGAAAATAAGGAAGGGGTAGATTTACCTTTGGAAATATTTTGTCCAAAGTGCAAGAGAAATCACCCATTAAGATATTGTTTACTAGGTCACATTGAGGCTTGCGCAATATGTAGTGAGGACTATGCCACAAGCAAATATTTATATATACTTGGACTAAAAGTTATATACTAGGGGGCAAATAAACCAAAATATTTTTTTCATCTCCCAAAAATGTCCATGGAAACCTAAGCCTCAATGTATGGTTCCAAATCAATCGCATCGTTATAATTTATGCTGTCATAACCCTTCAATGTAGTATTATTTTCTAAAATGTACCTACTCAGCCATGGGTGGCTCCTTGTCAAGCCTCAAATTTGGTTATGCCTTTAACTAGTGCATACACCATGGATCACACATCCCCATCACACAATTTATGATAAATATATAGCAAATATTGCAATGATAGTTGATGTTGGGAAAGGGTGTGACAACATGTGGATTTGTGTGAGTCATGCAAGGATGCGGTCATGCGAGGAGTCATGAAAGTCGTGTGAGCACATAGTCATGTGTGAAGGACTACACAGTCATACAAAGTGTGTGGTCATGCGAAGGACTCATATGAAGTGGGTCAGCTTGACATGATGAAGTGGAACATTTGACACATTGTTGTGATTGCTACAACACCCTCCAAAATTTTTTCCTGCACTCAATTTCAAAGCCTACCTTGGTCTTGTATATTGTTGTCACAAACATTGAGATCCATTTTATGTGTTTTCTCTAAGTGTTTTGGTCCCTTTTGCGAGAAAGGAAAAATGTCTTCTTTTCGCATGTTAAGTGTCACACAATGTGTATATTTTTTTTTTTGTGGTTTCAAGGGTTTCTCCTTATGTAAGTGAGTTGATCCAACCATGTAAGCATCTATCGGACTCATTTCCAAAGCTTTAAGCATTTTCACACAAGTCTCGTCACGATCATCGCAAAGTTATCACACCGAGGGAAATGAATTGTTCATGAGTCCTAGATGATCTATGTTGTTGTGTCGTCAAGTGTTCTAAGTGTGCGATCATGGCCAAGTCATATCACTATTGACATCAACTCATTGATCCCACACTTAATGGAGAAAAATGATCCGGATCTTCCACAGTGTTAGAAGAAACTTGTCAATGTTTTGAATCCCAACAAGGATCCATCTTCAGGACTTCTGAAAAAATGATTGAAAGAAGAGTCAAATTATGAATAAATAATAATAAGAGAACCAAAACCGTCTAAAGGGAGTCGACCAAAATCCTAAATAAAAACTAAACCTAAATAAATGCAAAAGAAAGACTAAACAATTCATAATTTATTACAAATTATTTAATAGATTATTAAATAATTATAAATAACTAATAAATATTAATAATTTATTTATTTATTTTATTCCATAACTAACTATTTATTAATTTGAAAATAAATAATTAATCATAATAATAATTATTGATAAAATTTATTTTAATAATTATCAATTAATTATTCGTAATAATTAATTTAATAATTATTAATAATTAATAAAAATGTTAATTGTTAATTTTATTAATTAATAATTCATCATAATTAATTTAATAATTATGTATTATGTATTAGTAAATAGTTAATTGTTAAATTTATTAATAATAATTATTTGTTTACTTATTAATAATTATTTATTTATTGCGATAAATAAATAATTATTCTTATAAATAAATAATCATTATCAAAAGTTAATTTAATTGATTCATTAATAGTAATTATTAATTTCATTTAATCCCAAAGCCTAAAGATGAAAATGTAAATGATAAGAGGGAAAGAAAAATCGTACCTAAGATACTATCCCTGAGAAGAAGAACCAATTTTTCTGGTCAGAGGAAACCAACTAATATTGATTTTTCTCCCTCCATCCCTGTTGAGATTATGTGGATGCTTAATGATCTCAATAACTTCTCTAATTTTCCATTTTCCAAAGTGTTCTTCTATCATGATGATTTTGGCATTTTCTAAACAAACATGATGTTTAGTCTTCGAGGAGTGTTCTGCAAGGGCTGAAGTGCAAGATCTCCCATTCTTAATATCAGCACCATGCTCTTTCAATATTATTTGGAAAGAGCAGCTGGTTTCCCCAATATAATGTTTTCCACATGAATAATCAATCTTGTAAACTCCTTTAAGCTATTTATGATCGATATTATCCTTTACTGACCGTATTCTTTATCTTATCATTCATGATGTTGTAAAGTGAGTGAATATGTCCTTCTTCCCCAAAACCTTTGTGATCTTATTTGTAACTCCTTGAATGTATGGTAGGAAAACCCTACCAAACCAAGCTTGAGGTTCTTGGGAAAGGACCTTTCCTTCAACTCGTTTTATGGCTTTCTAATATCTGTATCTTTATATCGTATACCCATAAATATGGTGGTTAAGTGATTGATTTCCTCATTGAGGTGCTCAACTTCAGATATTATAAGGGCCCTAACAGCAAGAGTATTCATGACACCAAATTTTTGAGTTGGATGATGGTAAGATTCAACATGAATATAGTTGTCAGTGTGAGTTTTCTTCCTAAATACCTGATGTCTCAATGTGCCATCCTTCTTCCTGGTAACAAGGGCATCTAAAAATGGAATTCTCTTGTTTACTTAAACCTCCATAGTAAACTTAATTTCCAGTGAAGTAGAGTTAAGGTGATTAACAAATATTTCAATATTTTACTTCCCATGAGTCCACTTTATGTTGGTGTCATCAACAAATCTCTTCCACCACGCTAGTTTTAAAGGGAAGGAATCAAGGGAATTTTTTTCAAAGTACTCCATGTATAAGTTAGAGACAATGGGTGAGAGTGGTGATCCTAATGTGACACCAAATACTGGCTCATAATAACCTCCTTGGGGGCTGAAAAAAGTGGAACACAAACAAATCTCAACAAGTTTAGTAGTTCCAGGATTAGTGACTTATTTAATAACATGAAAAACCTCATCCAAAGGAATTTTCGTAAATAACAACACTACGTCAAACCTCACTAAAATGCAAGAGTAATTAAATATGCTTTAATAATAGGTTAGTTGTTAATAAACTCAATTTGAAAAAAGAACTAGTTTCTAGGGTTGAGCCTAGGAAAAAGGTGGTTAACCTGTCATCTTAAGATTTGAATCAAGAAGCAGTTAAAATCCTCAACAAAGGCCCGGGGTTTGATGTTTCCCCTAGGAACATTCCAAGAGAAAGCATCATTTGTAACATTGAGGATGGGATTTAGGGTTTATCCTTGGAAGACAAAGAAGCATTAAGACAAGAATGTTCCCTTATAATGAGAGAATAAAAAACCCCTAGGAGTAATCTAAAAAAATATGAGCTTAGTGCTCTTAAGTCCCTTTGCAATAACGACAAAATTGTAGCCCTTAAGGTAGATAAAGGAGGAGTTGCTTTGGTTTTGGATAGAGATGATTACGTAAGAAAAATGAATGAGAATCTAATATTCGGTAGTTATAAGAGACTTAACACCAACCCAATGCCCAGGGTTATAAAATAAGTCAAGAAGGAAATCATAGAATCTTGTCTTGATAATAAGTTGAAAAAGAAGTTAATCCCTTCCTGTGAGGTTATCCATAGAATTTACGGGTTGCTGAAAATTCACAAGGAGGGTGTTCCTCTCATACCAATAGTTAATACCGTTGGATCCCCCAACTATGAATTGGAAAATATGTTTCCAAAATTCTTAAACCCCTCGTTGTAAACATTGATTCGTTTATAAGAGACTATAATGATTTTGTAAAGCTTATTAAAAATGAGAGGGTGGATGAAAATGACATTTTAGTGAGTTTTGATGTAGTGTCATTATTTACCAAAATTCCTTTGGATGAGGTTGCTTATGTTATTAAAGAACTCAATGATCCTGTAACAGCTAAACTTATCGAGATTTATTTGCATTCCACTTTTTTTCAGCTTCCAAGGAGGTTATTATGAGAAAGTATATGGTGTCGCAATGAGATCACCACTCTAACCCATTTTCGCTAACTTATACATGGAGTACTTTTAAAAGAAGGCCCTTATTTCCTTCCCTTTAAAACCAACATGGTGGAAGAGATTTGTTGATCACACCAAAATAAAGTGGACCCTCGGGAAAGAAAATATTAAAATATTTTTTAATCACCTTAACTATATCTCGCCGTAAATTAAGTTTACTATGGAGGTTGAAGTAAACAATAGAATTCCATTTTTAGATGTCCTTCTTACCAGGAAGGAGGATGGAACGTTGGTACATCACGTATTTAGGAATAAAACTCACACTGACAGTTATCTTCATGCTAAACCTCACCATCATCCAACTCAAAAATTTGGTGTCCTGAACACTCTTGTTGTTAAGGCCCTTAGAATATCTGACGTTATGTACCTCAATGAGGAAAACAATCACTTAACCTCCGTATTTAAGGTTATAGGATATAAAGATAGGGATATTAAGAAATCCATAAAAAGAGTTGAAGGAAAGGTTCTTTCCCAAGAACATCAAGCCTAGTGTGGTATGGCTTTCCTACCATACATTCAAGGAGTTACAAATAAGATCACAAATTTTTTTTGGAAGAAGGACATGTTCTCTCAGTTTACAACATCATGAATGATAAGACAAAAAATGCGGTCAGTAAAGGATAATATCAATCATCATCAACTTAAAGGAGTTTATAAGATTGATTGTTCGTGTGGAAAAAGACATATTGGGGAAACCGGATGATTTTTTCAAAGAATATTGCAAGAGCACAGAGCTGATATTAAGAATGGGAGATCTCACACTTCAGCCCTTACAGAACACTCCTAGAAGACTAAGCATCATGTTTGTTTAGAAAATGCCAAAATCATCACCAGAGAAAACACTATGGAAAAAGGAAAATCATAGAAGCTCTTGAGATTATTAAGCATCCACATAATCTCAACAGGGATGGAGGTAGAAAAATCAGTAGTAGTTGGCTTCCTCTGATCAAACAAATTAGTTCTTCCGGTTCTTCTTCTCAGGTATAGTATCTCAAGTACAATTTTTCTTTCCCTCTCATCATTTACATTTTCATCTTTAGGATTTGGGAATTAATGAAAATAATAATTACTATTAATGAATCAATTAAATTCACTTTTGATAATGATTGTTTATTTATAAGAATAATTATTTATTTATTGCAATAAATAATTAATTATTAATAAGTAAATAAATAATTATTATTAATAAAATTTATCAATTAACTATTTATTAATACATAATTATTAATTATTAAATTAATTATTATGAATTATGAATTGATAATTATTAAAATAATTATTATTATGAATAATTATTCATTTTCAAATTAATAAATAGATAGTTATGGAATAAAATAAATAAATTAATTATTAGTATATTTTAGTTATTTATAATTATTAAATAATATATTAAATAATCTGTAATAAATTATGAATTGTTTAGTCTTTATTTTGCATTTATTTAGGTTTAGTTTTTCTTTAGGCTTTTGGTTGTCTCTCTTTATATGGTTTTGGTTCTCCTATTATTATTTATTCATCATTTTACTCTTCTTTCAATCATTTGTTTAAAAGTTCTAAATATGGATCCTTGTTGGAATTCGAAATGTTAACAAGCTTCTTCAATCTGGAGCAAATACCATGAACAATACAGTAGAAATTCTTCAAGTGAGGCAACTCTGGCATATGCAAAATTGCAGAAATGAAGGAACAACGTTTCTCTATAAGTGCTTCAGTAGTTAAACATTAAAACTGAGATCTATAGTAGATATATGGTTGTAACATCAGATCCATACCAGATTTGGAAACTACTCAGCCTCCTCTACAAGATCCCCTTGGGATTTCATCAAAATAGTGCATGAATAAGTGTAGATCTGAATTATAAGCTACAGGACTGCATAATACACATAATTTCTGAAGATGACTTTATTATAACAGAGATCAGATCTGAAATAGCTTAGAACAGTAGCTACTTCAAAGAGTTACAAAGTGAGAGGTAAGCCTCAATCACTGGAGATCTTCCATTGCACAGAAACTGAAATAACATTAAAACCCCAAGTGCAAAAAACACAGTTCTTGAGAGGGACTGCGCAGTATCTCAATAAAAATGAAGCACATGCTATACAATACAGATCTGAATACAAATAAGAGAGAGATCCTCTTCCGGGTGGTCACAAGACACCCTCCTTGAGAGAGAACTCCTCCAAATCTCTAGATCTCTGCAGATCTAGGATTCCACTTGCTGCAACTCAAGCAACTGCAAAACCCTCAACAGGATCAGTGCTACTACTGGAGATGGAGCTTGGTATTCAACCTGATAGTGGCTCATTTCAGTACATTCTCCTCCAAGAGCTACTCAAGGAAGGAGGGAGGATTCCTAAACAGAAAATCCTCTTCCCTTAGGCTAAACAACCAAGAGAGATAGAGTTGCTCAAGCAACCTCTATTTTGAAAATAATTCAACAACCTCTTCATGTGCCTTCTCCTCCTTTTTATAACATTAGGGTCTCTTGGCAAACCCTAAACCACTTCATCTCTTTGGCCCTTTCACACCTGGAAACCCCTTCTAGAATAGCGCAGTCCATCAAGGAGGTTTAATGAACCTAGATAGCACTGGTTGACTTGGTCAAATAGGATCTCCTTTGGTGGTCTTGACCCTTTCACACCTGCAAGTTTTATTCAAGCAGCTCAAATATGCCTCTTTTCACATAGGCACTAATTTATTCTTGAGTTTTAGGAGTTTTTCATGTTCTCCTTTCCATTTTATTCATCAGTACATAAAATTAAGACAAAATGAAATGTTCCAATTAGCTTGGGGTAATTAGGAACATTACAGTCCTCCCCTCCAAAAAAAATTTCTTGCCCTCAAGCAACTGCAAGGTGAGTGCTGCAAAATTTCCTCCTTGGTGACACCAACATAAGATAAGCTTCCTCCATAAGCCAAGTGCTCACCAATCCATCCATGTCTTGCTCCTCCAATGTTCTCATGAGATGCAATTAGCTCATCCCATAAGGATACAATAGATCATATGAAACAAGCATGGTTTTCCCCATGCTCTCTCTGGAATATGAGACATTCAATACATGGAGAGTGGTCCTCTCATGAGGCACATGCCACCCTTCATTCTTGCTGCCCATGCCACATCATCATGGCTGAAAGTGTGATGCATGTTTGGTGCTTGGGGTGGCACCTTCTCTTTGCAAAAAATGCCCTTTTTCCTTTCAAGGGAGTGGCTCAAATCAGAAAATTTTGGAGCCCAATATTGGCCAAGAGGCTCACATGATATATCATTTCTCCTTGGAATCTTTGGCCTGCAAAAACATGGTGTAAGAATGCATGAAATCAGAAATAAAAACATGTATAACATGATCATGTCCTTCACCAATAATTCTTCTCCAATTAAGGGAGAGGTGCATGGTTCTATTCCCTCCCTTCATAGAAGGAAGAGTGGGCTGATTCAACTCTCCCAAAGAGTCATGTTGCTGATCCACCTCTACAATGCCCATGCCTCTTTGACAATGCTGATGTAGCCCTCTTTCAGAGCCCTTCCACCAATAGCTTCTCAAGGTGTATGTTGGAAGGCTCCCCTTCCCATGCTGCCCAAAAGTAAGTGGCCATCCCACCACTTGTTTGCTAAAATAAGCTTCTTCAAAGCTTGGAAATGATAGAGGATAATGATTGTTGGTTGAATGGAATTCAAGAAACACATGCCATGCTCCAATTCCCCCCCCCCCCATGTGAGGGACTTCCCTTCATGATACCAACTCAATACATGACCTTTTACATAAGGAAACATCATACGTAATGTAGCAGTCATATAAGGTTCCATCCTCTCCTTGAAATACCATTGAATTTGGGAGATTTCATTCATCATGAACACATTCACCCAATGTGCCATCCCTCCTCTCATGTTTGGAGCATCATTATTATTTGAGCAAACCTCCTTGTTCCAACCCATGAGAAGGCTACAATTTCTCCCAAGCCCAAGTACATACATGATTTTGAAATGCATTCTAAATAAAAATACATGCACATACATGGTAGAAAAAAGTAATTGTATGGACATGGAGCTTATCATGTGATGCCCATACCTATTCCTTGTCAACCCAAACACCCATGCCTTCTTCTTATGCAGCCTCCTCTTGAGATACGAGGCATGTGACAAGAAAATAAAAAAATTTGGGGAGTGTTTAAACTCACCCAACAAGAACCAACGCAGGTTGTCCTTTTCCTGCATCAAATCTGAATGTTGTAAGTGGTTCACGAGCCACTTACTTGCTGCTCCTTTCATCTCACCATGGCTGAAAGTGAGAATTATATTTGGTGCCTTAATACATCACCCATCATGGTGTAGAATCTCCCTTAGCCCATCAAGGGAGTGGCCATGTTTGAGAACAATCTTGACCCATAGTTGGCCATGAAGCTTGTATGATATAACACTCCTCTTGGGAGTCATGGGCTGAAAATATGAAGTAAGAAGATACATGCAACCATAAAATGAAATGTGATTCTCATAAGCATGCGTCTTACCCAAAGTCTCTAGCGCTGTGATAGTTTCCCCCTTGAGAAGAGATGACATTGATGCACAAGGTTGAGGGAACACTTTTCTCTTCTGCTCATCATGGGAACTCCTTGGTGGAATTCCTTCAAGTAAGGAGACATCAAGGCATAGATCAGGAGAAGATGTAGGGACTGATATTTCATTGATTTTCTTGCATTGATCCTTTAGCCTTCTTTGTGCAACATGTTTCTGAAATACAGAGGGGAAAAATTTTCTCACCATTTGAAGCTTGCCCTTCCCTCTGTCTTCTGCAATATTCAAGATCTCACCATCTGATAAGTATGGCACATGCTGCCCATGGATTGTGCCATAATCTCTATGTGTGAGATTCTTAGGAACTCCTTGCAAAAATGCAAGAGCTTCTCTCCTTGGAGTAGTTTCTCCTTCTTCTTCTTCATGTAGTACTAGAGGTCCTCTTGCTATGTCTGCGCTGTCACCCCTAGCCTTTTCTTCAGAGATGGAACATGCCTCATCCTCAATAGGAGACCTTAGAGATTGGTATTCTCTTGAAGGAGGGATCCCCATGTCTTATTCTTTCTCTTGAAACCTCATAAAGGTTTCACTGCAGCTTCCCTCTTGAGAAGAGGACCCTTCACCCAAAGGAGATCTGACCCTTGGTAGTGCATCCGATAAACTCACTCCTTCTCTTTCCCTCTTCATGAAGGAGTCACTAAAAAAATGTTGAGGCTCTGATGATATGGCTGAGTGAAAATATCCATAAGATGAGGATTATGTATGTTCCTCATGCACAGATCTTGCAGATCTGACTGGAAGATCTTCTCTTTCTTGAAACTCCTTGGGAGCTTCACTGCTTCTTCTTTCTTCTTTTTGCACAAACTCTTTGGAGAGGTTCTTCTTAAATTTGAAAAGAGATGAGAGTAATCTCATCCTCTCCATACTTTCTACTTTCTTCTTTCTGCTTCTTCTCGGCACTTCTCTGATAGCTTGACCTCACAGGCTGAGCTAGAGATCATGCTCTGATACCACTGTATTGTTCCAAATGGGGAAGAATAGGCTTAGTAGGGAATATCTTAAGATATTCCACTATTGATTAATAGTAGTATGGAAATACACCAGTAATTCTAAACCAGATATAGGCTGAAGGGGGTTTTACTGGATGTGTCACCTCTAAGGAGAGGGTGAGATCCAGAGGCTACCTGGCCTGTTTCAGACTCTGTCTATGGAAAGTTGGTGAAACACAAAAAGTAAGGGAATAGAACAATCCTATTGGAGTTTGAAGCCCTTGGGATCCTTAGATATATAGATCTAAATAATGGATCCAAAAGGGGAGCAAAAACCAAAAAAGGAAGAAGCGGGAGATTCCACTTTCAGGAAAATCGGCAAGAGGCTTAGTGCGAACGCTTTATAAGCCAATGGGTGCACAAATAACGTAGGAAAGGGCTTGGTTCCCCTATCTTGGGCTATGTGGGACTTTTGTGATGAATTTCAGGAAAAAAAAATGAGTTTAAGACCCTTAAACAGATCTCCCACGAAGCTGACTAGCTAAAAATCAGCTAAAGAGAAGCGTTGCTGCAACAAGAAAACCCAACAACCAGAATTGCGCAGTTTTGAAAAATAATTAGAGGAGGTCAGCTTAAAATGTCCAAATTACAACAATATACATCAGATCAGAAATATAAATGATCCTCCCTTCAATCTGCAGCAAATACCATGAACAATATAGCAAAAATTCTTCAAGAGAAACAACTCCGGCATATGTAAAATTGCAGAAATGAAGGAACAACGTTTCTCTATGAGTGCTTCAGCAGTTAAACATTAAAACTAAGATCTACAGCAGATCTATGGTTGTAACATCAGATCCATACCAGATCTGGAAACTACTCAGCCTCCTCTACAAGATCCCCTTGGGATTTCATCAAAATAGTGCATGAATAAGTGTAGATCTGAATTATAAGCTACAGGACTGCATAATACACAGAATTTCTGAAGATGACTTTATTATAAAAAAGATTAGATCTGAAATAGCTTAGAACAGTAGCTAATTCAAATATTTACAAAGTGAGAGGCAAGCCTCGATCACTGGAGATCTTCGATTGCACAGAAACTGAAATAACATTAAAACCCCAAGCGCAGAAAACATAGTTCTTGAGAGGGACTGCACAGTAGCTCAATAAAAATGAAGCACATGCTATACAATATAGATCTGAATACAAATAAGAGAGAGATCCTCTTCCGGGTGGTCACAAGACACCCTCCTTGAGAGAGAACTCCTCCAAATCACTAGATCTCTATAGATCTAGGATACCACTTGCTGCAACTCAAGCAGCTACAAAACCCTCAACAAGATCAGCGCTGCTACTGGAGATGGAGCTTGGTCTTCAACATGATAGTGGCTCATTTCAGTACATTCTCCTCCAAGAGCTACTCAAGGAAGGAGGGAGGATTCCTAAACAGGAAATCCTCTTCCCTTAGGCTAAACAACCAAGAGAGACAGAGTTGCTCAAGCAACCTCTATTTCGAAAATACTTCAACAATCTCTTCATGTGCCTTCTCCTCCTTTTTATAACATTAGGGTCTCTTGGCAAACCCTAAACCACTTCATCTTTTTAGCCCCTTTCACACTTGGAAACCCCTTCTAGAATAGTGCAGTCCATCAAGGAGGTTCAATGAACCTAGACAGCGCTGGTTGACTTGGTCAAATAGGATCTCCTTTGGTGGTCTTGACCCTTTCACACCTGCAAGTTTTATTCAAGTAGCTCAAATATGCCTCTTTTCACATAGGCAATGATTTATTCTTGAGTTTTAGGAGTTTTTCATGTCCTCCTTTCCATTTTATTCATCAGTACATAAAATTACGACAAAATAAAATGTTCCAATTAGCTTGGGCTAATTAGGAACATTACATAGAGAAGCTGTTAAAATTGGACATCTAGGTCCAAACTCATGTTGTGATGCTCAGATGAAGACACCAATATTTTTATTGGGTTCCTCTCTCAAAGAGGTGCAAGATCGATCTAAAGATCATCTTGATCTGATGAGAAGAACATTTATTTTTAATTTATTTTTAATACTTTCAAAATATGTGCAGTTTGACCTTAAGGTTTTACACCCCCAGCAAATGTGTCAAACACCTCAGTGATTGATATAAATAGAGTCAACGTTGGAGGACATTTAATCATCTCATCCTCACACATCATCTCTCCTCTTCTGATTGGTTCGAGCTCCTTGGAGGTAGTTTCAGTTCACACGTGGGAAAGAAGGATGAAGAGGAAGTTGCTGCAGCTAGGGTTTCCACGCAAGTTTGACCAGTGTTGACTTTGGTCAACGCATGGTCCAAAGGAGCTCATTTCTGGTGGAGACTTTGATTTTGGAAGGCCGTACATTTTGGCACAAGAACCGAGGTCAAAGGTTGACCATAGACCGTGCTGCGTTGAATTTTACTTGTTGCTGCTGTTGTCGCTGTTGTTGCTACTGGTGCTGCTGTTGTTGCTGCCGTGACTTTTCTAGGCAGCGTTGAATTTTCTGGGGTTGACTTTGAGTTGACCATGTGGCTGTTTTGAGGGCTGTTGTGACACATGCTGGGTTGGATGACCAAGGAGACTTTACTGGTTGAAGCATCCTGTTGACCTCCGTAACGCACCACCACATTTTTCTGTTTTTGGTTTATCTTCTGTAGATCCACTGGTATGTTCTATCAACATTTTACTTGATTGTTTATGTGATTGATATAGTGAAAAGTAAAGTTGCATCAAGATTAGAACATCTACATAAATTTACATGGTATCAGAGCTGAGGTGAAGACAAGCCCTATTTGTAGCAATCACCGAAGAAGGAAATGGGTTCCACAAACTATGGCTTCAAGGAGGATGACAAATTGACTGGGAAGGATGACTTCCATGAATTGGAAGACCAAGATGTCATGGACTATGTGCAGGGTAAAATCCAAGAACCTCCATCCACTGCTACTGTTGCTACCAAAACAAAGTATAAGAAGGGGGAGATCAAAGCAAAGCTGATGATCATGGAATCCATTCATAAGATTCTAGTGGCCTACATCTCTGAGCTAGGCACATCCAAAGAGATGTATGATAAATTGATCTTCATGTTCAAGGCTAAAAATGAAAATCAAGTGCTATTCTTCAAGAATCAATTGAAGAATCTGAAGAAAGGCAAGGATGAGTCTGTCTAATCATACTTTCTGAAGCTGACCGAGATCAGGAACAATCTGCTAGCTATTGGGGAGACAATAGCTGATCGAGAGATGGTACTCACCACACTTGGAGGGCTCCCATCCGAATGGCATGTGTTCAACACTACCATTCTCAATAATAATGTGATACCTGACTTTGATGAGGTACTGTCGAGATGCGTTCAAGAAGAGACAAGAATGAAGGAGTATGAAAATGAAGGGAATGTTGCCTACGCTGCTCATTCTAGAAAGAAGAACTTTGGTGGTCTAAAGAACAAAGGAAGAGCAGGGGCACGAGGAAAGAAGGGAAAGTGTTACACTTGTCACAGGCTAAGTCACTATGCTAGAGAATGCCCTTTCAAGAAGGATTCTCCTGATGATGATGACAATAACAACTGGAGGGATGGCAATCAAAGGAACAACAGGTTCCAAGGAAAGAGGAAGGCTCCCTCCGGCGGAAATGATCAACCTTTCAAAAGGTCAAGAAATTCCAGGTATGAGGAATCAAATGTTGTTGATAAAAGAAATGAATTAATTCTTGTATCTACCCTCTCTGCTGCATCTCCACCCAACACTATGGATTTCTAGTTGATAGATAGTGGTGCCTCAAGGCACATCACTAGGTTCAAGGAAGCACTCTCTGATATGGTTGAGAAGGATACTAATCTAGAAATTATCCTTGGAGATAATGCCACATATCTCGTGAAAGGGATAGGGACTGTGACCCTCCCCTTGTCTCAAGGTCAAGTCCTCCACTTTGAAGAAGAACCTTGTGTCTATATCAGCCATGGAAGACAAAGGTTTCAATGTGGCATTCACTGATGGAAAGGTGCGCATGTGGAAGAAGAGCTTTAAGGAAGCTATCACGTTTGGGTCTAGAATTGATACACTCTACTAGGTTGGGGGAAGTCCACTAGGATAAATGACATGAGATGCTATCTGACAGACCAATAATGGCACTGAATATGAGTTGAATGAGTTCAAGAACTTTTGCATAGGAGCTAGCATCAAAAGGGAGACCACAATGTTTGTGGGCTACATCAAAACTTCGAAGGCCTATAGTTTCTATGTGCCCGGTCAAAGGGAAGTGGATATATGCCACGATATCACCTTTGATGAAGATGCTTCCCTGAGGAAAGTGTTCAATCTTCTGAGATTTGAGGAAGATCATGAAGCAAGGCCTAGAAATCAAGAGGAACCGAAGGATGATACAATGCCTGATGTTGAAGGACCGATGGACCCGATTGATCCACCTCCTTCACTAGGAAATATACCATCATGGCTCAGGGACACTCTCGAGGATGCTGAGAGACATATGGCCCCAAGGGGAACATTCCATGAAAGCAAGTAGCCGATTAGATACCAAGGGTATCTAGCAGCCATGAGTACTATTGAACAATCCAAGCCTGGCTCTTTTGAGGAAGCCGTAAAGAATCAAGTTTGGAAGGATGCTATGCACGAAGAGTATGAGTCCATAATGAAGAATGATGTCTGGGATGTGGTTCCAAGACCGGAGGAAAAAGCATTTGTCACCCCGAAATGGCTCTACAAGATCAAACATGGATCTTATGAAAGTGCTAAAAAGTTCAAGGCAAGATTTGTTGCCTGTGGCTTCTCTCAAAAAGAAGGCATAGACTATGATGACATATTTGCACTTGTGACCACCATTCAATCTATCATAGCCCTTGCTGCTATGCAAGGATGGAGTCTTCATGAGATGGATGTAAATACCGCATCTCTGAATGGTGCGATAAAGGAAGAGGTATATGCAAAGCAACCTCTGGGGTTAAAAGTCGAAGATCGAGACACCCGTGTCTGCAGGTTGAAGAAAGCCCTTTATGGGTTGAAGCAAGCACCCAGAGCTTGGTACAAGAGGATAGATAGCTACCTAATGAAGTTGGGCTTCACTCTTAGTAATGTTGATCCAAACCTTTACTTCAAGGTTGATAGAGAGAAGCCTCTCATTCTGGTGCTGTATGTGGACGACCTCTTCCTGACAGTTGTTGACCCTCTCATTCATCAGTGAAAGAGGGAGCTCGCTTCTGAGTTTGAGATGAAAGACCTAGTACTAATGCACTACTTCCTAGGCCTAGAGGTCTAGCAAAGACCTAGCGAGATTTTCCTTTCTCAAGGAAAATACATTGTGAAGCTTCTAGAAAGACTAGGTATGGTGGACTGTAAGTCCATGTCAACACCGATGGAGCTCAACTTTAAGAAATTGAGTGGTAGCGCTGTTGGGCTCGTGTCCTATTGAGTATCGTCAACTCGTAGGGGCCCTGATGTTCTTAGGGAACACTCGTCCGGATGTATGTTGTGCAGTGAACACTTTGAGTCAACACATGGTTGATCATAACATTCATTGGGTTAGTGCCAAGAAACTCTTGAGATATCTCTGTGGCACATTAGACCATGGGCTGAGATACACTGTCGGGAGTATGACACTCCATGGATATACTGATGGCGATTAGGCTGGCAGTGTGGTGGATCGCAAGAGAACATCTGGATGCTGCTTCACATGTAGATCTGCTTCGGGCAAGAAACTGAAGTCGGTAGCCTTGAGCACCGCTGAGGTTGGATATATTATAACATGTATGACCTGTTGTGAAAGCTCTTCAGTGAGATATTCGAGCATGTGCTAGATGCCACCATTATCCTTTGTGATAACCTGAGGGGGATTCGTTTGTCATAGAATCCCGTGTTCCATGAACGATCCAAGCATGTTGATGGCTAGTACCACTTTATCCGGGATATGGCACAGCGAGGCACCATAAGGCTCGATCATATAGGAACTGATGAGCAGGTCGCCGATATTCTCACAATGCCCTTGGGGAAGGTCATGTTCCTAACCTTCCGTGAGAATCTTAGAATCATGGAACGACCCTATTCTAAGGGTCCTATTAGACGATGAGCTCTAGGAGCTCTGAGGGGGACTTGGGGATAGTTCCTTGGAGCTATAAGCACACATGGGGCTAGGCTTGCCAAACCTAGTGGTGCTTCTACCCCACCGTTATGATGATTGAGTTGGTTCGCCTCTCATGATATGTGCCCTGTGTGCATCCTACCTATTTGAGTTCCGGACTCATGGGAAGTACCTCTCATTTGGCCAATGAGGTGGGAAAAGCTAGAGACTAGTAGCAAAGACTGATGGACACATCAGAGATTGTTGTACTCTATATCTAGGATGGCACGGTCCAACCACTTGATTTGGGATCAAGTCTAGAGAGGTTTTGGACTCCAACTGACTTCGAGTCAGTGAAACTAACTTTGGGTTAGTATATGACTCTCTTGAGTCCTAGTGAGGTTTCAGACCTCCAACTAACTTCGAGTTAGTGAAACTAACTTCGGGTTAGTATATGACTCTCTTGAGTCCTAGTGAGGTTTCAAACCTCCTACTGACTTCGGGTCAGATAAACCAACTTCAGGTTGGTATGAGACTCTTTGTGAGTCCTATAGAGGTTTCAGACCTCTAGGCTAAATCTATCAGCCGGGAATGATGTCTTTGTGACTGACCCACTTCTGTTCTGAAATAAAGAGGCCAGCAAAGCAAGTTACGACGAGATGACGCACGATGTTTGATTGCGATGTTGTGATGCTCAAACTCCAAACTCCATGTTGTGATGCTCAGATGAAGACACCAATATTTTTATTTGGTTCCTCTTTCGAAGAGGTGCAAGATCGATCTAAAGATCATCTTGATTCGATGAGAAGAACATTATTTTGAATTTATTTTTAATACTTTCAAAATATGTGCAGGTTGGCCTTAAGGTTTTACATCCCCAGCAAATGTGTCACACCCCTCAGTGATTGATATAAATAGAGTCAACGTTGGAGGACATTTCATCATCTCATCCTCACACATCATCTCTCCTCCTCTAATTGGTTCAAGCTCCTTGGAGGTAGTTTCTATTCACACGTGGGAAAGAAGGACGAAGAGGAAGCTGCTACAGCTAGGGTTTCCACGCAAGTTTGACCAACGTTGACTTTGGTCAACGCATGGTCCAAAGGAGCTGATTTTTGGTGGAGACTTCGATTTTGGAAGGCCGTACATTTTGGCACAAGAAACGAGGTCAAAGGTTGACCGTAGGTTGTGTTGCGTTGACTTTTACTTGTTGCTGCTGCTGTTGCTGCTGTTGCCGCTCTTGTTGCCGTGACTTTTCTGGGGTTGAATTTGAGTTGACTGTGTGGCTATTTTGAGGGCTGTTGTGACACATGTTGGGTTGGTTGACCAAGGAGACTTTGTTGGTTTAAGCACCCTGTTGACTGACATAACGCACCACCACATTTTTCTGTTTCTGGCTTGTCTTCTATAGATCCACTGGTATGTTCTATCAACATTTTACTTGATTTTTTATGTGATTGCTGTAGTGAAAAGTAAAGTTGCATCAAGCATAAAACATCTACATAAATTTACAAAAGGGAAACATGTTGAAAGACATATTTGTAGCTGATTATGCAAGCTAATTGATCAAGAAAAAGAAAAGGGACACTAGTTTGTGACCTCAACTCAAGACTTGATATCATTGAAGACTCCTTTCCTCTAAGCCACAGGGAGGTGAATAGAAGAAAATTATCATGAAGAAATATAGCAAGGAGTAGAAAAAGTGGCTTTAACTTTCCATTTCATTAAGTAGTCCATGTCACCAGTTTCATGTCATGTCATGTCATGAGTTGTCATATGCCACATCATTATTGTGGATTATGTAATTTCTTATTCGAAATTGTATTGTAAAGTGGAAGTCCAAAGAAAATGTACAAAATATGAAGAGTCATGTAAATTTGAAATTCATAGGAAGTCAGACAATCATGAGGGTATTCAAAGAGTCACAAGAGAGGTCAAGCATCACCTCAATGGTTGTATCTACACCTTCATTGTATGAGCAAAGGAATTTTCACTTTGGCTCCTCCTGGAAGGCATTAGAGAGACAAGCTAGTTCTTTTGGGGAGCAAGGAGTGGCTCCAACGCTCCACTATTGGAGCTAGTGGTGTTTTTTATATACGTGTGTCTTGGGACTTTTACTTAATATCATACGCCTAATGGCCAACACGTTCTTCATGCATGGATGATGAATATTTGTAAGACTATTCTGTGAATGTTTGTAATTCATGTTTGTTTTTCACTAGTATTAAAGTAGTTGAACTATTTCAGTTATTTTAGCACTTATTACATTGAGAATGTGATGTAATGTTTGCTATTGTTGTCGCATATTTGTGGACTATTCTGCTAGATGTTAGACACGCCTTTCATGTTTGTGTTGGTTGCAATGACCCTCACATATTTGTGGACTATTACGTTGGATGTTAGACAAACCCTTCTTATTTGTGTGTGTCTCTACTAGGGTGGTACTATTAACTCTCTCTTAGGGGCTCACTTTTCTCCCTCTCTGTAGTAGAAGAACCTCGACGCATCTACAAATGAACACTCACTAGACACACTTACTTGCTTTTCGAAGGAATGCATGTGTTCCTCTCTCTTTCTGAAAGTTAGATCCAAGGAAAATCTATAAGAATAAATGGCAGCTAAGTCAACACTCCAAATGGGGCTCCTACATATTTTTGGACTATTACGTTGGATGTTAAACAAACCCTTCTTACCTGTGTGTGTCTCTACTAGGGTGGTACTATTACCTCTCTCTTAGGGGCTCACTTTTCTCCCTCTCTACAGTAGAAGAACCTCGACACACCTACAAATGAACACTCACTAGACACACTTACTTTCTTTTCGAAGGCATGCATGTGTTCCTATTTCTTTCTGAAAGTTAGATCCAAGTAAAATCTATAAGAATACATGGAAGCTAGGTTGACACTCCAAATGGGGCTCCTATTCCAAATGGTGTGAGATCTAATTGGGACTTCACATGAGGGAGACCCCTTGGTTGACATATTTCCAACACCCGTCAACAAATGCACTAGAAGGAGGGCTAGATGACAGGTTGATCTCATTGAGTATGCTTTGAATCTCTCATTAAAAATGGCTCTTCCCTAAATCATAATCCTAGGATATTTTTCTAAATATCTTAATATTACCATCCCTACAGAAGTTTTTCATAACTTGTCCCAATTTAAGTTTGATGGCGAGGGTGAATTGAATCTTCACAAACATCTGTTTTGAGTTTTTTTTTTTTTTCCTTTCTAATGAAATACATTGCAAATATTTCATGGCTAGATTACTCACCCTCGCATTTGAAGGTCGCATTAATCGATGGTGTAATACATTACCCGTTACTTCTATCCATTCATTCGACCAACTTTTGAAGGAGATTCATAAAGCATTTGATAGGTATGATTACTAGGATGTTCTTAAAATAATTAATCAACTAAGAATGAAATAGTTGAGGTTTTTTCTAGTCGATTCCTTCACCTTTGTTATGAATTTCTAGGGGAATACATGGATTAGGATTTATTTAAACAAAATTTTAAGCATTTAGTTCTCTTTGCATGGTGAATCTAAACCCCCTAATGCTTTTACCTCCCTGACTCTTTTCAATAATGAGACACCTTGAATTTAAAAGGAGGAACCTACTACTCTTTTTTTTCCTTGTCCTCCTCCCTTTCCAGTCCCGATGTGGGTGCCTCCTTGTGATGATAATAAAGTTGGTAAATCCAAAAATCAAATTTCTAATCCATATCTTCATCCTCTTTTTGTTTCTCATTATTCATATATAATGAAAGAAACCCCGGAGTGGCTTATGGAGCCTAGGGTGAAGGGTAATCCTTTCATTCCTCAAGATGACATTAGCACTATTAACATCAATATTGAATCTAGTTCCATTGAAAGTGTTATTTATTCAATATAAAATTTTCACCCCCTATCATCTATATGTCATGACTTTGTGTATCATGATCTACTTGATCAATCAACCCCACCAACTAGCTTTTCATGCTTTCTTGATTTCTGAGTTGGTGGTTCAAATTGCAGTCAGATACAAGGCAATCACATTACACCAGTAGAGGAGGAGGAAAGTGAAGAGAATTTTGATCTATCTACCCTTTCTCAAAGTCCCCCATTTCAATATGATGTGATTCCATTCTTAGACGATTTTCAATATGCTAATCTCCGTAGTGAATCAAATACAATAAATTATTCCAATAAATATGCAACACTGGGAAACAATCATTCCGATGATGATGACTTTGTTGATGTATGTGATAATGAATGCCCAAGTGCATCAGATGATCTTTAGATTTATCATGAATATTTTAATTTAGATCTACAGTCTGATTCAGTCAGAGAAGATGCTTTTTATAGAAACTTCCTCTTCATATCATTATCCCTTGTACTCTACCATTTGCAATGCATCTACTTGCAATGGAGATACCACATTCTCTTCAAGTCCTTCTTTCAAAGAGTTAACTTCTCAATTAACACAAGATAGTGAGATTATCCATGGTGAGAATGAAAACAATCAAATCATTGAGTACTATTTTCGTCCCTCACCATCTCTTCTCTTTCATGAAGATAACTCTTCAAATTAGCTTGCTCATGAAATTTCCCTGATTCATACATCTTCATATTTGCAATTAGAAAAATCTTTCAACTTGAGTAATCTTCTTATTGAAGTTGAAAAATATGGTCAAATCAGTGACAAAGATGGCTTTCGTTCGTTGAGCAGTGCTCTTATTGAAACAAATGGTAGCAACTATCCTCAAAACATGCGCGATATGGTTCAATCTTCAAAATGTGATTTTAAAATCTTCAAAGGTTTCAATAATTTTCAACAGGTTGAGGAATTTCAAGTTCCCTAAATGGTTATGTCAATATCTCATGATTCTGATAAGCCCCTTGAACTAAGTTAGATCGGGTTTCTCTCACACAATCCTTCTCTTTGCATGGTTTCACTTGATGTAGATTTATTTTTGAAATATTTTTGGTATGTTAGATGTAATCTTTTCAAATTTTCAAGGTTTTATTTCTGATCAAATTCATGAATCTTATTTAGTTGATTCATCTTCATGCAAATCTCTTACATCAAGCTCCAAATTGGAATGTGTATCTCTCATAGGATCATGGAAATATGAAGTTGATAATTTCAAAGACTATCTTTGGTCAAAGCAATCATGCCTATCATATTCATTTTAGATTACTCAGCTCATAGTTTTTCTTTTGAATGTTATATTGCAAACCTTTTCCTTCATCGAACCTGAAATCCTCTTGAGTAATAATGAATGCACGAGTTACCTGGAAAATAAAATTATTCTTCATTCGTCATATACCAATTATTTTCATGTGTTTTTTGTACTGTAATTCATTTTAAATTCATTCGATGATTACGATGCTTTGGATCATGGGACCATTCACAAGGAAATTGTTTGTTATATTTATCATTTGAACAGGATAACTCATGTGTTCAAGGCATTCGTAAATATATTAAAATTGATCAATATTTGTTATTTTCTAACCAAGAATATCTTGCCACATGTTATCTCTCATAAAATTGTGAAACATTTTAGATAAGGTCATATAGGTCACTCACTAAATGGATAAGGTCTCCTAAGCCATTTCAAGGTGGTATAGGAAAAAAATTGCATTTTTAAGCCTATCCTAAGTTTTGAGATCACCTTCATTTATGCCATTTCATGTCAAATCAGTCCCATACCATGTCAATTGTCATTCCCCATGCATTCAGACTCAAAAGGATGAATTTGCCAATTTTTCAACTTTTTGTAGCATTTTACACAGGAAAACAATAGAAAACGCTACGAAAACACCTGATAATTTCATAGTGAATATGAGGATTTCTCTGTTTTTTTACTTTTGAGAAATCAACTTCAAGGGCGGTTTCTGGGCAAACAGAGAAGTATTTTAATAAACTGAGAGAGGTTATTTTCAAGCACATATCAAATAACAATACATCTTTCATTTTTCTCAAAGGTGCTACAAATTGGGAGATACAGGGATATATTGCAGCCCTATTTTCATAAAACAAAAGTTTCATGTTTTATACATGTTTTGCAAATGAAGATTCTGGATAGCTGGAGATGGTATTTTTAAAAAAAAGAGAGGTTTTTCTTCAAAAATTTTTGATCTACAAAAACCTCCTCAAGGTTTTCAAAATCCATTAAGAATTCGGAAATATCAATTCATTTATAAACTGCAAATTTTGCCTTTTTTAGGAGTTTTCGTAGCATGCTTCAGGCTTGAAGCTAGAAAAACACTACGAAAATTCCTGTAGGAGCTTTTTTGCTATAAAATCCAGTTTTTGCATGTTTTATGGGGGTATATTGATGGTTTCAAGGTGTCATGACATAATGAAGGTGTTGGAACAACAAAGAAGTCAAGAAGATTTATGGAAAAGCCATTTTTCCCAAGCTACTAAAACTCGCTACGAAAATTTCTGTGCATGATTGTTTTAGTAGTCAACTTCAAGTTTGATTTCAGACCAAATGAAAAAGTAATTTGGAAATATGAAAGAGGTTTTTCTTCAGCACAAGTCTGTCTACAAAAACCTCTCAAAGCCATTAGGGTTTGGAAATTATACACTCATATTTGAAGCCTTATTTTTCAGAATTTTCACTAACCATATTTGTGAAACAATTTTAAAAAATCGACTTGGAGGAGGTCCAGCTCAGCATCCACGTGGCATAATGACACATCAGTACTCTAGTAGACTTAGAAAATTAGTTAATTGCAGTTGATAAGGGTTATTAAATTGATTTTTTGAACTATTAATGAAAGAAGAGTCCTTTTTGTATTCAAACTCTGCAAAACAGAAATATCCCTAGGAAGTCTCCAAGTGGTAGAATCATGTTTGAAATAGGTCTCTAAGGTGGGAATTTGAGGTGAGTAAGGTGGCATATAATTTGGATGAGTCCTCACTCTTTAAAGGATATAGTTTTAGAGTTATAAGGGGTTGGGAGATTTTTACTCGACACTACCACTGTTGTAATAGTTTGATATCAGAAATATACAGTTGCAACATGCTTATTTCAGACCTGAGATTCTTTTATGTATTCTTATGTAAGTTTTTTCTATCAGTCCTTTACTTTCTCTCCAATTTTATAGTTGTATAATCACTTGGAATTCATGATCACATGCTCCAACTTCCTGTTTACACCTAGGCTGTTGTTTTGTCAAGATTTAGTAGTTTGCTTATGTATAATCACTTGGAATTCATGGTGACATGCTCCAACTTCCTGTATGCATATAGCTTGATGTTTTGTCCTTCATGTATGGTTTAATAAGAATACAATTGCCTCAACTTCCATGAGATAAGTTTATTTGTGACTTAGTTTTCATATTGACTCCATGCCCAATGTAGTTACTAGTTTACATCTTTCACCTATACAAAAACATCACATTCAATCCAATTGAGAGTTAGCCATCTGCTTTAAACTTCATTGAAAATAATTTATTCTTTTTTTTTAGAGAGCCCTCTTAGACTGGATAGCCTAATTTCCAGTTGCAAGTGGTTTGAAAGAGTTACTCCAAGTTGACCATTGCAGTAGCCCAACAGGACTCAATTTGGTGATAACATTTTGGCGCAGTTGCCGGGGAAGAAGGTGTAAATTTTCTCTGGGCATAACGACAATGTTCAGATTTGACTTCTAATAGTGAACAAAAGCCAAACACACGAAGGCTATTCCATTCACCTGGCGACTCCATTGTTCAAGATCTCGAGCTTCAAAGTTTAGAGCGACTTCACTGGGAAGAATCCAGATTTCAGAACATTCATGGTGATCCAAGACGGCAGGGTATGTGGCAAACTCTTTATATGATGAAATGCTACAAAGTGTAAGGGATGAGTTAGTAGAATTTCAGATAGATGAACATTTCTCCACAATAGTATTTCGTTGTTTGAAATCTATTCGACTTACACTTGAAAATAAAATTTGTTTTCTTGGTTTAGCTACTGAAAGATTAGAGAATGAAATTGAACTATTAGATGTTAAAATTGGATCATATGATTTCCAAGATCCTAAACAATTCTTGGAAGGTCTTCCTCCTCCAAAAAAGGAGGAAATTATTATACCATTTGAATTGAAGATAGAGGAAGAATATGGTTATGAGCTTGATATTGTAGAGTTGGAATCAAGGTTCAGCCTTGGTGAAGAAAATGAAAAGGATATCCAGGGTCAATTTTTCATTGAGAGCTTAAAAGGGATATCAATAAATTGTGTCTTATATGATCCCATAGCTGATTACCTAGAAGTGTTCTACAGTCCAACTTTTCAATTATTTTTTCACTATGAAAAACATATCCATCTTATCTTAGCTTTATCATTTCAGAATACAGTTGGTTTTTGGTTCAAGTTCAATCAAGGGGTTCAAGTATCATATCAGCTCATTGACTAGCTTGAATCAAATATGAATATTGCAGTTGTTAGGGTAGGTAGGAGCGTGTGTGAATAAGCTCAAGTAGACTGAGCATATTTTCAATATGTATAGATTTGGTTTTTCAGCAGTAATCATCAATCTTGAGCCTGAGGAGAAGGCCATAAGTGCTTGGCGAAGTCTTCATCAATTTCAGAAAATTTTCAATTTTTCAAAATATGGATGGCACTAGAACTATAGGTTCTTTGGTGTACCACAGGGGCACACCATCCCAAGTGGAGCCATTGTTATCACTCATAAAATTTTGAAACATTTTAGTTAAGGTCATATAGGTCACTCACTAAATGGATAAGGTCTCCTAAGCCATTTCAAGGTGGTATAGGAAAAAAATTTCATTTTTAAGCCTATCCTAAGTTTTGAGATCACCTTCATTTATGCCATTTCATGTCAAATCAGTTCCATACCATGTCAGTTGTCATTCCCCATGCATTCAGACTCAAAAAGGATGAATCTGCCAATTTTTCAACTTTTCGTAGCGTTTTACACAAGAAAACAGTAGAAAACGCTACGAAAACACCTGATAATTTCGTAGTGAATATGAGGATTTCTCTGTCTTTTTTACTTTTGAGCAGTCAACTTCAAAGGCGGTTTCTGGGAAAATAGAGAAATATTTTAAGAAACTGTGAGAGGTTATTTTCAAGAACATATCAAATAAGAATAAAATCTTTCACTTTTCTCAAATTTTCTACAAATTGGGAGATACAGGGATTTCTTTTGGCTCTATTTTCAGAAGACATAATTTTCCTATTTTTTACATGTCTTGCAAATGCAGATTCTGGATAGCTGGGGATGGTATTTAAAAAAAAGAGATGGTTTTCTTTAAAAAATTTTGATCTACAAAAACCTCCTCCAGTTTTGCAAAATCCATTAATAATTCAGAAATATGAGTTCATTTCTAAACAACAAATTCTGCCTTTTTTAGGAATTTTCGTAGCGTGCTTCAGGCTTGAAGCCAGAAAAATGCTACGAAAATTCCTGTAGGTGATTTTTTGCTTTAAAATACATTTTTGGCATGTTTTATCGGGGGAGATTGATGGTTTCAAGGTTTCATGACATAATGAAGGTGTTGGAACAACAAAGAAGTCAAGAAGATTAATGGAAAAGCCATTTTTCCCACGCTACTAAAAATCCCTATGAAAATTTATGTACATGATTGTTTTAGCAGTCAACTTCAAGTTTGATTTTAGACCAAATGAAGAATTATTTTGGAAATATGAAAGAGATTTTTCTTTAGAATAGGTCCTTCTACAAAAACCTCTCTCAGTTTATACAAATCCATCAGGGTTTGGAAATTATACACTCATATTTGAAGCCTTATTTTTTAGAATTTTCACTAACCAGATTTGTGAAAAATTGTAAAAATTCGACTTGGAGGAGGTCCAGCTCAACATCCACGTGGAATAATGACACATAAGAACTCTAGTACAATTAGAAAATTAGTTTGTTGTAGTTGATAAGGGTTATTAAATTGATTTGTTGAACTATTAATGAAAGAAGAGTCCTTTTCGTATTCAAACTCTGCACAACAGAAATATCCCCAAGTGATAGAGTCATGTTTGAAATAGGTCTATGAGCTGGGAATTAGAGGTGAGTAAGGTGGCATATCATTTGTATGAGTCCTCACTCTATAAAGGAGATAGTTTTAGAGTTAGAAGGGGTTGGAAGATGTTTACTTGACACTACCACTATTGTAATAGTTTGATATCAGAAATATACAATTGCAACATGCTTATTTCAGACCTGAGATTCTTTTATGTATTCTTATGTAAGTATATTATATCAGTCCTTTACTTTACCTCTAGTGTTCTAGTTGTATAATCACTTGGAATTCATGATCACATGCTCCAACTTCCTGTTTACACCTAGGCTGTTGTTTTGCCAAGATTTAGTAGTTTGCTTATGTATAATCACTTGGAATTCATGGTGACATGCTCCAACTTCCTGTATGCATATAGCTTGTTGTTTTGTCCTTCATGTATGGTTTAATAAGAATAAAATTACCTCAGCTTCCATGAGATAAGTTTACTTGTGACTTATTTTTCATATTGACTCCATGCCCAATGGTATTTATTGGTTTACATCTTTCACCTATACAAAAACATCGCATTCAATCCAATTCAGAGTTATCCATCTGCTTTAAACTTCATTGAAAATAATTTATTCCTATTTTGAGAGAGCCCTCTCAGAATGGATAGGCTAATTTCCAGTTGCAAGTGGTTTGAAAGAGTTACTCCAAGTTTACCATTGTAGCAGCCCAACAGGACTCAATTTGGTGATAACACCACAAATGTTCCATCTGATCATAATATTAACTGTCATTTGTTTTATTATTTTCCCACCAATATGTTTGACGACAGTTGTTTCACAAAGATTAATCTATATGGTTTATCTCACCATTTGGATGCTTATCAAGCAGCTGAGGCACTTCATCCTCTGCTGATGGTTATGTCAGGTCCTCGCTATCTTGACAAGCCTTCTTAATATGATCATATTCATTTCCCCTTACAATATTTTCATCCCGATCCCGTGCTTTTAATTGCAAATTCATTTTTTCAAAGATTTCAGGATTCTCAAGAGAACTATTTTGAGTTTCATGATCCAATCACTTAATGGTTGGAGTAATCTTATCTGTAAATATTCATTGTAAATAAAATATTTCATCCTTTTCTCATGCTTGTTAAGAAGTACAGTGCACATGAAGACACATTCGCAACAATCCCCTGAGGTTTGTCTTCTTACAGTTTTTGGAAAAAAAGAAAAAAAAATGTAAGAGTGTGAAATTGTTAGAAGTTGTGGTTACGAAAAATAATATTTTTGACAGACAATACTTTCAATTTTTTGTGCAAAATATTAAAGTCTTTATATATATTTTTTTCACATCATTTTATCCCAGTTTTAATCGAACGTATCTTTGTGATTGCAGGGTAGCAACAACTACACTGACTACATTGGAAATTTCATTATACATAACCCTGACCCTCTAACTTGTTAAGATAGGAGTAGGTTTAGCTACACATCAGTTTCCTTTGCACATTCATTCTACTTTCATTTTCTGTAGTATGTGTTGTGTTTTCTGATTTTGGTTTTTCGCACCATGTTTTCATTTAGCCTCCTTTCGTTTTGTCTTTTGGTTTTGTTTCCTTGTTGTGTATTTTGTTTTGTTTTTTTTTTGTAAAACCTTGCAAGAAGATGCTCTGTTGGCTCAAAAGGAAATGTGGTTGAATTGAAAAGTGTCTTGTGACACCACAACATTTGGCTAACCTTTGGTCCTTCTTCTTTGTGTTGGTTACATTTTTTGGTTGATGAAGTTCTGATGGAAAATATGATCTTTCTGTAAGGAGATTTTTGGTCAAACCATGATACCTGTGTTTATTCTGGAAACCTTATGCCACAATTGGTTCTTTATGTTTCGAATTTTTCACACTTATACTATCAATAGATAAGGAAAAGGGGAAAAATATAAACGAGCAAACCTAAATTACAGGTATTCATATGATTCTCTGAAGAAACAACCTCTCCTGCTCTCAATAAGTCGAGATCCCTCTTCCGCCATAAAATGAATAAGTGCCTATCCACATTCCTATTTAAATATATAAGTAAATGCGAAAGAATAGAAAGGATTCATGGGCAGAGAGGTGAATCAAGCAACTTCATTGAGGTGTTATCCAGGCTCGCTGGTAGTAGAGCAATGTTTTTGTTCCTATAGTGATTCCATCGGGGTACCGTCCATGCCTTCTCATTTAAGAAATTTTGAGTTATAAAATTGGCCTCCTAAGAAAAATGTATAACCAAAATAAACTTTATAATAACCAATAGGATTCAAGATGATGATGTCAACCATGGGGGATGATTCACCATTTTCGCAGTAAAAAATTAAAAATATTAAAAAATAATAAAATAATAAAACTACTTTTTCAACTTGTATTTTCAACTTATCTCCATAAGGATTTACTCAAATTTTGAGTGGGAGTACTCATTGGATGTAAATTTTAACTCCTCATCCAAGTAGTACCCATGTTGCATACTTTCGATGGACGATACACGAAAAATGAGAAATGAATGAAAAATGTGATTGCAATCACATTTTTTCATGTATTTCTCAGTTTTTGTGTAGTAGGGTCCATAAAAAGTATGAAACATGGGTATTCATTGGATGAGGAATCAAATTATGCATCCAACGATTGTTCCCACTTGAAATTTGAGTAAATTATAAGAATAAGTTAGTACTAATATTTTTTCTTTTCTTTTTCCCCTCTGAAATTTGATGATGTAATATAATATTATTTTACTATTACCACTATTATTTTATAATTTCCTTAGGTGGCCCATTTTATACCTCAAAATTCCCTGATGTTGGCACTAGAGCAACACCAGATATGAAAAAAATATACTCTAAAAATCTAAAGCTCGCAAGCTACACTACCCTTTCTGATTCAAAACACTATGATATTATTGAATTGTATGCTTGTGTTCAATCGAGAAGGAAAAAATAGGACCATGTTTATTAATGATGTAAGTGGGGATACCAAACTAACCTTCATGATGTATCGATACTCCCTAAAGAATTGAGACCCTACACAAAATATTTAATCGAGGCAAAGAATTTGGAATTCTACCAGTGTGTCCCCAAGTGTTGTCGCTACAAAAAAAGCTACAAAAGTTTGGCCTACACTCAATTTCAGAGCCTACCTTGGTCCTGTATGTTGTTGTCGTAAACATTGAGATCCATTCCATGTGTTTTCTCTAGGTGTTTTGGTCCCTTTTACGAGAAATGCAAAATGTCAGTTTTTTGCATGTTAAGTGTCGCATGATGTGTATAAACTTGTTTTGGTGGTTTCAAGGGGTTATATAACCATGTAAATATTTGTCTCACTCATTTCAAAAATTTTAAGCATTGTCACACAAGTGTCGTCACGGTCGTCACAAAGTGTATCATTGGTGTCACACTTGTCGTAATTCATCGCAAAGTTGTCACACAAAGGGAACTGTATTGTTCATGTGTCTTAGATGATATATGTTGTTGTTTCATAAATTTTTCTAAGTGCATGATCACATTCAATTCATATCATTTTTCACATCAGCTCATTGATCCGATAGTTAGCCAAATTATGGAAATTTTCTAGCAACTTATCCTCATCCAACCCTCCTCAATTTCACATTGCACAGTTCCAACCCTCAAGCTGAAACCCTACCCCTTGACACTGCATAATGTGTAGTTCTTGCCTCCCAGAACTGATGCTCAAGCTCAGACCTTGGCCTCCAAAATTGCGCAATTCAGCCCTCTAACCTAGCCCCAATTGCGCATTGCGTAGTCTATAAGATCAAGATGAGTCATTAAGATATTGAACTCTGAAATTGTGCAATCACCAGGTCTTCTCTTCCTTCCAGAACTGCACAGTTGGCTGAAACAATGTTAAACCCCTTAGCCTGGCTCACTAAGTCCCAAAATTTCGCAATCTGTGTACCCAGTCCAGCCTAAAATACACATTGCACAGTCTCAAGCTCAAGCTTCACCCCTGACTGCCTAAGTCGCGCAATTTCACAGTCACTTAGCCTCTCCCTCAGCCTGCCACCCGGTTCCGGCTCAGTAAGTGGATCAATATGCACCATATTAGGCTAGGGGTTTATCGGAATGATGGCATCTCATCATGAGTGAATTGTAGATGCATATACTATACTATACCATGACAAGATGATGAAGAAGGAGATAGATAAGGGAAACATGCTGAAAGACATATTTGTAGCTGATTATGCAAGTTGATCGATCGAGAAAAATTAAAGGGACACCAATTTGAGACCTCAGCTCAAGACTTGATATCATTAAAGACTTAGTACCTCTAATCCATAGGGAGGTGAATACATATAGCAAGGAGCAACAAAAGTGGCTTGAAATTTCCATGTCATGAAGCAATCCATGTCATCAGTGACATGTCATGTCATTCCATGAGTTTTCATATGCCACATCATTATTGTGGATTATGTATTTTCTTATTCAAAAATGTATTGTAAAGTGGAAGTCCAAAGGACATGTAAAAAATATGAAGAATCTTGTAAAGTTGAAAGTCATAGAAAGTCAAACAGTCATGATGGTAGTCAAAGAGTCACAAGGGAGGTGAAGCATCACCCCATTGGTTATATATACACCCTCATTGTATGATCAAAGGAATTTTCACCTTGTCTCCTCCCACAAGGCATTAAAGAGACAAGATAGTTGTTTTGGGGAGCAAGGAGTGGCTCCAATGCTCCACTATTGGATCTAGTGGTGTTTTTTTTATACATGTGTATTGACAATTTTACTTAATATCAAAATCTTGATGGCCAACACATTCTTCATGCATGGATTATGAATATTTGTAATATTGTTCCGTGAATGTTTGTAATTCATGTTTTTTTTTCACCCGTGTTAAAGTAATTGAAATATTTGGGTTATTTTACCGCTTATCGTATTGAGAATGAGTTGTAATGTTTTCTATGGTTGTCGCATCTTTGTGGACTATTCTACTAGATGTTAGACAAACCTTTCGTGTTTTTTTTTGTTGTAATTATCCTCGCATATTTGTGGATTATTCTGTTGGATGTTAGACATACCCTTCTTTTTTGTGTGTGTCTCTACTAGGGTGGTACTATTACCTCTCTCTTAGGGGCTCACTTTTCTCCCTCTCCGCAGTAGAAGAACCTCAACACACCTACAACTGAACACTCACTAGGCACACTTACTTGCTTTTTGAAGGCACACACATATTCCTCTATTGTTGACAATTAAATCCAAGGAAAATATATAAGAATACATGGCAACTGGGTTGATACTCTAGATGGAAATCATATTCCAAACAATGTGAGATATACTTGGGACTCCACATCGAGGATACCCCCTTGGTTGATGAATTTCCACCACCCATCAACACACACATTTATATGATATTTTTTTTATAGGACAAATCTAGGAATGAACAGAGGTACAATTATTTTGTGTATGTATGTGGTGAGAGTACATAACATCGAACAAAAATAGGCTAGTCATGCGATTGGGGTGGGAAATCCATCCAATCAGTGGTGTGAGAAGGTTAAGTGAACAATTGTGCAAGCAGGGCAGGTGAATAGTCGTGCAAGCAAGCCAGGAAAATAGTCGTGTGCGTGGTTTGGGTGAGTGATGGTAATATTCACGTTAGTGGTTTTGGAAAGCATTCATCCGAGTGACACGAGTGAGTCATGTGAGAAGTCGAGAAATTTTTGCAAGTGGGATGAGTGATTCATGTGAGAGAGGTAGATGATTTGTGTAACTAATCAGACAAGTCATATGTGTGGTCCAAGTAAGTCGTGCGAGTGAGTTGGGAAAGTCGTGTTAGAAATCAAGTGGGTCATATGAGCCAAGGGATGGAATGGTAATTCAAAAAGCATGCAACTAAGCCTTGGAATGACCATAAGACCTGCGGAGTAGGACTATATGACTTGACATGAGGACTTGGAGTTAGGACGTGCCTGGGGGCATGCGGGTCAGGGGTTCTTGTGGATATTTTGGTATATTTTTGATATAGTTGTAGGAAATGAGATATCACAAAGAGATATTGCACTAATAAACCATGTGATATCATAAGTTGGGTGACTTGAACAAAACGTTTGAGTTTTTTTGGGTGGACGAAAAGTTTATAGTTCAAGCCAAATTTGGGGTTTCCATAGGACCAAAACTTGAGGTTTGATAGAGAGTTGCAATATTTTATAAAGGTGCGCATAGAGGAACTTGAGACTTGTACTTATAAGGGTCTTACAATGATGTGCAACCAAAACATTGCATAGGTTAAGGTTGTGAGATAACTTGTACATAGTTGCAAGTCGAGTTATTGTAATTAGCCAAGTGTGCGGACCTGTACCTTGTGTATTGTATTTTTATTATATGAGGATATTTTTCAGGTGTTAAGATAAGTGTTTCACACCCTATATATTTTTTGTATATGTGTCGATGATGGTGTTACATGTTTATACTTATATTGCACATTGTTAAAGAAGAAAATTAGTTAAGTTAATATTATGCTAACACTTAAGAGAAGAAGTAGAGGTGTAATCTAGGTGGACTAACACTGTGCTACACTAGGAATTTGTGAAACGCGTCAATGTCACACACAAGAGGGGTCACAGTGCACCAAAAATACCTTGTAACCATGTTGAAACTCTAAGGTCATGAAACTTAGTATCAGAGTTGAAGTAGTAGAATTAGTGAAGCTCTTCACCAACTTGAAGTTGGTATCAGAGCTGAAGTAGTAGTAGTAGTAGTGAAGCTCTTCACCACTTGAAGTTGATATCAAAACTGAAGAAAACATAGTGGTGTAAACTTCACCACATTGAGGTGAGATCATAGCATAAATTTAAATAGTATGCACATAGCTATGGAATATCAGAGTTGGTTATATGGACTCAATTGGTTTGGTGATGAGATAAGATAGGTGTTCTAGTGGCTTGGCTAAGAGCCCAACATGCTACAACAATTTGTGATGTGGAGGATTTCTAGAAATTGGAATAAGGTACCATGGATCTCACATGACATACTCGAGCATGGAACACTCCTAGAATTTGGAAGATATGATAACGAAGGTGATGGTTGTCAGAGTTGTTTCACATTATTGATTAAGATGAGTTATCATTCATGTAGGAGTCGTATAGCATGAATTGATGACGAGGTTATCCAGTATTAAGTAAAACCCAAGTTGAATGAGGTCAATGCCTTGGGAAAAGGTGGTGGATGAGACAAATTTGTAGAAGATGAGTCTCATTAGGAAAGAGAGAGATTGGACAAGTGTCTGTCGTGACTTAAGGATCGAGGTCGATTGGGAGAGAGAAATCGAGATGGAAGGACATGAAAAATGAGATAGCATATAATTTTGAGGATTGGTTGGATTTTATTCATATATAATTTGCTATGATCCGAGATGAAGTCTTGGACACCCAATGGGGGATATGGCCCATGGGAATGGATACATATTGATGGAGACCAGAGCTAGCGAGATTGAGAGCACATTGAGATGATGATGTCTTAGGATGAGAAGATTGAGACAACAAATTTATGGATTTATGAGTGTGACCAAGAGAGACTTCATGTGGTTGAGTATGGTCTTGAGGTAGGTATGATTCACTGATAAGCTTGGATAAAGTGACTTGGATGGAATAGGTGCACTCTTGATTCATGCATATGATGGGCCCTTTTGGAGAAAACTTGGTTGGTGGGGATCATATTCAAGACATCGTCCACATGATCTAATAGTGGATTTGGGTAGGATTGGTTTTAGTTATGATGAGGCCTTAGTGTAGTACACTTGGGTAGCGATTGGTTTGAGTCATAAAAGCTTGGACATTACAATTTATTTTCATATTTTTAGAGATGAGGAGTGGAGAGACTTGATGATGATAGGAATAGTGGATCCGAATGAGACTTGGTAGAGCACCGTGAGGTGAGACATCGTGAGAGGAATGCATGATTGACTTAATGATTTACGAATTTTTGGATCTCTTCATGGACTTGGGTATGTAGAAATAAATGGAGTTTCTAGATGAAATTCACTTGGAGGACCTTGCAGTGAATAGGGCATGGTGATGCTTTCATTCGAGTTGGGTGTGTGGATGGACCTATGTACAAGAGGCACAACACTTGAAAATTGTGGAGGAGATTATTTGATGTGACAATAGTGAGCTATGGATGAGTGTGTGAAGAGAGTGTTGGAGAAGCAAATGATGATGGCATGAGGATAGGAATTCTCAGGGTATGTATGTGACAGTAAGATTAGCTACCCAACTAGTGTATACTTTGGGATCTAGCAGTGCACATAGACCTGAGGGATATATGTTAGAGTGTGGTATTAGAGTTCATACATAGATCATCTCTTAAATATTTTTTGTGCCTAGCGTGATGGTAGTTTCAGGTTAACACATTATGGATGGAGAAGGAGGGAGTATTCATCCCATGAAAACTTTAGGCTAGATGCAATGGTTGTAGCATTCGTATTGATTAATTAGATTGGATACCATTAGGGTTTTCATGGAGACTTTGATATGGGTTTCCATATGATGTTGTGGTTGACAACTTGTTGAGTTTGGAGTTGTTGGTTGGAGCATTACCTAGGACAAAAATTATTATGAGTGGGGGAGGATGTTAAGCCCTATAGTTGGGAACACCTTTAAGTGAAGTGTGCGCAGTGGGAAACATCCCCATCACACAATTTATGATGAACATATCGCGAATATTGCAACATTAATTGATGTTGGGTGAGGGTGAGCCAACATATGGATTCATGCAAGTCATGTGTGGGTGTAGTCATGTGATTCATGCAAATAAGCAATCATGCGAAATATTCATGCAAGAAGGTCATGTGAGAGAGTCACACGAGACTAGTGGGTCTAGATAGGAATGAAACTGCATTATCATGTGAAGAGCTCGTACAAAGTGGGTTGGCCTAGCACAATGGAGTGGAATTATTGACATGTACATATATGAGACTTTGTTTGAGAGGATGAATCCAAGAATGAACGAAGGAAAAATTCTTTCGAGCTAGTCTAGGGTCAAGGTAGATTGCACATAATGGAATTAGGTCAATCGTGCAAGTGGGGTAGGTGAGTCATGCAAGCATGCCAAGAAATAAATCATCCAGGTAGTCTGAGCAAGCAGTTGTGTGAGTTGGTTGGGTTAGTTGAACGAGCAGGTTGAGATAGTCATGCAAGCAACTAGGTGGGTTGTGCGAGCCAAGCAACGGAAAGGTCATGCAACCTGCATACAATTGAGCCTTCGAACAACCATAAGTCGTGCAGAGTGGGCCAGTACAAATTGAAACGAGGACTTGAAGTTAAGAAATTACACCAATGGATTCAATCTGATCATGCAATGTATGAAGACAAGATATTAAATCCTTCTACAATATTTGCGGAATATAAATCACGATCTCTCAATCACATGCAATAAGAGAAAGAAGTAAATAAATCGCACAACAAAATATTTTCCTAGGGAAATAAACTGCTAAAAAACCCTCTATCTCTATTGTATAATAAGGAAAGGAATTATGAAACAATACAATGCATTCTTGCTCACAAGAATCTCATCCACTCTACCAATCGTCTAACACTAATCTAGGCAAAATTGGACAAACACATAGCCAATTTATTGCCCACCTTCAGCCTACCTTGCTCACGCAATTCCTAGGCAATCAAGTCCCTATTAAATAGGAATTCCAACCTTCCTTGGCTGCACAATCCATCATGGGAATCATGTGGCTTTATATCTGGACCTGGGAAGTTCGCTAATAATACAACTAATATTTATGTTCCCTTTAACCTTGTATCAACTAGGTCTTCATCAGATTTGACATGCATGCAAACTAATAATAGAAAATCATTAGTTATTTGATAGATCACTACTTGTGAATTAAATCTAATTTAACTCACTTGACATCTCACTAGCTCATCACTCAGTTAGAACTGTTTAAACTGATTTTAACTCAATTAATTTGAGTTAACTAATTACATTCACACCACATTAGTGCATTAACTGCAACTGGACCCCCAAAATAACAAAATCACTCTACATGCCTCACCTTTGAACCTCAACTCGAAATTATTGAGCTAACTCATTCTTTTTTACTTAGTTAGCGAATACAAGTTATTACGAGATAAGATTACAATTTATTGTTTAATTTATTTAAGGGAAAAATAAATTAGACACACATTTTATTGTTGATTTTCAACACTCCCTCTCAACAAGAAAGGGATTATCAGCTACCCCCGATCCTGCCTCTGTGGTATTCAAATTTTCTCTTCACCAACGCCTTCGTCAATATGTCAGCATCATGATCCTTCGTGGGAATGTACTGCAACAACATAAAGCGCCTATGAACACAATCTCTGGGATGGTGGTACCAAATATCAATATGATTGGACTTGTCATGGAATACCAGATTAACTGAGAGTCTTATGCAATTATGGTTATCACAATGTATCATCGTCAGATCCATTTGATGACCAAAAAAACCAACAAGTATCTTCCTCCTCTAGATGGCCTTGCATGCAACCTGAATAGCTGTCATGTACTCTGCCTCGGCTGAATTGAGTGCAACTGATATCTGCTTCCAGTTGTACCAAGAAATTGTTGTTAATCCTATGCTGAATATTCCCCCTGATGTGCTCGTCAAGTCTGATGGATTTCCTGCCCAATCTGTATCGGTGAAGCCTTGAAGCTTCACTCCCTCTGTCCATATATACCATAATCCATACTTTGTAGTGCCCCTGAGATATCTCAAAACATGCTTCCCCACCTTCCAAAAGAGCTTGGCAGCTTAACCATAGCTTGAACAAGTTAGTTAACTGCATAACATATTTCTGGTCATGTGTTCACCAAATACATAAGTGAACCCACAAGCTACCTTTAAATAGTGGCATCCACTACCTCACCTGAAGTAGCATCCTCCTTCCTCTAATTTCCTGCAAAGGAGTGTCCATGGATTTTCTGCCCTCCATGTGGAACTTCCTCAAAATCTACTTGGAATAATTTCCCTAAGATACAAATAGCTACCCATCTCTTTGGCATATTTCCAATCCAAGAAAATAGTGCAAGAGCCCCATGTCCTTCATCTCAAACGCTCTTGGAAGATCCTATTTGAAAGAAGTTATGAGATGCTCATCACCTGTCAGTATTAGATCATCAACATAAAGTATAATAATCAAAAGCTTACCATCAACCACAATATGATATAGGTTTGCATCCGCTTCACTCTTTGTGAAGCCCAAGCCGGTGTAATAGTTGTCGATCCTGATATACCAAGCATGACGTGCTTGCTTAAACCCATACAATGCTCTCTTGAGTCTGCACACATGCGACTCCATGTCAATGGTCTCAAAATATTTTGGCTGCTCAATGTACACTTCTTTCTCAATAAATCCATTGAGAAAGGTTTTATTTACATCCATCTGATGTATCTTCCACCCCATCTACGCTGAGAGTGCAAGGATGGATCTAATCGATGAGTACCTTAAAACCAGTTCAAAAGTATCCTCATAGTCAATCCCCTCCACTTGTGAGAATCCTTTGGCCACAAATCTAGCCTTTTTTTTCTCCATACTCCCATATGTTGCTTACTTCACCTTGTAGATCCACTTGGATCCAACCACTAACTTCCCCACTGGTCTTGGGACCACTTTCCTGCATTTTTTCTAATAATGGAGTCATACTCCTCAACCATGGTATCAACCCATGTCAGTTGTTGCACTGCTTCCTCAAAAGAGGATGGTTCTGTCACAATACACTCGCTCATAAGAGCCATGTATCCAGTATAACTCTCTGGGGACCTTCTTTACATGTGTTGTGATGTAGGTGCACCTACATTCTCTATCGCATCTAGCATTAATCTGTCAGCCTCTCTGGTGCGCTTCCTACCATTTTTGGTGGATAGCTCTACATGAGTGTTTTCTACCACTCTTTGATCCTCTGCTTGAGGTTGCTCCACATCCTAAGGTTCATCCTTTGGAACTAAGAGTTCCTCTTCTACATGCAAGTCAAGCTCCCTATCAAGGGACAATCGCATGGCTTTATCCTCATCAAATTTAACATCTCTCTTGACAACTTTCATCTTGTAAGCTGGAAAATACACTCGATAGTTGTGGGGGGTATCAGTGTACCCCACAAATATCCCAACATGTGTTGTTGGTTCTAGCTTCTTCCTGGCATCTTTGGTCACATGGAAATAGACAGATGAACCAAAAAAATTAAAATATGAAACATTTGGTTTCTTACCTGAGAAAGCCTCCTCGGGTGTACTCATGCCAAGTATCCAATGAGGACTATGGTTTTGAAAAAATATCATTTTATTGCATGCCTCTGTCCATAGATGCAATGGTAGGCCCTGATCATGTAACATACCTCATGTTTCTCCCATAATTGTTCTGTTCTTTCTTTCTGCAACCCCATTCTATTATGGGTTATGAGGTGCAACCAATTCTCTCTGAATTCCTTCTTTGGCGTATAATTTCTTGAATTCATTAGAGATATACTAACCACCATTGTCACTCCTTAGAGACTTCAGCTTCTTCCCTATATCTTTCTCTACCAGTGCTTTGAACTCATAAAACTTGGAGAGCGTCTAATATTTCTTATGCATGAAGAAGATCCAACACTTTCTAGAAAAATCACATAATACTTGTGCTTTGCTGTGGAAGTTGTTGAGAATGGTCCACACACGTCTGGGTGAACTCTCTCAAGGATTGTCACTACTTGGTTCTCCTTCTCATGAAAGGTGGCATTTATATACTTCCCCATGGCACATCCCTTTCATGTGTCTATCTACGCAAGTGTACCCTTTGGAAGCCCTATATAAATCTGTTGCATGATCCTCAAAGCAATGTGGTGTAGATGACCCAACCTCTTGTGCCATAACTCAATGGTATCCCGACTCACCAACTCATCTACTTTACTGCTCAATACTGTGCATCCATCTACATCAATTTTGTAGAGGTTCTTCACATGAGTCCCAACCTTCTTTACCTGTCGTGTGGCTTTTTGACGAAGGAACACATTTCCTTCACTGAAAACCACATCATATCCAAGATCCTCCAACATAGCAACTGAAACTAAATTATTTTTCAAACCTGGTACATGCATGACATATTTTAATATGAAATGTTTACATAGCTATCTGTGGAAAGTAAATGTACCAATTTCGGTCGATATACCTCCCGTCATCACCCATCTTGATGTGCATATGAAGATCATTCTCCTCCAAGCTACTAAAGAGTTCTTTGTTTCCATTCATGTGGAAAGATGATCCACTATCCAAGTACCACATAGATCCCATCACAGTTGACACCATTCATGCAATGAGAGAGAATTCCAACTCAAAATTTGAGGCCAAAGCTTCACCCACTGCAGCTCCTGGAGCCTTCTCGTTGTTCTTCTTCATTTTTTGAAAATTTGTGGCATAGTGTCCATGATCATGACAGTTGAAACATTTCATATTTGACATGACTCGCTTCTTTCCTTCTTTCCGATCTAAGATTTTGAATTGGAATTCTTTCCTTTCCCCTTATTTTCCTTACCATCCAAGGCACAATTTTCCTCATCATAAGTCTTGGATGAGGATCCATCCCTGGTATTCGCAAAAACTCTTCTTGTACCAAATCCGACCATAGTCGCTCCCACTTTGGTAACTTCTCCCTCCCATTCACAGAGTCCTGGTAACTATCCCAACTCTCGGGAAGGCCTAGAAGTGTTAGGCTCACCAAGTCATCATCAGCTACAGTAATCCCAACAATTCCAAGCTCATCTCGACATTGAGTGAACTTAGTCAAGTATTTCTGGATTATGTCGCCCTTCTCCATTTTGATTTTCCTAAGCTTGCCCTTGAGTGCCATTTTTTTGTGGTCACTATTGTTTTGAAACAGATTTGTCAAGGCCTTCAACATAGCATATGAAGTTTCCTTGCAATGGAGACTTTAGACAATATCATCTCGAGCTCCCTCTAATAAGATCCTCCTTGCCTTTGCAACATTCTTCCTCCATGCTTCATGTTGCACAACATCTTCCTGATTGGGTTCAAGAATATCAATTTCAATGAACTCCTTCAACCCATTATCCTCTAATACTGCCTCCAACTTATCCTTCCATTCAATATAGTTCAAATTTCCCTCAAGTGCATATTCGAGTCTCAAGCCAGTGAAATACATCCTGGTCACCTGCTAGCTCCAAAGAATGTATCTGCAAATTTGAATATTGTTCAACACAAACTCAATTTCTTCTCTACTATTGTGATTCCTGGCACTCTGATACCATGTAGAAATTACAGTAATGGATTCAATCTGATCATGCAATGTACTAAAGAAAGATACTGAATCCTTATACAATATTTGCGAAATATAAATCACAATCACTCAATCACATGCAAGTAAGAGAAAGAAGTAAATCAATTGCACAACACAAGATTTTCCTAGGGAAATAAACTGCTAAAAACACCTCTATCTTTACTGTATAATAAGCCAAGGAATCATGAAACAATACAATGCATTCTTTCTCACAAGAATCTCATGCACTCTACTAATCATCTCACACTGATCTAGGAAAAATTGGACAAACACATAACTAATTTCCTGCCCACCTTCAGCCTGCCTTTCTCACGCAATTCCTAGGAAATCAAATCCCTATTAAATATGAATTCCAACCTTCCTTGACTGCGCAAACCATCATGGGCATCCTGTGGCTTTATAACTGCACCTAGGCAGTTTGCTAATAATAAAATTGATAGTTATCTTCCCTTTAACCTTTGTCTCAATTGGGTCTTCATCAGATTTGACATGCATGCATCTAATAATAGTGAATAATCAATTATTTGATAGATCCCTACTTGTGAATTAAATATAATTTATTTCACTTGACCTCTCACTAGCTCATCACTCAGTTAGAAGTAGTTAAACTGATTTTAACTCAATTAATTTGAGTTAACTGATTACACTCACACCACACTAGTGCATTAACTACAACTGGACCCCCAAAATAATAGAATCACTCTACATGCCTCACCTTTGACCCTCAACTCAAAATTCTTGAGCTAACTCAACCTTTCTGACTTAGTTAACCAACACAAGTTGTTGTGAGATAATATTACAATTTATTGTCTAATTTATTTAAGGGAAAAATAAATTAGACACACATTTTCTTGTTGATTTTCAACATGTTGCACTTTGGCCATGCAAGCAAAGGGTTCTTCTGGATATTTTGGTATATTTGTGAGATGGTGTCAAGATGTGTGATATCATAGAGAGAGAACACATGTAGCCATAGTAGGGAGAGAGATCACACTAAGAGATTGTATGATATAGCAAGTTGGGTGACTTGGAAAAAACTTTGGAGTTTGGTCGAGTAGATGAGAAATTTGGTGTTCATGTCAAATTAGGGGTTTCCACTAAACAAAAATTTTACGTTTTGGAAGAGAGAAGTAGTTTCGTATAGAGGTGTTCGTTTGGTCGAGAATTGAAATAGAGGGGATTGATACTTGTACTCATAAGGGTCTTATGATGACATGCAACCAATACATTCCATATGTTAAGTTTGTGATATAACTTGTACATAGTTGCAAGTTGAGTTGTTCTAATTGGTCAAGTATTTGAATTTGTACTTTGTATATTGTATTGTTCTTATATGAGGATTTTTCTACGAGTGTTAAGCTAAGTGTGTCCTACCCTATATATCTGTTGTATAGTGTTGACAATGGTGTTGCATGGTTATACTTATATTGCATATTGTTAAAGAAGAAAATTGGTTAAGTTAATATTCTTCTAACACTTAAATAAGAGAAGAAGTAGAGGTATATTCTAGATGGATTAACATTATGCTACACTAGATAGTTGTGAAACATGTTGGTGTTGCACGCACGAGGGGTCATGATGCACCAAAAGTGCCTTGTAACTGTGTGGAGCCTTTGGGGTTGTGAGACTCCTCATCCAAAGCAACTTTGGTAGCAAGGGTGGAGGAATCCATCCTTTGGAGGCCCCCAATAGTACTTAATTCAACCAACCATGCCACTTCCTTCTCCATCAATGAAATCATCCACATTCCCCTCCTCCACATCAACTTCTGGCACAACCAATTCCTAACTTGGTTAATGGCAAGGAAACTCAACCAACATAAGTTGTTGGGATTTATACTTACCCCACTTATTCTATCTCTTCCATGGTCTGTCATGAAATAACCTTAGCTTAGGGAAGTCTTTTAATAAAATAAATCCACACGTACAAAAAAGGTATCTTAATGAGGGAGTTAAAAATGAAGAGAAAGAGCCAGTTCAATCTCTTAAAGTCTCAAGAACCAATAAAAATAGCTTCGAACAAAATTTCCACCTTACCCTAAGAGTTTGGACCAAGAAAAACTTGTTACCTATCCTGAGTTTGATTTCTTAGGAGAACTCAAGAATGTGTGTGCTTGGATACTATTGTTTCATTCCATTAAAGAGGTTCCTACCTATTCCAAAGAAGTTTGAGGACTATACTTGAGGAAACCTAAGAGAAAAATAAAATCACTTAAGCCATACATGTTATGATAAAATTAGCAGATCTTATTCTTTTTTTTTGGGGGGGGGGTGTCCTCAATATTAAATACTCAAATCCTAGTAGCCCAATTATCAATGTCCACATTAATCATACAATTATTCCAAATACATTAATAAACCTTGGAGTTTCCATGAATTTTATGACCCGTGAAATTATGAAAGGCCTCATACTTTCAAGTCTGAGGAAAACCACCATAGTATTATAACTGGTTCATCATTCAATAATCAATTTAGAATGGATTTTAGAAGATGTGGTAATTTGTGTAGATTCTTGGGAATACTCCTCTTATTTCATGGTGTTACAACATAAATATTCCTTAGGGGGGTATCCTTTGATCTTATTAATACCATGGCTAGCCATTGTAGATGTATATACCAAATGAAATTCAAGTAACATGACAATTTCTCACATGACCTTCACTAAACAACTTGTCCCTTATCCTCTAGAAAATCCCAACATTAAACCAAAAAATCCATTTTGGACCAACAAGGAGGAAATTAATCAAGAGGAAATTTATCTGCAAGTACTTACTATAGATCAATATATCTCCCTTAGAGATAAAAAGAGTTTGAGGAGATTGGTGATTTTATAACTCTATCCTCCTAACCTAACTCATAAATTATCTCTTATGTTAGAATTGCAATCCATGATTCTCTGGCCATAGAAAATGCATCATATTTGGAACATGAGTCTTGTTCTAAGGAATATCATGAGCCAACATCGGAAACTATGGAAATTAGCCTTGTGGATTTTTTCAAGATCAATCCAAGGCTAAAAATACATCAAAAGGAACGATTGATTTAGGTTATACAAAAGCATAGTGATGTTTTTTCCTGGGATTACACTAACATGAAGGGTATTCATCCTGATCTATGCACTCACCATATTTACATCAAGAAAGACTTTAAACCTATTCGCTAACCTTAGAAATGAATGAATCCAACCCTCTAATATATTTTAAAATATAAGATTTAAAAGTTGTTCAGGACTATGCTCGCATGTTGTGCATTTATCTTAGTGTAGTTGAGGGGTCATACAGGATGAATCAACCCCCATTGTTGATCGCATGCAAAATGAATCCCCCCACGTGAAGGTTTGGGTTAGCACCCTTGAACAATAATTGGGTTTTTTTTGCATCCATTTTTAGCATTTTTTAGCACGTGATTTTTGCTAAAAGTAGTTTTGTGGCTCATGGTGGTTTTTCCCTTGGTTTTTTAGTTTCAATTAAGAAACTAGGATTGTATTATAATCCATGGTAAATTGATTGGAATTCTATGGATGCTATAGAACATATATTATATTTTAATACTTTAAAAAAAGTATATATTGAAATATCGTGTGTTTTCCTAAGTTTGGGTTTCTGGGATAAATTTTTTGTGTTATATAGGTGTTTTTCATTGCATATTTTATATTTTAATTAAAGAATATATTTGCAACAATTAATTTTATAGGATCAAAACCTACATTTGGTATCATATCATTTTTTTGTTCAAGAGGATGCCTTTGTGGCTAAGGAGTTTAGCTCAAACCTATGGTAGAACTTATTACAATGGGAGATGTGTGGAAACAATTATTGCAGTAAAAGGAAATGGCGAGAAATTCAAAGATATAGATCAATAAATTCAATGGGCAGAGTTTTGGGTTGTGGAACCTCAAAATGGAATATTTTTTGGTGGACATAGATAGTGGATTGTTATTGATCTAGGTTCTACACCAATGAGGATGTCAACATAATATTGAACCAAGTTGGATCGAAAGGAAAATAGTACAATACAATTGTGTATCTAAGATTCAATATTATTGAATTTATTGAGGGAAGCCATAGTAAGGGCTTTGTGGAAAAATATTTGGGCTTTGTATCAGTCCAATTCCGTGGTAAACAAATTGTTCCTACGGAAGAATTTGAATGACCTAAGGATGAAGGATGGAGATTCAGTGGAAAAGCATATGAATTCCTTCCATATTGTTGTAAGTCAACTATTATTTGTCTATGTTAAAATTTTAGATGAATACAAGTGCATCAATTTGTTATGTTCTCTACCAAAATCATCAGATAATCTGGTTGTTGTCATATGTAGTAATGAAACTACTTTAAGTTTCAATGAAATAGTCACATTCTTATTATTAGAGGAGAGGAGCTGGAAAAACATGGAAATCTAGAATGGAAACACCTTATCTATAAGAGGAAAATTCTAGAATAGAAATAAAAATAATTCCTCAAGTGGGAGATCTAAATCTAGAGGAAGATCTAAATCTCAAGGAAAAATTTTAAAGGTATGTTGAAAATGTGGAAAATAATGGTATTAAAAGAAATATTATAGATCCAAAATTACTAAGAAAGGGAAGGGATATAAATATGCTCCTTCTAGAGAATAAAAAACCTCCTCAAGTGAAGGAATGGAAGTGTGCTTGGCTTATACAAGTACACATGTATATCATGAGACTTCTCAGTGTACTTAGTGTCTCATTATAGATGACTTCGCAAGGAATACATTGATTTATTTCCTGAATAAGAAATTTGAAGTCTTTTACATATACAAATACTTTAAGGCTCTTGTGGAAAATAATACATAGAATAAAATTAAGGTGTTGAGGATAGATAATGTTGTAAATTGGATAAACTAATACTCCCCTTGTGTTTTGTGGCATTCCCTAACCACCTTTCATGGATAATTATCTCTAGCGATGCAATAATTGACAAACACATGTGGGTTTTGGTCTAACGATAATTGCAATTCCCAACAAGTCACTAGTATAAAATGAGAGATTAGTGACTACGCGACTAAAAAATATAGTCACCACAATTATTTCAAGTGAACTACTACTAAATTTGAGAAAATTTAAGTAACCCAACTAAAAACGACTAATTTAGTCTAAGGATAAAATATAGGACTAGATAACAAGTGACCCAACTAAAAACAACCAATTTTTTCCAAGACTAAAATATATTACTAGATAATAAGTGACAAAATTAAAAATTATTAACATAAATGACTACTATAGTCCATGAATAAAAATATGACCAACTAACAAGTACAAAAAGTATATGAATTAGTCATTTATATTACTCATTTTTAATTGTGTCACTCCATAAATGGAAATTTGCAATTTTGATACTGAAGTGTTACATTTCACTAAATTTTAACACTGTGGGGTATTTGAATCCATTTGTAACATTAAAATTTAGAGACAAAGGGATCTATGAATCCATATACATTGTTAAAATTTAGAGACCCTTTAAGGGGGTCTCTAAATCCATATGCGATGTTAAAATTTAGCTAGATGAATTCAATGACCCCCTTAAAGGGGTCTAAGAATCCATCTATAATGCTAAAATGATAACAATTTTATACAATATAGAGTATAAGTTTACAATATATAATAGTTTTATACTCCCTTTGGGAAGGACAAGAAAGAGAGTTTGAAACAGATATAGAAGGGTTTTAAGGCGTAATAGGAATTTGTTCCTCACATCTTAGAGAGACGACAAACTTTGTTGTGGGGTTTTTGTTGTTTTTGTTACATATCATGGTTGATTATTGCACTGGATTCATAGAAAATGATTTTATTAATTTGAATTCAAAGTATGTTTATTTAAACTTGGTCAATTAATATAAATCTAGATTACTCAAAAACTATATTATTCTATAAACAATTCTATAGATACATGCATTACATTTGTGCACAAATTCTAATAGCATATTCACATTATTAGAATGTGCATACACTATTATTATAAAACCATACATAGTAACAATTTTTTTGGCTCTTTATGTATAATAACATGTCATGGCTCCCATATCCATGTTGAAATATGAATGTCCCTTAGAGAGAATCTATGTGGTTGTTTGAGGGTTACTTCATGTTCCTTGAACTCTAGAAGCTTTATTTAGGGCATAAGGCCCTATTTTCTCCTCCCCTCGGGATATTACATTCCCCAAGACCCATTATTATCATGTAAAACATACTAATGGTGACAAAGATCCCCCCATAGAGGCCAAATATTCCCTAGAGATGTTCTATGTGGTAATTCAAATATTTGTTCAAGAATATTGATCATGGGAAGATTCAAATATGACCAAAACACCTTATGATCCTTCCTTGACCATGGTTAAGGCCCCAAGTGCCATACATGGTGAAAAAAACCTCCTAATGATATTGAATCCAAACTTAGAGGCCCCAATACCCAACTATGGCACACAAAACCTTCGAATAACACCTAATAATGTATCTGAAGGCTAGATATATCTCAGTGACAGTATATGTGTGGTGGTTTGAGGCCTTATTCATGTCCATTTAACTAGATAGGTTTTGTATAGGGACAAAGGATCTTGTTTTCCTTCCCTATCCATCGTAGAGGCCATAAAACACATTCTTATTATGAAAAACATATTAATTGTGCCCATATTCCCATTCTAATATCTTGTTCATGGACATTAAACATGAGAAAGACTTTGTTTAGGCCTAAAACCCTTTTTCATTCCTTGTCCAAGATGTAAGCCCTAACTCCCATATATAATGTGGAAAACCTCATAATGGAACCTTTATCCTAGATAGAGGCCTAAAATCCCTCAAAGAGGATTTATATTGTTATTTATGGTCCTTTTCATGTAGTGTAAGCCAAAGAAGTTTCATTTTGGGCTTGAGGCCATTATTTTCATCCCTTTTCCATGGTACAAACCTAAGAGTCATTCTTATTGTTAACACTAGAAAATAGTACAAGCAAAGACGACATTATTTAATGTCAGGTAGAAGGATTTACAGGGCTGAGAGACATTAAAGAATCTGTAAAGTATTTTACAATCTCTAAGGTCTGAGGAAAATTCAAATTTGAGCATGTCATAAATGCTTTTGTGTGCGAAATCCTTCGATAAGAGTGCCTTTGCGTGCCTTTTGACCTGAAAAGTGCGCAATCCTAGGAGTGGCGGAAGTCACTTTCCGGGACAAAAAAAAGCACACTCCGGGACATTGATTCCACACTTGAAGCCGCCTAAGGACATCCACCCAAGCCTCCTTAGGACATCAAGGGAGCACACAATGGAATAAATGTGGCACACAATGGAATCATCCCCCTCTCTTGGGTCATTATCCACAATGTACCAAGAGAGGGAAGGAGGATTTGAATTCTCCTATAAAAGGCCACCAATAGATGAACAACTTGAGAGCACATTATTATGCTGGCCAGAATTTTCCCAAGCAATACCAGCAGTGTGTGATTTGGAGCAGAGATAGAGGGGACTCAATTGTTGGCCATCCAACAACTTCAGTCCACCATAGTAGAGAGAGGGAGACTTTGCATCGAGGTAATCTTGGAAGTAAAGACATTTTTGCATCGGGACTTAGAACCCCAAGTTCTAAGGGCCCCTTGGCAAGTGGGTTAAAGTTTCATCCTCGTTTCCTAGCAGCACTCAATAAGAGGGGACATAAGCGCCGTCATTTGGATTATTGCAGTTGTTTGACTCTATTTAGAGATTTTTTTTTTTTAATTTTTAGTTTAATTTTTATGTTTGAATATGCATGCTATTTCTCTATCTAGTATGTTTATGTTCTAACATGTTCCATTAACTTGCTTGACTCCATATCTTTTCTGCCTGTGACCAATAACTTAAGAGGGTGAAGCACAACCCTTAATTTGGTGTGATTTTGTACATGCGTGCACCAAACACACTAACATAGGATTGGCGACTCCACTAACTTTTATTTCCAATTTTATGTGGTTGTGCCTTTTCGTAGAGACCTTCGTTTGTGCTATGGAGTTGGGCTGAAATTTCCCCATTTTCCTCCTTCAGTCCCTAGTTCATCCCAAGTGACGGACCAAAGCAGAACAACTCCAAAAAATTACTTTTGCAGGAATTTGTGCGCTTTTCCCTCAAACAGGTGCGCCTAAGGCGCGCGTTCAGAGCTGACCTGTGTGCAGACATCAAGCCTGTTGCAGCCTTTCGCACGTAAAAGACAGAATGAGAAATTTCTCCCATATTTCTATCTTTTCCTACTTATAAAGTGCATGGAATCCCATAATACATATGCCAGCACTGATTGAGGTACCCTGCAGCTTGCTAAAGCTCACTTTTAGCTACTTTTGGTAGGCTTGGTGTTAGTTTTATTTCAAGTTGATTTTTGCAAAGTTCACACATAATTTAAGTAGGGGGGAGATTAACTTGCATTCCGAAAAAAATTTATGTTTTGCAAATTTAGGTACCAACACACCTAGATAATTAGCCAAAGTAAGTGGCTCAAGTCCACGCATGCTTAGCTAGTTCCCTTTTTCTAGTGTAAAAGTCATTAGTTTAGTTCAATTTTTACACTAGGATTTTTGGGACCAGGATCAAATTGTCGATATAAGAGCAAGTAATCTCTGCTACTTTTGCACCCTTCGGTGATCCTAGGAAATCATATGAACACTCTCTATTCACAACTCACCATCTCCCCGTAGTTGATCACATAGATTAACTAGGAAAAATAGAAAGCGGCCCATATCCACACATGTTTTTCTTTTGAGCAAGGAACAATAGAACATAGTTTAATAGGGGATTTTGAAAAGGATCATCGCATATCTACATGTTAAAACTATGTGATTGTTCACTTTTTGCTCACACACATCCACACACTAAGAAAAGCAAAGACACCTAAAACTAACTCAACAAAACTCATTAAATTCTCCCCACAGGGGCCACAAAATAATTTATAGTCTAAGTTAGGATCAAGGGGCTAGGCATCCAATAAGCCGTCTTGATCATTATTCATCTTGAAACATAGAAGTTGACTATTTAGGGAGCTTTTAAATCCATCTATTAGCCCACGAAAAATAAAACCCGAGCATGGTAGAGACCCATTTCAAATGTGGTTAGGCTTAGACGTAGTGCGTGTGGTATCAATTGAGGCTACTTGACCCGACTGATACTCGGTACTGTTAGCTAAATTACCAAGAATCCCAAAACTCAAATGCTCACATGGGATGGTGGTACTTAATGGCCAAAATTAGGGCATCCTTTCCCTATAGGTGACGGTGCAGGCAAGCACTAGATCCTCTACCCTTGGTGGATTTTCTTCGGATGACTAGGGGCATCGCCAGCTCTTACGAGACGTTGTGCCAGCGATCGCAAGATATATTCTCAAGGTTACATTTGAGTGTGTGAGGAAGATTAGGTCTTCTAGGATTTGAGTATCATATGCAAGCAAACAAAAACCACATTTTTTGATTAACTGATCACATAGGATTAATTTAAAGGGAAAATTTATTTTATTTTTGCTTTGTTTTATGTATGGGATAAGAATTTTTTTTTTGATCATAATCTCTATCCTCTCAAATATTTCCAAATCCAGACCTAGTTGTCACTAGAACAGACCCAACAGGACCTCGTCGATCTAGACGTCTTTTGGACCTCCCCCCATTACCAGGAGGGGTTCCAGGTCTTTCGCCATTTAGGCGTCAAAGACGGAATGTTGCCACCATTATTTGTTCATCCTTAGTTGAGAACCCTAGTCCGTCTCCCAACACCACACCACATACCACTCCTCCCACAACCCTTAGAGGGTAGAGGAGTGCTACCCATTTGAGAATCCAATTGAATAAAAAATAGGGTACGTCACAAATAAACCCTCTTCCTAACCAGAATGGTGTGTTTTCACAAGTTGTAATGGCTACAACCTCGCAGTCACCTTTTTTAGCTTCGTTGAATCTACCATATTTAACCAAGTTGACAAATGACCCCATTGCACATAACCCTATATGGCCTCCCATGCCCATGAAACTCCCTTCAGACATTCCAAAGTTCAAAGGAAAACAAGCAGAAGACCCAGGAAATCATGTCATGAATTTCCACTTGTGGTGCTCATTGAACAGTATCACTGACGACACTATTCGACTGAGACTATTTCAACGCACTCTGATAGGAGTAGCAGCGAAATGGTATGTGGAGCATCCCTCTGCTACACATGGAACCTTTAGTGCTGTCGCTACTATGTTCCTAACATATTTTTAGTTACCCATCCACCATGATTATGGAATGGAATCACTGACACACTTTAGGCAAACCCCCGTCATCCATATCTCGGACCATCTCCACGAATGGTGGAGGTGTCGTAGTTTATGTAAAGCCAAAATCGACGATCGAGTACTATTAGACATGTTCCTGAAAAATTTCACTACAGAGATTTCGAAGGATGTGATGCAACAAAGGCCCATATCCGAAGAGGACACCATCAGCAAGGCCCAACAGCTCGAACTGATTTATACGTAGTCAGGATATATTTACAATATCTTTCCAAACGCCCCGTGCATGCAAACTTATAAAGAATTTCCAGGCGTGTCAAAATCTATAGAAGGTTTAATTGGGTCATTGACCCAAAGTTACCCAAGCAATAGTAGTCAAAACCCTGGTTACACATACGATTCTACCCAGAACGTACCACAACCCGGTTTTCAAAGTCATCATATGCCTCTGCAAAATTTGACCAATAGGGCGTCATCGTATCACCATGGAGGACCCTATCCTCCGGCTCAGGGGAACCAGTACGCAGATAGACATACTGACAGAAGAGCTCCCCCCCAATAGCCAGTCACAAACCAGGGACCGCGTTATGCTCAGTCCCCAGCACAAGACTCGCCTATGCAGAATAATGCATAGGTGAACTTTGTGCAGTCTTCCCAAAACCAACCACGCTAACCATATAAATAATAGAACTACCCTCCTAACATGGTTAAGAAAAAATGGAAAAACAAGCCCAAAGGGAATCCTGGATAGGGGGGCAACAACCAACAATGCCCTCCGCGATCTCAGGTTGGAGGCAACTCCAACCAAAATAAAAACCAGGAGCCAACCAATACCCAACGGCAGATAAAAATGCCACCTCTTCGAACAAACCACTCTTGTTCGATCTGTGGTGAGTACGATCATTACACTCACCACTGTCCCAATCTCCCTGAGCTGAAGAAGCTGCAGAATAACCACGGACAAGGAGGATATTCCCAACAGACAATTGTGATGCAGGAACCTTTCCCCCATCAAGGGATAGTTATCACTTAGCAATAAAATCTCAATGACTCCAAAAAAAACAACCACGAAATCTACATGATTGGCGAAGAGATGTTTTTTAAAACATGGAATCAAAATTACGATACCCCACCAGACACCACGGCGTTAGGGGCTAGTACCAATGCACCAACTGCACCTTTGACCATTTCAAAGATGCCTATTGAACCATTGCCAAAGGTGGCTAAGGGACCAAATAGGTGAGCAGGAAACTATTCCAAAGTGGTCCATAATTATAGAATCGTGGACGATCTAGCCCAATATCTTGTTGCTATGTCATCTTTGGAAGTATTGTAGTCATGCCCAAAACAATGGAAAGCCTTTCTTTCTGTGTTAGGCGCTATCGACCCTGCTGATACGCACCTAATGGATTTTGATTTAGACAAAGACACCCCTAAGCTTCCTTCGATGGTCGCCTTTCAAATACCAGTGTCGGTCCAAAATATCACCATTCACCGATGTGTCATTAAAGAGGGTGCATCCACGTGCATCATGTCAAAAACTGTTTGGCAGAAGTTAGGTTCTCCCGAACTAAAACCATCAGTCATCATGTTTAGAGCATATGATGGTTAGCCTTTGTCGGTCTCTACCAAAATGTCTCGGTTTGTTTAGTCAGAAAGATGGTCCTTATAGACATTGAAGTCTTGGACGCTCACTTGGACTATAATATACTCCTTGGTAAGAGTTATATGTACGCCATGTCAGCCATAGCCTCCTCTGTCTTCCGCATTATGATGTTCTCCGACGAGGACCGCATCATTACTGTTGACCATTTGACGCATAGCGAGAAACAACCCCTAATAAACACCAATGTAATTCTACCCTATGTATATACATCCTCGGACACACTTTTATAGTACCGAGAATATGGCCTTGGCCAGTTCAAGCCATCGTCCATTCTAGGATCATTCCTAGGAGATCCCCCCATTATCCCTCAGTCATCACCCGATGTCACGGGAGCTTCGGTGTGCATGATGTCCACATAAAACACTGAAGCCAGTCAGGACATAGACACAAGTAGTAATGACACCGATTCCTTGAGCACAACAGCCTCTCTATCCTATGCCACTTCCCAAACCCCTTTCCTGTACCCCCCAGCTGGTTTCGTCTCCCAACAGGTTTTGGAAACAGTGGTGTTACCAAACATATCGTTTGCAATACCAGTTTGGTATCTCATTCCCCCTACTGGGACAGGAGCCACACACATCACTACCACAAGGTTAAAGCCCCTCAGTCCCGAGGAGGCCCCACCCATTCAGGAAACTGTCGAAAACATCCCTGCAAAGGAAATTCCCATTGCAAAACTGATGATTATGGCTAAGAAAACCGAGAAGAGAAGAAAGAAGCTGGAAACTGCCGCCATACAATGGGAATCACCAGTTTGCACCATATGCAACGTAATAGGACACCCTACCCATATCTACCCAGATATGGATGAATTAAAACCACTCCTCGGCTCTGAGGTAGACATTGCGACGCCACTTGCCCGTTAAAAGGAACTTGCCACCAAAGGTAAAGGCAAAGAATTGCGTACCAATCACGCATGCGCTATCTGCAGCAATTATGGGCACTATACCCATCATTTCCCAGAGATCCCACGATATAGGGAAACCTTGCACGCCATCAAGCAATCCTATCAAGAAGATCACCCCATCCAATCTGCTGGAGATGAACCTTGTATCATCCTGTACCTACAGGAAGAACGACGGGCACTAGAAAGACTCAAATTCATGCCCCCTCCCATCATACGTTGCACACTGTGTGATGAACGTGGTCACTTCCTCGAAGAATGCACAGCCCTGGAACTCATTCATAGATGGTATCCTATAAAAAGGGCTTACTATGTTGGATTGCAGGCATCACAATTCACATGTCCTTTATGCGCCAAAAATCACCTTATGGAAAATTGTCATTATATCCCTCGATTACGGTTGGCCCTCGCTAGTTTGCGCTCAACCATAGTCCACCTCTCCCAAGAAGATGACACGGACTCAGAATCCATGAACAGCTCGACAACCGTAGAGGATGTGACGAGAAGATCCATTCTATTCTTGTCAGGTGAAAAGCGACCAATTAGGGAACCCCTAGTTACCCCCAACCACTCTCTACATAGAAGACCAACGTGCGTGTTATGCAAAACGCCCAATCATGTGGTCGCCATTTGCCCTGATTTAGTAGCGTTATGATGTTGGTACCCTTCCAGACCACAAACTGAGCACGACGGGACCCCCATATATAGGTTATTTTTCCCTGTATGTCAGGGAAATCACTGTGGACAATGTTGTACGTATATCCCATGAGTTCGTCTCCTCATCGATATGATTCATACAATAGAGAAGAAACGGGATGATGAGCTCAAAAGATATAGAAATTAAATCACTCCTAGGCCAGCGACCCCATACCCAAATGGGCGTGATGGGAAAACTAGGACGACACACTAACCAAGCATGACCTAGGCCAAACCTAGGATAACAGGCAGACTATGCGACTTGAATGACCATTGGGTCAATCAGTGCAAAGAACTAAATCCCCTCGCAAGCATCTTTCGCACGGTCTCTTCTCTGCCACAGAGACTTCTTTCTAACCAAGAGAAGATCACACATACCTATTTCCAGATTTGTTCACAATTTCACCATACAATTAAATGTGCACATCTCCCCAAGCTATGAGTGGCAAGAGCAGCGTTAAGTATACACTCCCCCAAAGGGTTAGACACACCCAAGCCAACAACATGGAAATGGAATCAAAATACCTCATCGTCTACCACAAATCATTTCCAACCATCCACATCAGAGACGACGAGTAGTGTTTATTCCCATACAATCTACTCAATTGGCACAGTGGTACCATGCACCATTTGCACTGGCCAGAACCACGAGCCAGAGGTACACCCACTAATAGAAACATTCAGGCACCTCTGCACCAATCACAATTTCCACCCACAGGAAATTTACCATCCTAGCGGGGAACCCAACCTTGCGCTTATGCAAACTCCCATCACGAAGATTCTTCCCCTACCAAACGCCGACGACACGATACACCACATACAATTTGTATCATCTCATATCGGAAATAGGATTGCAACTGCTCCCACATCCTAGGATTTACACCTTATTCCTGTCAAAAAATGTCAAGGTACCTTGCGCTTTTGCATTGATTTCCATGAGATCCCGAATTTGCATGCCGCTATCGAACTCCTCAATGACACCCAGCCTCTAGAATAATGCCTAGTACAATTAGAGCCCATTGACGAAAGCCGAAGATAGTCACTGCAACAAAATGAGGCCCACAAGAAATGGGTAAAAGCATCATTCGACCGCCACATCAACCCTCACTCATTCACCGAGGCAGAACTAGTCCTCCGCTATAATGTTGCAAAAGAAGCCCTAGGGCCAGGAAAGTTCAAAACCTTGTGGAAAGGACCCTACATCGTAAAAAATTGCCTCCATTAGGGGGCATACATCTTGATAGAACCAGACGGGGCATGCCTCAGCAACCCCGTCAATGACCTTTACCTCAAGAAGTTCTACCCATGAGAGCCAAGCAGGCCCTGCCCTAGAGTTAACATACACAAACCCAAACACTTTAAATTTTTTACCAAAATAATTATTACAAAATGCGCTCAAAGTGCCGCCATGGATTACCAACCTGAACCTTACTTCAGATTTGTTGATGGAGCAGTGAGATGGTCTCAAAGTTTAGCAGCAACTACCTAGGTCATCTATCACCTTGACCGATCACCACTCTACACAAATGGTGTGTGCATCGATTCAACAACAAACAATTAGGCAAAATATGATGTTGTCATCGGACTTATGTGCGACGCCCTCCATCAAGGCATATGCCATATGCATGTCTACCTCGATTCCCAGTTAGTAGTGTCGTAATTAAACCAAACATTTGAGACAAGAGATTCACATCTATTTAGAAAATATTTGTGTGCAAAAAGATTAAGCAGAAAATTTGACTATATTACATTTACACATGTACCAAGGAGTCAAAGCCAAATAGCTGATCGCATAGCTAACAATATTCTAAGCTGGAATGCATCTCGAATAAACCATCATACATAAAAAACCAAAAACATAGATATCCATGAGTATAACATCATCCATAAGCAGAAACAGGGTGCACAACATGTAGAGCCACAAAAAATATCTCTCATATATATATCACGGTGTATATGTTTGAGCACAAAAAATAGTGTCGTTGACCCAAAGGCCAGCCCAAAGATACACAAAAAGTCGTCAAAAATAGGGGAAGCATCCTCATAATGGGTGCTTTCCCCGTGTACAAGCAGACTCTAGGGCGGTGCTCCCCTAGGTGGGGCACCTGGACCCACAACCGCTCCCAGTACCACTAATGGAGTCGTCGTCAAAACTGAGACAACCCCCCGACGTAAAATAGGTCGATAGTCCCTCTCCCGGACCATCAACGTCTCCAGCCAGACCTCCTTGAGGTCATCCAAAAAACCTCGAGAAGGCATCCCCTGGGTCAAGCGGTCCACTCGACCCCAGGCATCCTCCAGAGCTGACACCCGAGTAGTCAGCTCAGCAATGCAAGCCTACGCCACATCAGAATGCACCGCCTCCGCATCGGCACGATCTTGCACGGTCGTAGCCTCGGCAAAAGACAAGTTGCTGCCCTCTCCCGAAGGGCCAGCACCACCACCCTAAAGGTGTGTCGCATCTCCTCCCAACCCCCCACGACTGCCCCAAGGTCTTCGTAGAGGACCGTGGCTAACCAATTGAGCCACAAGGTGACCTACCTCGCCAAAATCTACAAGAGTAACCAAAACTATGTCAGTGTCACCATCAAAACACATAAACACATATATACTCAAATAAATGTAGAAAACATAAAAACATATATGCTGCCCCCCAAGCATAACGAGGAGGGAGACCCATCTCTGGATCCCCCCGAAAGTCCATCCCTGCATATGGGAATGGCAGAAACATCTGGGGGTTGACCTCAAACCAGGCCTCCGTCGTGGTGTTCCATTAATAACCCAGCATATTCCCACCCCCTCGCGGCATCATAGGAGCCCACCTCCTCATGCGAGGCTCCTGTGGCCCCCCAAGAGGCACCGCCACCACTGGTCTCAACAACACTACCCTCTCACACACAATGCTACATAGAATACTGGCGTACCTAAACAACTTTGATCCATTCTGTACCTTGTTAAGCTGTGTCACCATCTCATCATAGCAGAAGCAGGAAAAATTGAAAAAGTTCTCGGACCTCAGCCAACGCAAGAGTCCAACCTGCGGGTCCAATGCCCGATGTGGAGACGATGACCCTGCAAGTTGCACAATAGCTGCCAGAGAGCGCCGCTTGGCCAAGTCTTTCGACGAGGCAATGCTGATGCACCCCTTCGTAAGGGGCACCCCACCATAATGACGTGCCTGGAACCTCTCCAAATCCACCATCCCAGAAGGGAGTGGATAACACAACGCCTCACCATGAGGCAGCAGCCTGGTCACAAAGTATACATCCATCTCAAGACGAATAGCAAGGTTATTCCCACGCAACACAAACATGTTGCGCCTCCTGTGCCAATGCTAGATCAAGTAATGTAGTAGTCGGTCCTATGACCGAAGAAGCTTGTTCTCCACGAACTTCAGGAGCCCCCATTGCGCAAACTATCGGCGCGCCTGAACATCAGCGGCTAATGCAGTACGGAGCTCGGGCCAATCCTGATCCCTCCATAACAACATGTCATCCAAACAGGAACCCATCAGCAATAGAAAAACATCAAAAAATAGGCAAAAAATTCAAAAATTTTGCCTCATCCTTTTGCGTGCTTGTCCCTCATCTCTCACACGCGTGCATAAGGCGCGCCAAAACAGGGGAGAAGAGTGCATAAGGCGTGCAAAACCCCAGAAAACGCACACAGAGGGCGCGCTCTTACCCTGATTGCCAGCGCAATCTAGGGTAAAAATTACCCAGAATCCATACAAACCAATTTTGTACGGACCCCGGCACCCTCAGACTAAAAAAATTAAAGTGCAGGACGTCATGGAGGTTACCTGGGCATGATATCGCTAATCCCTGGTGCTCAAGCTAACCGCAATGGCAAGAAATGCTCTGCATAAGCTTCTGACCTCTCAAGAACTTAACAAGTACAAATGAATTGAATTAGGGCCATATTCACCTATATATCGCCCTTTTGAAAAAAATTGGAGGACAATAACGAGAGATCAGAGGGTCCATTCTCCGAACCAAAAGCAGCACTGTGATCAGCACTCCATAATGAACAGAGGTGATGCCACACATTCGCACTCCCAAAAAAATAAATTTTCAGCGCCAGCAGGTATGCCCTCTCTCATCTTCTTTTTTAAAGCTCATGGCTTTCAATAAAATTTGATAAAGAAGATGCTTTCACTTGAGGTAGTTGTTTTTGCAGGAAAACTCGCAAACCATCGATAACTCCATCCACTGAAAGTTCCAGAGCAGATATCATTCTACCCCCAACATGATAGAGTCCCAGAAAACTCTACATATCCTAACATCATTTCTCCATCAGAAATCAACCATAGTTTCCGCATATCTGACCATGTTTATCATCACCTCGCCCTGCACATGATAAACATCCTCGATTGGTTGGTAGAGCCTCCCCTCCATGGCGCTCGTCACCCACAATAGACCATTTATCACAGTAAAAGTGACGCCATGGCCATACCACTTTAGCCCAGGAAGCACCTCATGCCCATCCATCCACCATGCATAAGGCCAAGTTTTACCATACAAACTAAAACCCATTTCCCGGATGGTCAGGTTGTATAAGCAGATCAAAGCGCACTACCACGCCTCGATTTGGCCCACCATACCTCCAACAGCATAATCGCATCTGCGATACTTTTTCATCTGCTTCATCAAACTCACACATGAGACCAACCAATGGGGCCCCCACCCTCAGCAAAACACCTTCCTCACGTCATCAATGAGTGAACACTTTCATGTTTCAGGGCACTCGTCTCTGTGTTTTGTACAAACCAAACCCTATTATTTTATTCTTTTAGTAAGTGTACAAAGACCACAAACGGTGCACTATGTCCCCCACCCACTCATTCATTTTTTTCTCCCATGGAATTAGTCCCTGAACACCCTTGGTCGAAGTATCACACCCTCTCGCAACAACCACCATGACCTTCATAACCAGTTTATATCTACCCTGAAAGTCCTATCGACTCTAGGAATTTCCCCGTCAGACATAGTTATGACTGCCGCCAAAGCTGCTTATTATACTTTGACCTTGGGCCACTGAATCCCCATCATCAATTTTTAGTCACCCCTCACCACCATGCCTATGTTAAACCCATCACATCCAGGATCCTGATCCCCTGAATCAATGACTCTCTCGTTCAGTTGAGGCTTCCTTTTTTTCGACTTCAACACCTATTTTCCAAAAAGGAAGAGATACTTTGGATCGCCCCTCTCCATAAAATGGGCATCCTGTAATGTTCCAAAATTTTCATGAATAAATTGGAACATTAATTTTTGCTCATATTGTATAGTAGGTGAATAAAAAGGAAGAGGAGGCCTCTTAACATGAATACAACCATTCCTAATGTAAAAGGGAACCTTTGAGAAGCTTATTTTACACCTCCTAGTGTGAAAAGGGCCAATTTTATGAGGACAAGGTCAAGTTGATCAAGTCAGCCAGCGCAGCCTAAGGAGGAGTAGCTTGCCTAAGAAGACAACGCAGTTTTGGAGGGAAGAGATTCAAATGAAGATGGAAACCCTAAGAGGTGAGACCCAAGGTGAGGAGAATCACCAAAAATAAAAGGAGGGCATAGCATCAAAGAGAAATCATTCAGGTATTCAGATATTTTGGTCTAAAGACCATTTGCATACTTCAGCTGTTTAGCCAGAGTTGCTGCACTGCTTAGTGCAAAGAATTCCCGTGCGGGAATTCCATCCTCTCTTTGGATCAGCTTGCTTAAGGGATCAAGAGAGAAGGATTTGAGCTTCATTTATGTATTTGTCTTGAGGCCATTCATCTACATTCAGCTACAACACATTCATCTTCAGATACTGCGTCCAAGGCAACAACTGCAGTGTTGCATCCTTTGACTTTGTGTTATTTCTTGAAGAGGAGGTGCTTATTTCCCTCTGAAAGTTTTGTTAGAGATGCCTTTAGCCCTATTTCTGTATTATTCAGCCATTATATGATTTATTCAGTCAATTTTAATACAAAGTTGCAGCAACTGCGTTATTTTCTGCAGTATTTCTTATTTCATGCATTTTGTCGGAAATGTTGCTAGGAGTCTTGTTTCTACTGTATAAGTGTTTAAACTTCCATTTATTTGCTGTGTGATTGATATAAGTTGTATATCAGACCTCTTACTTCATTTTTTTCAGAAACCCTTACAGAAAATACGCTCTCTATGCTTCAGAAAATTCTGCATACTCCAAGTCTTGGGAAATCAGGGTTTTAAAGCCTAGTTTGGGAAGGAGTCGTCGTTTAACTACGCTAGAATCATTTGTTTAAGCTGAAATTCGGAGCATAGGTCTCTCTTGACCTAATATATCAGATTCAACCGCTTCCCACCCTTATTTTCACGCAGATATTTGAATATACACATTTTAGGGCCAAAATCATCACTTTTCCCCACCTTTTTTTGCCCCTAAAACACTGTATAAGGTTGCTGTTGTTGTAACAACTGAAGGAATTATTATTGAACATCTATTATGACATTATTTTATGCTACATAACCATTTTTTTGTCAAATATTTCTTATTTCCCCAATTGGGAACATTACACATCCTTAGGTGGTACTATGGGATACATCATTGCCCACAGAAGTCATCGATCCTCCTGAAATTCAAATATAACACAACCTTTCATGTCAAGATGGTATCGTACCTTACAACCATTGCACTTTGATCAAATTCGTCGAAGACCCGTGCCTTCATAAGCATCTCTGTTAGCAATGCTTACACGGGAAGGTCCCGGCCAACACCTATGCATACAATGTGCAGTTATATGCCATACCAATTTTATGCATATGGGTACCGCATTCCACCTATTGTAAAAGAAAAAATGCCCCTGAGGGCGCAATATTCCTCGTAATCAACCAACATATCACTACCATATTAGTGACACAAACAGAACATGTATATGTCAAATAGATTTGTTTAACTAGCCACAACACTATGAGCATGGGACATGCCCATCTCGTAGAAAATTTGTATATATTGTATTATATTTTCTTACAGGGGTCCCATAAGACATGGTCATTCTTTGAACCGGTGAAGGGTGTCTTCAATTTCGAGCTACATGCAGGTCTCTCTCTCTCTACGCATAGTATATAGAAAAGAAACTATAATGTATTTCGGCTATATAGTTCTTCCTAGACCTCACACATTGGGGGGAAACTGTTAACACTGTAAAATCATACAAGCAAAGAAGACATTATTTAATGTTAGGAAGAAGGATTTACAGGGCTGAGAGACATTAGAGAATCTGGAAAGTATTTAAAAATATCTAAGGTCTGAGGAAAAATCAAATTTGAGCAAGTCATAAATGATTTTGCATGCAAAATCCTTCGATAAGAGTGCCTTTGTGCACCTTTTGACCCGAAAAGCGCGTAATACTGGGAGTGGCGGAAGTCACTTTCCGAGACCACAAAAATCACACTCCAGGACATTGGTTCCACACCTGAAGCCACCTATGGACAGCCACCCAAGCCTCCTCAGGACATCAAGGGAGCACATAATGGAATCATCCCCCTCTCTTGGATCACCATCCACAACGTAACAAGAGAGGGAAGGAGGATTTGAATTCTCCTATAAAAGGCCACCAAGAGATGAAAAACTTGAGAGCACATTGTCATGCTGTCCAGAATTGCCCCAAGAAATACCAACAATGTGTGATCCGGAGCAGAGATAGAGGGGACTCAATTGTTGGCCATCCAACAACTTTAGTCCACCATAGTAGAGAGAGGGAGACTTTGAGCTGAGGCAAGCTTGGAAGTAAAGACGTCCTTGCATCGGGACTTAGAACCCCAAGTTCTAAGGGCCCCTTGGCAAGTGGGTTAAAGTTTCATCCTCATTTCCTACCAGCACTCAATAAGAGGGGACGTAAGCATCGTCGTTTGGATTATTGCAGTTGTTTGACTCTATTTAGAGATTTTGTCTTATTTTTTTTAGTTTTAGTTTAATTTTTATGTTTGAATATGCATTTTATTTATCTATCTAGTATGTTTATAATCTAGCATGTTCCATTAACTTGCTTGAATCCATATCTTTTCTTCCTATGACCAATAACTTAAGAGGGTAAACCACACCCCTTTAGTTGGTGTGATTTCGTACATGCGTGCACCAAACACACTAACACACTTACTATGTAAAATATACTCATGACACTAAATATTCCCCATAGAGGCATAAGATCCCCTATAGATTTCATGTGTGGTTTTTTGATAACTACTTCACAAAGCTTAATCATCAAATATTCAAATAAGGCCTAAGACCCTTGTGTTCCTATTTTTATCAAGCCTATACTTGTGAGCATCATATGTGATGTGAAAGACTCATAATTTCATTAAAGTCCAATGATGAGGCTCCAAGGCCCAATTTTGGTGTGAAAATCCTTTGAATGGTGGACACATCCCTCCTAGAGGCCAGAAAATATCACTTAGAGAATAAAATTAACGTGGTGGTTTGAATCTTTTTTAATAGCCACTGATTATTTAGGAGATTCCTTCCTTGGCCATAGTAAACTCCATGAGACCCATTCTTATTATGTAAAACATACTAAATTACCATATTCCCAACGAGAGGTCTTGTTCATGGAAATTGAGCATGGGAATATTAATTTAGGGACTAAGCCCTTGTTTTCCTCTCCTAACCATAACATAGACAGTAACTCCCATATGTGGTAATAAATACCTCTTACGGTGCCCATATCCCTACTTAAGACCAAAGACCCATTAAAGAAGATCTATGTTGTTTTTCGTTCATATTTGTTGGCACAAAACCAATATGTAGGGAACAAAATGTGAGTTTAATTCGTTGTCTTGGCACAAAACATTCATCTGAGAGGCAAGTATCCCTTTTTGAATTTGGTTCCTTGTTTGGACACACTAGATAAGATAGCAAAGCCTTGTTCATGGCAATTGAGCATAAGAAATATTAATTTAAGTACTAAACCCTTGTTTTTCTCTCCAAATGTTTCCATAGATCCTAAATCCCATATGTGGTGAGAAATACCTCTTATGTGACCATATGATGATTTAATACCAAAAACCCATTAAAGAATATCCATGTGGTATGTGGTTTTTCTGTTAATATTTGTTGGCACAGAACCAATCTAAAGGGAAACGAATTTCAGTTTAATTCCTTGTCTTGGCACAAAACGTTCATCTGAGAGACAACGTAGCATATCCCGAGTTGAAGTCAGCTCCTTATTTTATCACAATAAATAGGATAGTGAGGTATCTAGTTGCAGTTTTTTCTGACATAGGTTACGAAGGAGATCTGCCCAGAATAAGGTCTCCTCCTAATACATAATCCAAACAATATTGAAGCAATCAAATCTCCTGAGGACATCTTAAGTATTGAACCCTAGGCCGAAAGCTTAACTAAATAAGGATTAGATCGTAGATCGAGTATAACCATTTTCTGGGAAACCGAGAGGGTTTGGACGCAATTCAGTGGTTGTAAATCACGAACTTTGTGGCTTGAAGGAGTCAATTTTGTTTGAGACAATTTTTTCCGAGCTCAATCTGTAAAGGAGTGCAGGTCGGGGCCTATACAGAGGAGAAAACATAATATAAGTTCAGGTTGAATAATAGAAGAAAGTTTGAAGCTATCTCAAGTCAGAATTGGTACATTAGATAGGATCAGTGTCCAAGTTTATGTAGAATAGTGTTCATGTCATCTGGTTAGGGTTGTTTGAATTATAATCTAGGTTTTTTTAATCATTGTGGAATAATAAGCCCCTTGTTCCGTGGAACTATAATAATTGATCATCTGGTTATATAAATTGATTCATTGCATATATTACATTAAATTCAATGTTGGTATCTCTCTGTTACGCTTATTGTTATAAAACACAATTGATTGTTTGAATTTAACTGTTAAAATTGAAAGGAAAATTTTGTATTGATACCCTAATACCCTAGGGAATAATTAGCCTATCTCACTACAAGGGAAATTCAATTTGATGCATAAGATCTCCAATTAAGTGCATGAAAACAAGTTAATACTTCTTAAAAACAAGTTATTTCTTCTTAAAAACGTGATAAAATCAACTTCCTTTGGAAAAATCACCACAAAACCTCTTCCAGGAAAATCGCCATAAAATCAGCCTTTTCGGAAAACACATCATAAATCAAATTCTTTCAAATAATCTGTGATATATTGTAGTTGTAAAAATGAAGAAGGAATGTGTTGCCATTAGAAAGATGGTTTAAGCCCTAAAAAACCCTCAAAAGAGTGTTTTTATTTAAATGATGGTTTATGTCTTAGAAAAAGCCAAGAAAATCCAAAAGGACAATGTTGAATAAGGTAAGGGAGGTTCATATATATTTTTCCTCTAATACCGTGTTGATATCCATGAGAGAGAAATGTTTGAATAGTACCAACCAACAAACCCTATGTTTGCACAAAGAGAAGGTAAACGAGTACAGGGGGGAAATATCTACACTAGTGCACAATAGAAGAAATAAAAAAGCACACCTTTGGAGATAATTTCCTTAATAACACTCGAGAGAAAACCTTTGAAAAATAGATCACACCATTAAATATATCTCAATATATAGTGATTTTAGGTTAAATGCGTGACTTACTTGTATAAGAGAGCAATAACTCAAAATGATATTACAAATGAGCCTTGTCATACACAACTCAAGAGGTAGGGTGCCCTCCCTAAGAGGGTTATGGGCCCATATAATGACCAAGTCAATATTAAACACCTAGGATTAGAATAAATGAGTATTGAATCATACCAGATTCTAGAAGTACAATAATACACAATAATGATGATTATAAAGTGAGGTTTCCCATGGTTGTATGTGAGGATTACATCATATTTTCAATAGATATGCTAGTATAAGCTTAATAAATATGCTCAAGATAGTTTTTTTTTATCATTATTATAGTACCATAATTTTTATTTTAGGTTGGATATTAGTAGCCTATGTAAATTGTTCTTGTTTTGGAAGAGATTAAATTTTTGAAGATTCAGAAATCTAGTTTGTCAGTTTGTATGTTGCATTCAAATTTCTACCCTTATTTAACACTATGACATAATACATTTTCATAATGGACTATATGCGTGTGTTTAAACTTTATATATGGTTTTTTGGTGCAAGGATTTTCTATTATTGAACTTTGAGCATATCCCATTTATACCTTGTACGAGTATGGTGCCTTTGAGGTTTGGGTGTTGGTGTGTGAGGTTTTGAACTTCTAGTTGCATATTGAATCTGTGAACATTTACGGCTAAAGTGAAGCCTTTGAAATGCTCATACTATACTTTTCAATTAATGACATTCTTAAAAGGTGGAGGGTGTGGGTTGAAGGATGTGTATGACATGTTTTTTTCATTTAGTTTTGTGGAGTGAAAAGATAAGATAAGACAATTTTATTAATTTTATTAATGTTTGAAAAATCACCACAAAAGTAGATCAATGTGACTGAAATTACACCCAATATGAATGCAATGTGGGAGTGCCAATGCAACTCCTAGAAAATGACAAAAATAATACAAATAAATAAACCTACATAAGTATAACATCATATATTATGTATAAAATCATGACAAATACCCGGGTGATACAAAACACTATGTGAATTTGTCCAAGATTGGAGGTGGACAACCCAACCTAAGAACCTGTCAAGAGAGAGAGAGAGTGAGTGAGTGAGAGAGGGATATTGGACAATGAGGTCGATGATGCTAAGGTCTATTGAGTTTTATGGAGGTTGATAGGGGGGAAATGGGCATTCGATTGTTGTTGGAGTTTTTTGGAACCATAAAGAAGTCTAGTTGCATGATATAAAGGGGGATTTATGGGTGAGGGATACTCCCAACATCCGAGGTTGAATGAAGGAAACTTCAAATGGATCTATGTTTACTCCTATGGATCAGGATCTTAGAGGTATTTTGACAGGTGGGGCATGGTCTACTTTGGATTCGTTTGGAGCTAATCACTCTAATTATTTGTGGATGTGTGGACCGATGTATGGACCAAAATATCCAAACCAATCTCAATAATGTTGGGTGGTCTCGCAGAGGGAGATGTCATAGAGAGACCTGAGGTATCACAATCTTGCTTTTTGGTGTGCTTTGGAACTCTGCTTGCTTTTTTATGCTCCACTTTAATGGATCAACAGGGAAGTATAAGGTAGTTGGTTTGGTCATCCTATGGTAGGCAGGGTAGGTCATAGCTTGTAGGAGATGAGATTTATGGCTGAAAATCTCCCTAATGAAGAAAGCTGAGCATCTTTGATCCTAGTACTAGAAGAAAGTACAGAGGGAGCATCTCAAGTCTCTATAGAGGTAGTGATAATGTCATTTAAATATCATGGTATACGGGACACATAAAAATGAGGTGCATCTTCATATTAGACTCTTGAAGGCGACACAACCCAACAAATCTTATTATATCATGGTATATAGTGATGTCTCTATTTAGGGTTTATGGGAGCTGAATTGGAGCTATCCCAAAGGGATCTTGAGCAAGTGAATCCAATTTCTACATGTATAAGGGGTGGGGGGGGGTTGATGTCCATGCCATCTCCAAGGGGGGATGTATGGGTGAGGGATATGTCTAGCATTTGAGATCAAAAGAAGCAGACTTCAAATGAACCTTTGGTTTCTCCTATGGATCTTGGTTTGTGAGGTAGTCTAATGGGTAGGGAATGCTCTACTCTGGATTTTTCTAGAGTTAATATATTTAATTCTCTAAGGATGTGTGGCCTAATGTATGTACTAACACCTCAAAACCAGTCTCAATAATATTGGGTGGTCTTGTAGAGAGGGGTTGAGGAGAAACTCAGGGTATTACCATCTTGTTACTTCATATGCTCTGGAACTTTCACCTACTATTTGTTGCTATGCTCTAATGGATCAACAAGAAAGTCCGAGGTAATTGGTTTGGTCATTCTAGGGAAGGGCATGGAATACATGGGCTTGACATTTGTGGCTGAAATTCTTCCTGATGAAAAGGACTAACCACCTATGATCATGGTACTGAAGGAAAGTAGAGAGGGAGCCTCTTAAATACCTATAGAGGCAGTGATAACATCCTTTATATGGTTTCTAGATTTTTTGTGGTTATTGACTTTCATATATGATATTTTATGCCATCTATGACTTGGATTATATATATGTATGATTGCAGTTTGTTTTCATCCTATTATGACATTTTTAGTTTTCTTCGGTTTATCTAACATCTTTGCTCACAAAATCACATAATTTTGATGTTTTGGATTGAAGCCTTATCCACTATGACCTTTTTTAATTTTTCCTTGTTCTTGTGTTGTTCCTCATTTCTTGCTATGTTCTTAGAGTGTAGGACTATGAGGTGAGTTTTTCTTGAGGGTATCAGCAAATTGAAACATATATGTCTAAATTTGATCCAATCTTATAGATCCCCTCATTTCCCCTCTATCATGGTGAATATTATGCCTATGGACTCTCCCTGTTTGAGTTCTTCATTGGAGATGTTATTTTATCTTCTTTCAATAAACAAAGTGGTTATATTTTTTGCATTTCTAATCGGTGGATGGGAGGGAAACGTTGCGCTTGCCTAAATTCATTGTCACTGATTGGTCTTCTTAGCATAATATAGCTACATCTTCATATTCTTATATAACTATTAAATTAATTTGAACTAGTTGGTAGTTTATATTACTCTCTTCAGAAAAGACAAAATTGTAAGTGCTACACTTTAAAAGAAAATATTGGTTATCACAATTCCAAAAATATTATGTCTTCAATTGATGTGTGTTTATTCACGTCTCCATCATAGATGATAAATTTTTTATATTAAAAAGATCCTTTTGTTCGTTGTTTTGATTCCCATGATAAACCTCTAGTTGATTACATTAATGTTCTGTGTTTCTTGTTGATTGAATTCTTCCATGGATATTTACATCAATGAGTTGATGTGTATTGCATTTGATCACCTATTTTTCGTTCACGGTCTTGAATTTTTTTCATCTAAGCTACTAACACATTAGATCTTGGACATGTATGGCAATTGGTGTGCAAGTGGTATTATTGGATGGATTGACAATGGGAGGAGGAGCAGGCATATTTGTCCTTGGGATGTTTCGTGTGGCAACATACAAGATTGTATGTACCAATCTGAATATAAGTTATTAAATTCCTTTTATACTAATACGTTAAGTGTTTAATATCATTTTAGAGTGCAAGACATGACCATTATGTTTTTGATAAATATGCCATTTACTGTTATTTTTAAATGGATAGTCTTGAAGAATTATGGGGCATCAAACAATTCATTGTTTTTCATTTATTTTCTAATATAGGGCAACTCAATATATGTTCAATGGAAATATGTTGTAAGTCTCATATGTAAATATTTTAATGTTCTCTCATGAAATGTGCAAGCTTGTTAGACATTTTATACTCTGCATTGGTGTAAGTAACAAAACTTATCAAGTAATTAGGAAACTCGTTGAGTCTACTTCACTTTTCAGGAAAATCAGTAACTCACCTATAACTCATCACATAATTTTCCAAACTTGATAAGCCTCTTACATATTCTTATAGTCTCAAGCCATGGAAATCACAATTTTGTCCAAACTCATTGTTGAACATGACTAGGAAACTTGGACATGATAATCAATGATTAATGATTGACTTTTTCTCTTCCTTTTGTTAGTATTGATTTTATGTTGATCAGTATGTGGCCCCCATTAATGATGGTGTGCTTCAACATTCACAGTAGATCATATTTTTGGTTTTGGTTCCTTTGTATGACAAAGATGACTACATGACCGTAGTGCAATGCCATTTAAGCTTCTATAAGGCACTTTAGCCTTGTAGAGTGAGATAGAGGCATGCTTATGAGATCTGTATAGGTTAAGTATGTTTATATTTTCTTATACTTAGAATTGATTTTATGTTTTGTTGTTATGTTTTCTTGTATTAATATAAGTTCTACTCCAGAAATAGCTAGGGTGTAGTCTCTGAGGTTGGGGGTGCTCTGTCGTAGGAGTCACTTAATGCAGTGAGGGTTAACTTTTATAGGTAGTTTAGGATTTGTCTATTTTTAGCCTGGGCGTACTACTGGTGTGTTCTATTTTTGTGAACTATCTTTTCTTATTCTATAAAATAATGGCATGTGTGTTAGTGTGGCAATTCATTATAGTTTTGAGCTATTTTTGTTTAGTTTTATTTCATCATGTTCACCCTCTCCCCTTTCAAGAATGTGATCTCCTTCTGATTTATGATCAGGCCCGTGATACCGTTGGTCATTCGAAGTTTTAGTCCTTATGGCAGGGCTCGTACATTATTAAACAATATTTTGGAAAGGAGTCATTTCTGCTTGTTGGTTCTAACGGTGATATTCTCAAGACCCCATGTAATGGGCTTGACTTTCACTTTAATAAGATCTATTCCTAGCATTGTATCTTTTATATTTCTATGGTACTATTGTGATTGTTCAGCTGGAAAAAATAGGTCGTTGTTAGAATATGTGAAAATAAAACCCACCATATACCATCTGCTAAGGAAGGTCCATCTGTTATGGTCCCTTCTTTTCTAGTTGTTCGAATACAAATGCAGAATTGAGAGAATCAGACTATTCATATTTCCAACAGTATGTATTTATAGAATAGCATACTCAGATCTGTTGTTTTGATTAGTGTAATGTCCCAAGGGGATTTTACCCTTAGGGTTATAAATTCAAAAAATAAATTCTACAAATTTTGCAACCAGAGATGATGTATACATACAATAATGAAGTCCAATGATAAATTCCACCATGTATCAATTATTCACAACAAAATACACTTTAATAATTGTACCTATGGTTACTGTACTAGTAGGCTTGGTGTATACATAGTAACAATCCTTAGAATACACAAATAATGTAAAAAAAACCAATTTGTCCCAATATTATATTTTAAAAGATGGCTTGCAAAATAATAATTATTCAACCAGGACCTATCCCAATGGTGCCCTATTGGGTTGGCTTGTTGTAGTAGATATCATGATTCTAGTCCTTGGTGTGGTTATCATTTGAACCCTCATTGAACCCTGGTTTCCTCTTGTTGTCTCTAGAATGGACATTTTACCCAACTGAGCTTCAGAGGTTGGTTTGCGGCCTCTCGAGTCCTTGGAAAGTGTATTATGTAGCTCCAGAAAGACTCAAATGCGAGTGTATTAGGTTGGATGCCTAAAAATGAGCTCGTTGCCAAATTACTCCTTCGCAATACAGATCAGGAATCTATTCCACAATTTTTTTCTGCTATATGATGCTGTTAGTCAGATAAGGATTTATTGTAATAGACCAATTCTTGAACCTCCAACGAAAATTTTCCTAATGAAGTTAGGGTCTCCCTATCTTGGATAGGGGTATCAGGTGCCTTTATGTCTTCATATTAAGCTTTGGTGCCTCAAGGAGGTCCTTTTTCTCCCTTATTTTTCTTTATCCATTAATTCGATAGCCCTGTAATACCATAAAAACACATAGGGATATTTTATGTCTGTAAAGATGACCTTCACTTATCTTTGAATAGACTTCATTGACAAAATAAGACACATAAAGGTTTATTTCCTATCAAACAGATCAGAGGTATCTCAAGATAATAAACTATAACAAAAGGAAAAGAATGGGATTATCTAGGGTGGGATCATCTCCACTGAAATTAATCAAGGGGAAAGGGGTCTTAAAACCCTCAAAGTCATAGCTCAAAATAAGCAGAGATATTCCAATCCAAATAAACTTTGTAAGTTGTCCAATATTTTTTCAGCTACCACATCCCAATACATTTCCTTTGTGCAGGTGGAAGCAACTCTAGAAGTGTGCCATTATTTGTACAATATCATGTTACATGCAGATCCATTCTACAATTACTATGTGGCTTGTGTTGTTCCTATAACACCCCCTTCCCACATCTACCCAAGTAACAGATCAACTAGGGTAAACATGCGAAGAGAGGCTACTATAACGAGATTCAACCTCCTAGGTGACCTTAAGGAAGTGGAACCAATGGAAACACAACAAACAGACCTTGTACAACAACAAAAACAACCCTAGGAGTTAACCCAACCATCCAGGCCTCTTACCCCTAGGTCACACTAAAATTGTGACCTCTTTGAGCCATAGATGCAGGCATAACACTTCATGCCAGTAGCCAGAAGGCTATATCCCCTGGAATAACACTTCATGTTAGCGGTCAAGGCCCCAAAAACTCATTTTCGTGCCTACATCTCCAAGATTTGAGCCACCTTTTCAGGCACATAACCCAGTTCTTTGCCCAGAAATTCATGAAAAGTTCAGAGATGATAAATAATAACATGACCATGATAAGGAAACAATCACATCATTAATAACTTATTTGGACCCCTCATATCCATGACAAGAATTTTTGTCAAACATGTCACAAACGTTGAATCTACAGGTGTAAACAATAGAATAGAGAAAAGGGGTATCATTCTTATCTGAGAATCTCTAAGAATCATTTCTCCCCTACATCATTAGCTATCATATGATCTATTTGACCATAGATACATTTTGCATTCATTTATAAGTGAAAATGTGGATATATCCATACATCATCACTGATAAAATACATGTTTATAACCAACATAATAACAACAAAAATATCATGGATACAACAACAATAGAATCTGCATAATAACCAGTGAAATTATACGTCAAATTCCAAAGGAATGAGCTTCTCATTAATGACTATAAAAACCAACCGGAGATGGGACTTCCATGTTCCACCCGACCATATATTGGCTAAGCCAAATATCTCTTCAGCCAATCACCCCCGTGTCATATTCCAAGCATGAATGTGGGACTCAAACCGAAAGAACCAACCAGGGCATCTCGAAGCTAAACCACCTCACGCTCATCAACTAGAAACCAGGCTTTACCGTGATCTACACCCAATCGTTAGGCCAACACAAGCATGTATATCAGTGGATTATTTCCACCTAAACCGTGAAGAATTTTCTTGTCTCCTAGTCTCTCAGGCTTTACCGCAACCCACAGTTTGAATCATGGGTCACTAGACCCTAAATCGATACATACTCTCCAGGATTTACCATATATCCCAAACCCAGGATTCCTAGGCATAAAATGGAGATAAAACCACCTCTCAAGTTTTACCGCAATCCAAACCCGGATTACTAGGTCCTAAATCGAGGCAACACATGAACCGGTTCCATAATCATTCATAGATCCACATCACTCAGCTTCGAATCCATTTGGAAATCCGATTAAACAACATGAGAACTTCGCAACACCATGGCTATCTGGAAATGACAAGGCTAGGCTGAAAACATTATCACACCTGGAAAAATCCATGTCGAGATAGAAAAGAACCACATGCAATACTATGCATTCCAAATCTAGTAAGGAAATCATACATGCAAATAAATACCTACAAAGAATCCTATTGTAGCTGCTTGATTCCTGCTCCTCCTTCTTTAATTCCTCCTTCTTCTTGCTTTCTTGACTTTCTTGCTCCAATGCCAAAGTTCTCCAAGAAAATCTAAGTCTCCAAGTGTGAGAGATAGAGAAAGAGAATAATGAGAGAGCTCCAAAAATGAAATGACAAAAGGTTTGAGCCAAAAGCTTGCCAACTGATCCTCATAAGCCTTTTTATTGATGAGGCCTATATTTTCTTCATTTTCCATTATTTTCCTTTATTTCACTCCTCACATGCAACCTGTGACCTTTCATTTTCCTTTTCTCCTAATTTCCAATATTTTCATAAATAATGTGCCATATATGCCATTTTTCCTTTCCAAATCCTTTGCCTTCGCCAATTTCCTTTAGCCATAATAACTGAAATGAACACCCACTAGAATGTTTTTCCCAACATTCATCTTGGAATAAGTGTCCCATAAACCTTGGTTATTATTCTTTCCTTTATTAACTTGTATTAAATGGAATTTTCACCAGGGTTGTTATAGAACCCTCCTGCTTGGGGGACACCATCCTCGGTGTTCAACCACACATATAACTCAGCAAAATCACTCTAAAGAAAACATACTTCCCATGGAGCTTTATAACTTAGCTCATTGTAGTATTTACAATGAATAACTTGCTCAAAAGAAAAAACCATCATGACAATCATACTGTGTACTGGAGCTTTATAACACAAATCATTACGGTATTTACAATAACAACCACATATGTACATATGCACATTTTCCCAACCATCAAATAAAAGGATACAATGTCTTCATCCACAATAAGGGAATCCAAAGGCTCCCACCTCCACCCTCAAAGTAATACTAGGATTCACCTCCTTTCCAGGAAGTCCATAATCCACTGCCAAGTCCAATATGCATCCAATGACTAGCGCTATAATCCTGCGCCACTATACCCTCAGTGGAAAATTACCGACTCATTGTTCTAGGGCACACTCCTAATGTGCATATGATTCCATCTGGAAATGATAATGACCAAAAAAAATTCCATTTTCGAACTTCCCTTTACTGATACACAATCCCTCTAGTAATTCAATCATCCCCTTCCATGCAGTCACTCACCTTCCAAGTTCCTCAACATCCCCTATCCAGAGCGATCCATCCATTGGAAAAGTTTCCTCACATTGGAAGATAAAAAAACCAAGGCATATACCTACCTCGAAACCATCATACCAATCATAACCTTCTCATGGAAATCAATGGACACTATTGGGTACCAGTGTCCCAAAATGGCCCTGCTCCTAAAGTGCTTTACCAACATACTGCTGCTTGTTCCAATTCCTTTTGTTGTTGCTTCTAATTCTTGCAATTAGTTTCAACCAGCTAACCGAGCATTTCCATGCTTCCTGTACCAAACACATAACTTCCATTAGATTCAAAATAAATTGAAATAAATTCACATCATACCTCGCTGGTAGCTCGTCAATAAGGTACACTTTCAATTTTTTTCACTTCCTGTCACAACAAGTCAAAACAAATCTTTGACGAAATCATCATGAAAAAATATATCACACCTGGTTAGCTCAAAACACAACCATCATAAATCAAAATCGTGAATCACATATAATCATCATAACCATAATCATAAATCACACGTAACCATCATAAAACAAAATCATAGATCACATGCATAATTAAAAACTGAAATAAAATATAGATAATTATCCTTCATCGGTCCTTACTTCTGCCTTTGTTATTTTTATACACATACTGGATCGGTTTCCACACCTAGCAAGCACCCAATGACTTTGCTTCTCTTCAATCGCGTACACATATACATAGTGTACATCACAACATGTACACCCACATACGACATACAACATCCTGCAAACACGCACCCACACCAACATATGACACATACACCTACACCCGGTTTACAATATAACACAATACATATGCCTACACTGACATACAATACACACACCTACACTCGGTGTACAATACAACACAACACATACACCCACATCCAATGTACAACACAACACAATACATATACATATACAGAGTAAAACACAACTAATACGCATGTCACGATACCATGACTACATCAGGCACATACATAGTACCACATGGCCCCAACAAAGCATGTACGACATGCACACCATACCACATGTACACAGTACCATCTTTACACAACACTACATGCACAATGTGTGCACAAAATCACATGTATATGACACTACCTACACAACGTGTACACAACGTCAAATATACACCGCACCTCTTATGTATACACAACTCCACATTTACAAAAAACCACATGTACACAGTGCCACATGCAAAACATGTACACGACACCACCTGCACAACATGTACACAATGTCAGATATACACCGCACCACTTGCACAATGTGTACACAACTCCACATTTACACAAAACCACATGCACGACATATACATGACACCACATGTACATAGCGCCACATGTACAACATGTACATAAAACCACATGCACAAAACACCACATGTACAATCATGCACACAACACCATATGTACAACATGCACACAACGCCATATGTACATAACACTGCATATTCAACATGTACATAGCATCATACATACATAACACTACATGTCCAACATGTGCACAACACCATATGCACACAACACCACATATCCAATATGCACATAGTGTGATTTGTACACATCACCGCATATCCAACATGTACATAGCACCATCTATACCTAGCACTGCATATGCAATATACACATAATACCATATATACAATAGACATATAACATCATAGGCACACAATACTACATATGTTACATGCACACATCACCATAGGTACAATCACTGAATATACAACATGTGTAACATATATACAATAGTAGTACTGCACATCCATAGACCACACACTGACCCCACAAACAACCTTGATTCTAGTGCCTTTCCACTATCCATGCTTATCGTAGCATGTTGCATATCACACTAATTTCACCTCGTTGATGTACCCCTCAGCATTACCTATTCATAACATAAACATAGGCATAGTACAAGCATATAATATCAATTCATGTACACATGATATTGACCTCATAGATTTGTCAGAGTTACTCTTCCCAATTGATTCCTCATAAGGCCAAGAACCTCTTCATGCCATTCACCCGCATAAGCAATCATTCTTCCACAAGAATGATATTTTAAAACCATGTCATATGGTGAAATAGATACATAGATACATACATCTATATAATCATTAGAATAAAACAATCATGATCTTGTCTGAAAACGACATACAAACACACATATAAATGTATGAACATTAGCGTTAAAAAATCATGATTCATGACAACCCTATCAGACATGACATACATACATACATATATGTATACATATATAAACATCAACATAATCATGACCAAAACACAATTTCTAGATATCATAAGGCATGGGTTAAGAGAACTTCCTTTATTCGTGCATAACATGCAGAACTTTGAGAACAATAGTTCCCAACATAGCCAAGGCATCTAACACCACAAATCCAATTTCTTTACCTTTTATGTTTCCTTTCTCATGTCTATACTTCCACCATCCATTTACCACAATGGACCCAAAAAGTCCAACCAACTATCATATTTTTACCTTCCACTACCATTTACTCATGCAAAAAACTTCATCCGGGTCATACATTACCTGTTGGGTACCACACAACTCTCCACGAACTCCATTAACTTTCATATTTCCCAACCAATTCCCAAGACCCTAAAACATAAAAGTCAAGAACAAGACCACGGATGTGGGTGCTTGCATGGAATAAGGAGCATCGCCACATGGCCGCGAGGATTCAGGACACATGTCCTCATCACGCAGACACACATGGCCACCATACTCGGCTTAAATGTTGGTGCGTGGTGTATTTACTCGCCACCCTCAAATGTCTCCCATTGACGTCCTCGCATCTCTCCGTCATTAACTCTGTCCTCTACTCCATTACTCTGACTATCATGCCTTATCCACCCTCCATGGCCCATAAATCTACCATCCCTTCTCCAAGATCCGGCATTCGACTCTCCCTTTGGCTTCACGCAGACGCTCCTTGTGCCTCCGCCAAGCCTATGTTCCATTGCTCGTTTCCGTGCTCCTTAGCTCACTGCACTCTGGCCTTCGGCTCCCACTCTGCTCCCTCATTTGTTTTAAACCCACTCCTACTCCTCCGTCATGCCCAAACACCACCGCATGTGGTGCCACAGAGGCAGTGGACATGGTTTTCCCTCTAGGCCTCCCACCTATGCCTTATTAGGCAGATTGGTGAATCTCTTGGTTGACTAGGTAGAGCCGGAAATTCTTGACCCCATTAATCTAACTGACCGCCTGTCTCTCCACCTCCCTGAATCCCCCTCTGAAGCCTCTGGCTCTAATATTCACTCGAGGAAAAGATGTCGCAAGTCCACAATCTCTCCTACCTCCCCCTTCTCCCCACTAGAAAATTTGGCCCAATTTCCGATGGCCACTTCCTCGCTATTCCGACACATAGTCGTCGCAAGAGTGACAGTTCGAGGATGGTCAAAACGTGGTCTTCCATTACGTCGCAATTTCGACGCACTGACAAAGTGTCGCACTACCGACACTTTTTTCGTCACTTCCAAACAAGCGTCGCTCTTCCAACGTTTCCCAAACCGTCGCGCTTCCGACGTTTGTAAACTGTCGCAATTCCGACGAAATGTGGTCTGACGTTTTGAACGTTGCTCTTTTGACGTTTGTAAACTGTCGCAATTCCGACGAAATGTGGTCCGATGTTTTGAACGTCGCTCTTCCGATGTTTTTATACTGTCGCTCTTCCGACGTTTTTAAGCTATCGCAATTCCGACGCCGTACAAAAGTGTCGCAAGACCGACGCGTCCCAGAAGCGTCACAATACCGACGCATTCCAAAAGCGTCGCAATACCGACCCTAGGAAAAACTATCGCAATATCAACGGACGTCACAAGACCGACGAAAATGGAAATCGTTCAATACATCGGAAGACCAACGCTTACAAAGCATTGGTATACCGACGGTGGGTTCAATTTTAAAAAAAAAATGAAACTTTAAAATAGGACAGTAAATCTTCAATATTTGTTATGAATTGTGGGCATTCCAATGACCATGAAATATTAATATAATAAACCACCCCGCAACGCTTCAACTATAAACAATCATATAAACATGGCTCTGTATTTCAAAAAACAGGTTTAAAATAGAAACAAGGCAACATTTTTTTTTCCAATTGTTATGAACATAATTCGACCGTGAAATATTAATATAATAAACCACCCCGCAGCGCTTCGACTATAAACAATCATTTTTTTTTCACAAGAGAAAAAACGTTGTTTTGAATATATTATATGAAGAAAAATAGTCCATGAAGTCATTACATTTTCACATCTGAAGATTGGAACCCAAATATCCATCCAGAAAAGTGGAAGTCCCACCCCAGACAATGATAGAAAAATACCCCATGTCACATACATGGACATGATATAAAACCCAATAACGGTCCACATGGAGATTATCGACAATCTGAGAAAGCATCCAAATATGCTCGAGGCATCTATAAGAAAGTGAAATAGCAGTATGTAGAATAGTAAAGCAACAAATAGAGTACCGACGTCCATTGTTCCAAATACAAATTAAAGTACCCAAAATCCTTGAATAGAGAAAAACGCTAATCATGTGAGGAGTGTGATATGTCCAAAATATAAAAAGACCATCAGACCATATCAATAAACCAGCATCGCTAGTTTTGAAGGCATAGTGATAACCTATCAACACATAAAATAGTATCATAAAGCGGATATAGGAAATGTGCAGAGACATGTACTATTGATATACACCTCACACAAAAAGCATCCATGATAGAGAAAAAATATGTATAAACCTAGGGTCGATTGTATGTTTTGGCTCGCTTGTTCCCGGAAATAAAAACCATCTGCAGAAACCCAGGCTCGCTTGATTCCAAAATTGGTAACCATCTATTGCATCCGAGATGTAAGGTTCAGGCTCGCTTGTTTCCATTAGTAGCCCGCTACAACATCCACCCTGTTCATAGCAAAAAGGTTCCTGTAGATATACAGAGAAAGAGTATAATACATAGACCATATAAACATGGCTCTGTATTTCAAAAAACAGGTTTAAAATAGAAACAGGGCAACATTTTTTTTTCCAATTGTTATGAACATAATTCGACCATGAAATATTAATATAATAAACCACCCCGCAGTGCTTCGACTATAAACAATCATATAAACATGGCTTTGTATTTCAAAAAATAGGTTTAAAATAGAAACAGGGCAACATTTTTTTTTTCCAATTGTTATGAACATAATTCGACCGTGAAATATTAATATAATAAACCACCCCGCAGCGCTTCGACTATAAAAAATCATATAAACATGGCTCTGTATTTCAAAAAACAGGTTTAAAATAGAAATAGGGCAACATTTTTTTTTTCCAATTGTTATGAACATAATTCGACCGTGAAATATTAATATAATAAACCACCCCGCAGTGCTTCGACTATAAACAATCATATAAACATGGCTCTGTATTTCAAAAAACAGGTTTAAAATAGAAACAGGGCAACATTTTTTTTTTCTAAGTAAAGTTAATCTATTAACAGTGGGAATAAAATTACAGCATGACCGAAGTCAAAAACATTGCCCAGACTTATGGCAAATTTGTCATCAAAAAATCAAAAAAGAAGACTGCCCTCATACGGGGAAACCAGTCTCGAACGTTTACAGAATTCAAAAATATTATAGAGGTCCAGCACAATAATATAAACAAAAACATGCCCAATTAAGTGGGCTGCGAAGCAAGAAAACCAAATTAACCAAAGAGAAATCGCTACTCCTCCGGTGGTTCTTCGACGATTCAGCACCATCCTTCGGAAGGTCCAGGTTCGCCAGGTGCTATCTCCACATTCACACCACCGCTCCCCTCCTAAAGGCCCGAATGTTGGCCAGCCTTTTCTGAGCTTAGACCCGCTGGACAGGTGCATTGTTCCTCCACTTGGGCCTCCTCACGAAAAACCATAGTGATTGAAACTGTGATTCATGGGCGGTTCAGAGAGCAATTAAAGGAAAAAAGTGCAGTGCGCGTCGTGGGAGAAGGTGAAGCGGTGGGAAAATGAGGAGCAGGGGAGCCCATACGGTAGCCAGATCCTAGAACCCGACCTCGCCCACTTCTAGTGTTTGGATAGTGACCTGCGTAATAATCACTGGACTGGGAAGACGACTCGGTTGATAGTGCTCCCCCTACGGAAATGCATCCTTTGACGCAGGCGAGGCATGGGTGCAGTCTCAGCAGTGGGCACAAGACGAGACGGAGAAGCAGGATTCCAAGAAATCGAGGAAGACAGACACAGACCAGACTAAGAGAAATGCATATTTGCACCAAGGTCTAAGCAGCAGTTCAGCTGGCTTCTCCTTCTCGTCATAGTGAGCAGGCAGTGTAACCCAACAACTGAAGAGCATCTGCAATTCAAAGGTTGCGGCTCGTCTGAAAAACCATAGTGAAACGCCATTTTATCGACCCGACTGCAATGGCATCGAAGAACACCCATCATAAATCTCTCATTGATGAGAGCCGAAGGCCGGAGCATATTGGAGCATGCGGAATCGCTAACAGGAGTGGAGGTCCGATCTTGAACAGCGTTAAAACTTAATGCGATTTTATGTGAAAACCTTGGAACTTAAATATCGGCTGATTGAACAGCGTTAAAACTTAATGCGATTGATGTGAAATCACCACATCCATGTCCCATCGCCTTAAACGCCATCAAATGCACCCGCATCCGGGAACAGGGCAACTTTTGATTGAGGACACGTGGCAGAAATTGATTGCAGCGGATCTTTGTTTGGGCCGCTCGCACAGTGGAAATCCGGACCCGAAAAAGATTAGGGCGAATTTGATAAGAAATTCGCGTCACAACTCTCTCTCTGTACGCCAGCCCAAATTCGGACCCGAAAAATATTAGGGCGGAATTCATTTGGTTTTCGTGTCACAAAATTGGCCGACGTCAACAGGCTATTTTGGAACGCGAATTTGGTTTGAATTATGGTTTATTGCCGTTTGAAGTCCGGCGGGCTCCACGGCTAAAGGGTTCGTTTGATGTTTTGACAAAGGTTTTGTTATATGTTTTATATAACACGCGGCGGAATAGTTTTATTGTTTTTTAAGGTCCCACACAGTGATCAAATTTGAAGGGCAGGTTCGAATTTCAATTAGAAGGGCATATATCTATGTCGCCCTTCCATAATGAAAAGCTTCAAAAAAAAACTTTTCAATTGACCACAATAAATTATTTTTACATTTCATTTTTAGAAAGACAAAACCATCAATCTTTATATTAATAAAAGACTGTTACATATACAAAAATGAAGAAGGCTCCATCTTTCATTGCTTAAATATCTCATTGGAAATGTCAACATAAGTCTTGAAGACACTATTATAAGAATTTGGATACATACCACCGAGATATAGAAGATTCTTATGTGTCAGATTGTGTAATGCAATTTTGACTTTGTCTCACAAGGAGCAGCAGCATGGAGGTATGGATTTTTTTTATAGAACTTTATTATTATTATTTGAAACATTGTTTATAGATATGAAGACAACAATGAAATTATGAGCATGGTGGACAATTAGTCAAGCTCATGATGCCAAACCATGATGATGTAAGTTTGGAATTTAACATTTTTACATGTTAAAGACAAATAGTCAAAATCACCGACAACTTAGTATGCCATAATTAATAATCATTCCCTGTTCACTTTTGTTAATAGGTTTATGTCACACGATGATCTCTCTTCTCTGGCATTTACTTGTATTGAATATCACTATTCTAGGAATAAGGAGTTATTTTCTCCAAAAATAACCCTAGCCAAACATTGACAATGCATCAAGGATATCTTTCTATGCTTCATAAGTACATATGTTCTACTTCTAAATCATGTCTTGGAAGTGGTTGTTTTGCCGGAAATTATTCACCAGTTGGTTTCATACCAAAGTCTTTTTCTCATTTTCAGCATCCAATACATGAAAAAGATAATGGTTTAAAACAACATAAATATTTGAAATTTTGCAAGAATTGTCTGGCACACTTTGAATATGAATTTTGAAGTCAAGTGCATGATGCCGTATAGGATCAAGTGTCATTTTGAATACCAAATGTTTCACAAGAAACTTCTCAACATGCTACCCTGCAGTAAGGATTAAATGACAATATTGCATCAACTATTTCCATAATAAAAGTGCACCTCGGCCATAAGACTAAAAAACTACAAATGTTTTAGATCTAACAAGACCACACAATCAAATGTATTCCACAAGGCCAATACTGTATGAAAAATGAAAAGGAGTTTGCAACCAAAAATACCTTAGGAAACTAATTCAATTAGATACACCAAACCATCAACAAAAAGGAAAACTAGCCTACTCAAAAGGCAAGCGTTTACCTCCTTTGACAAAATTTTGAGTTCCGAAACAAGGGCCTTTATTGTCTTGTCAATGCCCCTAGTAATTTGAACGGGGTTTGCACCTGCTGTAACAACCTAAACAAAAAGGTTTCATTTCAAATTATTTTCCACAAATTTAAGATACAACCATTGTCAGTTTTGTATTTCCTAACAAGCTCATAAATTTTGACAAAAGAACCAATTTTTTTTAATACCTAATAGCAATTTTTTCACTCAAAAACTATCTTAGACTCAATAAGCCCAACCCAAAACTAAAAAACCAAACACCATAAGACCCTACAAAAATGAATAGATGATCTTAATTCAGTACTATCGACAAAAATTTACCTTTACGCCCTCACTTATTAAACCCTATGCAAGAACAACAGAGGTTGTGGTTCCATCCCCAGCTAAATCATTTGTCTTTGCCACAACTTGCCTTACCAACTTGGCCCCAATATTTTCAAATGGGTCCTCTAATTCAACCAATAAAAAGGCCAAAACCATAGCATTGAGATACATTTCATTACACTGTCAATAACAATAAAATTTGACTTAGCCATAACCCTTTCCTTTTATTGTTGTGAAAAGATTTATGCATTACTCTAATGTGGCTAGTCCATAGGCCAAGTAGACCACTGGGTAACAAATATGTTTTCTTTCACCTTTGAGTTTTCAAATTATGCCTACCAAATCTAAGACATTTAAGAGGGGGAACTAATACAACGTTAAAAAGAAAACTAGAGCACACATCTACAAATTACCTCCTTAGCTACTATCACACCATCATTAACTATTTTCGAAGAACCATGCTTGCTCTCCAAGACAACATTTTGCCCTTCGCCCCAAGGGTGACTCCAACAAGATCAGCAAGTTTGTTCACACCGCTTGCAAGACAAATTGACAATGCTTTCAGTAAGTGTGCAATTGAATGCCAGACCATATGCCAAAACAAACCTCCATGAAAAATTAAAATAACACATTAAAATCGAATATAAGTGGACAAGGAAAGATCCACCGCAGTGAAGTTTCACGTGCAGGTGACCTTCCTTTAAACATATTTTTTTCTCTCACCTGCAATTTTTTTGTCACTGAGCCATCCTTGTTGAAGTACAACTCCTTTTCCATAGCTCTTGTATTAACTACCTTCTCTCTGTCGCGTAATCTCAGAGTCCCTCTTCTGCTTGAGCGATTAAAGGAAATGGGTGAAAAAACCGAAAGAGAAGACAATTGTCTGCCATAATTATCAAACATTGCACCCAACTTCTTCCCCTTTCCATTGTTACCCAATGAGGTAGATGTGGCAATTGTTGTCATACTGCCCAAAGCAGAGGCCATATTCTCTTATGCTGAATATAGAATTACAAAATCTTCATATTAGTATGAACCTTAAAAACCATGACTCCCATTGCTAAAAACCACTTTTAAGTTGTAACAGGCAAACTAAACAACTATCGCAACTTTTGGCAACTTCTGGAGCATTAAGAGAGAAACAACCAAAGAGAAATACAACCACAATCCTCATTTTAATGAGACCGGACTATATATTTTCATTAAGATAATAGAAAGAATCACGACTATATTAAGGCCAGCACAAAACAATCTTTAACCAGTGTCTCTCACGGCCTTCAGGTTGCCATGCTAGAGGTTGCATATTTTTAATTTAAATTCTTGACCTCTCGTGCCCATCTATGAATGCATCCAATGGGATATCTACATCAAATGCTCCTTTATATCCCAAAAAAAAAATTCCCTACTACAAGAGCACCAGTATTGATGGATCACCCCACACCATCCCACCCACTAGAAATGGTGAAAAAGGAAACCCGAGAAAACTTTTGAAATATCTCAAGATGACTATATGGGTGGTTCTTATGAATCAACCAACCATTCAGAACATGCTCATCAATCCAAACCATGAGTATTATGTGACAATATTCAAGCAGGCACTGAATCGGATTTCTAAAGCTATGTTAGAGAAACCCTAAACTCTCACTGAAAAAATAAAAATATACTCAACAACAAAGATGATCACACTCTGGGTAGCCCTGGAGGCTATTTGGGGGTGATGAGTCCAATAGGTCTCAATGAACTGTTGCCCTCGCCGGGGAATACTATTGCAGTGGAATTTGATACTATTTTGGATATTGAATTCCACGATCCTAATGGAAACCAGTACCTTCAGCTCCAGTACCTGTTCACAAAAGAGGGTGCCATAGTCATTCATGCGTACAGAGAGGGTGAATTGCAGGCATTGCAACAGGAGGTGTTGTTGTTGTTGCATTGGCCACTAGATTTTTTGTCTGGTTCTGTTACAAGCGCAGAGTATTGAGAAGGACAAACAAATTTAGTTCAAATATTGTGAAATTGCCTTGGAAATTCACCTACAAAGAGCTCAGCAATGCTACGAAAGAATTTTTTTGAATGTGATTGATAATCGATAATTACAAGCATGGGTAATCCCCTTGTGAAACCCAAATTTCTGAGCATTTTCTAAAACCTGATGACAGAGTCATTGTAATGAACAAGCGCCTAGGTCCATATTACGTCCAAATCTACCAAGCACCAAGATCTATAAAAAAAAATCCACAGTATCTACGAACTAAGAAGAAGAGGCAGAAAATGTATTCTTCTTACCTGTTCGAATAGTGGTTGGGGTTTACGTCATGGAAAAAATTTGACAGAGCCCATGTAGCATTTCTTATCATTGAAATTCTGGCAGTATCATTCAACTGGGCAAGCACCTGCCTCAGAGCTCCATGACTGAGGGCAAGATCCCTAAATGTTGCAGAGTCTCCAGCAATATTTCCCAAAGCCCAAACAACCTTACACGAACACCAATTGAACTCAAAGTTGGGTACTAGTTTTTTAAATCAAATTCCAAAATTACAGACATATAAAGATAGTTGGGAAGAATAATTTTATGCCTCTAAAATAAACGTGCTACCTGTTCTCAAACATTATCATTCCTAGAGGTAAGAAGTTCCACAAATATAGGCAGTGCCCCGTATTCAATCACAACCTTTGTATTCTCAGAGGTTCCTGAGACTATATTAGTCAAAGCCAAAGCTGCTTCAAACTACATTATCAATCACAAGGTATCACCATCAAAGCTATAATTTTAAGATAACAATTTATCCACCATTGAAACTATAATTTTAAAATAGATACACCTAGTGATATAGACACCTAGTGAGAGTAGAGGTTAGGAAATTATAATAAGAATTATTACAAGATATCACTCATAGTGCAGTTGATTGTTCATTGTCTGATGTAACTATAATTTTAAAGAAGACACACTTAGTGATATAGACACCACCAAGTGAGAGCAAAGGTTATGAAATTATAATGAGAATTATTTCAAGATATCATATTACTCATAGTACAGTTAATTGTTTATTGTTTGGTGTAATAATTGTTTATTATTTATAAACACAATCAAACATATTATGAGGGATGATGATGAAATTGACAACGATCTCATAACAAACCATAACAGGCACATCCCCTGGCAAGATAGAATCTGAATAAGAAAGAAAGAAAAACAAAGTGATTACTTACAGGATCATAGGCTTCCTGAAGAACAAGATCCAGAGCAACATCTGTAACCCCTAAAGCAACACCTCTCTCTGCAAGACGAATCGCTACATCTTTCATATGTAGTCTAGAAAATTTTCTGAGCTCATCATGAGAAAGAGGATCAAATACAACTATCTCATCAAGTCTATTCAATAGCTCTGGCCTGAAATGTCTTCTAACCCGCAAAAATATTCAAAGGCATGTCAAAGCACTACAGCCAACTTCGTGATAAAATTATATGAAAAATATGCATACACAAAGTCCAGGAGAATGAAACAGCAAGTGTATTGGCAGTTGCTGAAATGCAGCAACTAAAATGGCAGGTGTATTGACAGTTGCGGAAATGCAGCTACTAAAACGGCAGGTCTGTCGACGGTTGCAGGTGTGTGGATTGTTGCTAGTATTTTCAGACCGATTCCATGGAAATATACCAGAAACCAGTGGTATGTCAAACCTAGAAGGTAACCCGAGAGACTGTGACCGTCAGATTAAACAAGTAACAGGTGTCGTGCCTAGATAAGAAGTGTTGACGAAAAAAAATTGATCTCTTTCATAATAGAAGGCCTATCGGCCTAAATATCTAGGACATGTGGCACTCCATGATAAAGACACATGGTGTGTGGATTTGAGTTTTTCAGGTGGTCAAGTGGGCCGAAAACAGGTGAAATGTGGCACCACTCAGATATTGACATGTGCCAATTGGTACAAGTGGTAGACAATTGGCATGCTCAAACAACGAGGTGATGCAGGAATGACATGAGGGAGAAAATATCAGAAAAGCCCCAAATCTGGAGAACTAAAGCTCATCACCAACCTGAGATCGACAACTTTACATGATGTAACCTATGAAATCGTAAATGGAGAAATCATAGTAACAATAAAGTAACCTATGTAACAATAAATTCGGATTCATCCTGGGAGTGGTAATGGGAGAAATCATAGTGAACAACAGGAAACATGCATAGTTGCTTACAATCAAATAGATTAAAAAACACATACAAAAAACCTAGATAATAATCATGAACAAGCTTAATATTGAATTATGAACTGTAAAGGAACTTACAAAATGTGACATTACGAACCTGGTCAAGCGCACAAGAAAAATATCCTGGACATGACCCTGGTTGACAAGTTGTATTGCTCATGATGCAAGAGGATTTGTACCTGCACTGCCAAGTCAATCAAAATCCATCATTATATATACAATAAATACAAGTAATTGATGTAGTATTTTTTACTCTAAGATGCATTCTTATGATAATGTTAGAACATATGTTGAAAATGTCAAAACATGCCTGAATAAGCTTCTCTTCATTTCAAGAACAATTTATTGGAGTCGCATGAACTTGGAACAAGCCTCCCACGATCTGAAAGAGTAGCAACTAAGTCAACAGTGACTTTTTTGTTGCTACACTGGATCGAGGGAGGTTTGCTCCAAGATTAAATCGCTCCAATAAATTATTCTCTACTAAATAGGGCCAACCACGTGAAGGTGGAAGCTCTTATGGCCCTTCCCCCCCCACTCATATCACTCTCAATTCCCCAATACCCAATATATATTTCATTTTTTTACTTTCATGAGCATAAAAAAAAAAATTCAATAACTAATAAAAAAACAATTCAACAAAAAGTACGCAAGGAAACATTGCAATTAATGCTTGACATAAAAATAGTATGATAAATGAGTTTTTTATAGAACGCAAAAAACGTTCCAAGTATGGTAACGTTTGTCTTATAATAATACAATATTTTACATTGTCAAATTTTCTTTTTCTTCTTCCTATTTTTAAAGCTCCTAATTACATCATCAATATCATCGTGCTTTGCTCCTGTTTCGTGCCTTTTGACCCGCATTGCTGACCTAGTTGCGTATTCACGATGTCTGGGCTCATCCAGTGACGGGGCATCGCCTACAAAAACAGATAATATTAAATTTTAATTGTCAGTTTTTAAATATCATTGAACTAGTTCGGTAATATTAATAAAAAAAATTGCAATGAGATTATTTACCCGGTGCACCAGTTGTCGCCGTTGGGACTGTTGCCCTGTCTTCCTCTCTGGTGGTAAGATCCTCAAGGGAAACATTCTCTGTCATTTAAACAAAAAACGTTATAAGGACAACCATCAAGGTATAATTAGAAAAAAATTATAAGTGGAAATTAATTACCGTCACGGCCCTCACTGATAGCAGCATTGTCGGCCTGGTCCCCACTACAATGATCAGGTTGCACGAGAGGATCAACATCTCGCTCTAAAACTGGGTTATTTGCCTCGTCGGTAGTGCTGCTCCCTTGATTTAAACAAAGTTGTTAGACATTAAATTTATGGACGAAAACAAACATATTGAAAGGTTAATGTTTTACCTTATCAGGCATTCTAGATCTTGGGACCTGCCCCAAGCTTCTACGACGTTCAACTACGGCTTGATAGCCGAAATGGAAAGCGATATTTTTATCTTCCTCTGTAGTTTCTGTTTCGAAGTCATCACCCTACATTACATATGATTGTGTATTTTTAATCATATTTGATAGGATTACAAAAACGTTGGAAGGCAATACAATTAATTATAAGATGTTTAGCTACTTAATTACAATTCTTGCAGCTAATTTCAAGTAGCCGCCCTGGCCTAGCTTGTGATGGCCCTTTTTTTCAATCCTAGCTTTGGTTGCCTTCGAGGTGTCAGGCAACCTAGCATCAAAATATTTTTGAAGTCAGATATGACGTAGCACAATTTTATTTTAGACATAGAGAAAATTAAAGCTATTGAATTAAAGTTGCAATTTACCTTGTGGGTCCAGTTGGCATTTTTCCTTCTTTCTTTTCCCTTTCCTCTTTTCCATAATGGATGAGTGCTCTCCACTCACTCTCTGGAACTGTGAGAGGACACTCGTATCTAGGGTTAAATTGCGATTGCGTCCTATAGGTGTCCCTGGTATATTTCAAATATTTGTCGGCTACCCGAGCCATCGTTGTTCTGTCAAATGTGCCGACCCCAAAAAGGGCTTCTAGATAATCTAGAAGTTCTTTTTTCAGGTTGGAATTCTGGGAATTCTACCTTGTGCGTATGGTTGGGCCAAAAATTACCAACGCATGGCTCTCCAAAAACCTGTAGAACTCATTGTTTCCTACACAGAAAAAAAAGATATTATCATTAATTTAAAAATAAAAATCATGATAAATATGTTTTAGATAGAGTACATGAAATAGTTAAAATATTAAAATTTACCCGGGAGTTGTACGTGCTTTATAGGGACACCTTCATCATTCACCAACAACGTGTCATTAATGGTCCTTGTGGAGCTGACACGTGTAGCTCTAGGAAACGCAATAATGTAGTTGGCCATATCAGTCTCATCACTGCCAACACATTCAGCGGTTGGCTGGGTGTCTGCTTGGGCAGGGTGTGTTTCTTGGCTGGCACCTAAAGGAGTAGAAGGTGTACGAGAGGGTTGTTGGGCAATCTCTTGCCCTTGTGTCCCACTACCACCAACACCGGGTTCAGCAAGTGCTAGAAAACGCTACATACAAAAGAAATTATTGTTAGTTTAGTCAATGTAAAAATTAAAAATCAAACGATCACAATTCATCTCATGCAGAAAAAAAAAAAATATCCTTTTGATTTTTTATTATTACCTGATATGTTTCTAGCTGGCTCATAAGTTGTTTTATCCTCTCTTCTGTTTCAAGTGTTTGAGACGCCTCTATCAAAGTATTAAATTCCGACCTTGCATCTCGTGCCTTTTTTCGCAACAGGAGCGCTGGAGATAGGGATGAAGAAAGCTCTTCCTCATAGAGGGAATCATCAGGTGTACCATGGCTAGGTGTTTGCATATTTGAACAAAATTAATATTATTTCAATTATGTAAATAACTAAAATACCTGAAGATAGAGCAATGTTGGCACTTTACATGTTCTTCCGCTGGCCTCTTTCCGAGATCATCCCGTCTCGGGGTTGTTCCTGTACTGCCCTGATCAGTCTGCCACATTGCAATAAAATTATAAATGTAAAAACTTGAAAACAATATCTAATTTGAAAACACAAAATGAAAACTGAAATAAATTTTAATAAGACACCGAAAGACAGAGTTAGAGTTTCAAATATGCCTTGCATTGAATTCAGTCCTTGAAACATGTCATTGCACATTAAGGCACCCAAACAAGAGACGAGTTGACAATGAAGACCTTATTGAATATATTGTTGGAGCAACTTCTAGTAAACTTGTTGTGAAGACCTTGAGGAAATTTTTGGAGCAACATTGTTGAAGTTGATGGTATAGCATTGTTGGAGACGATCTTGAAGGGCCTTGAAGTGAAGCTTTTGGAGCAACTATTGAAAAATCCTTAGAGCATTTAAGTAAGGCGCTTTCTATCTTCCATCACCTTTTTCCTTTCAATATCCTTTAAACGATTTTGTTGATATTTAATGTTTGAAATCACATTATAATTCCTTGATTATATGTGTTTGGGGACTTTCCCTTTGAAATTACACAAAAATACCCTGGCAATTTTATCTTCAGGATGCATGTCTGACCCTATTGTTCAATATTTTGATTGATAGTAGTAAACATAGAGAGTTAGGGGGCTCTTGACTTGGTTTGGTTGGGCCATTAGATCCCTAAAATCTACTAGGGAGAACCCCCCTTGAGTTGGAGGAGAGCTAGCCCGAAGTGAAAAGAGTTTGGTGAGGTGACAATGGGGCTATTGAATTACACATGGTATCACACTTTAGCTTTAGGACTTTATCTTGAAAAGTGCGAGATTTTTCTATATCAATTCTTAAATTGTTTACAACACTATTGTTAATAACTAATAAGAAGTGATGTTGAGGGGTTTTTGGGTATAAGAAACAATGCCATTTAAAAACTATGGTTCTCAGTCCTTGGCATTCCTTCACCTGGGCCTAGGGGCACACATGAATAATTTCACACTAAACCATGCAAACTTAAAAGTAACTTAACAAATCCATAAAGTAATAATAATCATAATTCCTAATTTCCTATTGTACGATATAATGAAAATTATTCAAACATGAAGCAATGAAGACATGCAATGTTTGAATTTCAAGATTGATGAACCAATACAAGAAGTTAAAAACTACAACTTTGATTCAATACTCTGTGTCCTAACTCCAGGAAGGAATCTAGTTTGTAGTACAGAACATGCATCGTGTATTATCAATTCTTAATTGACAACAACTAAAGGTCATCTACCTCATCAATTCTTTCCCATTTTGTGTTTTTATGTTATATTCCTTATAAAAGTGTCAAATTTCTCTTAAAGTAAGCAATCGCTGAATAAAATAAAAAATAGTTGAGATATGATTGAGAAATGGTCATTTATTTCTTGAAAGGATCTTCACAATTTCTTTGGTTGTTTTTCATCTCAAGAAACAAGAAATGACCTAAGAAACTATCGTGATGTAATATAAGAAACAACAAGGTGCAATGGCCATTTTCAAAGCCAAATGATGTCCATTGGGGACATGGCCTTTATTTGGTTCCTGTTTCATAGGAGTTTCGGGTAGAAATGGAACTTTGTTGTACCATTTCCAATAGTAAAAAGGGAAAACCATATTTTTCCATGGGAAATAATTTACCTTTCCTTTTTCAAGATAATCTAAATCAAAAAAAATATGAACTATACTGCACACATTCTTGGATAATGTGAAAGTGGAAAAGGAATACCCTACACAAGTGATGCACACATGTACATTTGAACACTAATATATTTTTGTAGTTGAAATGCAATGCTTGTTTTCATTTAAATGAAGGGTTTTTAAAGCAGGGAGAAATAATGGCTGCCAATTTAATAAGCATTTCTTTGGGAAAAATTTAAATCTTGTATTGGGTGATGAAGATAATAGAGGGTATTGAATCTTGATTCTTGACATTGTGTTTAACTTGAATAACTCAAATGATTATAAATATCAGTGGATGAGTTATTTTTTTAAAGTATGTCACTCAAAACTCTTATGTCAAAGCATTGTATGATGGCTAGCATTTGCTTGTTTCCCTTTCTTCAGTTCAATGTAAAAAGTATATTAATATATTGGAGCACGAATGATAACTACAATTGTTTTCTCTGCAGTATATCCAGCCCCAAGATTATGAAAAGTTTTCTCAAGTGGAGCTATTGGTTATTGATGAAGCAGTTGTAATTTCATTGCCTGTTGTAAAGGCTCTGCTCGGGCCATATTTAGTGTTTATGTGCTCTACTGTAAATGGGTAATAATTATAAATGAGAAAACCACAATCATAGATTTTGTAACCATTTGGTTTCCATGGATAGTGATGATGATATTAACCCTATATATCAGTGACCTATATCTATATGAGAATGATCTCAACATTGACCTTGATATGGTTGTATGGATGTGACCTTTGGTATGTCATCGGAAAATCCCCAAATATCAGAAAATCCCCAAATCTGGAGAACTAAAGCTCATCACTTTCGATCTGGAGTACTACCCTTGTGATAAAGTTGATGACTTTAGATCTCCCATTCTCTACCACTTTTCACTTCACCTTCAATATAGATCAGACCAAGGGCAATTCGTTACTGGGTGTTGAGATGGATGAGTTTGTCGAACTAAAATCCATAGCTTAAACTTCATGAAACTGGTGGAGTCAAATTCATGCAAGCACAAACACATCTTAAACATCCTCTTTGAAACTCATCTGAAAGAACATTGGAAGACATCTAGAGAGAACCCTATAGCCTAACACAATCTAATGGAATTGACCAAAAAAACCCAAATAGAGTCAACCCTACTATAGGAGGAAGGGTCTGTAGTAAGAACTTACCATTTTGCAAGAGCTGAGGGTGAATGATGTTCTGCAAGAGCTGAGGGCGAATGTTGTTCTGGAAGAGATGAGGGCGAATGCAGGGCAAATGCTGTTCTACAAGAGCTGAGGGCGAATGCTATTCTGCAAGAGTTGAGGGCGAATGTTGTTCCGCAAGAGCTGAGGGCGAATGCTGAGGGCGAATGTTGTTCTACAAGAGCTTAGGACGAATGTTGTTCTGCAAGAGCTGAGGGCAAATGTTGAGGGCGAATGTTGTTCTGCAAGAGCTGAGGGCGAATGTTGAGGGCGAATGCTATTCTGCAAGAGATGAGGGCGAATGCTGAGGGCGAATGCTATTATGCAAGAGTTGAGGGTGAATGCGCACGTGATATCAGACGTTAATGTAGTTTTTAATAAAATTATTTTTATGTAGCGTGCATATAAGTGTCGTTATACCGACAGCAACCAAAGCGTCACTATTGCGACAGATGCCTCCAAACTTCGCAATTGCGACACTTAGACATTGTGTCGCACTTGCGACGTTTGGAGGCAGTCGTCGCAATAGTGATGCTTTGGGGCATAGTGTCGCAATTGCGACGTCTTCCTCCAAACGTCACAATTGCGACACTTTGTCTAAGTGTCGATATTGCGACAATTTTCTCTAAATGTCGGTATAGCGATGGTTTCGGGTGGGATTGAAAAAAATTGGGGAAATTTCTGACATTTGGTCAAAAGCATCGGAACCAAGTGTTAGAATTTCCCCCAAATGTACTAGTGCCCCCTGCAAGATGGTGGCCTTGCCGGTTCAGCAAGCCTAGAATAGTGATCATTGTAGCTTGAGCTCAGACAAGTGTGGCACCAGCATAAGTGCTGAGGCTCATGCAGCTTCCTCCTATTCACCTGATGCCCACGTAGCGCTTCTTCCTTCGTCGACAGCCCATGCATCCAAGCAGGAGGACGACAAGACTGAATATTCATGCAAAATTAACGAGGAGACGTTCCAACCACCAAAAAAGGATGATAACACTCCATCTGCTTAGCTTTTGGGTGCTTCTCTCTCATTCCAGTCAATTTTATGCTATTTCACTGCTACTAGTCTTATGGTTTTGTTTTAAACATTTAATGCACAAGGCTGGTTTCCCACTATGGGCAGCATTTTATAGACTCTCCTAGGCTGGTTTCCCCGTCCAGGGCAGCACCTTTTTTTTTGTTTTGAAAACTAAATTTCCCTCCGTAATTGGCTTGCCAACTCCAGAAGATGAGGACTGTAATATTTTGGACTGTATGATATAATAAGTGGCCTAATTTAGAAAAAAAAAAAAAAAGGCAAGAACAAGAAGAAGACCATGAGAAACCAAAAGTAATATGACACCGCAAAAAAGTGGCATGGCCATGCACAAGACACAATCAATATCACAAACCAAGCGCAATAAATCACAAGAGACCAAAAGCACAAAACTACTAACAAGCACGATGAATCAATCCCCATGGTTCCTAATACTTCCAATGGAAAGTTCAACCCAAGACTTATTCAATATTTCATGGCAATCTCTTGCCATGCAATCCCCTAAATTATACTTCCATAACCACATAACTTTCAATTAATAAATAAATATAACAATATACCAATTATCTTACCTTGTTATGCTAGGCACACTATCTTGTATCTGAACACATACATATATCATCTCTAAAGGGACTCCAATCCCTTGACGGATCCAGCCATAATTAGAAACCAACTGTTATACCTTTCAAATACATTTTCACGAATATAGCATATATCCACATAATTTCAGACAATGTCAAGGTTAAGAAGACTTAATTTTTCCATGCAAAGTGCTCATTTGTTTGGAATTAGGGTTTCCAAATATATCCAAATGAATTCTTACCCAATTCCTCCCTTTTACCATTTACCGTGCTGCAATCAATTCCTACTATGTATTTTCATATCACCCATCTGTTAGTTATTTAAACAATTCAACTATTACCTTGTCATGTTGATGCCAAGCATGTTTCCCTGCAATTGTTCACACATGTCAAGATAACATATCTATTAACTAAAATCAGCCTCTACCAAGACTAACAATCATGTCATTATCAACTAGTAGTCAAAATCACAATACTACAACTATCACCTACCTATACTCAAGTACAAATCAGCTATCTCAACACATATTGCTTTAGTACAACCATATTAAGACCAAGTCATTTCTTCATGCAATCTTATAGATACAAAATCATATCATACAAGTAATAAAACATTCAAACAACAAATAGACGACATAATAAACACCAAACACTCAAATACCAAATAGACGACATAATCAGACATTCATGATCTGTATTTATTTAGGAACACAACAGAATACACATATAACCATAAATAAAAAATGCAATAGAAATAATACTTCATTTCATTAATATCGAACCACTGAAGTTTTTTTATAAACGGAATGGAAATAAACTAGCTAGGGCACTGGTAACTTATCTCTGAGAAGAGATGTGGTGGCTACAGGCCTCTGAACTATGTTACAATGAGGCTCGAGGGCCTATTTATTATTGAGAAACAATGGAAAACCCTAAAAATCTAAAAACCTAACCCTAAGAGATGAAGCGCCAAAACTATGGGCCCCATTTGGGTAAATTGGTACACCAACTTCCCAGGGACGTAACTTTGGCATACAATCTCCGTTTGACGTGCTCAATAACTCGTTAGAAATATCTATCCAAGGAATACAACTTTTGAGTGAGAAACATTGGTCTACAACCCATGTTGCTCCTAGTTTTCCCAAAAAACATTGTTTAGGGCCTGAAAAAGGCTCCGGAAATCTAGGTCCCAAAAAACTGCTAAAAATAGTAAATTGTGCTATAATTAAGGAAACTGTAAAACTGAAAGAAACAATGGTGGGGCCCTAATTGGAATAGGCGGATGGCCACCAATATCCACCTGGATCATTCCTCCCCCCTTAGGAATCAATGGTCCCCATTGCGTTGAGTTCCTCCATGAGATGAGGAAACTTGAACTTGGTCCCTAGTGAACCACTTGCCTTGGTCCAGGAGTTGGCCAGCTTTGGCAACCCGATACAGTTGGATCTTTTGCTGGCAAGTGTTCTCGATTTGCATGTCCATGATACAATCTATGGTGACCTATTCCATGTTGTTTTGGGTTAACTCTGTTGGTGTGAGTTGTTCTACAATGTCAGAGGTGTCCAGTAAAGGTGGGAAGTAGGGTCGAAGGAGGTCCACATTGAATACTAGGTGAAAACCAAGGAATGGTGGAATACTAAGCTCAAAGGCATTTTTCCCTATAGCCTTGGTGATTTTTTACGACCCATATCGGAGAGGGAAAAGCTTGTAGTGGGGTTCAATGAGGCGCTCCTTCTACAAATGTAGCCACACTTTGTCGCCCACCTGGAAGTTGTGTGGTACCAGATGTTGATCATGTCGTTGCTTGTACTTAGCATTGGCTCTGTCTAATATGTCATGAACCAATTGGTAGATTTGTTAAATGTGCTTAATGAAGTTGTTTGCTTTATCAGCATTAGACTGGACATGAGCTGAATCGGCTTGAGTAGCCACAAATGCCATGTCTACATCAATGGAAAATAGTGGCTGGAACCCTAGGCCCACGTGAAAGTGGTTGTGGTCAGTTGAGCTATGGAGAGCCTGGTTATAACTATATTATACATAGGGAAGGCTCTCATACCATGTGCATGGATGCTTTGAATTGTACATGCGCACAATGTGTACAATCATCCCGTTGACAACCTCTGTATGACCATCAGTTTAGGGATGGGAAGTTGTGGGCTTGGTGAGCTTGGTGTCCAGCATTGACCAGAGGCTGGACCAAAATTTGTTGAGGAACCTGTTGTCCCGATATGAGATGATAAACTATGGGGTCCCAAAGTGCACCCACACTCATTCAAAGAAGAGTTTAACTGTGGCTTCTGTTTTGTGATATTCTTATTTTAGACCAACATAATGGCCATCTTCGAGAATCTGTTGACGACCATGAAAACACAGTCGTTTCCATGCTTAGTATAAGGAAGGCCCAACATGTAATCCATGGAGATGGATTCCCAAGGTCGACTAGGGGTAGGTAGCGGAGTATAGAGGCCTTGCTTCTTAATGATCAGTTTGGAAATGGCACAAGCAATGCAGGATTTGATGTACTTCCCAACATCATGTCGAAGTTTTGGCCAATAAAAATACTTCTGCAATACTTCCACTGTTTTCTCAGTCCAAAAATTCCCAGTGACTCGACTGTAGTGTGCTTCCAAAATCATCTTGGTACGCTCGCTTGAAGGAACACAAAGGTGTCCTAGGTGACATAGCAGTGCATCCTGGAGGTGAAAATTTGGAACTTGTTTACCCTCCGAGAGCGTCTTATATGTGTGGCCAAATTCCAGATCGCTCTTGTAGAGAAGCGGCCAATCAGAAGTATCGTTCCCACAAGAGTTGAGAATGGTGGTTAGCACCATGATCGTTGGCCAGCTGAGGCCGTCTACAACATTATTGGTGATGCCCTTCTTATACTTGATGTTCAAAATGAAATTGTTGCAGATATGTGGACCACTTATGGTGGCAATATTTATACAACTTCCCTTGTGTCTGTATAAACTGCAGGGGTTGGTGGTCTGTGTGTATGACCGTTTCCTTCCCCAAAATGTAATGCTTCCATTGGCGACAAGCCTGCACAATGGAATAAATTTCTTTTTCATAAGTGGGATACTTGCAGATTGTGTCAGAAAATGTCTCACTGTGATATGCCACTAGCTGCCTCGGTTGAGTAAGAACTAGCCCAATAGCATAATCAGATGCATATGTCTCGATCTCAAATGGTTGTTGCAAGTCTGGTAATGTGAGAACTTGGGCAAAGCAGAGGTGATGTTTCAATTCTATGAACACCTTCTGTTGAGATTCTGACCAAAATAATTTTTCTTTCACTCCTCCCTTGGTGACTTGACTCAAGGGCTAAGTGATATGAGAGAATCCCAACACGAACCTGTGGTATAAATTAGCAAGACCCAGAAAGTTGCAAAGCTCTGTAAGAGTGGTTGGGGCTAGCCAATCCCAAATTACTTGGATCTTGGTTGGATCCACATGCACCCCTTGTTCATCAATAATGTATCCCAAATACTAAACCTGGGTCATGCCAAAAGTGCACTTCTCCAAATTGGCATACAACTTGTGTTGCCACAGTGTTTGGAGGACCTGTTGGATGTGGTGGAGGTGCTCTTCCCAAGTCTGGTTGAAGATCAAGATGTCATCCAAGTACACTACTACAAATGAGTTGGTGAATGGCCGCAATATGTATTCCATCAGCCTCATGAAGGTTGTGGGAGCATTCGTCAATACAAAAGGCATGACCAGCCATTCAAAAAGGCCCTCCTTAGATTTGAAGGAAATCTTCCACACATCTGAGGGTTCAATGGGTACCTAATGATACCCAGACTTCAAGTCGATATGGCTGAAATATTTTCCCCCTTTGAATTTTTTATCACTCCATCGGATCTCTAAGGCTGAGGCAGAGTCCAAACAGAGGTAACCACATACCAATATTTTATCTTGGTACCTTGCCCTACCAAATCAGAGAGGGATCTCTCCACAAGGTCACAACCAAGGGGGATAGAGGAATTAGGTTTTTAGGCTAGGTATGAGTACATGGGTTTTTTGTTTAAATTTGTTTGTTGGATGGGTGAATTAGGTCAAAGAGGCTAGGCTAGGGAAAATAAGATTAGGGTTGTAGAGATTCAATGGGGAAAGGTAGGTAAGAAGGCTAACACTTTAAGGTTTTCAGGGTGAGATGGATTAGACTGATGAGGAGCTAGAAAGAGCATGGAAAAGCATGTATTCTTTCTAAAATGAAGAAAATGAACAAAATACAAAGATTTTTCCAAAACAGAGCATGAGAGATGTATTCTGCTTATCAACTTGAAAACCAACATATAATAGAGATGAAATGGATCATGAAGACAAAACATTCATACATATGTAACATAAGAATAAACTATGCTAAATTTCCATACCACAGGTATCCCAAAGAAATAGTTGCAACTCTTTCATTAATTTCCTGCCAAATACTGATTACACTAGAGTCTCTGATCAATGCATCAACATCCAACCACTGAAATGGGTCAAAAATTACAAGATATAGACCTCAAAACAACTTCTCCCAACCTCAGGGGCCGAATCCTTGACTGGAGGATCAATTCCACCAAAAAATGAACTAAAACCTAGAGTGTAGGGAGATCAAACTAACTTATCCCTCACTTTTTGGAAACTAATTCATTACATCATCACCAAAAGTTTTCATGTAACGTATTTACCATAGGTAAGTGTAAAAACACTAAATTTACATTTACATCATGAATTTAATTTTAAAAAACACCATTTACCAAGTGAAACTGAGAAAAATTGAGAAAATTTGGAAATATCAGCAAACTCAGAAAATTTTTCAAAAGCACAGTGCCAACTTAAGCTCCACTTTTGAGGGAGTTCTAGGTGTCAAAATTGAGCTCAAGATAGCTCATTGGAAATCCTGTCTAGTCTAGTTTCCAAATCTATGCTCAATTTGAAAATTTGTGTTTATTTGACCCTCCAAAAGTTTATTCTCCCAAGACTAGTCAAAAGCGCAATGCCAGCCTCTAGAACAAGTCAGAAATGTGATTTTTTTAGTGTTTTTTTAGTTTTTTACTGCTCCTTTGACCCAAAAAAAAATTGCAAAGTTGTTTTCCTAATTGTAATTTTCCTTTTGAATCCAATGGTGCTTTCATTTTTTCCATTGGAGGTCCCTATAAAAAGCGCAACACCTAGGGCGTTGCGCTTTTGACAGTGGGACTGTGTAAAACTGCCAAAAGTGCAAAAATTTACAAAAAATCCCAAAATTGCTCAAATTTCTTCAAATTTTATTTTTTGGGAGGTTTATGAGGTACGTTAGGAAATGAGTGATGCCTCAGCAAGGATATCGAGCTTTTACCCTTCATTTTTCTTGGTTATGGTTTCAAGTCTTGATTTGGCCTTTTGGAGCTTTGACCTTGCAAACTGATTTCTCTTGCAGTAGTGTTTTTCCCTCTTCCTCAGTATGTCACTATCCTTATTTTCCTTCTCCATGAGCTTTTCAGGATGTTAGTTGGCCCTGTCAAGCCAATGCTCTCAGTTCTCATTGACCATGATGGAAAACTGCTCATTTAGAGTGAGCTCATTGGCAAGTTCAACCTCCTTTTGCCTCTCAAGTTCTAGAACTCTTTTCATCCCTCTATTCCTAAGTCTCCTTCTTGGAACTTGTTCTTCTGCCTCATTTGTTTCGCCATACCTCTCATAAGCCTCATCAAGTAAAGCCTTTTCCTTTTTTTCTTCTCTCTTTGCCTTGAGAAGTTGCATCTCCATGATTGCCTACTTGATTTTGAGTTGTTGATTTTCTTGCTCATAGTATGAAATCACAAACTTAGATCTCTCTAAGTTGTTTTGAAGCTCCCTAATTTGGGCATCCTTCTCCTTGATAATCACACTATAAGCCTCATAATCATTTTTCTCATCTAAATCAACAAGGTCAAAATTTGTTTCTGCCTCATGGAGGTCTTCCTCCTCATGAATGGCTTCCTCATGTACATCTTCCTCTGCCATATTTTGTTTGCCTTTCTGTACTTTATTTGCTGATGAAGAAGGCAGAGTCCCTCTCAAAATCTGTGGGGCAAACACCTGCCTATGCCCTCTCTAATATTTATTTTCCAATATGCCCATTTCACCCTCTTTAGGTTTGCTGACTATAAATTTGTTAGGTGACTAAATCTGACCATGAAATGGTGATGATGGTGGTGATGGTGATGATGGTGGAGATGGTGTAGTGGAATGATGTGGAGGCACAGATGTAGCAGGATGAGATTAAGAAGGCACATCTTCAGCATGTGGAGCTTGTGAAGCAGTGAAGATGTCATTGGAAATGAAGGTGTCCCATGTGATTCCCAACTAGTCAAGGTGATGGAGAACAATGATTTTAATCAATGAGTGGTGAAAGAGGTTGTTCATCTGATGTTCATGGTCTCTCTTTTGTACAATGAATTCCATTTTTTCTATTCTCCTGAATGAAAGTATGGGATATTGAGCAATCTTACTCTTGTGAAGTGCATCAGCAGTCTAATGTGGTATGTGTAGAGCCTAGAAAACCTTCCTTCACAAGAGAAGTACTTCATGATGATTTTCATCATGGAGGCATACCTATCAAGAAGGTATCTGAAAGGGAAGACCCTCTACCTTTCATTTATGTGTCTTGGTTTGATGAATGGTTCATAGTACTGATTCTCCAAATATTTGGATTTAAACCACTTCTCACCCATGTTTGGAATCCCTATGGCAGCAACAATGATAAATGTAGATATACTGAAGGTCACACCTGCAAGGGTCACCTAATTGTCTCTGAGGTTTGAAATGGAAACTCTACTCAACATAGGATGATGTTGGACCCTTTGAATCATGTTGCAAAAATCAAGGCAACCTACATACTCAAAGCAATTGACAGTCATAAGATAGGCCATGATTTCATTTATGTTGGTGGACTCCAGCCTTAGGATTCTTCCTCCTTTGTGAGGCCTTCTTTGTTCTCTATCCTCCTCTCTCTATCTATCCTCCTCTTCCATATAGTCTCTGTCTTCCTCCTTAGTTTTTGGTGGCCAAGAAAACCTAGGGATGAGGTAGATAGGAATGGGGAGTGAAGATAGGTCTAGGGAATAGGGATAAGTCTAGGAAAATTTAGGGATATGGAGGAAGGGGTTAGAGATATTTTGGAGGTGATGGGAGGTTAAAATGTCAAGGGAGTTGGAAATGAAAGTTATATTATAGGTTTGGGGAAGTGGCTTCCTAGGAAATTTATAGGCCTAGGACTTAGGGTTTTAGGGGAAAGGGATTTAGGGACTAGGAAATGGTAGTGTAGGGGTAGGTATGGGTTTTTTAGATATGTGGGAATGAAATGCAGGGTATTAGGGCATCAAATTTCGGAATTAGGAATAAAACTAGGGTTTCTTCACTAGACCAAATGCCAATTTCACTTAGGAACAAAAACACTATGAAATCAATGTTTAGGAGTGCAAGGAGGCAAGAAATTTTATGTACTTACTTGTTAGAGAGTGTTAGAGGCATTTGTTGAAGGTTTGGCAGAGTTTTGTTGTGTTTTGGTGCCTTCAGGGCTTGCTGGACAAAATCGCAACACATTGGGAAAAATCGTAGCACCAATGAGAGAGAAGCGCAGTGTTGCCTACTATAAGAGAAATGATGCCTGCTGTAAGCGCAACGCCAGTTGAGAAAGCATAGCGCCACCCTCCTCTAAGTACAACGCCACAAAAAACTCTGCCTCTAACCCTGCAATTCAATTTTTTGAACCAAGGGAGTGTGTGCTCAACGGATGCAATGGAAAATGAGCTTGTTTTTTTATGTCTTGGTGGTCTTTATACTTCATCATTTTAATGAATTGGGCCTTGGGACCCACTTTCTCCTCTTTAATTTCACTTTACATTTTGAATTTTTACCTTTGAATTTGACTTTTTCTTTGACAAATTGATCACCTGATGACTTTGAGAACTCTTTGATTTGACATTTTTTATGCTTTGGCATGTTGAAACTCTAAGTTAGTAGCTTAGGAATCATGAACTTATTACATTTTGAATGACATAAAATTACATAATGAAAATAAAAATTACATCTTAAAACCAAAATTACATGCTGAAACAAGAATTTTTCTTTACAAATCATCTTCATATGGTGAAGAGGTGTTATTGGATCAACCTTTACTTGCTAGTCTTATGCAGTGGAAATGAATTTTTATTGGACCTTGGAAACCCATAATGACCTAATGGCAATATTGATTGACCTTAAAAGACCTAACGAAACCTTGAAATACTAGATTTCATGATGACATGACTAATGTAATGGCATGATGAAATTAATTCTTTGCATGGTGTACAGTCAACAAGGTATGAAACTATGCCAGAAAGTAATCAAATTTAAGGAACAATGATGTTTTTGTACTAGGGCTACCATCAGTGACTAAATGTTTGCATGACCTAGTGGAATGATAAAAAAATTCTGAGTGGGACCCTTGAAATGATATGAAAAGAGGATTTTTTATCACTGATGACAGGATGCAAATACTGAAAGTAATAGAATTGATCCATAAGGTCATCAATCCGTGGGCTCAGGTACTTATTCCAGACAGTGATCTTTTTCAGCGCTCGATAGTCAATACAGAGTCTCCAATTCCCATCCTTCTTATGCACCAACACGATCGGGCTCCCACAGGGTGATGAACTCGGCTGGATGTGACCTTTCTACAGCAGCTCCTAAATCTGCCTCTTGATTTCATTGTTCTCCAGAACAGAGCACCGATAGATCGGTCCATTGGGTAGCAACACACCTGGGGTCAGATCGATGGGGTGCTTGACCTGACAGTGCAGAGGCACCCCTATGGGTGAGGTGAAGATGTCCCCATACTCCTCCACAACCTTGTCCATTTTTTATTGTCGTGTGGAGGACCCCTGTCTGGAGGTCTCGGCCATAGTCTTCTTCTTGCCCTGGGGGCGGATCATCAGGAAAATAAATTTCTTAGTTTTGGAAATGAGCTTATTACTTTGTTTTGTAGTAACCAAAGAGATAGCCACAGGCGGTGTTACCTATGGTATCCTATACAACTTATTGCCCAAAGTAACAATAACAGCGCAAGGCCAAGACTCATACACAACATGTCACTTCCACAAGTATGGTTGGCCTAATAATACATCACAAACATCAAGAGGATCGATGTCACATAATACCTCATCTGTGAAGGGCTTGATGCTATAGGGAAGGCAACACTTCCAGTTGACACGGAGATCTTGTCCTTGGTGAAGCCACCCGATGGTGTATGGCTGTGGGTGCGTTGTGGTCAGCAACCCTAACTACTTCACGACCTTTGTTGAAATGAGGTTCTCTTGGCTCCCACTGTCGACAATGAACTGTAGCAGGGAACCCTTTACCCACATCTAGGACTAGAAGAGACGCTCCTCCTCCTCTGGATCTTCTGGTTCTTCCTTATGGATATTTACAATGGCAACGATGGCGTTGGGTTCTGCATCAATAATCTACTTCCCTTTTTCATTCCCCTTGTTGGGTTTTGATTGAGATTTAGAGCATGCATCTGATTCAGAAACCATCATCTCGGCCACCAGCGACTGCTTGGCCCGACACTCACTTGTGTTGTGAGTGGAGCTCTTATGGAACTCACACCACTTTCCTATGTCCTCCTTCGTCTTCGTAGTGTTTTTCTTTGCTTATGGCTTCGGTAGGTTATCATGGGCCACCATGCCTTGGCTTTGTCCTTTGTTCTGTAGTTTGGGGGCACCTTTCCCTTGCTTTTGATTCATAGATCCAAAGTCTCGCTTCTTCTGTTTGAGTTTCTTTTCAATCTTTGCAGCATGCCAGTATGCCGTACCAAGTGAGGAGATGTCAAGGAACTCCATTTCCTCTTGAATGTATATATGCAGAAAACTGCAGTACTTTAGCACCACATGTTTCTCCGAATATTTGATATCCAACTTTGTGCGCAAGGTATGGAACATATTCGTCAGCTCATGCACATCTTAATCCCTTTATTGCCGCAGCATAGTCCATTGTATGTACTTGTCCTAATATCACCCCACAGGATAATATTGTTCCTTGATGGCATCTCAGAAATAATTCCAAGTGGGTACGACCAAGAACAAAGAGGGTTCCCCCTCATCCTTTTTCTCACAGTAGGTTTCCCACCAGTCCTTGACATAGGGGGTAGCTTTGAGGAGTGTAAAAATAATTTTCTCCTAGTCAAAAAAGTCATGAACTAAGAAATATTCTTCTAATAGATTCAACCATCTATCTATGGTGTCTGCATCTATTTGGCCCTCAAATATAGGAATGTCAAAGTTTACTTGTACCTTAAAATGAGTTGCGCCTCCAGAGTGGTTGTTGGATGTTGATGCGCCACTGGTGGGCAGTCGTTGAAGGATCTGGGAAAATTTATCCATCATCGTGTTACTTTGTTTTTTGAGGGCCTCCTTGAGTAATATTTTGATAGGATCTCCTGCTCCCTCATCTTTTTTTTGGCCCCCATGGGAGGTCGTCGGAGTTTTTGAGGCTCATCCTGCAAAGGTTCAAACAGATCGAGCCCTAACTCCTTATACCCCGACCTCGTTAGGGACATGCAAAGAAGGATAAAGAAAGAGCAGACCGCTCTGATACCACTGATATGGATTTATGTAGGAATGCAACAGAATACATTTATAACCATAACGGAAATAAACTAGCTAGGGAGCTGGTAGCTTATCTCTGAGAAGAGATGTGGTGGCTATAGGCCTATGAAATATGTTACATTGAGGCTTGAGGGCCTATTTATTATTGAGAAATAATGGAAAACCCTAAACATCCAAAAACCTAACCCTAGGAGATGAAACACCAAAACTATGGGCCCCTTTTGGGTAAATTGGTACACCAACTTCCCAGGGATGTAGCTATGGCATATGATCTACGTTTGACGCACTCAATACCTCATTAGAAACATCTATCCAAGGACTACAACTTTTGAATAATAAAAATCGTTCTACGGCCCATGTTGCTCCTGATTTTCCCAAAATAACGATGTTTAGGGACTCAAAACGACTATGGAAGTTCAAGACCCGAAAAAATGCTAAAAATAGTAAATTGTGCTATAATTAAGGAAACTGAAAGAAACAATGGTGGGGCCCCAAGTGGAATAGGTAGATAGACACCAATATCCACCTAGATCAATTCAAGCACCAAGTAGATGACATAAGAAAACTCATACATTGATTCATCTCAGGGGACGCTATCTTGTCTGCACAATCAATCTAGATTAGCATGACATAACTTCACAACACATCAACTCAACCTGTAACTAAATAACATGTTTGCCATAATCTCATAAAAATTTGGTACTCATACATAAAAATCACATATGCACACTCAGTCCAGATTAGTATAACACAATATCACAACTAAGTCGAATCATACCTGAATGTCATAACTCTAACCATTGCATAGGCCAATCCAATTTATCATGATACATATAACATCAATATATTAATACTATAACCCTAATCATCAAGTTAACTAACATATAACAATAATAAGTTAACATATAACAATCTCATCAACAACATATAACATAATCATCGAGCTTGCTACAAGTTAACATATAACATATTCATAAACAACATATAGCATAGTCATCAAGTTATTCCCATGATTGGATAACCAACGCATGTACATATCATCATATTAATTAACTAACATATATCATGTATGTAAACATAAAATCAATATAATGAAAGACATACACATAACCATAATTCATATGACTACGCAAATCAACTAACATTTACCACATATGTAACCATAATAATAATAGAATTACAAACATATAAGTAACCCTAATGCTTATAACAACCATGAATCACATACATGCATGCCAAACATGCACACTTGTATGATGATCTACTCTTACCCCACAATCCATTGTTTGAACTTCACTTTAATGATCTGCATCCCCTACTCTATCTCGTCCAACACATTAGCATCATAACATACCAATATCATCATGATGACCTAATTGCATACAATGGCCTTATGCATAACAACCTCAATCAAACCAATGAAAACTTAGTCATATGCACCCACTTGACATCTATAACCAATAATGAACGACCAATGCATGTTCATTATATCACACAAGCAAGCATACATGGATAACACTGAAGCATGACCAATATGTAACCCTAGCATAAGCAAGAAATGCATGTACAATATGTAACAATATGTAAGCAAGCGTGCACAAACAATACATAAGAATAAGCAACACATAACTAGTAATACACTCATGAAAACATGTTGACAACGACACCATCAACACTTTCATGGCTACACTACTACCACCATGTCCAACACGACACAAATGCAACAAGCACATACACCATAGGTATGATAAACACATGAAATAAATATAAAAACATGAACAACACACTGCCCATCCATTCCAAGGGTTGAACCATGCTTTGATACCACAAAGTGGTATCAGATATCAACCGAAGAGAACAGGAACTAGACATCATCCAAAGGGAATGGAAACGATAAACCACCCAAGGAGAGAGCAACCTGACTCTGATACCACTCTATAACACCTCCTTCCGACATCTACCCCAATAACTATACAACCAGGGTAAATAAGCAACGAGAGGATACTATAATGAGAAACAACCTCCTAGGTGACCTTAAGGAAGTGGAACCAATGGAAACACAACATATAGGCCTTGTACAGAAACAACAACACCCCGAGGAGGTAACCCAACCATCCATACCTCTTACCCCTGGGCCACACTGACATTTTCACCTCTTTGAGCCATAACCATAGGCATAAAACTGCATGCTAGCGGCTAGGAGGCTATATCCCTGGGCATAACACTACATGTTAGCGTCCAGGGCCCCAAAAGCTCAGTTCTGTTCCCACATCTTCAGGATTTAAGCCACCTTTTTAGACCTAGAACCCAGTGCCCAAAACTTCATGAAAAGTTCAAAGATTATAAATAGCAACATGGCCATGATAAGGAATCAATCACATCATTAAGAACTCATCTGGACCCCTCCTATCCATGACAGGAATTTTTTCAAACATGTCATAAACATTGAATCTACAGGTGTAAACAATATAACACAGCAAAGGGGTATCATACTTATCTAAGAATTTCTAATAATCATTGCTCCCCTACATCATTAGTTTCCATACGATCTATTTAACCATAGATACATTGTGCATTCATTTACAAGTAAAAACATGGATAGATTCATACATCATCATTGATAGAAGACATACTTATAACCAGAATAATAATAACAGAAATACCATGGATACAACAACAATAGAATGCACATAATAACCAATGTAATTATACATTAAATACCAAAGGAATTAGTTTCTCATTAATGAGTGTAAAATCCAACTGGATATGGGACTTCCACATTCCAATCGACCATAGATTGGCTGAGCCAAATCTCTCTTCAACCAATCACCCCTGTGCCATATTCCAAGCATGAATGTGGAACTCAAATCAAAAGAACCAACCAGGGCATCCTGAGGGTAAACCACCTCACCCTCATCAACTAGAAATCAGGCTTCACTGTGATCTACACCCGATCACTAGGCCAACATAGGCATGGATATCATTGGATTCTCTTTGCCTAAACTGTGAGGAATTTTCCGATCTCCTAGTCTCTCAGGATTTAACGCAACCCACAGTATGAATCAGGGGTCAATGGGCCCTAAAATGAGACATACTCTCCAGGATTTATCGTATATCCTAAACCTAGGATTCCTAGGCCCTAAATTGAGGCAAAACATGAACCGGTTCCATAACCATTCAAAGATCCACCTCACTCAGCTTAAAATCCATCCGAAAATCCAACTAAACCAAACATGAGAACTCCAAAACACCATGGCTATCCGGAAATGGAAAGGCTAGGATGAAAACACCGTCACACTTGGAAAAACCCATGCCAAGAAAAAAATAACCACATGCAATACCATGCATTCCAAATCTAGCAAGGAAATCATACATGCAAAGCAATAACTGCAAATAATCCTATTGTAATTGCTTGATTCTTGCTCATCCTTGCCTTGCTTCCTCCTTATTCTTTCTTTCTTTCCTTTCTTGATCCAATTCCACAGTGCTCTAAGAAACTCTAAGTGTCCAAGAGTGAGAGGGAGGGAGAGAGAATAATAAGAGAGCTCCAAAAATGCACTGACAAAAAATTTGAGCCAAAAGCTTTCCAACTGATGCTCATAAGCCTTTTTATTGATGAGGCCTCTATTTTCTTCATTTTCCATTATTTTCCTTCATTTTCCTCCTCACATGCAACCTGTGACCTTTCATCTCCCTTTTTTTCTAATTTCCATTATTTTCATAAATAAATGTGCCAAATATGTTATTTTTCCTTTCCAAAGCCTTTGCCTTTTCCTTTTCCAATTTTCTTTAGCCGTAATAACTAAAATGAACACCCAATAGGATGTTTTTCCCAACATTAAACTTGGAATAAGTGTCCCATAAAATGTGGTTATTATTTTTTCCTTTATCAACTTTTATTACATGGAATTTTCACCAGGGTTGTTACAACTCCATCCCATAAAACCCTTGAAAGTTGGGATTAAAAAAAACGATAAAAACGATATTCTACCTTAGTGTTATTGAATGATCTAAGCAGTACCAAAGCACTCACGAACCCCCATATTTTCCTTCCTCCCAACAATGGAATTGTAGTGGTCTATAATGTGGATGAATGATACTGAATGGAAGTTGTTGCCTATTTCTTGAACCCAATAAAGGAAAGATGCAAGGAAGGGGGAGGAGGGATTTTTTTTCCACTGAAGAGCTTGAATGATCACTTAGACTCTTCAAAAATTGTAATATCCTCATGTGTTATTCTCCTAAGAAACCTTACTCCTAGATCAAGGATTAAAATTTATTATTTGTCATTGTGTTGACACCCTAAAGAAAATATCAGTTTCTACTTCAACTTTGGATTCAAATATGACTCTTTCTCATGTTTCTCATGGATTTTCTCTTGATGTACCATCAAAAAAGAGAATGTGATGCTATTGATGTTTTATCCATTCTTCAATTTGCACAGAACCAATCCTCAATTTCCAACTAGATTCATAGGATGGGTGAGTGCACCTAGAGGGGCTAAGATTCTGGAATGCTGAAATAGAGGTCAATTATACTCTTGCTTTTGTACATAGTAGTTCTGCCACTAAATATCCCCTATACCTTTGGCCACAATTTCCTTATGTGGAAGTGTCTTTACTGAAGGTGAAATTCGGTCACTATGCATAGTTGGTTGCTTGTCTTCAAAAATCACCATGTTTCTGTTGCGATGTTAAAAGGACAAGTTTTATTTTGGCTAATATGCAAGTTGCACATATGCAAGGACCAATTACACCCCTTTTACAGATTTTGTTGGTGGTAAGGATTTAATTATGGGTCATTAACCATTTTTTTTTTTAACTTAAGCAGTTCTTTACCGCTCCAAATGTTATTTCAGATTTGTGCCCTTGGTGTGGCCTTCGTTGGGTGATTTGACATATATATCCTTTTTTTTGATAGAGTATTTATGACCATGGTTACATAGAGTGGGAATGTTTTTGAGATATTTTTTAAAGGAACTTGTAGAGAAAAGGTATGTACTGAAAAAAAAATTTAGCATGCTCTTACTTATTCCTTCTTAAAATAATGAGCAATCAAATGTATGTAAGATTCTTGAGTTTGATGAGGACAATTGTTCTTCCAATGAATCAGATAATAACTTCCATTGAAGACATGAGACACATTATGACATTGATGATACATTAGGTTCTTGGTCTGATGTATAAATACATGAGTGTCAAATTAGAAGCACCATTAACTTAGTTCTGATTATGAAGAAAATTCATGTGAAGATGAGAAGCAATTACAAGATTTTACCAAAGACATTATAAACTTTTTTCATGGAGAAGAGGTGGTGAATGATGTTGGTTTTGAATCTGATAACATTATTCATTATTTTTGTTGCTTACCTATGAATATAGAGCAAGTAGGTGAAGAGGAAAAATGTGTATCTCTAAGTGGTCTCAGAGTGTAGGTCACGAGTTGGATACACACCTGACTTGTGTTGGGGGGGATATTGTTGGACATTAGATAAACCAATGCTCCTCATGTGTTTCGTGACATGGAATAACCACCTCTCATGGATCCTTATCTATGGTTATGTGATTGTTTACTAACACCTATGGGTTTTGGTCTAACGAAAATTGTGATTCCCAACAGATAATGGTAGGGAACTTTGTGGGTGTGAAATTGAATAATTTTTTAAGAATTGTGGTATAGCAAGCCAAAAGACTACTCCATAAGCACCTCTCAAGGAATACATGTATTTATTTCCTCAATAATGAATTTCAAGTCTTTTACAAATTCAAATACTTTAAGGCTCTTGTGGAAAATAAAAGAGAGAAGAAACTTAAGGTGTTGAGGATAGATAATGTTGGACATTGGATAAATCAGCACCAAGCCCTAACCACCTCTCATGGATCCTTATATATAGAGATTTAATAATTTACCAACACCTGTGGGTTTTGGACTAATGATAATCATTATTCCCAACAAGTGGTATCAGAGCGTACGTCACGAGTTGGATACACACCTGAATTGTGTTGTGAGGGAGGTTGTTGGAAATTGGATAAAACAGTTCTCTCCATGTGTTTCATGACATGTAATAACCAAATATCATGGATCCTTATCTATGGTGATGTGATCATTGACCAAAACCTATGAATTTTGTTCTAACAACAATTGTGATTCCCAACAAATAATGGTTGGAATTTTGTGGGTTTGAATTCGAAGAATTTTGTAAGAACTGTGGTATATCAAAGAAAAATACTACTCCATACACACCCCAATAAAATTAATTTGAAAAAAAGATGTATAGGATGTTGATGGAGAAATCAAGGAGCATGTTCAGTGGTGTCAGATTAGGACACAAATTATGGTCTTAGGTAGTCGATATTGCATGTTACCTAGTATATAGATCACCCTCATTAGCATTGGATGATAAGAATATACAGGAGGTATGGATTGGTAAGAAACCTTATCTTAAATATCTTAGGGTATTTGGTTCTTATTCTTATGTACATGTTCTAAAGGAGAATAGGACTAAGATAGACAATAAAGCTAAAAAGTGTATATTTATTGGATATCAAGATGGCTTGAAATTAGGTTATAAGCTTTGAAACCTAAAAACTAAAAAGGTAGTGTATAGTTGAGATGAAATATTTAAATAAGTCAATGTTAGGTCCCTATAATACTAGTGTAGACCCATATTTTTATTTTTGTGCCCCATAGAAACCCCATATAGTTATTTTTATTTTTATTATTATTGTTGAGCCCTTACATTATTATTTTTATGTAGGCCATAATTATATTTTGACCCTTTAAACTCCTATATATAGCAAGGACGTATTGTCATTTGAATCATCCAACAATTGTTCATTTATGTAATGTAAAAGGAGGTTTCCCCCTCGAAGAGGCTTATTTATAAGTCGTTGATCTATATTTTCTTCTGTTTTTGTGATATGGTTACATAACATTTGGTATCAGAGCTCTCGATTCTAGGGTTTCGTTGCTTCAAACAAGTCATTTCACAAATTTTTCTATAATTTCTTTTTTTCTACGAAGATTCTGAAGCTAAAATTTCTATTTGGTGGAGGAAAAATCTTCATGAAAATCTGGATGAAATTCCATACCTTGGTTCACTATATTTTCATAAATATGGTTCGAGGAAGTTAGGGTTTTTTAATGCTCGAGAATTCAATCTCAAAAAAGTGTTTGGGAAAATCATCATAACTTTCTCTTTGAGCATCGAAATTTAATTTCATAAAATTTGACTGAAATTTCATGGACTTTATTTTATCGGGTACAATTTTCAGGGATGAAATGGTGACATGTGGCATCCCGTATAAGTTCGATCTACTAAACCAGTCCATAATCAAGTCATCGTGGGAAAATTGACACAACTTTATCTTGAAGAATCTAATATTAGTCTAAATAGTGGGGTCAGAAGTAAGACACAAAAGGATACCACAAGGCACAATTTCAAAACTTGGGAGGCTGGAATTTTAGAGATACAACAATTTCAAGATCAAGCTCCAAAAAGCATGAAAAATGTGTGTATTTTCTTAAATTTGTGTAACTTTTGTTTGTAAAATAATTTTGAAGTAATTCAAAGCACATATTGAAGCATAGATATCATTATTTGGTTCCAAAATGCCTCAAAACAAAAAAATGGATACACCCATTAAGCCAATAGAAATCTATACTATGACGCATGAAGAAGAGGAATAAATGCAATATGATATATCAAAATTACAAGACCAAGTACAACAAATTTCGCTCTCCCAAAGAGTTACAAAAAATGAACTGGAAGATAAGATGCATGGTTTAAAAGAAAACATGGAAGGTTTTATGAATATTTTAAGAACATAAATGAAAAGGGACATGGAAGGTTTGAAGGATGGTTTAAAAGAATAAATGGAAGGTTTGAAGGAATATTTGACAAAGTTTCTACAAGAAATGTTTCCTAATGTTGACAAGGTATTCCATGAAATTCATGATGATAATAAAAGGAATCTGAATAATGATTTTAGAGACTCTAACTTTGGGTTGAAGATCAACCACATTCCAAAGATCGATATGAGTAATTTTTATGGCAAGGATCCGACAACATGGATACTACAGATGGATTACTTCTTTGATCTACATGATGTGCAACACACATAAAAGGTACACATTGCATCTTTATATTTAGAACCCAATTAATTTTTATGGTATCAATGGTTTTTTCTCGTAAATCACTAGTCACTGGGACAATTTTTATGAATGAATTGATAGAACATTATGAGGATACAAAGTGAAATACCTTCTTTAGCCAAATGATAAATTCAAACAAAAGGGTTTAGTTGGGGAGCACATTGAGGACTTAGATTGAATATCAAGGTAATTGATATTCAAAAAGAGCATTAATTGATATCTTCATAGGGAATTTAAAGTATAAAATCCAACATGAGGTTCGCCTTTGGGAACCTAAGTCATTGAAGAATGCATTCAAGGTGGCAAGAAAATTTGGAAGAAAAATTATGACAACAAGGAGGTATACCACTCACAACTATAAAGTTGGAAGTAGTGTCACTCCTAGCTTTCCATAACTTACAAGGTCTACACTAGAACAAATCGAGGGAAAAAAGAGCAAAAGGGATTTGTTACATTTGTGATAGCAAATACACTAAAGGTCATAAGTGTGCCGAGAAGAAATTATTTTACATAGATTATGAAGAGGAGGGAGAAAAGGAAAAATAAACATCAAAAGAATAAGATTTACACTAGAAACCAATCCCAAGGGCTAAAAAAAGAAGAAATGAATTTGACCATATCTTGTAATGCATTGCTGATATTTTCCACACCTCAAACTCTCAATATAGAAGGATATATCAATAAGAAAAAGGTAATAATGTTGATCGATTCAGGTAGTACCCATAATTTTATTCATTTTAAAATAGCTAAGGAGTTGAATTGCTTTCTATATCCAACACCAGAGTCTCAAGTGATGGTTGCAAATGGAGGAACTATAAATTTCTCAGGGAAGTGCCATAATATCAATCTAACCATGGGGGAATATGGATTGAATAGTCCAATGTTTTCCATTCCAATGGGCGGTGTTGATGTTGTATTAGGAGTCCAATGGTTACAATATTTGGGGACAATAGCTTTTAATTTTCAACAAATTTTCTTGAATTTTTTTTGGGAAGGAAAGAAAAAATGATTTAAGGGGTATCACAGGGAAACCTGCGAAGATAAATATCTCTAATAGAATGATAAATATTTTGAAGAAGAAACAAGGAGGGGTAATTCTGTAACTATGCTCACAAGATTTTCAAACATCTAAGTCATCCATTTCTCCATATATCCAAAAGAGACCTTGACAATCATTCCAAGGTATTTGAGACTCATATAGGTCTCTCACCTATTCGCAATCACGATCATCTATTCACTTGATTCTCAGAAGTGTTCCTCCAAACATCATACCTTACAGATATCCCTATGCTTAGAAGAGTGAAATTGAACATATGGTTGCATAAATGCTAGAGGCAGGTACAATTAAACATCACTAAAGTTCCTTCTCTTCTCCAATAGTATTGGTGCATAAGTAGGATGGATCCATTAGAGAAAATTTGAGGTAAAAAATGGGCCTAAAAAAAAAAATTACAACCAAAATCAAATTTGTAATAACCAGTAGGATTTAAAATGATGTCAACCATGGGGGACGATTCACCATTTTTGGAGTATAAAAGTAAAAATATTAAAAAATAAAAAATAAATAAAAAACCATTTTTTCAACTCACATTTTCAACTTATCTCCCTACGATTTTACTCAAATTTCAAGCGGGGGAACTAGTTGGATTTGGAATTTAATTCATCATCCAAGGATTTCCCATGTTACATATTTTTTATGGACCCTGCTACACGAAAAATTATAAATACATGAAAATCGTGATTGCAATCACATTTTTCATGTATTTCTCATTTTTGTGTAGCACGGTCCATCGAAAGTATGCAACATGGGTACTCCTTGGATAAGGAATTAAATTATGCATCAAATAAGTGTTCTCGCTTGAAAATTGAGTAAAACCATAGGGAGATAAGTTGAAAAATTAGTTTTTTCTTTTTTCCCTCTAAAATTTGATGATGTAATCTAATCTTATTTTATTATTTCCACTATTATTTTATAATATTCCTTAGGAGACCCATTTTAGACCTCAAAATTTCTCGAATGCATGGTTTATGTGTCTATATTATAAAGAGCTCAATAATCTCACTATTAAAGATAAATTTCTCATTCCTATCATTGATGAATTGTTGGATGAGCTACAATGAGAAATTTGTTTCACCAAGCTAGATCTTTGGTCATGATATCATCGAATTAGAAGGAAGATAGTATACATTCTGAAAACAATGTTAAGAACTCATGAAGTTGTTGTACTATACAACAACCCTCCCCATTTTTAAATTTTAGAATAAATTCCATTTAGAAATAGGTCCCCTTTTTATCTTTCTTTCTAGATAGAAATAAAAGATTCATTGATCTAAGTATACATTGCATATTTTTATTTGCAAAGTGTACAAACCTTTAAAAAAATTTCCAATCTGATGAGAAACAAATCTTTTAATCATATAAAAAATATTATATAAACTCTTTATATTTAACAATATTCAATATGTACAGTAATCGCAAATCGGAAAATCAAAGAATTCTTTAAATTCTATTTTCACTTTGTAAAATTCCGATGCGATGGCACTCAATCGCAATCGCATTTTGGATAAACTTTAAAGTGTTACGTTTGTTTTACATACTTCCAATGCGATGCGATTCATCGCAATTGCATTTTGGAGAATTAAAACAATATATTCATTTGGTTGAAAGACTCCGACGCGGCGGACCCCATCTCATCGCAATCGGATTATCGGAGAAACTATTTAACGATTTATTCAATTTTAAAATCCTCGATGCGCTCTTCGCAATCAGAATTTGGCATAAGTCTTATTTCATTTTCCTTTTAAAGGAATCACGATGCGAATACAACTTAAATATCCGTATATTATTATTCATCGCGTTCCAAAGATTTAAAAGGTAATATATTTACACTTATTTCGAAATATGCCAATCTCTAATTGTACATTGACATTAATTCACAAATACAACAAATAACAACGATTTGTTTTGTTATTGAATGCATGAATGTGACTCCCTAAAGGGCATTTAAGTTTTAAACCACAGATATAATAAATGCGAATCAGTGAATAATCCTTTTGTATAGCTGTTTTCATTATTGCGTTTTCACCTTGGCTGAAAGATTTTATTTGTTGCAGAATAATAGAACATCCAATTATTCTATTTTCAAAATGAGAGAAACACTGCCCGATACTGAAATGTTGAAAAGATTCAGGAAATCGAAAGCCGCCATCACTGCGAAAGCTCCTGTATTCACTATGCCACCTAAAGAGAAACCTGCAAAGCTTAAGATGGTTACAGATACCTCATGCCAAGAACTTGGTAAGATGACATGGGAAAATGTATACAACTTACTTGAAAAGGAAAACCCTAAATTTTTTGAAGCTAAGGCTACAGTTCCTGACGAAAACGACTCAGATTTTGATTCTGAAAATCTTCTTCGTGCATTAGCAAACTCATTTCTGCACCAAGTTGTAGCTCGGGAAAAATTTTCCCATATTATGATGTTATTAGATGGGTAATTCATAATGTGGTTGTCAAAGACAGAACCTTTGTTTCAGCTTCTGGAGCAATATTCGGGTCATTCAAACCAAATGACATCAAAGTGATGTACCACCTTCCAGACCCACAAAAAATTTATAACAAAGATTTTATCAAGGAATTTGCTACGAATCATGAAAACCAGTCAGAACCAATTAAAGAATGGAGAAGGGTTCCTGAAAAGCATGGACATGAGGCATCAGGTATGTACTCTGTGGAGTCTCTTTTGCCTCCATACTCTTATGCCGCAACAATGATGTGTAGATTTTTTGGAAATGATAACTCAGCTAGGTTTTCTATACAAATGGTGCCATTAATATGTTCTGCTATTAGTTCCGAGATAATGGATTGGGCTGTCATTCTTTCTACTAAGATAGCCAACAGAACTCTTGAGTATAGGAAAGACAAAAATTCAGGAAATTCCACTCCTTTTTATTTTTGTATTAATATCCTAGATACCCTTTGTTTCAATTCTAAATTCCCCTTATTAGGATGGAAATGGACCCCTAAATATCCTTTTCCAATTCATATATATCACAAGTTCTTATGGAAGGGGCATTTCAAAAGCCATGTTTACAAAATCTGTCACAGTTTTCTTATTCTGATTTATCAAACCATTTTTGGCTGATTCCTTCCTAGACTTTCCGACAAAGCTAAAGTTGATTTGTCCTCAATTGGAGATTGGTTTGGAGAGGAAAATTTCACATATATCATAGTTTTTGTAAGTATTTTAGAACCACACATCCTTCCTTTGTATGTTCCAGACAAACTGTTAGCACTGGAAATTTCTTATCAGCTAACAGTAGAAGGCATGTTTAGAACTTTGAAGAACAACAAGAAGCTTATGTGGCCTACTTTTCCTTTTAAATGTGGTGACTATACTCTCAGTAATTTTTTCCATGCTGAAAAAGAATTTGTTAAGCTAACTAATCTCAAGCTTTCAACAATCCCGGGGAGGCAATATGATCCTAGGAAGGTGGCATATGATTTTACTACTTCTGTTTCAATTTCTCAGTTCAAACATGAACCAGAAATGTTTGATGATTTATTTGTTTCTGTAGATAAACTTTCCCAAGTTTTTGATTTGGCCAAGTCCAAACTTCAAGATGAAGAAATGAATAAATTTTTGTTATTTAGAAGTTAGAGGTTACTCAAAGTTCCTCTGGTTAAGTTGAGAGTTTCTATATAGGAATATGAATCACAACAGAAGGAAACAGGGAATACATCTGGAAAAGAAGTAACAGGAACTAATCCTGTGTTACAAAAGGAAGATATTAGCAGCAAAGTTGATACTGAAAAGACATAAACAGTTGCTAAGATTGATGTATAGCAGTATTCGGCCCAGGCAAGAAAAGAAAGCACAGGCACTGATGCCAATGTGCATACTTAAAAGGGAGACATAGATAGTAAGAATAAGGAACATGCACCAAAAAGTGATATAAACAATAGTTCAAATTCTCAACTTGGAAGAGAAGAAGTTGCTAAAGAAGTAGTTGAAGCTACTAAACTTATTGTTTCTCCTCATTTGTTGAGTCAATATGAACAATTTGCCCAGAAAATAGGACAATAGAATAATCCCCAAGTTAATGATCTGAAAGACCAAGATATAGAAATCATCCCTGAAAATCCCATAGGTGAGATCATGTTGAAGATAGAAGAAATCCCTCCTCTGGATATATTTTACAGTCCTAAACATAGGGCTGTTGTGAGAAAACAGAGGAAAAGGAGGAGAACTGATCAAGATGCACTTTTGACATCGCAGGTGGAATTTATGAATATTGTTTATAATAATGTTGAGATGAATCCATTTGAGGATCTCACCAAATTATCCGAACATGCAGGTGCCTATAGTGCTGCTACTATAGACAAGGCCTCTGAAGCTACACAGTTAATGAAGCAAAAGGATCTGCAAATATCCATGTTAGAAGAACAAATTACAGAGAACCACCAGAAAATCATTCAGTTAGAACAATGATTGCGGGATGGAGAGCTCAAATCCAAACAATTAGAAGAGCAACTTGCTGTTGAAAAGGAAAAGATCGATCAATAGACTTTAGAAAAGAAACAATAGCTAAATCAAGAAATAGAAAAATTACAGGCTCTTCTACAAAATGAGAAGACTTCAAAGATTGAGCAAGAGAAGATGTTTCAATCTAAATTAGACAAGTTTAATAATTATCCTAATTTGGATCAATTCAAAAATGAAGCCCTGGAGACAAACAAATTATTGTCTCAACAATTAAATGAATTTTGTCTAAAGGTTGCAGAAGCAGAATCCCTATGTGAATTAACATCTTCCTTGGTAGATGAAGGAGTCATTCTTAAAATTGAATTTGATGAAGCTGATGAAAAGATTTATGAATTTATTTTATGGCAAGACTCAGAATCAGGAAGAAAAGAAAATCTTCCCAAGATTATGGAGAGACATAAAGAATTTTTTTTTGTAGAATGGGAACAGTGTTTAATCAAAGAAGAAATAGCTACATCCAGAGCTAAAAGCATAATGAACAATGTAACATAGCTAGTGAATGATAACCTATATGCAATCAATTTAATTTCAGATTGTACCCTTGGCCAATTACCTAGGGTAAAAGAAACTGATCACAGATGGAAACAAGAGATAATTAATAAAAATCAGCGAATTGGCCAACTACAAGGAATATCATGGGATACAATGTGGACCTATCTTACCAAGCCGCATAGTCAAAAAACAACAATAAAATTTCTTTCAAATGCCATCGATTGCATCATTCTTGAATTATTTGATGCCACATATACAGGGCAGTTGCACTCAAAGCTTAGTCATCCAGAAGAAGTGAAGTAAATGCTCAAAATCTGCCATCTGGGCACATCAAACGCAATAGATAATCAGTGAGTCAGTTCACCTCAAGATTGCATTTCTGTTCTAGATTTTTTTTTATTTAGATAGATTGTAGGAATAATTTTAGTTATTTTGTTAAGTACCTATTTAAACCCCTTTCATACATTTAGAAAGGGGTCCTGAATTTGTAATATTTTGACCTGGAGATTACATTTCTGTACTCCATTGACTTTTATATTTTTATAAAGGATCACATCTGGTGATTCTGTGTGAAATTGTCTTTCAGAATTGCATTTTTGTATCTTGGAGTTGATTTTTCATTGAAGTAGCTGGATTTGGATATCGGATTTCATTAGAAAGTATCAAGATGGATATGGTATTTCTATCTATTCACTGTTAGTTTTCTTATGTTATGTGATATTCTCTTTTAAATTTCTATCATTTATGTGTATTCACTTTACAATATTTCTTTATACATATCATTTCTGAGTGTGTAGAAATATTTATCTTTTACAGTATATGCAAATGATATATAATGATGAATGAAATATGTTATTATAACTCTATTTAATTTCTTAAACATAGTTATCTTTGTTTGTTACTGCATATTTCAATTAAGCTATAATACATTTTCATGGTTATTGGTTAATTGAAATAATTCAAAGTTGTATTCACATTTGATGCCCGTGTTAGTTTTAGAATTATCTTATCAGTTAAGTTAGTTTAAATATTTTTATTTCAGTCATTTAGTCCCATTTTCCCTTCATTCAGTCATTCCATTACCAACCCATTTAAATTACTAGGAAACTGGTCCTATAAATCTAGTCGGAGCCACCACACCAAACGGAAACGGAGCTGTCCTAAGGTCTCGACCAGGTGGTTATCCCCCAATGTTTGAAGCAGCTATTTTCAAGGCTTCAACATGTCCCAGACCCTTTGGATTTTAATTTACCCCTGGGGCGCGACTATGCTTATGCCATGGGCGTGCTTGTCTCTTCCCTCTTTCGTGTGACCATTTTTCCACAGGTTAATTATGTGGCCACTTGTTCCTTGCCCTCCTCGAGTGATAGTTTTGTCGAGTACCATCTACTACGACATTTGATTGCGATTTCCGAAATGTTGTTCTCCCATCAGATGAGACCCTCTTGGAAGCCATGACTTCTTATTCGACATCATTAGTTGTCGTCAGAGTATAGTTCGTTTTATTGTGTCAATCTTGTTAAAAAATGAAACAAGATTTTCGGAGCATAGTTCATTTTCTTGTGTCAAGCTCGTTAAAGAAGGAAACAAGATTTTTGGAGCATAGTTCATTTTCTTGTCTCAAGCTCATTAAAAAATTAAACAATATTTTCTGAGCATAGTTAATTTTCTTGTGTCAATATTGTTAAAAAATGAAACAAGCTCTTTGGAGCATAGTTCGTTTTGTTGTGCCAAGCTCCTTAAAAAATGAAACAATGTGCTTGAGGATAGTTCTTCTTCTTTGTCAACCTCGTTAAAAAATGAATTAGGTCATGAGGATAGTTCTTTTAATGTGTCAACCTCGTTAAAACAATCAAACATGTTCCCATTCAATTCGGTTCTTTGAAAATATTTCGTAAGATCCCACTCAAGTCTTTCCCTAATCTCGTAATTCAAACCTTCACTCCATCTGCTTTTCATTAACTGCAGATGGATTGCAGATTGGGGGGCATGTACCTTGAATTGAGTCACCATGCTGGGGGCATGCCCACTTTTCAAGTATACTTTATCTGTGTTTTCAGCTTGTGTAAAAATAAAACCAATCTCAAGCATAGTTTACCTTTGTTTTCAAGCTCGCGTAAAAATAAAACCTTTTTGACCTGGTGTGCTTTGCGAGCATTTTTCTGCCTATTGGGTCATTCCTTATTATGTAGACTCTCACTCCTTACATCTTAACGTTGTATTTGTGTGTTTTTTTACTAGAAAGACATTTTGATTACATCACATATCAACATATTCCTAGACGAATGAATGCATTAATTGTTACAGTAGCTAATATTGTATGAGATAGACATTTGCGTAATTTGTAAAACATCATCATCACACAATAATATTCATACATGAAAATAAATAAATATATATATATATATATATCAAGTGTTTGCATCCACGTGCATCATAAGTTCAAAAAATATGTATGTTTTGGTTACATCCTGAGACATCATGTCTCTCAGAAAATATGTGGAAATAAAATTATAGGTGTCTAGTCAACATGAAACTCATAATAAAACATCACTTGCCATACGAGTTGCCTCAATAAGCAGTGAACATGGTTCGACACCCCTGTAGTGTGTCTTTGGTACACACGAGGAACATCATCAAATCTTGCATAGTCAGGGATCCCACAGGAGATTCCCTCCATGTTGCGTATGATTTCCTCCTCCTCATCTACCTCACCATCAGGGGCAACATCAAAATCACGAGGAATCCTCTGTGCTATTGGAAACATTCATGCAAGTATTTCTGGGTCGGAATCTGCAAATACATGGATTAATGTCAGAACATACATAATAAAAAAATCATAACACTCATCAAAATAAAAAATGAGTCTTCCCCAATGCTTCATGCCAATCCTCTCCTGTTGGGAGTGGGAGTTCCGCATCACCGGTAAAGTTTGTGCCTTAATAGGGCCAGTCCTCCATGAAAAGCAGCTGTCAGCAGAGCTACTCAAAGAACTCCAGTCACTAGGACATATTTTGACCGCCTTCTGATCTTGGCATTAAAGTCACCCAACGGACCATCTGTGGCTCCTGGGCTGGTGGTGTTAGAACTATCACTTACTGAAGTTGGAAAATTGGTAACCGTTCGAACATGAAAGGTACCAGGTTGGACCCATAGCCGAACTGGTTCAACTTACCATTCTTTCATTTTGTCAATTGGCATTTTATGTTGATTGTTACGGCCTTTGCCCAGTTGTAGAGAGTTGGTGCCATGCAATCTACTGCAAGAAGTAATTTTGTTTTTCTGGTCTCGGGTGGAGCCTGAACTCCATTGGCTCCTGTGATTATGTGTAGCAGTACTATGAGTGAAAAATTGGGAGTGGTTTGGATATCCACCTTCCCACTTTTGGATCCTTTTTGTGCTCCTCAGCACACTCTGTCGATAACCATGCTCATGTTTTCCATTATGGGCCAATTACCTATCATGATTGGTACTGCCCCCCTCTGTGACAATCTTGTTATTAATTAAACATCTGAGACCTCAATCTTGAGTTCCTGATCTTGAATTATGAATCTTTCCTGATCAATGTACCAGACACTGATCAAGTACTGAATTAACTCCGGTTAAGCTTTGATACATGGTGCCATGAAAAATTTCTTGAGCCCATAGTCCTTAAGAACGTCCGTGCATCTTACATTGCCCATGAATTCCTCATCTTCTTCACTATGTTCTCATTCCTTCCATTCGATCACCATTTTGTTCTTTCACACCTACAAAAACATCCATATGGTTGTCATTAGTCAAGTAATTTGGTCTTGAAGTGTTTAAAATGGGCTTACTTGTTAAATTTACAATCTAAACATCGTGGCAGCAGTTGGCACACCCCAATTTGATTTTGAGGTAGGTTTCCACGAGTCTATGCCCAAAATCCACGCCGACCGTCCTGCCCTAATTTACACAAAAATCCCCCCATAAGATCTACAAAATGGGTTGCAGGCAATGAAAATTATATCAAAATGCATGAAAGGATATGAGCTCTTACCTAGAGCAAACAGATTCGTGATTGGCCTTCTAGATTTTCCATTGTCACCTCTGCAAAATCACAATGAAAAGGGGTAAAAATGGCTCACAAGAGGTAAAAGTGAAGAGTAATTAATTTTTTACCATTTTTGGCATTTTATAAACTTTTCAGAACCCTAATTAGGTTTTGAAGCATATTTTTCAATTATTTTTCTACTTTATTTCGAAAAATGAGTTTTACGTGCATCTCTTTTGTAGCGACAAGTCCTCAACGTGACGACGATGAAGTGATGAGTTGTATTTCATACTTTTTTGGACTCGGTAAAAACATGAAAAAGTCACTCCTGAAGTCATATTTCAGCTCTTTTCTTACTCTCAAAATTTGAAAAGATTTTCAAGACTCTTGTCATTTTGAACTCGTTAAAAGGCTACAAAACAATATCTATCCAGTATTCTTTTACCCCTTTTTCAAGCTGGGATAGATTATTTACGAAAAAGGAATACCTTATCCTATTGCGACTAAGAGGTTCTCTCATACATAGTTTTATACCTTTTTGGATCTATGAGACTACCTACGGAAAGGGGCCTATTAGAGTTTTATTTTCCCCTTCTTTTCAAACTCTCTAAACATGAAAAGATGCAAAGTTCTTCCTTTTTCAGAATCGTTAAAATCTAAATAACACCAAAAATCATCACCATGACGTAACTGAGTTCCTCCTTCCTAGGGCTCGTAAAATGTACTAGGATGGATTTATCCGAAGGAAAAACTTACATGACAAGCATATGCTATCCCCTTTAAGCTTGTTTCCAAAAATAATTGGGGTACTTTCCAGCAAATATGGGGGAAAATGGAACAAGTTCTCAGTCATGTCGGCAGTATGTCGCTCTTTAACATGACACTCATCTGCATTCGTGTTGGGTTGAGGACATCTCATTTCATCATTTTTTCCTCCACGGGTTTGGGTAATCTATTTTTACCTCCTATCTTCTCTTTTCCACATCATCATGACGTCATATCCCTTGATGTCAAATACTACCAAATTCTGGAGTCGTGTCACCGACATGTTCAAGAGAATTTTCCCTTTGCATTTTTCAACCTCTGATCCTCTTTTCGGTTCTGATTCACTATCATCTTATTCCTCTATCTCGTGTCAATGATGTGGGACAAATTATGGCCCTCCTTGAACCAGGTCACTTCCTGTTGAATTCAGCTCATTATCCAGGAATCTGATCCAGATACTCCCTTCCGGTACCTTGGAGCTTGCATGCCCCAATGGAAATTTCTTTGCATTCGATGATAGGTCCTCATCATTGGCCTTCAATCGAGTGATTCCGTGGGTGTTCAATGCCAGATCACTGTTCACATTTCGTGGATTGTACTTGTTGTACCTTGAGAGCCATTGTCATTATTGGTTGTTTCTCTCGTGTCTATTAACAACTTTCATCATTGGATGGTAATCAGGTGACTTTCTTGCATGTTCGACTTCGACTCACTTATTCGCATGCTTTAATTTGTACTTGTTTGGGTCAAGATGGAGCACAATACCCCAATTGTTTTCTGATAAAATATAGGTTGTGGGATATTTTGGTTTATCATGACTGTATGCATGAATATTTTGATTGGATGATTGTGACCATACCTGAGTTTATTTATTGATCCTTGTTACTGGATGGTTGAGTCCATACCTTGGATATCATTTTTATATGTACTCTATTATGGATGGTTGTGCCCATGCCACATGTTCATGTATCAGAGATATCATTTGTACTTGTACTTGCAGGTCTTTTGACGGCGGTGTTTGGTTTGAACACGTTCTCGTAAAGTATTTCACTCTTCCCTCTCTCTCGGACCTCATGCTTTAGGGGGCATCTATTACAAAACATTTTGTCACCATCTCTACAATCCCCATCCTGAACATTAGAGGACCATTTTTGTGACTTCTGTGTATTTTCATGCCTTGCAAAAAGTGTCATTGCATCCCTTGCCATGAGAAGAACATTTCCTTTGTTGACTATTCCTAGAGAAGACTATCAAAAACATATGATTTTGGGTTGACACTGGTAGGTAGTTATGGCCTCACGCCTATAGAGAAATTAGCACTGGGCCTCGCACCCATTGGTGCTTTGTCTCATTGGACTTCCTGTGCCGAGCTGTTTTTGGAAAGTTTTTTAAAATAGAAGCAAAGTTTCGATTCCCACCCACTTCGTGAGTAGAGTCAACATGGTTTTTTCGATTGAATAATGTCAAACACCTTCCTTTGGCTTCTTGTTTCCTACATTTGAGAAATCTCCCAAAGGATCAAGCATCCCTTCCACCATATGAGGGATCCCGAACCTCCTCCTCCTCTCCTATAAATACATCTCTCTCACATAGTTGCAACTAGATAAAATGGTTGAATAACTAAATAGTTTGATATAGCTGGTGTGAGATAGAGTAGAGAGAGACCTATTGTCGAGAGAGAGTCTAGGCTTATCTCTTTCCCAGGTCCAATTCCCTGATGAATGCTTGAGATGTGTATTGACTAGACCCGTTGAGGGAGGCTACAATGTCAAGCATCTTTTGGTTGTAAACCATTTCTCTCTTCTTATTAATACATGACTGATGTTTTGGTTCCCGTTTTGCGTTTGATATGATTAATATTGTGCAATACGTTTAGTTATCCTTGACCAATTAAATAGTTATGAATTTGAGTATTGTTTCTTATGTTGCTATCATTCTCTAATTCTTGTGCAGGCACCCGAGTACCATCGTTGAAGGACCGTAATGTGTAACGACAAAGATTACGAGACTGTTTTCACAGCTACGACAACTGTGTTGGAACAAAGGTAGGAAATCTATCTCGACTCAATTTCATTCATAAACTAGGAATCGACGCATTAGCATGTCCTCTTGCTGTTAGACCCACCCTAGGGCTATAGGGATCGCCTTTTTCCATAGAAGGGATTTACCTAGACAACACTATGGCTAAGACATTGAAGAGGAAAAGGGTATTCTTGGAATATTTATTTATGAAAATAATGAAAATTAGGAGGAAAGGGAGGTAAAAGGTCACAGGTTTCATGTGAGGAGGAAAATGAAGAAAAATAATTGAAAATGAAGAAAATAGAGGCCTCTTCTATGAAAAAGGATTTTGAGGATCAGTTGGTACCTTTTATTAGTGCATTTTTGGAGCTCTATGATTACTCTCTCGCTCTCTCTCTCATACTCTTGGATACTTCGATTTTTATTGGAGCACTCTTGGAGAGTGTGGGTACTTGGTGATTTGGAGCAAAAAGGAAAAGGAAAAGTAGGAAACCACAGATGGACATCAAGATCAATATCTACAATGAGTTTTTATTGCAAATATCAAGTTGCATGTATTTTTTCCTCACTAGTTTTGGCATGCATAGGTATGCACGTGGATTTTAATAGCCTTTCCATTTCCTGGACAACCATGGTATTGTGGGTTGAGTTATTATTTCCTTTAGTTGTGGGTTGAATTACTAAGTTCCTCGAAGCCTTGTTTGGATAAACACTCTGGAGGCCAAGCATAAAACTATGGTTTGAGTTACTAGTCATGGAATCCTTGGTTGGACAAATGCTCTGAAAGTCCTAGGTGGGTTGAGTTACTAGTTCGGGAAGACCTAGTTGGACAAACACTCTGAAAGCCCTATAACAATTCGGGTTGAGTTACTAGTCCTCGATGGCCTTGTTGGAACAAACACTCTCGAGCCCTAGAACAACCTGGATAGAGATCAATCCATGATGGTTAGTGATGTCAAATCGTGAGGTGGAATCACTAGTTTGGGGTTGAGACGGTTTTGTCTCTAGAGCCTTGGTTTGGTGTTGATTGATGTGTTTGATAAAGCCCCACATTCATGGTTGGAATATGGCACGGGGGTTATTTGATTAAGTGATACTTGGATAATCCAACCTATGGTCAGGTATAATGTAGATTTCCCATCTCTGTTTGGGTTTTAAATTCATTAATGAAAATCACATTCCTATGGTATTCAGTATTCAAATGTATTGGTTTATGTATGGATTTATTCATTGTTATATCCGTTATATTTCTATTTTTATTATCCTCATTATAAGCATGTATTTGATCAGTGATGATATATTGATATATCTATGTTTTTACCTATAAATAAATGCACAATGTGTCTATGGTCAAATAGAATTTATTGTAGCCTATGATGTAGGGAAACAATGCTTCTTGGATATTCTCATATTTGTAAGAGACCCTCATGTTTAAATGTGTTGTGTATGATTGTAGATGTAATGTTTGTGACATGTTTGATGAAATTCCTGGCATGGATAGGAGAGTCAAAATGAGTTCTTGATGATGAGATTTCTTTCCTTCCTTATCTTTTAATGGTATTTAATATATCCTAAACTTCCATCAAGTTCCAGGTAATGCCCTAGGCTCTAGGGCTAAAAAGGTGGAACGAATCTCGGAGCCATAGGAACAAAACTGACCTTTTGGGGCCTTCGCCATGAACTTTCCAAGGTATTTCCCCCAATATAGGTTGCTAGCCTCTCGCTTTCCCTTACATGCCCGCTGCTAAGGCTCAAATTTCTCATAAAATAGTCCCCCTTCAGGGTTCAGGGGTCTGGGAGGTTGGGTTACCTCTTGGAGGTGTTTTTGATGCAGTGTAAGGTTTGTTTTTTCAGGTTTTCGTCTGTTCCACTTCGTCAAGGTCATCTAGGAGGTTTAATCTCATATTAGTAGCCTCTCATCACATGTTTATTCCGATTGGACGTTTACGTGGGTAGATGTGGGAAGAGGGTGTTACATTTCTACTACATCATAATGAAGTAGAAAGTGGCACATTCAACTTTAGTTTCTAATATAATTATTATCCCTCGAATCTAACTATGATATGCAGAATTATGTATATTTTCTTTGATACTGAGTGTTCATGGATAGGGGAAAGAGGATCAAATTTCCTCCATATTAATATTTTTTTGGAAAATTCGGCCTACAACTATTCCTCGAGGTCCACTAGTGCTCATTCTCATAGGATGCATCTTGAGGTAGAGAAGCTAATGTTAATGATAATTGGGAGAAAATATGAATTCCCCATATGATCCAATCACAAAATCAAAGTTATTTTAGGATAAAGGACCACAAAAGCATAATGAGGCAACATGTATACACATGAAAAGGAATAGTTAACTTTTAATCAATCTTATGTCAATGAGCCATCTGCAAGATATCCACCAAGAAATCTGCACATGGACATTCCAAAATAGAGATATGCTTATAACTTATTAGAGAGTAGTCATGAGATAAGGGCATGAACTGCCACCTCATCCAATATCTATAAGTCTCAATTGATTAACAAAGGGGAGCTAAGAAAAATCTCTATATATTTGAATAAAAAAATCTCACTTCCTTACATGTTCAAATTATTCATCCATCGATGCGATGAAAAATAGGGCCATCAATTTCATATTTGTAATGCTTGATTGAAACGACGATGACGATGTGAGGCTGACCTTTATGTCCTTCCATAATAGATATATTTTCATTCATGACCTTTCACGTGATCAGGAGTTCATAAAATTTTCTTAAAATTCAAAGTTATAGGATTGGGTTGAAACCAGTATGGCTGCATAGATCTCATCTTCCTGATTTTGTAGCCATGAACAGCTGGAAAAACCGATGTCGTATGAGGGAGATATCACATTCTGATCAAAATTCCAAATAGGTAAAATTGCGAAAGGTTTGACTTGGATGCACAATGAGCAAGGTGGATGCATAGTCAGCAAAAGGAATATTTGAATGAATATTCTTTTCCTCAGAACTAATCATTGTGTGACAAGTGTTGCTTCATTATTTTTTGAATGAGGTTGTGCATTTATGTTTTGAAGGCCAATCATAGGGTGACACGTGGCCAGCCTTGAGGCTGCCACGTGTCCTCAAAACCACATGGTAAAATTTTGGGTGAGGTCTGTAGGGCTCGACCCTGCGACCTCCAGCAAGCACGGACAAGTCTCCATCGCCCGAGCCACACGAAGTTATTAACAAACATTGGTTACGGGTTCTATTTCAAGTTTAATGTATTCGCGTTAGGGGGTTGGGGACCGCCGATGGTCCCAACCCGCCAGCGGTCCTGTATTGATGGTCACATGTTAACATCAAAATCGGTAGAAAAATATTACAACCCAACAGATATTAAGACAACCGCTAGTTAAAATGTCTGCAACAGTTGCATTGCATGTCACATGCAATAGTTAATCCTCCGCGCAGTCATCTAACCAACCGAGTCAACCCGGAGTTCTAACTTTGCAACCGAGGTTTAAGCCTTGGGTTCTGCTAACCTCCAATGGTTAGTCCCATGGTTTTGGGGTTGGCATGTGGCAACCCCAACCGCAATCATTAAATGCGATGGTTAAACCAGCGGTAGATTTGGCAGCGCGCCGAAAAAGATGGAAGTCACTAATTTGATTCCAAATAAGTGGAGTCCTCCACTTTTAGTGGAGTTTTTCTAGGTGTAACTGGGAAAAAGAGTGGGAGACTCAATTTTCACCCATTCTGAGTGAATGAAGAGTCATTTTTAACTAATTGGAGAATTTGGGAGCCCTTTGTGCAGAGAAAACAACCATTAGAAGCCTGTAACTACATGTATTTGCAAAATTTTGAGCATAATGAAAGATGGACATGCCATTGGGAGATGGATCAGCAGATGTAGCCCAGGAGGGTTGAGATACTTCATCATGTTTGTTGTGTAAATTATATGTGGTGACTGATTTCTATGTTTTAAACTGTTGTTCAGTGTTATTTGTGATTATTTCATGCTTCTAATTCACCTAAAATCATCTACAATTCATGGTTAAAATCCTCAATCCTTAAGAAAACTAATGAGACATGTATGCACATGTTTATAAACTATAAAGACACTTAACACAACAAAACTAATACAGTTAATTCAGATTAGATTGGTATCAGAGCTAGAGTTTATACCCTAGTGTTGTTTAGTGCAAAGAATTGTATAATTGTTTGCAAGTTTTTATATGCTTACTAGGCTCAAGCTCAAAAGAGGAGAAGAAAAATTGGTGGGAGCAGAAGGGTCTCAAGAAGATCCAAAGAAAAGGAGAGCAAGATTGTCACAATCTCCACCACCTAGTTCACCACCTAAGAAAGCATAAGCTACTTTAATTATGCCTTATGAGGAAGGAGAAATCCATGAAGAAGTTGATCCCAATGAGGAAGAAAGAGGAAAGCATTTCTTGACGTGACTGAGATGGTTAGAATCCTCTCTGAAGAAAGGAATGAAAGACTAGAAGGAGAAGGGTCAAAAATTAACAAGGAAGAACAAGGATCTACAGGAGGTTACAATGATGAAGATAAGTCAAAGAAGGGAAATGAAGGAAATAGAGGCAACGGAGAGCCATCATCCTCACCCTTATCATCATCATCCTCTACTTCTTCTTCAATGCATTAGCCACACAAGTCAAATAACACTGGTAAAATTCATTTTTTTTAAACTTGATGTTAAGTTTGAATTGCCAAATTTTAATGGTGAATTCAATGCAGAAAAGCTTGATAATTGGATTAGGAAATTGGAGGTTTATTTAAGAATCTAGAACCTTCAAGATGATGATACCAAAATCCAACTAGCTTCATTGAGAATGGAAGGTGCGACACTTGTTTGGTGGGAAGCCAAGACAAAGGAGGAGATCAAAAAACATGGTAAGATTATTCTATAATGGTCAGATTTCATTACTGCTATAAAAAAAATAGTTTTATCCATTATCTCATATGTAGAAATCCACAATGAACTGGCAAAACTTTAGGCAATTGAAGTCCAAGAATACACTGAATAATTTAGCAGAAGAGCTCTCTTATTAGGGGTAGATTTGAAGAGCCAAGATCCTTTGCTCAAATACATAGGAGGCTTACATAGCTACCTAAAACATACTATTCTCATGTTTAACCCCACCAGTCTAGATGAAGTATGTGTTTAGGCCACACATCTAAAAGCTAGAGGGAAGAACATTTCTGAAGAGGGTAGAAAGAAACCTTTTAAGGGTAAAAACAAAGAGAAGACCTCAAAAGGTAAATGAAAAAAGAATGCATCTATTAAGAAAGAGGGAGAAAAAGTGGTTTGTAAACATTTTTCAAAAGAAAGTTGTAATGAAACTCATTATTAGAAATTACATCCTGAAATGAGGCCTAAGAAACCCAATAACAAAGGGAAACAAAAAAATGCTACTACAACTCAACATGATTTAGGAGATGATTTAGGTGATCAATCTAAGATTACAACCATGGGATTGAAGAACATGAATGGAAAATAAATTGAAACTAAACCCAGTACCAGTACATAAAATTTTCATATACATGCTCCAAATGAAGAAGAAAGAATATAACTGTTTCATGTGAGGGTCATATCCAAGAATACCAAGATTGACACATTGTTTGATAGTGGGTCACAAGAAAACTTAATCTCAAAATACTTGTTCAAGAAACTTAACCTTGAGACCATACCACATCCAAAACCATATCCATTGGGTTGGATTTGTAAGGATGCAAATTTACAGGTTTCAAAGAAATTTATATTGCGGTTTGCAATCACTTCAAATTGTGTTGACACAATTGAATTAGATGTGGTTCTGCTTGACATAATAGGTATTGTGTTGGGGAGTCCTTAATTGCATGACAGGAAATTGATCTTCCATCTCGATGAGAACGAATATCATTTATTCAAAGATGTCAAAGATTTCATTGTTAGAGCACATCGTAAGAAGACAAACATTGCTATGGTAAATACTGGACATGTAAAGAGGCTGGTAAATTCAATTAAGAATTTTATTCTTCTTATGATTAAGCGTAAATTTGATGTTAATCATGAATAATTTGAGGGATGTAATCCTAAGTTGAAATCATATTTATATGATGTATTTAATTCACATCATGGCATGTTTTAGGAGCCAATAGGATTGCCTCCAAAAAGAGAGATTCAACATGAGATTTAGTTGTAGCAAGATTGTCCTCTTCTAAACATCGGTATGTATCGCCTGTCAATAATGGAGAATGCTGAAATAAAGAGGCAAATCAAAGAGATTTTGGACAAAGGAATCATAAGGCCAAGCACTTCGTCATGCAGTTCACACATAGTCTTGAATCCAAAGAAAGATGGGATTTGGCGCATGTGTGTAGATTTCCAAGCTTTGAACAAGATTACGGTAAAGAATCGTTACCCACTCCTAAGGATAGATGATTTTCTTGATTAGTTGAAAGAAGCAAATTTTTTCACTAATTTAGATTTACGAAGTGGATATCATCAAGTAAGAATTGTAGAAAGTGATATATGGAAAACCACATTCAAAACCAAACAAGGACTCTTTGAGTGGCTACTTATGCCATTTGGTTTGTGTAATGCACCTAAAAATTTCATGCGTGTTATGGAGAGTATTTTACATCCATTGCTTTATGACTTTGTGATTGTGTATTTAGATGACATATTTATTTTCAGCAAAACAAGAGAAGATCATGTCTTGCATGTGAATAGAGTGCTTGATATTTTGAAGAAAGATAAATTGTTTCTTAAGATGTCAAAGTATGAATTTTGAAAGACTTATTTGGTATATGTGGGATATATTGTAGGAGGAGGAGAGTTGAGGATTGATCCTTTTAAAGTGGAAGCCATTATGAATTGGCCCACACCCAGAACGGTAACCGAGGTAAGAATTTTCTTAGGTGCAACTCAGTATTGGAGAATGTTTATTGCTAAATTTTCTTCCATCACAGCTCCTATGCATGCAGTGACAAGTGTGAATAAAGGCTTATAATGAGGAGGCAAACAAAAAAAAGATCTCGAAGCTTTAAAAGACAAGATCAGTTCAGCTCCAATCCTTGCATTACCAAATTTGAGACAACCATTCGATATTCAAACCAATGCTAGTGATTATGCCATGGGCGCAATGCTTTTGTGGCATGGTAAGCCTATTGATTTTCATTCTAAAACATTTAATGGTGCTATGAAAAATTATCCTACATATGATAAAAAACTATATGCATTGGTACAAAGTGTCAAGAATTGGAAACACTACTTAATGTGTAAAGAGTCTATTATACATATCGGTCACCAACCATTACAGTACTTGGAGTCGCAAACAAAATTGCAGCAATGAAGACATTTCAGGTGGATGGATTTCTTCAACAGTTTCACTTTGTTATAAGGTACAAGAAAGGTATTTTCAATAAAGTTGCTGATATACTTTCAAGACCAATTATTAGTGCATCTACTTTACTAAAAAATGATTTTGTTGTACATGAGAGTTACATAGAAAAATATGCACATCACATTGATTTTCAAGATGTGTATGCTAGTTTGGGTGAAGGGAATCAAGTTGAATAAAAATATTACCACATGCATAAAAATTTGTTGTTTCATTTGGGAAAGCTGTGTATACCACAAGGAGAGAGGCTAAGTGTCACGAGAGAATCTTATACATCTCTTATTGTTGGACACTTTGGGGTAAGAAAAACAGTGGCACATCTATAGAGGTATTGCTATTGGCCTTGCATGATAGATAGTGAGTCACATTTTATAAGAGGTTATTCTATGTGTGAAAAAAGTAAGCCTAGTAATAGGAAGCTTGGTTTGTACATGCCACTACTAGTACCATCAAGGCCACGGGAGAGTGTCTCCATGGACTTTGTTGGAGGTCTACCTATGTCAAGAAGACAACATGATTATCTTTATGTAGTTGTGGATAGATTCAGTAAAATGTTTATACTTATGCAATGTAAGAAAACCATTACTGTTGAAAAAACTGCTGAACTTTATTTTCAACATGTATGGGTTCATTTTGGATTGCCAAATTCTATTGTCAGTGACAGGGATTCCAATTTCATTGGGAATTTTTGGTCAAATCCATGGAAGATGATGGACATAAAGTTGAAAAAGAGTACCACTTTTCATCTGTAAACATATGGAAAAACTGAGGTGGTGAACAAAAACGTTGTGCATATATTGAGAGGGTATTGCATTAAACATCCTAAGTTGTGGGATGAGCAACTGCATTACATTAAGCACGCTTACAACTAGGAAAAACACTCCTCAACTCAAACATCAACTTTTGAAGTATGAATTGGGTATTTTCCAAAATCTCCATTAGACTTCATCTTTGGAAAGGATGTTGCAATTAATGGCCATAGTGATATTGACAAGGCTCGAAAGTTCATTGAGAAAATTCAGATTATACATCAACAAGTTCAAAAACAACTTGAGAACAGTCAAAGCAAATACAAAGAGAGGCATGACGAACATAGATTTGTTCACAAGTTTCAAGAGAGAGATGAAGTATGGTTTCACATTAGCAAAGAAAGGATGCAAGGGGAAGGTAAAACTCTCAAACCCATTCGTCATGGTCCATTCAAGATCATAAATCAAGTTTGTAATAATGCATTTCAACTTGACTTGCCTTCTTATATGAAAATGTATTCAATTGTTAATGTTGAAAACTTACGTTTGTATGAGCCACCTTTGATTGATTATCAAGAAAGTGATTTTCAGTTACCTTCTATTGAACATTTCCCACCATAATTTCTAGATGAGCTCAAAGAAGATACAATTATTGACAGGAGGACAAGAGAATCCAAGAGGAGAAGTGTTAACTACCTTTGAGTTGGGCTCAAAGACACTAAGCCAAGCAAGGAAAATTGAACAAAGGTTGGAAAGGTGAGGGAGTTGTACCCTCATCTACTAAGTAGTTAATCAAGTCTTTTGGGAACGAAAAGCTTCCTAATGGGGAGGAGTGATCAGGAGTTCATAAATTTTGCTCAAAATTGAAAGTTACAGTATTAGGTTGAAAATATGATGGTTGCGTAGATCTCATCTTTCTAATTCTGGCATCGTGAACGGTTTGAAAAACAGATGTCGTATGAGGAGATATCATGTTCTGATCGAAATGCCAAACAAGTAAAATTGTGACAGGTTTGATTGGGATGCACAGTCGGCAAGGTGAATGCACAGTCAGTGAAAGGAACCAATCATTGTGTGATAAGTCTCGCTTCATAATTTGTTGAATGAGGTTGTATGTTTATGTTTTGAAGGCCAATCATAGGGTGACAAGTGGCCAGCCATGAGGCGGCCATGTGTCCTCGAAATCACATGGTAAAATTTTGGGCGAGGTTTGCAGGGCTAGACCCCATGACCTTTAAAAGGCACAAACCAGTCTCCACCACCTGATCCACACGAAGTTCTTAATAAACATTGGTTGCAGGTTCTATTTCAAGTTTAATGTGTTGGCATTTTGGGGTTGGGGACCACCGGCGGTCCAAACCTGCCAGCAGTCTCGTATTGGTGGTCACATGTTAACATCAAAATCCACGGAAATATATTACAACCCAATAATTATTATGACAACCTCTAGTTAAACCATCTTAAACAGTTTTATTGCATGACACATGCAACGGTTAATCCTCCACGCAGTTAGTTAACCAACCACATCAACTCAGAGTTCCGACTTTGAAACCGAGGTTTAAGCCTTGGGTTCCACTAACCTCCGACGGTTAGTCCCGCAGTTTTGAGGTTGGCATTTGGCCACCCCAACCACAACCATTAAATGTGACGGTTAAACTGGCGGTATATTTGGCAATGTGCCCAAAAAGGTAGAAGTCATTATTTTGACTCCAGATAAGTGGAGTCCCCCACTTTTAGTGGATTTTTTCTAGGTGTAACTCGGAAAAAGAGTAGGAGACTTAATTTTGTCCATTCTGAGTGAATGAAGAGTCATGTTTGACTAATTAGAGCTTTTTGGAGCCATTAGTGCAGAGAAAATAGCCATTAGATGCCTCTAACTACATGTATTTGCAAAATTTTGAGCATAATGAAAGATGAACATGCCATTGGGAGCTGGACCTGTAGATGTAGCCTAGGAGGGGTGAACTGCTTCATCATGTCTGCTATGTAAATTATATTTGGTGACTTATTTCTATGTTTTACACTGTTTTTCAGTGTTATTTGTACTTATTTCATGCTTCTAATTCACCTAAAATTACCTACAATTCATGGTTAAAATCCTAAATTCTTAAGGAAAATAATGAGACAAGTATGCACATGTTTATAAACTGAAAAGACACTTAGCACAACAAAACTTTTACACTCAATTCATATCAGATGGTAACCAATTGGTTCTTAAATTATGATTTGCTGTTAGTTGGTAATCCTTATGTTATAGGCTGTTCTTATGGTAATGAGTGATAATATGGCTAGTCATAGTGCTTAATGGAACCTATTTTTCCATTGTGACAAGTTTAGCATAATTATTTTTATTATTTTTCTCTTAGCGAATGTTGTAAAATGTGACCACCAATATGCACGATAACAGCGATTAACTCCAGTGAGGATCAAAGCTTCCCAATTATTTCCTCAAATAGAATCTAGTACAATATGCCAGACTTTGATTAACAAGTCCCCCACTATGATCAGCTTCGAGATCTGTAGAAAGGAGGGAGAGTGTAGGTTTCTAATACAGCTCGAGATTTCGAACATAGCTGCACCGTTTCCACCCAAGCCTAAGAAAACCACTTCCAGACGTACCACCTTAAAAAATATTTAATTTTTAATGACAAAAAGTAAATTCAATTTCTACTCCAAAATAATGTTTTACTTTACTATTTGAAATAATTTATATATATAATAAGAAAAAGTAAATCCAATTTCTACTCCAAAATAATGTTTTACTTTACTATTTGAATGTTTTACTTTATTATTTGAAATAATTTACATATATATTAAGAAAAAAATATTGCATTAATCCATCTTCACAATTCCGCTTTTGTTTCATTTCACCTTTAAAATTTATTTGCATTAATAATATTCTTTAATAAGTTTTAGTTTAATTTATTTATGAAATTATATTTCAGTTTTATTTATGAAAGTATAGTGATTCTAATTTCAAATATTGAAGTAATATAAAAATAAAAATAATTTTTCTAAACTAACTTTATTTAAAATAATTTAATTTAATTTAAATAAAATATTAAAAAAATAAATTAAAATTTTCAAATATTTATAATTTAATTTAATTTAAATAAAATATTAAAAAAATAATTCAAATTTTCAAATATTTAATCATTAATAATATATTGTTAGCTTTTATTTATTAAGTTTTGGGTAGCTTTTATTCTTTGTTAAAATATTCCTTAATGTAAAGTTATTAGTTCAATTTAGTAAATAATATGATATAAATAATATATTAAAGATATTGAAAATGTTGTCCTACCCAATTATATATAAATATATAAATATATATATATATATATAATAAACCAGAAAACACTGAAACACATTGGGACGTAGAATGCAATAGAATTCGTTATCTCTAATTTTTAATATGATTTTAGTGAAAGGATCATACGATCAATGAGACCAATGGTGTAGCTTTCAGGTCATGTGTTTGGTGAGTCTGTCCTTCTTGTTCATCCCCAACGCATGTTTTCACGGCAACACTCTGTCCATGGGTTTGGTTTGGCTCAGCGAACCATTTTCATGGAAACCATAGAGCTAACTGACGGTCTTATTTATATAAATGTGAAATGGTATTTACGAACATTCAAAACTCTCAATTGATGGATTTCCAGTCGATTTGAGGAGCTTTGAGGCCTGAGCAACAACCTAATTGTCAAAATTCTGAATGATGTTGTTATTGTTCAAACCTGTAAATCATGCAATGGTACGGAAATAATGTTTTAACCACCATTGCCACAAGCTTATATTTGTTGCAGCCTGGCTGCTAAAGCGAGTTGGAATGGGTAGGATTGGAAAGAAAATAGATTCTAATGATGTTCAAGCTAGCTCCCTCTTATCCATGGAATGCGCTCATGGGAATCATTAGTCGACCAATGGAAGATGGCAGTTTCAAGAGTGATACTCATGGTGATTTTTTGAAATCATTCCCACTATTCAAATCGAATTTGAAATGGATCCTGCACAAAGTGGAAAATTCATCAAGATTGTACAGATGGCTAGTGTGGCTGTGGCTGTGAGTTATGGCTGTGAGTTGAGAAGATTCGTGGCTCAAGTCTATTGAGTTTCCCGTTGATTATATGTTTTTTAGAAAAAAATACTGGTTTATATATTGTAACTGTTAAATTTGTCAAATATATTCAGATAAGAACACCGTTCATAATCATTGCAATTATCCAAAAGCATAAAAGAGGTTATGCTGCATCATATCTATTCCATAGGTAAGAAAAAAGTGAAGATAAAGTATCAAAGTAAACCAGTTCTCCAATCTATTGCTCTTTGAATCTGTTGTTATTCACAGTGAGACCGCCCGCAGAGGTGAAAACTTAGCTAAAAATATAAGACACTAGTAATTAAAAAACATATTAACATACTATATATCCTCTAGTCATCCTAGTTCAAAAAATAAAAATAAGTTAAACCAGTTGCCATTAGTGAATAGGAACTATGCTATGAGCCATTATGATGCCCTCGTCATATAGCTGATAGTACATAATTCTAAATTCTTTTTGAAGACCATTTTTGATAGGCGATCTGTCACTGTATTTTTCTTCCTATACACATGGAAGAAATCAATCTGGTTAAATGTATCTCATAACTCCAGTGTCCTCTTGAGCCAATGTGTCAAGTGAGGTTGAGTCAATGTGCAGATCACTTCATATAATTGATGAAGTGTGAATTTCCAAATACCTAAAGCTTGTCAACACAAAGTTGTCTGGCAAACCATAGCAGACCCCATAATGCCACCATCTCAACCTTCAGTTCCAAAATATTTTGTAGTGACAACTAATATCAATTCTAAACCACCCCCACAACCAAATTGTGAGTGTTGTGCTGCAGCATCAAAAAATAACCCTGCAGAGAAGATCATCTAAGTGTAGTCGTAGTCTGATGGACATATAGGGGCCAGCTGAGTAGAGATAAAGATATCCTTCCAAATAGTGTATATGTTATGCGCAATCATATCAATATGTATGGATCTCTTCTGAAAAATCCATTAATTATTGGGGTTGTTGTGCTGCACCATCAAAAAAAAAATAACCACGCAGGGAAGATCATCTAAGTGTAGTCGTAGTCTGATGGACATATCGGGGCCCGCTGAGTAGAGATAAATATATCCTTCGAAATAGTGTATATGTTATGCACTGGATCTCTCCTGAAAAATCCATTAATTCCCGAGTTCCAAATTTACAAATGAAAATATAATGGGACAGAGCCCATCTGTGACCCCATATGCAGCCACCATCCCGCATGTTGTTGTTATCCCGGTCCATTTTTCAAGCCGTCAACGAATTCAATCAAAACCACTCCAGCCGATAATTGAAAGTTGCTCGGCCGGAATAAATAAATATTGTCCTAGTTTTCTTAGCATTAAATTTGTGATAATATTCAAAATATTTTTATAAATAAACCATATTTTGAAACGATAAAACCACTGATTAAACACGATTCTACACCCTTTTTGACTTTTCTTTCATATATTTCATGCACACATTGTTATTGGTTGGAGAAGATAATGCATATGTTTGAAAGCGCTGCCATTTTCTCTTGAAAGATCTTTCCATCAAAGTTTATTGTTTAGTTATTATTTTCGTTTATTTTTTATTTTTTTTATAAGTTTGTAGACATTATTCTCATAAAATGATTAAAAATAAGATTTTTCCATTCTATGACTCGGCAAGCTAGTTAAACACCAATCATATCCCAACCAATCAAAATTGAAATTCTGTTGCACTAATTAATATGAACATTAACCTCCTGGATGTGGGTGTATAACTCGGGAAGGTCGAGAGTGGGTCCAGCATGTGACACATGGCCATGCCACATGGTCACGTATGGGCTTAAGTCGAAGGCATTTATAGCAGGAAATTACTTGCAACACTCCACCATTAATATGCCCAGATGTCGATGCTGCTCCAACATCCTCATAATGTCTCCACGATGTATCAATCGGCTATTTCCTTCCCGCTGCATTTGCCCCTCTGCGGTCTTAGAGCCGAGCTCTCGAATGCACACAGGAAGGCAGTGCAACATTTACTACTACCTTATGCTTGCTCCTGGTCTCCATTTCACTCATAGCCTTTACTGCAGCTTCAACTCTGCTCCTTGGTCTCAGAATTCTCAGCCTTTAGCTCACTCTGTTCTGCCACCTCCACTCACCTGCATCCCAAATGCATCTGATGGCTCCAACATGCCCAGGAGACACAGAATGCGTTGCCACTAAGGCAGTGGGCATGGTCATGCGTCTCACCCCCATCTGTCCATCCGCTCTGAGTCTCATTTGCCACCTCAAGTTGAGAATTTTTCCCATTATCC